>OY293416.1:25063415-26263415 GCA_958502065.1 Chrysolina americana
TTTAACTACTTCAGCAACTCCCATAGATTATTTTTTTTAATGCATTAGCAGAAAAAAAGATTTTTTCATTGAAATTTTGTTGTGAGAGAAAAAAAAACATGAACTGTAGTAATACGCGACATGCTGAATGAGACTGTCGCGCGCCATTTACAAACTATGGAAAAAATTGAAAAATTTATCAAACTGTCCTATCAACGGTCGATTGCAGACTGAGCTACTTTTACCCCCACTACCGTTTTTTCATAAAGCACACCCATTTTTCACGTTTCTCTATATACTGAGGTGTGCTCTCGCGCGCGAACTCACCATTTGCCAACTATGAAAAAAGTTGAAAAAAATTGTGAGAATTTTGTTGTACCTAGAAAATATTAGAGGTGATGATACAAACATTTTCATTTTAATTTGCACGACCTTTGACTCCTACTTTTTGGATGCATGTAACAAATAAAACAATATTGTAAATGTATCAATTTTTATTGCAAAATGATGATGATTCAATGGTTGGTAATGGATTAGTTGTTGATGATGAAGTCGATGGACCAGAATTTTGATGAAAATTGACAATATTTACATTGGTATTATAAATGAAAACGAATTTATATATATCATCTGGTGTATACAGTGCTTCGACATTCTCCAACCGTTTTCCTGCTTCTGTCGGGACAATTTCATGTTTAATTTTGTCAATTAAGTCGTTGATAATTTTTATAATTCTCTCTTTGGTTTCCACGCTGGGTGTTAGGCATTTGTCAACAGCATCTTGTTCATTTTCAAAATTGAGTGCTTTGAATTTGGCAATCATTTATTCGTGTCGTTTCAAATTCTTCTTACACATGTCTTCTTCTCGGCGATATTTTTCACGTAGTTGGTTTTCATCCAAAAACTCTATCTCTGTATGAGTTTAATTCGTGAATTCTAAACCGTAAAATTCATGAGGGAACCGATCTTTGATTTTCACCCACAAAGACACGGGATTTGGATATTTTATATTGAAAAAACGTTCTGCGCCTTGTAACCAGCTGTAACGTTTGGATTTCGGTTTGTTTGATGGATTACGATTGTATACTTCGCTGTATTGTTGGCGGCTCACTCGAATGCACTTTTTTCCATTGACTGTTCGCTCATAACACGTCACATAATGCTCTTTATCTGGGCGTTCTTCCAATGACGGAATGACACGTTCGCTGGCTGTTGTGATTTTCTCGCGTAACATGTCGTTTTCGACCATGTTATCTCGTGCTAAAAGACCCTGGACCCCGAACTGAGTAAGGGTCATGTTGGCTTGCGTTCGGAGCTCGCGAATAACCATTTGTTGTCTCAATTCGCGTTGTTTGTACTCGGTTATTTGACGTTCAAAGTTGTTTGTTATTGTCAAAATCTGATTGTCTTTTTGTGATAATTGCAGTTGGAGTTGCAGAACCTCGACTTGACTAAGAATCCACGACGGTGACGCACCTTCATGTGTTACTTGATGAACGACATCCATACCTTGAAAAATTGATTTTGATGCATCCCGAACCATTTCGTACGTTCCAGTTTCACACAATATCAGCAACAAACTAGAATGGATCCATTGACGAAACTCCTAGGCTTTGGGCATCTTGGAAGCACTAATCAACTCAAACACTCCAGCCACATTGATAAATTTTTACTTGGTTTGTACAGTTTTTGAAGTCACGGTAAATCGACGTGACTTCATATTTTGAAAAGAACACTGATTATCCTGTGCAACGTGATTTGCAACAGCATCATTACATCTATGATATCCTAGAAATTTAGCAAATGGATTTGCCAAAAACCACTTTTCGCCTTGATCATCAACAACGGTCACCACTTCCAACTTTTCGCCGGTAAAAACGTGTTTTGATATGATGCCGTCGTTCATGATATTAATTGAACAACAAACTATTGTATGTGGGTGTGTATAATGACTGTGATGTACTGATTGTATGTGTGTTCTGTGGTTTTGATAATTCCAACATAATAATGGAACTTCAGGTCTCCGCTACCTTTTCATATAATTTTCATCCAAACCATATTTCATCAATACTTGCAGGCTAATATGGAGCACTTCATGCTATGTGTTGAAAGGGCATCATTGTTTTTTCCATTATATTACCTAAAAGGAAAACATTCTAGGAGTATTTAAATATTTTATCGACTCAAGCTTCATGTTGAAGGGCTTTCTATTCGTGCAGTCAACCATATAAATTAGTTATTACTGCAATTAAGAGTATAACATTTTTATTTTTATCAACTGGGATATTACTCTATACTATGCGTCTGTATTTTTACAAAAGTTTTTATTTATTTTTGTTAAGCAGTATCTGCCTAAAATTTTAAGCTGTTTCTTTCCAATAATATACTTTTGATATGAATGACTGACCCATTTTCCATCTGACATTTGACACATACATGCAGCACCTAAACAAGTCTTATGTCGAGAAGAAATTTAAGTTGCCTAACCCTCTCCCCACCCACCTGATAATGAATACCAAAAAAAGAAACAGAGTCAAACTGCAAAAATGTGATCGAAATAGACGTTTTTCGCGTTCCAAAAAACAACTGAAAATTGAAATGCTTAAACACGCAAAAATGCAACCACAATAAATGATTTCGCGTTCTAAAAAAACAGCCTTGAATTAAACCGAAAAAAGTGCATGTTTACATGTATTTCTTATGGAGATTTCAAAATTGCTCAAAATACGTTTTCGCGTTCGAAAAAACAAATGAAATTAGAAACGCTTGAACACGTAAAAATGCGACCTCAATAACCGTTTTTCGCGTTAGAAAAAACAGCTAAAATTTGAAACGCTAAAACATGCAAAAATGTGACTAAAATAGACGTTTTATAAGGTTAGTTTAGTAATTCGATCAAACTGACTATCTGTCACTCTACCTATCTGTCATTGTCTGTCTCCTATCTCTAATCACCGAAAAAGAAAAAGAATCAAACTGGCACATACTGGGTATCGCACGTTAAAAATGACGGACCCCATCAGTGTTGATTTCTTCTCTTCATATTTATTTGATGATATACTTCAATATGTCCTACAATAGCCTATAGTTTTTGAGAAGGATCGGAAAATGCCAACAGGGTTTTCTGAATTTTCTTCCGATGTCAACATTTGAACGTTCAATCTTCGGGTAAACCATTGAACGGAACTGAAATTTTAAAGTTGCAATCGATAGAGCTTATTTCCCTCATATCCCGAATGCTACGTTTCTTCTTCGATAAATTTCGTAGAAAGTGGCACCGTAACTGAACCATACCCAACCATACTGCGCTAAGCGTAACCGTAGCATACCGCACCATACAACCATACTGCGCTAAGCGTAAACAAAACTGGTTGCACGAAAATGGTTGCACGAAAACGGATATACTAAAACGGTTGCATACTAAAACGGTTAGACGAAAACGGTTGCACGGAAACGGTTGCATAAAAACGGTTGCACGAAAATGGTTGCACGAAAACGGTTACACGCTTGAAGCGTACGCAAAACGGTTGAAACATCCACACAAAAACTCGAAATGCATGTAAAACGCACGTTATCGGGAATAATCATCCCTAAAACCGTTATATCTGCTTCTACTGACAAAATTACATTTCCTCAATATCCAATGAAAATTGTCTTGTTAGAGTACCTGCACGTCGTTATACCTTCGCTAATAACGAAGTTAGCCTCCTATGCCCTTTTGGCATTTGAAAATGCCTAAATATGTTTCTTGGCATCGAAACGAATCCATTGATGCCAAAATCATCGAAATCGGACAACCGGAAGTGAAAACCGGAAGTGGCAATTTTATTACATATTTGAACTCTCCTCGATGTGGACAATCCGAATTCACTATTACTTTTCTTCTACCTCAATTTTTTTAAACCGGAAGTGCTTATTTTTTGATGATTTGTTCAGATCCGAAATGTCGTTAATGCGTTTATTGGATACAGATGGATCTGATGTATTCCTTCATGATGTCAAATGGTGGTCATTTTTTTTTCTCTAAACGACTTACCATCTTTTTCTATTACTGGTAATATTTTTTCAAAACACTTGATAGATGTTTTCTCTTTATGATGAGACATGGCAAATGACAGAAGCTGTCATCTTTTTTCCAAAAGCAATGATGTTTAAATCAAAACGCCCTGTATATATTTCCCCCAATAAATTTGTGAGACGTCCCTGTACAACTATGATGAGCGTTGACTACTCAGAAGCAGCCATGTTTTTTTTTTTAACTTGAATCCCCATACCCTCCATGACGTGTTTTTTTCTTTGACTTCCATGTTTTTTCTCTTAAATGATATGTTGGTACACATGGTATACTAAATTTGACAAGCAGTCACCATGTTTTTCCTCTCAAATAATATGTAAGACGTCCTATATATTTTTTTGCTGCATACTTTGCTATCCCCATTGCCTCAATGACCCAGTCACGTTTTTTCTCTTAAATTATGCATTTTGAAACACCCTGTATACTTTCCTCATTGGAATCGCACCTTCAAACGTTACGCCCTCGTTACTTCGCAATTTTTCACATTTATTTCAAACATCATTTTTATTCACATTCATAATTTTTTTTTAATATTCAAACAGCCCCACAACGAGCAGCCACCATGTTTTTTTTCTCTCATAAATTATATATTGATACACCTGGTATACTAAATTCGACAAACAACCTCCATGTTATTTTCTCTTAAATGATACACCCTATACACGTTGAAACGCTAGACCACCGTTGAACCGCCATTTTTTCACATTTATTCTGAACATCATTAGTATTATCCGACTCACAATAGTTATTTTTTTTTAAATATTCAAACAGCGTGCTCTGCCCCAAGCAGCCATGTTTTTTTTTCTCTCAAATGATATGATTTTTCTGAAACTTTCCGTTTTGAGGCACCCTGTATACTAAATCTAACGAGCAGCCGCCATTCTTTTCTTCTAAATGATACGTTTTGAGACCCCCTGTATACTAAATAAGACAAGCACCCACCATGTTTTTTTTTTCTCTCAAATGGTATGTTTTGAGACACCTGGTATACTAAATCTAACGAGCAGCCGCCATGTTTTTTTTTTCTCTTAAATGATATGTTTTGAGACACCTGGTATACTAAATCTAACGAGCAGCCGCCATGTTTTTTTATCTCATAAATTATATATTGATACACCTGGTATACTAAATTCGACAAACAACCTCAATGTTATTTTCTCCTAAATGATACGTTTTAAGACACCCTATACACTTAGCTTGTTGAAACGCTAGACTACCGTTGAACCGCCATTTTTTCACATTTATTCCAAACATCATTATTATTATTAGACTCACAATCATTATTTTATTTTAATATACAAACAGCGTGCTCTGGTAGCTGGAGAAATATATATCCCACATTTGTACATCAACTTGTACGAAGTCTCCGTGGAGACAAGGCTAGCGTCACTCGCTACCAAGAAAAAGGACGATGGTTGAAACCTCTGCTGTTGAAAAATCTTTTTTCTTTATAAATTCAATTCATAAAGTGTGCGCCGCGCTCTATTGGTCAGAACGGACCTTGATATATATTTATGTATCAAGGGCGTAAAGTAGGCGTTTATGGCCTGTGGCGTGGATAATGGCCCGAAGGAGTTAGCCGAGGGCCATTTCTGGGGAAATTGAGTATGCCCCTCGCAGAATTCATGGGGATTCTCATCACTCCAATATCTACAATTCTGGGTATTCACATTTCCATTTAGGTAAAAAGTGCTTTCATCACTAAAGCAGATGTGTTGCAAATAAAGTCGATTTGCAACAATTCTTTCTGCCATGGTCTCGCAAAATTCAAATCGCCGGTCTGGATCATCTTCAACCAATTGGTGCAAAATTTTTATTATTTTAGGATGGAATTTATTTTGTTTTAAAACCCTCTTTACTGATGTTTTAGAAACATCACATGTCTCAGCTACTTGCTTAGTTGATTGTTGTGGGTTATTTACCATTTCGGCTAGTACTTGAATTTCAACATCTTCCGTAATTATTTTCGGCCTCCCAGATCTCGGAGCATCTTTCACGGTGCCAGTTTGGTTAAATTTTGCCACCAATTTCTGCAGATATTTTCGACACATCGGACGTTCTGGAAACCGTTCATTGAAAATGTGAATAGCAGCGTGGTAATTTCGGTTAGCTTCACCAAATATGATAACGGCTTCAACTTTGTCTGCTACTGAACGAGCCATATTAATCAACAAGAGAAATTGAAAACCGTTTGAAACAAAGTTTTGAAAACCTACAAAATGTCAATGACATTTGGCAAAAACAGATGAGTTTTTTTTCGTTGTCATGGATAAAATAAACGCGCCTAGCGTGCATAGCCTACCTCATTAATTTATTCGTGAAATGGTGCAAAAGTAGTCGAAATAATTATTTACGTTATTGTTTTCGTTTTTCATCACCATCATCAGGTGGGAGGGGGGAAGATAACATTATTTTTGGAAAGTATGTGTGTGTCATTGGGTAGTTGAAATAATCAGTAATAAAATGGCATCTAAAGAATACGGATGGAAGGTGGAGCAGTTTTGTAGACGTATTCAAGAACTAAAGTCAGATATTCAATTTTTCGAAGAAAAAGAGAACGTTTTGAAGCAGTTGAATAATTTGGACATTCAAGACAAAGTGTTCAATCGAAAATTGTCGCAAACGAGATATCCGTTAACAAGAATCCAGCCTCACGCATTGTAGAATATGTCTCTGCGATTGAAAACAAATTTTATACTTTTGACAGCAATATTGAATAATGTTTTATACGTCAACGTACCAAAAAGAGTGAAATACATGGCAATATGCGTGAAGCAAGAATATTTCGATCGGGGTTGCAATAGAACTCAATGGAAAACAATGCATTTAACATCAGTCAATGGAGGGCAATTAGCAGTATTTGTTAGCCATGTTCCGAAGAATATAGCGTTCAAGTACAAGCTGAAGCTGATATTTGAAGATCTTCGAGAAATAGACACGAAAACTGAGGAATTTGTTCCAGCAGGGCGTGAGAAAAACAAATCCAAAATGGAATTTCAGCTTTACAGAATCCTCATCATAGTATCTACGATATTAGTATGTATATTGATCAGAATTGTGAAGGAAATAATTGTAGTGGTTAATAGAAATGGCATTACTTTTTTTAAATAAAAAATGTAAAATTGAATTCCAAATTGTATTTATCGAAGAGTTGAAAAATATTTCATTATAGATATAAATACCACATTGAAAGGAAATAGTTGAAACTGATAGAGTTTCTGAGCCACATTCGAAGGAAATCGTTAGAACTGATTGATAATCATGAATTCTGAGCCTGGTAAGGTCTCTTGTTGGAGTACTCTTAATGAAGTGAAACCTGTACAATTTCTCCGACAGGATTTTAACATGTGCCGGTATTAAGTCGACGCCAGCAAGGGCGCGCAGCGCTTCTGTCTCAAAAAACATCAAATGGCGTATACAGGGTAAGTTAATAGAGATTTCTAATGGATTTGGACACCCAATCCTTGTTGCCAGGGGCGCGCTCTGTGATTGGTTACCATAATGGCGGGGAGTTTGAATGACATGACAGCTACAGTTGAAAATGACATTTATACTCCCTGACCTTATAGTAACCAATCACAGAGTACATTCCCTGGCAACAAGGATTGGGTGTCCAGATCCATTAGAAATCTCTATTAGGTGAAAATACAACAGGTTGTCTGAAAATGCGTCCCGAGCGCGCTTGGAATATGAGAACAATAATAACTATAGATGGAATATTCGAAGTATGGAAGTGTAATGATAATAATGATGATTGAAAAAATAAAAAATAGCATGGCGGCGCCTCACACTCGATATCTGTCAGTTGTCATTGGTAATATCGTTGAAGAAAAAAAAATATATGACAAATAAACATGGTTTTACAGGTACATAAAAACATGGCTGCTACATGTATGTGTCAGATGGAAAATGAGTCATTGGGGGTAGTAAAGTATTCAGCAATAGTATATACAGGGCGTATCACACATTATTTAAGAGAAAAAACATGGCTGGTGCATGTGTCAAATGTCATGTGGAAAATGGGACGCAGAAAATACGTATCATTGGGGATATGGGGACCCAATAGAAAAATATGGTGATATTTCATACTGAGTATTCCAAATTTTGTTAGACATACACAGAGTGTTCGAAAACTATTCAAGATAGGAAAAAAAACCGCTCATTTATAAAAAAAAATATGATGTTTTAACAGGAGTTTAGCGTTTCAACGTGCGATCCCAATCGGAAATGTATTACATGTCATCGAGACCTAATACGTCAGCGCTATCTATCATCAGGAAGGTGCCCAATATGTGAATTACCAACCTTTTTGGATCTTTACGAATCATCAGAAAATAAACACTTCCAATCATTAAAAATTGGGATAGAGCATTAGGAAGGGTCCAAATTTAGTTACTCCCGATCGTACGATTTCAATAATTTTGATACCAATAGGTTTGTTTCGATGTCAAGAAACATTTTTAAGCATTTTCCAATGCCAAATCAACCATTCTGCTATCAATTTACGTTATTCGTTTCATTATCAGTTGGCATTGAAGCGTGGTCTCCGAGCCAGCGTTATCGGTAATAGAAAATCGAGCAGATTGATATGGAGTGTTGCCGGTTGTAAAATTAAACATTGGGTTTGGGGATAGGGCGTTGCCGGTTGTAAAATTAACCTTTGAGGTTAGGGATGTATCATTTAAGAGAAAAAACAACAAAGTTTCTCAAAAGGCATCATTTAAGAGGAAAAGACATGACGGCTGCTTGTTAAATGCTATATCGGGTGTACCAACACATCATTTGAGAGAAAAAACAACAGGGTATCTCAAAACGTATCATTTAAGAGGAAAAACATGGCGGCTGCTCTTTGAATGTAATACTGAGTGCACCAATAACATGTCATTCAAGAGAAAAAAAGATCACTGCTGCTTGTCAAATGTTGGGTGGGAAAATGGGTCGAAGCAAAAATGCATCATTGGGGATTCAAAAGTTTTCGTTTTGCGTAAAAAGGTTGGCTCATTTGATGTCATGATGGGGGAGGCCGTCATTTTGAACGTGCGATACCCATGCGTAAAACTGCAGCGTTTCAGCTTAAAACTGTAAGCGAATACGCCACCAAAAATTAGTAAGTCACCCCAGAGCGCCACGGCAAATAATAATAATCGCCGTTCTCTACTTGCACAGGCTACGCCTTTGAGAACACTCCATAAGTGTTTATGAGGTATAGTTGATTTTGAAAAGTCATGTATTAATGATAAGTTGTCACAATATAATGACAGCTATTTATGTCTCCAGCCGTGTACAGATAGTCTTTTTCTGTACATTCTTTCAGTTTCTCCAATTCTACCATTACAAATAATGTCAATAAGTGTATTCAAATAATTCTATTGCTGTAATGATTGAGTTTTTTATTTTATGCTAGGTTTACTTTTCACGTTTCAAATACCCGGCAACAACTATTTTTATCAAACGAACACCAAAAGAAGTTTGAGTTTACGTGTTTAATTTTCATTAAAGCTATAAAGACAAAAATGCCTCTGTAATGGATCTTTGGGGCATACCACAGACTTGAAATAACATTTTCAGATATGTGAGGCGTATTTCTCATTGCAACCAACGTCTTATCGCACGTCCTGTTGATTGTGGGATCCAAAATAAGTTTATCCAAAGTATAACTGACTCAGTTATCTTGAAGGAGTAGACAGATTGAGACCTTAGAGAGAACCAGTGACGAGACATGGGGAGTAGGCAGATTGAGACCCCGACATCAAGTCACAAAAACCTACCGTAATTATACCTGAGGAGTAGGCAGATTGAGACCTCAGCGTAGAATTACGTTTCAACCATTTATTAATTTTCTTTCTTTTTCAGTTCTTGAAAATGGCTACAAAATCGGAGCCGAAACGTCGAATTTCAACAAATTCTAGACGCGGTTCAACCCGAACTTTTAGTTTTCATATATATATATATATATATATATATATATATATATATATATATATATATATATATATATATATAAGATCAAAACAAAAATATAATGCTCTCAATTTCACAAATCATACTCACCGAAAAACGTAAACAGTGGACAGCTGTTTCAAACTCCTTGGTTATCATCGGCACTGTGCATATAAATTAACAATGAATAAAATTTATAAAACTGAGAGCAATTATATCCGAAAATTATCGCTAACACCAATTAGCTATCTGGGTTCAATCCTCTGTACCTGGTACAAATGTCACAACAACAAACATTGACCCGATTTTAATGTAGGCATATCTATTTGATATTTCCATACAGCCTACTATTTGTAGGTACGAAACAATATTCATCGAAGTTTATCGAAAACACGAAATTGAAAACAGAATTGTGTGACAATTAGAGTACTAGAGTTCTCGTCTACGAAGACATGTAAGATATAAGATCAAAACAAAAATATAATGCTCTCAATTTCACAAATCATACTCACCGAAAAACGTAAACAGTGGACAGCTGTTTCAAACTCCTTGGTTATCATCGGCACTGTGCATATAAATTAACAATGAATAAAATTTATAAAACTGAGAGCAATTATATCCGAAAATTATCGCTAACACCAATTAGCTATCTGGGTTCAATCCTCTGTACCTGGTACAAATGTCACAACAACAAACATTGACCCGATTTTAATGTAGGCATATCTATTTGATATTTCCATACAGCCTACTATTTGTAGGTACGAAACAATATTCATCGAAGTTTATCGAAAACACGAAATTAAAAACAGAATTGTGTGACAATTAGAGTACTAGAGTTCTCGTCTACGAAGACATGTAAGATATAAGAAAAAACAAAAATATAATGCTCTCAATTTCACAAATCATACTCACCAAAAAACGTAAACAGTGGACAGCTGTTTCAAACTCCTTGGTTATCATCGGCACTGTGCATACAAATTAACAATGAATAAAATTTATAAAACTGAGAGCAATTATATCCGAAAATTATCGCAAACACCAATTAGCTATCTGAGTTCAATCCTCTGTACCTGGTACACTGTACCTGGTACAAATGTCACAACAACAAACATTGACCCGATTTTAATGTAGTCATATCTATTTGATATTTCCATACAGCCTACTATTTGTAGGTACGAAACAATATTCATCGAAGTTTATCGAAAACACGAAATTGAAAACAGAATTGTGGGACAAGTAGAGTACTAGAGTTCTCCTCTACGAAGACATGTAAGATATAAGAAAAAACAAAAATATAATGCTCTCAATTTCACAAATCATACTCACCGAAAAACGTAAACAGTGGACAGCTGTTTCAAACTCCTTGGTTATCATCGGCACTGTGCATACAAATTAACAATGAATAAAATTTATAAAACTGAGTTTCCACGTGCGATCCCAATGAGGAACTTATACTAGGTATCTCAAAATACATCATATGCGAAAAAAAAACATGTCAGTTTAACGGAGGTGTAACGTTTTCACGTGCGATCCCAATGAGGAACTTACACAAGGTGTCTCAAAATACATCATTTGCGAAAAAAAAAAAAAAACATGACAGTTACATAGTAATTGGAGAGTAACAGGGCGTTAGCGTTTCAACGTAGAATAGTGTTGAGTTCATAAATGGGTAATATTTGAATGGTACAGTCTATGAGGAAACATTATAACAAATATGTGTTATGGATGCAAAAAATTTCAAGAAAAAAGTCTGAACTGTAGGTGTCATGTTAACATAGGAAATATGTTTCAAAAATGTTACGGTATATGAGAAAGCATTGCAAAAATTCATGGGTTATGGATGCGATAAAATATGGAAATTTTGGGTAATTATTTCACTTAGCTGACCGTTGGGTGTGCTTTTGAGGCTGTGTAGTCTTGCTTGCAAATCCCGATGTCATGTATGCATACACATTAATTAACAACTACAATGGAATGTTGCAGACTCCCTACTCACGTTCTTTAATAGTAAATTATAACATTGGAAATCAAATTCAGGTAGGTTATAATAAAAGTGAGACATATTTTCATAATTTATTCAACATATTTTGTGTTATTCTAAAGTAAGGGTGTTACAGCGTCGGCATATTTTATCAAATTACTCATAAAGAGATGTCAATTTCATCAATAAATTTCTAAGATCATCCAAAAGCTTATTGTTGGGGCATGCAATATCAAACATGTTCCAATTGAAGTCTCCTACTTCAATAAGTCTTCTTTGGAACTCATTGTACTTGAAGTATGTATTTCCCTTGAAAAAATACATATGGCCATCTATATAGCGAAACGCTGAAGTGATGTCATTCGGAATGTCTGAGAAAGCATCTTCAATACGGCCCCTAGTGATAATTCCCGCTGCATTAATATTCACTCCATCAAATTCAATGAAGGAAGTATTATCATAAAAGATAAAATATTTTCCTGCATGTGTTTGAAAAAATGCATTTATTTTAGCGTTTGGAGGTAGAAGGGGGATTTCTACATCTTTATCGATTTGTAAGGTCGGAAATAAACTTGAATATACTTTATTATTGCTGACAACCAATAAATTACCATTAGCAGTTTAGAAAACGTAATCTATACCATAGGGTCTTAATTCCTTCGGTAGATAATTCTGTAGTTTTCCAGGTTCAGTAATTTTCCTCTTTTTATCGCTAATATCAAACTTCCATATCATATCCTTCACAATAACATACAATCGATAGCTTGGAAAGCCTGGAGCGTACGCCAAAAACATTATATCTGGTGGAGCTTTAACTTCACATAAATTTTTATTGAATTTAGGTGAATGATGAAGGTGTTGTTTGCTTGTAGTATGAATTGGGAGCGAAGTTTTGAGGGAAGTAATAGGAATTTGAGTAGTAGTTGTATCTGGCGGTATATACTTAGGTATAGCAACAAATCGGTACTATCGACCATATAGTACCTCAAGTCCATTAATGTCATCTTGATGGATGAGGCGCATTTTCTGTTGATACCATGGATACATGATTGCGTCCTTCGTATCGCAATGACCTTAACCTAAAGAATGCCCAATTTCATGAACGGCTGTCATCAATAAATTCGAATATCCGTAAAGCGTTTCATTATATCCAGTATACCATTTTTCTTCATCGTCAAAATGAATTTCTATACAAGAGTTGTTACGTGCTTCTGGAAAGAAAGCATGATCTAAGACTTTGCCAGGACCATCAAAAGTCGAAGGACAATATGAATTACCCATACAATTCCTTCGATATTGATGATAACTTTTAAGGAATATTATCGTGATATCTGAATTAGGTTTCGTTACCATCTCAAATGTTAAAATGGATGCATTCTGCCACATTTCAAAAGCTTTTTTTTATACTGCAAGGTATTCATTATAATTTTTGTTGAATGGATAGCGAGATATACCACCGCAGATGAGTTTTATTCCATTTTGTTGAAACTGTATACTCGGTTTCGCCATGTTGACATCTGAGTCTCGTAATAAGCTCCATTGTTTCATTATTCAAAGTTCCATCTACAGGTAAATTATAACGTTCTTGGAAATTACTAACAGCTGCTGAAAAATCTGTCAGCGAACTATTATCAATATACCCATATGTTTCCAAATAGTGTTGTAGAAAAGTTGAATTTGCTGCTAGTAATGGTAAGAAAGCAGCCAGCACGATTATGACCAACCTCATCATTGGTTTGTTGTACACAAATGACTGTAATTGTAATTCATCATTTAACTAACAATTCCTCACAGATGAAGTAGCGACCAATAGTAAATCGCTCGCTGTGCCACCTATGAAGTTCTTGAAAAAGCACTCTCTGAAACTGATAACGAGTACGAATTTCCGGTGTAGTTGGTATTGTGGTCTCAAGAAAAACAGAAATGATTGGAAATCTAAGCAAATCTCCAAATAAATAAAACAAATTACCATTTAATTTTTATTACATAAATCATACACAATTTTTTGTTTATAATAAAATAAATATTCACGTAGAGCATTAGCCAACATACTATCTAAAGATGAAGCTTGACAAAAACCTTCTATAATTTCTTCCAAACTCAAATTGGTTTTATTTTCACGTAACCAAGATTGAATAATATCAAAAACACCTCGATAATAGTACAAAAGTTTATAGCATCATAGCATCAAACTGAATATTCGTCTGTGCTTGCATACGCTTTTATAGCTTCAGATCAAGTGTTCAATTTTAAAAATGTTGTTGCATGTTTGTTGACTGTGAAAAAAAAATTTAAATACCCCTCGGAATTATATGATTTGTGTTTGTTCCCCATAGGAATCTATACAAAATCAACGTTTTCGATCCAACTGTTATATTTGTTATCCAAACCGAGCCATATATATCTGGATTTGCAGTTTTTTGTAATTCCTCTGCATAAAAAGCACCCTTGATAGGAGCACCCTGCACATCTTCCAGCATGAAGGTGGCAGGGTTGGTGATATTGACTTTGATGATTTTGAATAATTCCGTAGTCCAATTGGGTGTGTAACCTTTTTCGAAAACGTGCTTTGCCTTACTAATTCGCACAACATCGCCGACTTTGAATTTTCTCGGTCCAGCTATTTTCAAGTGGCTGTATGTTGATTTGAGAATTTCTTTTTCGTTGGTTTAATCAATTTCCGAAGGTTTCATACCCGTCTTTGAATGGCACGTATCATTGTAGGATTTTGTGATTACAGGTAATATATTCAGCCATTTGTAGGTGCCATTCAAACTGATATACTTGTACAATCTTTCCTTCAAAGTTCTTATAATCCGTTCGGCCATAGAGGCTTTGAGGATGCTGTATGTATTGCAGTGATTTATCTCGTATTTTTTCATCAAACTCTGGAATTTACTGTAGTAAAACTCCGTTCCCTGATCGGTTTGTAGATTATTTGGACATCGTTTCGTGTGTGCCAAAATATCTGCAAACGTTTTGGTAATTTCCTCCCCCGTTTTCGTTTTCAACGGTCGAGTCCACACGAACTTCGAAAAACAATCTTTAACGACTAGAATGAGTTTGAAATTACGATTTTGATGGGCGTAAGGTCTCATTTCGGCCAAGTCCATTTGCCATAAATCATCTAAGCCTTTAATAATGGTGCGACGTCGAGGAAAATTTTTTCTAATTGGTTTGTGCAGTTCACGGACAAGTTGAATCTTGTCTTTGGAAGCCATCACGCACATATGTGATAGCGAAACTGTGAAACCTACTATTTTATTATGGTGATGTATACACTACATTTTGTCTTTTAGTAATCTCCTCGACAGCAGATTTTACACTCGCTATATCTGAATTTATTTTGGTGATATATTGTGAAATATCATTTCGAAACTGGTTTAGTTCATTTGTGGCTATCAGCGTTTCCTTGTGCTTAATATCCCATTTTAAATTGTGAGCATGAATCGAATCGGTTATTTCAGAAATTTTTTTCAACAAATCTCCACGAATATTTTCAATATCAGTTTTGTATTGTTGGTTGAATTTTTCGAAAAATGACTTTGTTTCATTATAGCGTACCTCACTCAGTTGCATTATTTGAATGAAATTCTGATTGAGGGTTTGAATTTTCCTTTCCAATTGATTGTTTGTTTTATTCGATTCATTTTTAATTTCACGATACAACTTTATCATTTCATCATTCACTTGAGCTATTTCCGAATGGTGTAGTTAAGCTTGGTGTCGTATAGTTGCAGTAATTTTTTCATCGATTTCATCCACATATTGTTTATTGGCAGCATCAGTATTTTTGGTGGGTCTCTATACATTACTCAATTTCAAATTATCAAAATCGATGTTACCATCTGGAGTGTGCAGCAAGCCGCCGACTCCAGAGAGCGTAGGTAATTTTCGCTTTCTATCACCACTGCCACCAGCGGTGCTGCTGTCGCTACGTCCGAACTTATCGATATCCATTTTGAAAATGTGAATGTATGCATGGATGTATGTCATCTTATAGAATTATATTTGCCTCTTTAAGTTCACTCAAAATGGCAATAATCTCATTGTCATGTGAAGTATTTCCGGCATCCCGAGAGGCTATCAATAATTTGAGGCGTTCGCATAGTTCGTTTGGGTCATCCCAATAAACAAACTCCATAGGTTTGGTATTGAATGTCATTGCAATAGGTATATTTTTAGGTAAACCGCTACCTTTTGCATCAGGGTTGGATGTTTTAGGTAAACCGGTACGTGTCGATATTTTACGTTGATTTCGAATAGGAAACATCGGTTTAATTATTTCGGTATATTTTTATCTTTTACTACCTTTCGGATAGCCTAGGGAGTTTTTGTGAATGTTCGACAAATCTACAATTGATTTGTATGCCTGCATATCTTCATTATTATAGTTTTCAGGTGTGTTTAAAAATATGAGTTCATATATACCAGGTGTTGCTTTCCACTGATATCCACCCATTTTAATGTATCCGCTGCGTTTGTCGACATCTATTTCTTTGTTACCTAGGAACCATTTTGAAGATACACCATCATATACAGGACCGTATACTTTATCTATTTCTTTGTCATTACTCCAATGTTTTATAATGTACGGTTGAGCCATTATAGGATATTGATCGATATATTCCTGTAAAACTTGTTCATTCATGTCTGACACAAAGCTCTTATCTTGTTCCTCTTGTGATATCCTCATCATCACCATCATTATCATCTGTACTTGCAACATGTTCGAGGGGTTGGAATGGAGTCATCGTTTCGATGGATTCGAATGGAGACGTTTTACGCTCTTCCACTTTCTCTTGTTTGAGTTCAGATTTTACCTCACTTTTCATTGGGGTAGTAGGAGATTGCGACGTCGGCGGCGGCATTGCTGCTATTTTCCTCAATGGGACAGATACAGGTTTAAAGAATTTTTGCAATGACTCATCTTCTTCGGATCTACCCAATTTAAAGCCAAATATTTTTTCGAATAGCTTTTGCAATTTCATTGATTTTAGTCTTTCGAATAACATCAACTTCTTTGCTCAACGGTTTCATGATGATAACTGTGGGATACATCAATCTCTCTGTATACTTATATATTTATCGAATCCTTGACGATAACGTCCAGCATTTATATCAAAATCTTTCATAATCACAACGGTTCCATATCGATGCTGTCGCCAACATTCTGCACACATTGCCTTGAATTCTTCGAACGTCATGTCTGGGGAAACTTGTTCATCGAATACATGTTTCAAATTCATTTCATCCTGCTTGAAAAGCACATTCATATTACAATTTTCTCGTATCAATTGTTTTGGAATTTTTGACAAAGATATGCAGCATCAATATTTCGGTGTCTGCAAAAGGAGTAGTATTCTCGAATTTTCTGTTGACCATCGCCTGCAACATCATCGAAAATGAATATGGAATTTGATTTGGCCTCGTGAGGGCTTATGATTTCCTCATTTTCCCTGAACGGATAATATCCCAATCCCTCGACTTTCCTCAAAATTTATTGAACCACCTGATCTTTGGGTTGGTACAAAGATTTTGAATATACGTAGATGTTTTCGAATTTTGCTCCATTCGAGTGGAATAACAGTGTTAAGATGGCATTTGTCTTTCCACAACCACTTGGTCCGCAAATAATTGCACGAAACGAATTCGGTAATAATTTACCATGCTTCCCAACCATACTGCTATCGAGGTCTCCATTCAAAAACATGAGTGCGTTACGGTTATAAATAAACGCATTGAAGGTATCTTTCATCATTATCAATGTTGACTTACTCTGGTGCAGGTGTTGTCAATTCAATTATCAATAAGCTCCCGTTCGAATTGCATCTACCAGGTTATTCGTTTTGCGGGCCTGGCACCAAATTGAGGCAGAGATTACAACGCGGAGAAACTGGCGTGAATCCTTTGGACGAAAGCTGCAGAGAGCACGATATTGCATACTCTCAATCCGACTCTCTAGAAGACCGTCATAAAGCAGATCAAGTATTGGAAAATAGAGCTTGGGAAACTTGAAGCAACGATGCCTGCTGATGAATACGCCGAAAAGAAAAGATAAAATATGCCGATCTTTCATCAAAATTCCCTCCATGGCATTTATGCGAATGCCACTTTTTAGTTTTTATCCTATCGTTATTTGTTATCCCTCATTTCCTATTATGTCACTTATATTCTCAGCAATACACTGACCAATATAATTTGAGCAGGAAACATACCATATATACTAGAGATTTGAATTTGCCGCCGCGCCGGTCAGAATCGTTCTGATTGGTATATTCATCGTTATCCTACCTACACGTGCATTGCATACGGTAGCGGGTAGAAATTAGAGAGCTTATTGCGTGCCTTTCATTATCGTTTCGCTTACGCGGCTTTCGGCACTTTCGGCAGACATTTTACTTTTGGCTTTTGTTATTCGTTGAAGTTGTTATTATTTGTATTCGATTCGTTATTTCAGACAAATTTGAACTTTGATTCCAAGTTGAACGTGTTATTGTGGTTGTAGTAGTTGAACATAATTCTCGTAATATTCATAATAATAACTTCCGTCTACTGACTGAATTCATCACAATCATTGTGGATAGTGGAACACCAGACACATTCCACTGCTACATAATAGGTTTGTTTTGGTTCTGAAAATTATCAGTCCTGGGACGTCAGGATCATGCGCAGTTGACGGGAAGTGTGCTCTTTAGGTTCATATTCGCTCACTTTTTCTCAAATGCGCATGATCCTGACTTCCCAGGACTGATAATTTTCAGAACCAGAACAAAGCTATTATAGGTTTATGTTGAAAAATTGCATGTTCAGTGTAGTTTTTGACATGGTATAACATTTTTTATCTTTCACTAGGAGCCTATTTTGAAATAATTTCACTATGAGTTCCTATTACAGTAAACCAGGAATATATCTTTTTCTTAAATGGAAGATAGTGAAAGTGAATGAGCAAATTTTTAAATAACTTGCCAGGTTCGCGTGCTGATTTTGTTTACAGTATGAATAAGAGTCTAAGTAAGCTAATAAAATAAATTAACACATGAATCCGGCAAATATATCTTTTTTTTCAAAGGTAATTGGACCAATATTTTCATTTTGGATTGTTGTCCATTGAAGGGTTATTAAAGTTTGCCTAACAGAATCAAGAATCTCAAACTATAAAGTTTTGTACCTGCGGCACTCGAAATACTGATCAAAGGTTTCGATTTTCATGAAATTCAAAAAGGGCCAATATCTCCAAACCTATCAACTTTTTTCTTGATATTCTGGTCAGCCATAAGCTGGACTTTCAGCCCTCCAAAGGATGACGTTGAGTTTGGGACACCCTGTATAATTCTTCAAGGAATCACTCTGGATACCTAATTACCTTATTCAAAATAATATCCAGATGAATATGCTGTTTTAAATAGTCACTTTATGTGTAGTATAAACCAATTGCACTACAATACCCTTGCCTTACCAGTGTCATCTGCTTATGAACTCCTTTTTTTTCAGAATCAGTACAGAAGTTGTACCCGACAACGCAAAAAGAATTTGAAATTCTCACCAAAGACTGGTAGAAAAGACAAACATATAAGAAAAACCTTGAAAACATCGAAACAATAATGCGTTTTTATATTTGAATGGACATTTTATTCATTGGGATTTTTTTTTGTACGCTATAGCTAGATCATTGAAAATTCCTATCTTGAATAAATTGGAAAGGTTTAGTTTGAAATGTTGAGCTGTTAGTTTTTTTTTCCTAATAAATCATATTTGATCACATTTATATTTTTTCAATTTGTTCACCTAAATCGGTTATCGTTCACTGGTAAATGTTCTGTTCGAATTTCCTCACCCCCTGTATTCTCTGTGTAATTTATAAAATATCTGCAGAGTTATATTTTCTCCCATAAAAAAATTAATTACTGAAACCAGCTCTGGAAATGTAAGAAACTGATCATAATTAATTGAAGTTAATGAGATGTACAAGTCTTCTAGACAAATTATTGAAAAACTGGCTATTTTTGAAAGTCGTATTATATTACTGCTGAAAACACTATATTAGATGGAGCTCATATACAGTATGTCCATAGTAACCCCCCCTATTATTTTTTGAACGGATTGGATTTTTTTTTATTTTTTTTGCGCAATTGTTGTTTGAGCTACTTTTTAAAATAAAAATTAAAAAAAAATTTAAATGGCATAATGGGTCGAGTGATACCTCAATTCTCTATGACAGCAAAATCAAAAATATTTATCCAAAATAAAATTACTGTACATAAAATTAGAACTCTTAATGAGTAACCCCAAAAAACGCCATTTTGAAAGACAGATAAATTTTTTGGTGTCAAAAAGTAGCTTATAAACAAACCATTTCACCAAAAATAAATTCAAAATAATATTTCAATCCGTTCAAAAGTTAACAGGTGGGTTTACTTTATGGACACACTGTATATCGCGGAGATCTCAATCCGAGGTCTGAAGCTACTCGTATTGTGTTCCTTGTGAGCAGACATGTGACATTACTGTGAACTCAATGTGAAGTCTGAAGAGCCTCATATTGTGCTGCTGTTGTACTAATTAATGAGTACCAATTAAGTCAAAATGGAGAATACCTAATGATGAAAAATGTGAATATAAATGTGATGCAAGTGTAACCTCTAAACGATCTCGCCATAAGCGTTACATTTTTACATCTCGGGCCAGAAAAAGTGAAGATATCTGAGAGAATGATTTAGTACTTATTTCAGATGTCCATGAGAGTTACAAAATAGTTCATATAGTTCAATTAGTGACTTCGTTGAATAGGACATTACGGGCCGGAATAGCACTCTCTTCAACATTTAAAAGGTTCACATTGTGATTCACAGGTGCGATAAGTTACCTCCATGAGAATCTCATTTACGTCTTTGTGATCAATTTGTGTTTACTGGTTAGGATCAACTTCGTTCAAGGTATTGAATATGGTTGAGAAAAATGAATCATATATATCTAATAATGAATTATGGTGGATTACGTAATCCAATCTTCCGCAAAAAATCCTATACAATAAGTATGGTCGTCGGCAAGTATTCAACAGAAAACAACTACTGCCCCCTACGACCATTGAATTATATCTGTTTAATACTTGGCAAAGTTTTCAACAAGAATCACTTTGCAATGCATTTCAAATATCAAAGCTGAAATTATTTTTCGATTTAATTGGGGGAACACCTCCGTACCGGTTTCATGGTCATTGCCAATCATCAGCGAAGGCTAGTTCGACCCAATTGAATCGAAAAATCCTTTCATCCTAATTGGAAATCCCTGAGACAAACACTGAAGCATGAATTCAGCGCCATCTCTGGGTTCCAGATTAAAATGCACTCCGACTACGTGTCGACTTCAATATGAAGCCAGAAACATCATGAAAGATGGGCGACACTACTTGACGGAAGATCATAAAACTAATAATGAATTATGGTGGATTACGTAATCCAATCTTCCGCAAAAAAACCTATACAATAGGTATGGTCGTCGGCAAGTATTCAACAGAAAACAACTACTGCCCCCTACGACCATTGAATTATATCTGTTTAATACTTGGCACAGTTTTCTACAAGAATCACTTTGCAATGCATTTCAAATATCAAAGCTGAAATTATTTTTCGATTTAATTGGGGGAACACCTCCGTACCGGTTTCATGGTCATTGCCAATCATCAGCGAAGGCTAGTTCGACCCAATTGAATCGAAAAATCCTTTCATCCTAATTGGAAATCCCTGAGACAAACACTGAAGTATGAATTCAGCGCCATCTCTGGGTTCCAGATTAACTTGAAATGCATTGCAAAGTGATTCTTGTAGAAAACTTTGCCAAGTATTAAACAGATATAATTCAATGGTCGTAGGGGGCAGTAGTTGTTTTCTGTTGAATACTTGCCGACGACCATACCTATTGTATAGGTTTTTTTGCGGAAGATTGGATTACGTAATCCACCATAATTCATTATTAGTTTTATGATCTTCCGTCAAGTAGTGTCGCCCATCTTTCATGAATCATATATATCGCCTATTCCGTCATAATTTATTTTACCACGTGATAAAATTCGTTTATCTGTACTTTTATCGAGGTTTTTTCTATCACCAAGACAAAGTGTAACCATATAGTGAAATCAGAAATCTTGGGTGATTCTATAACTTGGCTAATTATTTCAGTATTACTAAATACAAGATCGATAATACTACCACCACGATCAGAAGGAGGAGTAATTTTGTTTATCAACTGTTCAAAGCTCAAATCCATCATGAATTTATGTATTCTTTTTTTATAAGTATCTTCTCCTAGCCAGTTGATATTGAAGTCGCCAATAATCAAGTCGCTGAGTTAAAATCGGGGGTATAATTATTTAACAATGTTCCAAACTATTCAAAAACTGCGTTGCTACCACTTGGGGAACGGGTAGATACCTATAATTATATAAGACTTGGTAAATACAGAAACTGTTATTTTCAACAACCAATATTTTTTTTCTAATACAAACATTTCATTTTTTACATTTTTAAATCGTTTCTAACAAAAAATAACACTCCTCCGGTATGCCTATTATGGTTGTCACATCTGGCAATTTGGTATCCATTTATATGAATTTCATTATCCTTAATATCATTTGTTAATATAGTTTCTGTTAAACATACTACTAACGGTCTTGAATCAAATACGAATTTGGATATCTCGTCAAATTTGGCAATAATACTTTGTGAATTCAAAAGTAATACGGAGTTTTTCAAATCTATAAAAAATCATTATTTATGATGGATGATGAAAACGTATTTGAATCACTCGTCGAACACCTATTTTGCCTCACATCTAATTCAGGAATTTTAACAGTATTTTTTTTTTCTTATTTCATCTATTATTTCAATCTTAGCAAAGTACAACATGTGCATTCCTCGACTATACACAAAACAATTGGTTCTGATGAGAGAATTTGGCATTTATGAAAGTGACAGACTCTTTGAATATAAGGCGTGGTATATTTTTTTGTTTAATTTATTTATGAATTTATTGAGAACTACTCTGTTTCTCCATAATGGCACAGACAGGTATATGAGATTTGTTGATAGACATACTTCCTTTAGTTTGTGTATTGTACTGTCCCTCAGACCTTTATCTGTCAAACAGTTAACCAAATCACCCGTAACTATCACAGTCATTTTTATGTAAATCTTTTGAAAGAGCATCTATATTTCAACAATGCTATCTAGTGTCGTGTTGTTTTATTATAGAACAAATTTCGTATTGATGTCCTGAATTTTTTGTTAAAATCGGTGCGAAGTTTACAATATTACTATCTCCCAATATCAAAATTTTGTTTGTTGGATTTTGATGGGCTTCTGTTAGGCCTTCTTTTACGGTTTTAGATATCAAACCATTATCTGCTTCTGCTTTCGCGTATTGTTCGTTTTCCTCAGTGTTGGAGATCACCCCAATATTGAAACATTTATCATTTTACATCAAGATATCCGGGTTCCAGACTTGGAAAAGAGGTGACAAGAAGAAACGTCAGAATAATTTTTAATAATTTGTTAAAACGTCACATTGTTATACCAGTTGATTTCAATTAAAATATATGCAGTTATTGAGTTAATTGAGTTGGTGTAATATTCAATAATATCCTAGACTTTTAGTGGCGAAATTTCGAGCATATACGCAAGAAACCCCACGACACATTACATGGTCCTTCAGAGCATCGGATATAAGGTCAGAGTGCGATCCTTTCATGTCCTTTTATAACATCCCTTTCCCAACTGGTATTGTCTTATTCAGGTTTTGCCTGAGCTTCAGAATTTTGGATGAGTTTCGTTGTTTGTAAGTTTGAAACAAATAAGCAAATCCAAACTTCAGATTCATATAAATAGGAAATATTTTGGCTAATAAATTACCAGCAGAATATTACCTATCATCGCAATTAAAGAAGAGAAAATAAACCATCACAGATACATAATATATTGTCAAATCATGACAGAAACATTCGAAGAGCTTATACGAAAACGGGGAATTTTGAAGGGGCATCTGACGCGGTTCAAGAATTTCCTAGATACTTTAAATGAGGAGCATCCTGATTTAGTTCAGTTAGAGCTTCGATTGAATAAGTCAGTCTATATTGGGTCATTTTGAAGAATTACAAATGAAAATAGAATTACTTGATGAAGACGCGGAGGAAAATTCTGAACAACATGAAATTGAACGAAACGAGTTCGAAAAAAATTATTATGCTCTTCATGCTCAAGCCAAGCGTATTTTCCTTAGTGTTAATCCCAATGTAGTAGGACAAGGGGTTCAATCGGGGTCAAATACTTTTAATGATAATATCAATTCTATCAAATTACCCACTATAAACCTACCTAGCTTTGATGGTTCATATAGTAAATGGTTGTATTTCAAAGATACTTTCAGTTCAATCATACACAAAAATAATACCATTACTGATATACAAAAAATTCATTATTTGCGTTTATCTTTGAAAGGTGAAGCCGCAGACATAGTCAGGTCGCTTGAAATTTCATCTGAAAATTATAATTCTGCTTGGACACTTTTGCAAAATCGATATGAAAATAAAGTTTTATTGGTAAACACCATGTGAAGGCTCTTTTCAGTTCACCAGTAGTTCATAACGAATCGCATAGTGCATTGCGGTTGTTAGTAGATAATCTCAACAAACATTTGAAAGCCCTTGAAGTACTCGGTCAGCCAGTAGATAAATGGGATACACTGTTGATTTTCATGGTTTCCAGCAAATTAGATTCTGTTACACGAAGAGAATGGGAGATCAAAAATACAAGTTCATCCACAAAATTATTCACTTTGGAAGAATTGAAAACATTTTTAAATGAACGATGTAGGCTTTTGGAAACTCTGACTGGCTGTACTTCAAGTCAAAGGCCTAAATCATTTTTTGCAGCAGAGAATAATATTTAAATTTGCAAATTTTGTGCTGCCAACCATTATATCACTAAATGTACTACTTTTTTAAATTTGACTGCTGAAAAACGATATCTTGCAGCAAATGAAAAACAGTTATGCACTAATTTTCTAAGAAGTGGACACAGCAATAAGGCTTGTCTAAGTATCAAATGTAAAATATGTTCGAAACGTCATCATACATTGCTTCATAATTCAGATACAACAAATCGTGCTAAACAAACAGGTTCTGAAGAAATATCTCAAAATCAAATTTCCATTCCAACTTCTGTGGGATTTTCAACTAATATACCTAGTGAACCAAACCAAAAGTCATTCACATTGAATAATCAGTTCTCTTACATACAAGCAATTAATCATAACCAAATATTATTATCTACTGCAATTGTTCAAGTTTTGGACAAATATGGTATATACCACGACTGCAGAGCTTTGTTAGATTCTGGTTCCACTTCACATTTGATAACCCAAAAATTTGCTGACAAATTGAATTTAAAAAAAGTAAAAACACATGTATCCGTTTCAGGTGTTAATGAATCCCATAGCAATATTACGCATTATTTGAACGTCAAATTAAAATCTAACATCAGTTCATATCAAACAAACATAAATTGCCTGATCATTTCAAAAATAACCAATCATTTACCTTCAATTTCGTTCGATAAAAATATAATTGACATTCCTCTGGATATCAGCCTCGCTGATCCAAACTTCAACGAGTCAAGTAAAATTGATTTATTAATCGGTGCAGACTTATTCTGGCAAATATTACGCATGGGTCAGATAAACTTAGGTAAAAATAAACCTATCATTCAGAATACGTTATTGGGATGGGTACTCTCAGGGCAAATTCCTCAGAGGTATTGCAACTTCACTATAGCACAGCACTGTAATTTGATAACTGACACCGAATTGCATCATTCAATTAGTTCTGGGAAGTTGAAGAATTTCCAAATATCATGCCTCTGACAGATGAAGAAAAATCTGCTGAAGATTTCTTCAAAGCAACAACAATACGAGATGAAACCGGCAGGTTTGTTGTTAGGATTCCTCTTAAGCAGAATTGTCATAATTTGGGTGACTCGAGAAAATTGGCACTCAAACGATTATATTCTATCGAATCCAAATTGAATAAGGATGAAGTCTTGAGGAAACAATATGTTCAATTCATGGACGAATATGCTGCATTGAAACATATGTTGAAAATTGATAATATCGACAATGATTCACCAAGCTATTATATACCTCACCATTTCGTGAAAAAAGATAATAGTTTGACAACAAAACTTAGAGTTGTTTTCGATGCATCGATGAAGACAACCACAGGAATTTCACTGAATGACTTACAATGAATTGGTCCAACTATACAACAGGATCTGGTAAGTATTTTATTGAGATTTAGATCACATAAATATATATTAGCCGGTGACGTCACGAAAATGTACCGTCAGATTGTGATTCATGAGGATGATAGAAGGTTGCAACGTATTCTATGGCGTTCTGATTAAAGTCAACCTATTGAAACATTCGAATTGAACACAGTAACTTACGGTACATCATCAGCACCTTTTTTAGCAATTCGTTGCTTACATATGAAATTGGTATTCAAAATAAAATTGAGTATCCACTAGCCTGCGAGGTTATTTTGAGAGATTTTTATGTCGATGATCTATTGACAGGGTTAGACGATATCAACACAATCAAAAATTTATATAAAGATATTACCAGTTTATTTGGTTCATATGGGTTTTCTCTCAACAAATTAGAAAACATAAAAAATTTCCAACCAAATTGTATAATTAATATCGGTGACAACTGTCAAACTAATTCCTTACGTCTTTTGTGGCATTCTAATTCAGATACTTTGAAATATAATATCAAACCAGGCTTGAATTCTAAACAGATTCCTACCAAACGCGTGATACTTTCAATAATTGCGCAGATATTTGACCCATTATGGCTTGTCGGGCCGGTCATTATAAAGGCTAAATGCATACTACAAACTCTTTGGCAACTGAAGGTATCATGGGACGAACCACTCCCATTGGATATATCTTACGAATGGAATAAATTTCAAGATCATTTATATTATTTGAATGATATTCAAGTACCACGTTTTGTTCTATGTCATAATACAAATATTTTCGAATTACATGGTTTTGCAGATGCTTGTGAATCAGGATATGGAGCATGCATTTACATAAGAACTATTAATAAGTCCAGTGAAATCCATGTCAATGTGTTATGTGCTAAATCTAAAGTGGCACCACTGAAGTGCCTAACTATTCCAAAGCTGGAGTTATGTGCAGCCTCACTTCTAGCGAAACTTTTCGATAAGGTGAAATTAGCATGGAATATAACATTCAATCAAGTATTTATCTGGAGTGATTCCACAATTGTTCTCGGTTGGATAAATGGAACACCCACAATGTGGAAAGTTTTTGTAGCCAACAGAGTATCGAATATTCAATCGCTAACAAATAAGAAAGATTGGCGTCACGTAAGTACTGAGAAAAACCCTGCAGATTTGATTTCCAGAGGTCTCGATCCACAGAACTTGATTAAAAATGAGCTGTGGTGGTATGGTGCGGATTGGCTAAGACATACGTTTGACAAATGGCCCATCGAATCAAATTCTGAAGTAACACCTGTTGGGTGTCTTGCAGAGATCAAAAAGCAGATGCCAATTGTATCTATTGTCAATTCATCTATTCACACCATTTTTGATAGATTTTCTAGTTTTGTGAGACTACAACGTACCGTGGCTTACCTATTACGTTTTTAAAATAATTCAAGTAAAAATTCAATCAAGAATGGGGGACCTCTTAATCCTCAAGAGCTAAAGCACTCGTTAGTTGTTTTATTTAGACTGGTTCAGAAGAAATCATTTTCATCTGAATTGAAAAATCTCAAGATGAATAGATCAATCGAGAAAAAGAGTAAATAAATTATTGCAACTTAACCCCTTTCTTGATAGTGATGAGCTAATACGTGTGGGAGGGCGGCTAAAATATTCGAATTATGATATCGATAGAAAACATCCAATCGTTTTACCGAACAATCACAAGATGACACAACTACTTGTAAATTATCAACATAAACTTTTGTCATGCGGGTCCTCAATTATTACTTGCATCTCTACGGGAAAAGTATTGGGTAATAAATGGGCGTAATTTGATTCGCAAAATTGTGCATAATTGCGTAACTTGTTACAAAACAAATCCTAATTTGAAAACAGAGTATCTTATGGCTGATTTACCAGAACTAGGAGTGTCTCCTGCAAGACCTTTCGTCCATGTAGGAATTGATTATTGTGGTCCATTTAATTTACGAGATCGAAAAACTAGAAATTTCAAGGTGACAAAAAATATGTTTGCGTCTTTATTTGTTGTGCTACCAAGGCGGCTCATCTTGAGCTTGTTAGTGATATGACATCTCAAGCATTTTTAGCTTGTTTGCATAGATTCATGGCCAGAAGAGGTAAATGCAACCATGTCTTTTCCGATAACGGAACCAATTTTGTTGGTGCTAATGCAGAGCTTAAAAAATTCTTGACATCCATAAATGTAGATGTTCAAACCGAATTAAATCAGGAGGGTATTGAATGGCATTGTATACCTCCGAAATCCCCGCATTTTGGAGGATTATGGGAGGCTGCTGTCAAATCGATCAAACATCATCTCAAACGTATAATAGGGGAATCGAAGTTATCTTTTGTGTATTCCACTGTTCTGGCTCAGGTAGAGGCTTGTTTAAATTCAAGACCTTTATATCCTCTCTCCAGTGATCCTAACGATCCTAATCCCATTACCCCCGCGCACTTCCTTATTGGAGAACCACTGCAAACGGTACCTTATGAAGATTTCACTGGCGTGAAGGAGTCCATCATGTCACGCTTCAAGAGGTGTCAAAAAGTCGTTCAAGATGTATGGCAACGTTGGTCGAAGGAGTATATTTCTGAACTCCAGATAAGACATAAATGGAAGCAACATCATCCCCAGCTGTTGAAACCTGATACCGTAGTCATAATCAAGGAGGATAATCTTCCTCCGCTGAAATGGAGCTTAGGACGAGTCTTGCAACTTCACCCAGGTTCCGACGGCATAGTACGTGTGGCAACAGTGAAGACTTCGAGTGGCGTGTATAAAAGTCCTGTTACAAAGTTATGTGTGTTACCTAATGGTGCAGAACAACCTTGATGTGCAATAACATTTATTTCATTTCATTGCAATTATTTTTTTTTTTTTAACCTTAAATTCCTAAAGCTTTCAAAGAGAGCGGCATGTTGGGAATCACCCCAATATTTATCAATTTACATCAAGATATCCGGGTTCCAGACTTGGAAAAGAGGTGACAAGAAGAAACGTCACAATAATTTTTAATAATTTTTTGAAACGTCACATTGTTATACCAGTTGATTTCAATTAAAATATATGCAGTTATTGAGTTAATTGAGTTGGTGTAATATTCAATAATAACCTAGACTTTTAGTGGCGAAATTTCGAGCAAATACGCAAGAAACCCCACGACACATTACACTCAGTGAGCACTTGGATATTTGCTAAATAATTTATTTTTATTACATTGAATTTCTCCACTTCATCTTCTAAATCTAACATCTTATTTTGCTCGCTGTGTTCTTTCAGTAGGCGATTATTGTCAACATTAATTAGTTCCTGGTTGAGTTCTGTGATAGTTTGTTGATTACAGGTAATGTTTTTGTGCTTGCTGGGCAAAAAAGTTATTCGAAAAAGTTTCTTAGAATTCAATTATATGCACATAAGTTATTAACGAAGTTTCAACATTTCTCATTTTCTCCACACACACGCACGCACAAATAATAGGATTGTGTCAGAACCCTTGCTGGTACATCGGTTCGTATCTAACAGTTATATCAGAATTCCACGACAATTGTGATAACGTGACACTCCGAAAATATGGTGTTTTCCAGATTATATTCAAGTTCCGATGATTATCGTGGATGAGCGTTTTACTTCTCACATAAACATGTAAATTTTGTCTCTTAAATTTCACTCACTATTTCAATCCGAATACTTTCATAATTTTTTTTGGGAAATATAAACATCGGAAATAAACCATACTGAAATGAAATCAGGTTCATTCAGTGATCTACATCGGTGTCCGTGAACATATTGCTCAAGAGTACTTACCTATCTACCTACTTATTTATCACATCAGGATTCTATAATAGGTTTGTATACTATTTTATTTACAACCATCATATTTCGATCAAAATTAATAAATCTCTGTTTTGTTCTGAACATACCTAAAATATTACATTTAATGACAAATTACCAAGAACACGTGGTTTCCTCAGAATAATCAAGTAGGTATATTGTTACCGACTACGGGGTATACAATAATTGTCACCAATATAAATAAATGTCAGATAAAGTCAATAAATGTCACATAAAGTCGGATATTAAATTCTCGAATATTAAATTGAAAAACATGTCTTCTGACGAAGAATTGGTGCAGCACTCGCAGCAGTCCAGGGCTTGGTGCCACAGAAAAGAATAGATAGAATAGATAAAATGAGGGCGGGAAATGAGGGCTGGAACTGAGGGCGGGAAGTGAGGTCGGGAAGTAGAGGTGTGTAATGTGACACTTCCCAACCTTCAATGATGTTAGTAATGACAGCATTACATATATGGTTGTAAATCAATATCTTTGTATAATATCTACCAAAAAAAAGTTATTACGATTATGTACAGATTTTATTTGTTGATCTTAGAAAGTTAGCTAAGTATCAGCTGTCGTTTTCAAACCGACCAACAAGTGATAAGGAATAATTGTAAAAGAAGAAGCTATATATGGTAATTACTGCACATGTAAATCTGGTGCCCGAACTGTTGGTACTTGGGCACATATTGCTAGTGTAATATGGTTTTTGCGGTACGCACGCCATCAACAAAACATTTGCTACCCCTTACCAAATTGATAGGATCTGTTCAAGATAGAGCAAACAGCCACAAAATATTGTTTATTAAGTCTGGTTTTTTATTTTATTTTTTATTTTTATATCTACGAACGTTACAAGTCATTTTGTGCAAACAATTATATACTCTCAAATCTCAGCAACTGCTCAACAGTTAAAAAATATTCTCAGCTCGTTTGAATTTTTTGTATTTTGTATTTTATGTATTTTAATAGATTAGCTGGTCAAAATTGAACACCCATATATTTTAATCATTCTATGTATTTTAATCTATTTGTAACCACCTGAGATTTATAATATGTATGTCTAAATATTTATTAAACGCTCTTTTTAATCATTGTCTCACTCAATGTTAATTTACCTGTTTCTCTTTGTATTTTAATGTTCCCTGAAATAAATTTTTTTTTTTTTCTATCCTTTAACACCCAGTCAGACCCGGTCTCCGGAGCCCTGACACTTCCAGAGGACGCGCTGGATCATTCATTCCAATAACCACTCCCCACGCTGTGGGGTAAGTGACTATAGGGTTCGAGAATTATGTGCCCAGAGCAGGCAGAGTGAACCAAGAATTACGGCCTTCTGCATTCGTCCGGTTAAGATTTTTGCCATATTACGGCAAGCCGGTAAGATTTTTAAGTTTGAGAGCAGTGTGTCCATCATTCCACCAAGGACCCCTATTATCAGAACCACCAATTTCACAGAATGGTTTGGGTAGATCCTACGGAGTTCAAAGAGTTATTATTATTATTCTTTGAACATTCATCACAAGTACAAATAACAGGATTCGTACAAGATGCAAAAAACAGAATTAAGAGAGCCACAAAATATTGATCATATCATATTAAGTTTTCTTCTGTGTTTTATAAATGTTCCTGAAAAACTAATATGAATACAACTAAAAAAAGACAATCCACTGACCCTGTATGATAGTAACCTCAGGTCACCCAATATCAAAATATATTAACTTAATTTGCAAGTCTATGGGCTTTGATTTTTCACCGAGTTTGTTCAAAGAATTACATGAAAATCTCAGCATTGACTAGTAGAAAAAGAATCACACTGTTTATGGAGTCTTAGGACTCTTCATTGCAACTCGTTTCGAAAATATTAGGATAGTAATCCCTATCCTTGACTTTTTGTAACAAAATAACCGCCCCATTATTGATATTATAGGTAAGAACCCTTCCTCCGCATGTTCAACACCCTGTATCTCAAAAACTGTCCATCAGATCCCGTTGTGCCCATGGAGAATTTGATCAGGACATCATAGCCTAAATTATTCCAAATTTTCAGCCAATTCGACTAGGACTCTTTTTCCATAAGAACCGTGCAGGATCCTTTTTCAGTTTTACAAATTTTCGTACCTAGTGAAGTCTGAAATCCTGACGAACGCCACCTCAACATTTTAACAAGTTCAGTTTTTGACTTCAAATTCTCAGCCTATTTGATAATTATTGTTTGCCGAAATCTTCCAGATAAAAAAGAATTTTAGAAATGAAAGGAACACATCAAATGATATTAATAACCTAGGTATGCATAGCCATGGATAAAATTTACCTGCAACAAATCCACAGGAGAAATTCACAATAGGCAAAGTTTTTGGACTGAAATAAAGTTTGGACTCCTTCGATAATACTTCAAATGACCAAAACTGAACAGCTCCATAAGTTACAGACAAACATTGAGCGGGAACATGACCTTTCCAAAAAGCTCTTAGTCCTTCTTCACGAAATATTAACTTCATAGCCTGCATGACAGAGCGATATTTTGAGAATGATTCATTGGAGATAGGTTCTACTTGAAGTTGAAACCTAATTTTTATGACATCCAAAGGCTGACAAAAAGTTCGAGTTATGAAACCAGAAATTCCCCCAGCCATGGCAAACTCCAGTTGTGTTAGGTTGTCATATTTCTTATTGTGTCCCTTTATCATTTTACCACATAAAACTGAAATTAAAGTGATGAAAATCAGAAGGACAATTTGTTCGGACTCACTTTAAAATTTGAAACTTCTTAACAGTCAAAACCTCACGTGGACGAAATTCAAATAATAAATAATAATAAATATAAATAATAACCAAAACAATGTCCCGTTAGTTGTCAAAGATCTTCTTCTTCATAGTTTTTCTTGGATTTGCTTCCTTTTGGCGCATTCAGCCAGCACTCCCCATTACGTAGGGATCCGCTTTACCCCAGCCCGGTTAGTAGTGGTCAATGATTATTGGTTTATAATCGTTGAGTAGTGGTGACTTCGTCAGGGGATGGAGGGGGAATCATGCTCTAGGCAATATTTCCACAAAAAAAATAACCATTTTTTTTTGTTATAATTGCACGTTTAACCACGGTTAAAAAACAGTGGTGTACGGCCATATATGTATCAACTACGAATATTGATAATACGGATAGCCTGTCTGATGCTGAAATAAATGAGCGTCTGGCAACGATGAATTACTGCACATGCGCCAAATTACGATGACACTTAAGAGCGACTCTCGTTGTCTATAAACACAAGTCTTACAATTGTAACCAGTCATTGGTAATTCACTTTTACTTATAAGTACCCTGATTTCCTCTGTACTACACAAGTGTCATTCGTTAAGACATACTCTAACTGCTCGACTTGCTTGAAGTTGATTTTTCAAGAGAAAGACAAATAGAGTAGGAATTTTAGAGAGAGATAAACATATATGAAAGTGACCTCGAGCAGCTAGAGCAATCTTGAATGAACGAGACTAATATTATTTCATATACTTGTGGTTATCACAACGTTCCCCAGTAAACATAAAAACATAACTTAAACATAACTGTTATATCACATTGTGACTTGGTGATGTTATTCAGAGATATGCTTGATGTTACATATACGTTGCGTCCATATGCCTTTGTACCTCTTTTAAATATTACAATGTAATGTTAATTACTTAACATTACATAAATGTATCGTATTTTGCGCAACTTTAATGTGACTTTATTACATACATATAATGTTACTCAAAACATCTATGCAACATTTGTAAAATGTAACATTGTAACATCAGGGTGGAGCATATACTCATTGTTTACCAACACTTATTTTTCTACACTTAAAGTTGTACTTCTGGAATTTCAGGAGACACTTTTCAGTAGATGAATAACAACAATAGCAATTAATAAAGTTATTCATCTACCAAAGAGTGGCGACTGAAATTCCAGAAATACAACTTTAAGTGTAGAAAAATAAGTGTTGGTAAACAATGAGTATAAGCTCCACCCTGTATACTAAGAAATAAAATATGTATATAAGGGGGTAATGATGTAAAACATACCAATCAATCAAAAAACTTTATTGTCAATGATTAAAATCTCATGGATAAAGCGCTATAAAACAAGACAGTTACATCATTAACAATTAACAGTATAAAAAATATAATCTTGAATCACTATGAACAGACCAAATAATATGACTTACCACCTGAATCAGATGAAAAATTTATTGATAGATCTACCAAAGTTAAGTGTTATTAGAAGAATAATATTGAATAAAAACCTATTTCTGTTAAATAATAAAAACAGATATCACTGAATCAATAATTATATGGTTGTTGTTTCGGTCACTTCTCCTTTCTTTTTAGTTTCTGCTCTGCTAATGTCATCCAATCCATCACTATGAGTCAAACTCTTCATCTGTGATTGAACTGCAAACATCTTATACATATTCTGAAAATATAGTCATTACAGTCACTGAAAACTCATATTAATCTTTATGATATAAGAAAACGATCATCCAATAATTATTAATAATTCTATGTTGCCCCTAGAGGTAAAAGAAAAATAATTACTTACGTTTCAGTATGTCCATAATTATCAATTCAAAACTTTTGGATTTTTTTCTTTGCCCAGTCGATTAGTTCGGAAACAACAACTGCTATTTAAGTTTTTGTAATCTGATCATTCAATAAGTACCACTTTGTACATCAAAACTGATAGAGGAATGTGAAAGGACACTACCAAACTGAAAAGAAAGAGAAAATGCAGTTAGTTTATTGATAATTTGTATTAAACAATTCAAGTGATTTCTCTACAATCTCAAGAAACGTTAATATTATCGTAGATTAATGAAATTAAGAAAGATCAGAACACTCTGTATAAAATATATAATTTTGAGTTCACTTACAAATTAAGCAGCTCCAATATTGTTGTTTTAGCAAGCTAAATTCATTGGTTTCAGTTACAAAAATTCCTTGATCAATCGGTTCAAAATAATTTGACACAGCTCCAGATGTCAGCAACCATTTCCATGCTGTCCAATATCAGATTAGCAGGAACCACAACTGATAGCTTTTCTACTATTCATAGCATCATATGTAGATATATACTCTCTAATCAATAGTAGATATCACTACATTCACTACATAACCTAAATGCTAAAATAACAATTAGTGGATGGAGTAGTGGAAAATCATAATCTTACTATGAAAATTATGAGTTTTGCAATCCTATTGATTCCAATCACTTTTAAGTAGTTTGAATTATATTTTAATTCTATGAACTCAAAACTCATACCATGACCGCCATGATTATTAGGATAAAATGAACGATGGCGTCAGTGATATATTTATTTCATATTTACTGGGTAATATTGTTTGAACGTGGATATTATTTTTTAAAGTTACGTAGATGAATGACGTCATGACGTGGTCATTACCCAAAAATTACATTTAAGAAACCTTTAAGATAATATTAATTTCAAGGCTCCCTGTACACATGTCAGTAATGTTTTGAGAAGGTTAGACAAAAATATCGAACAAATAACATAACTACTCTGTATAAGACATATCTGGGCAACATATAATCAACATTATAAGTATTATCTAATGAATATTATTGGTTATATTATTTTGATGTTACATAAACATATAGTTGAAAACACTGTGTTGGAAACGTCAAGATGACATTAATATAATGTTAGTTTGCCAATATCACAAAATTGCACAAAAGTTATATCTAGAAAATATTTTTGTTATGTATCATGTTTAGTGGGCCGTGCCCCCGCTAGAGAAACTACAAGCGTGACGTCACTTCACCATTTTTGTTGGGGTCCGTTAGGTTTCGGTTCCAAAAGTGAGTTCAAGTGAATGATAAATAATTTAATTTTTACATATTTATAAGCTCTTCAACAATAGCAATCGCCATAACCAAGCTCGTTATCAGGTTCACTGCTATAGGAAACGTTTTTGCGAAAGCTTTTACCTAAAACTGAATTGTTTGGAACGCGTCAAATGATATTTTGACATTTGTGACGGCACCACTTGCGGGGTCTATTACTTTGTTACATAATAACTACACTTGTACGATTTATTTGTACACTTGTTGGAATTGTAGTGTTTGTGATATAGGCCCCATGTCATACAATTTTCAATATACATTTTTCTATGACAGTGAGGAAACTTGTTTTTACCTAGGCACTGTTCACAGTACGAAAAGTGATAAATAAATAGTATACTATTTAGCACAAGTGCGTCAAGAAATCAACTGTTCCTGAATAATTTTTTTACCCCCATTGTTCAAACATTTACCAATTCTTGAAAAAGACTTTATTTTGTTGTCAAAGTTTACTCGGAAGTCATCTTGAGATGTAACGATGAAAATTGAAAACTTTATTAGATAAAATATTCAACAATTGCTATAATTTGTCGATATAACAACTGTCGTAGAAAAAAAATTGTATGATACATTTTCGTAAAGAGCTTTTTCTGTACTTGACTGCGCATCATTCAGCAAAATTGATGCTCATACAGAAAAGTCCTACTTTACGAACCTGTAACATAAATAACTAATTACTACTCAAGTTGATGAAACAAAGTTATATATATCAGAAACTTCAACTTCTCGTATTTTTTTTAATTTCTCGCATTAGATTTTCCATCAAGTTCTTCTTTTTTTGTTTTCAGGATTGAAACGGGAAACCTTGAGGAAGAAATGGCTTTCATTGATAAATCGTTCAGTGGAAAATCATGACATTCGTGTGTGCAGTGTAAATATTGATAATTTTGTGTTTATACTAGGACTGACATATTTCATCTGAATTGTTTATATTATGAAAACCCATCTATCAATTTTCAGATTCATTTTGGGGCTAATGATTTCGAGACAAACACCAAAAAACCGACATTCCAGGCCTTCTGGAGCAAAGCATGCCCTTCTCTCAGCCTGGTTAGCATACTGCAACAATGAAATTTACTGTATCACAACAGAATAACACATATAACAATAAAGAATTTCAACAAAAATACGATTTATGACACGCAGTTAATGGAGTAAAATCGAATGGCTTTCTAAAAACTATTTAATATGGTCTGACAGTCTACTTAATGTTTTACAATTTCTTCTTCACTTCACACTACATTTTATTAATCGGGCTTCTTGAGAATTTGACTTCCACCTCATCCATTCACTCACAGTAACATAACAGTGATAACACAACAGAACGACATCCTGAAAATAAATGGAAATAAAAATTGGAATCACATTCCATAGAATCGAGCATCACACCTTTCTAATTCACTCTAAAAAAATTATTTAAACTCAAGTTATTGAACATTGGTACCACCTAGTGAATTATTCATTATCAACAGGTAGTTTTGTTTACAATCCAGCCACCATTTTGAATTTACTATTGGCACTTCTGTGGGTTATTTTGAACTACTTCAAGTATTATACCACGCCTATTGGTCATACCCGTAAGGACGGAACGGCCTGCTTGATTTAGTGACCCTAGATGGCCCCGAATGCTCATACAATAGCCAAATTTTGACTGCACGTGCGCAAAAATTACGTCATGAGTGGGCCTAGACAGTTTGTCTGCCATGAGAGTCCATGTAGTGGCCGATTCAGATACATGCGTGCCTATGTAGGGTTTTTGAAGCACGTACAGTTTAAACGCCTTTCACTTACGTTTCTACGACAAGAACATACTTTTATTTGGTTCTGGAATAATTTTGTCAATTCTGGAGTAATGCTATTTCAGTTTTTTAAATGAACCCGATGTATCTATATTCACTGCCTTTGGGACCGATTCAGATGCATTGCGTGCCCACCATGCATGATATAAAACATACAGTGAACAATAAATCAGGTTAACTTTGTAGAAAGTGTCGAAAATGGTGATTTGCAGCAATTACGAAAGAAAAAGAACATGATGAAAATGTATTTGTATGATTGGAAAATAATCAAAACAATTCACCCAATCAGAATCGCAATTTAATGAGAGGTATGCTTTGTTTGTTATTTTTAAGAAGTCAGACCACTGCAGGACACAATATTAAATATTCTGTTTATTTTTCTTTCAATGTTTAATTTTGTGGTATAGTACGAAGGCGGCGTAGAAGGGCCACACCAATTTTATTTTCCAATTCCGACTTGGTATCTCGGAATTCCGATTTGGTAACTCAGAGTTTTATATATAATTCCGACTTCATATCTCGGAAATTCGACTTACTAACTCGGAATTTTATAATTCTGACTTTTGGGATCTCGGAATTCTGACTTGGTAACTCGGAATTTCATAATTTCGACTTACAATCTTATTTCATTCCATCCCATACAGCACATGTACGACCATTACATGTTCATATTGGATGTACAAAATGGATATTATAGACATCCATTGAACATCCTGTTACATACAAAGATATGTCCAGATAAGGTCCGAACCTCATTGGATTCAACATCTTATGGATGTACATTTATGTAAAACTCGCATAAAACATTGAAAAACACAAATAATACTAATAATAATACTCGGTTCTAGGCGAAATTAACATCGTCCGAAAAGAGGAGGAAAAACGGACAAAATATCGAGATTTGAACTCCGCAGGCTTCACCCAAACCTTTTTGTCAAAATGGTGGTTCTGATCATAGGAGTACTTGGTGGAATATGGATACGTTGCTCTCGAATCTAAAAGTCATACCGTCTTGCTGTGATGCGATAGAAAGCCTAGCCGGAAGAATGCAGAAGGCCGTTATTCTTGGTACACTCCGTTTACTCAGGGCACATGATTCTCGAACCCAGTAATCACTCACCCCAAGACGTGGGGAGTGTTTTCTAAGGTTAATGATACACCAGTGCGCCCTCCTGTAGTATCGGAGCTCCGGGGACAGGGCCTGACTGATGCATCCCTCAACTTAAAATAAAATTACATTGCACACCACGCAGGCGCAACTAAAATAGAGTTTTGATTGGTCCATGCGAATTGCCTATTGGGAAGTGTTGTGGAAAGGAGTTCTTGCCATACTTGGTCAAGGACATTGAACACTATTTGTACAGGATGGTTCAATGGCCCGATTTCATGATCCCGTAAAGTGACGTAGCTGATGCCTCTACATGCATTAGTATATATATATATATATATGTATAACTATGTATAGATAGATATACGGAAGCATGAGGAAGGTATCACGGTGGCGTCAAATGCGGTTTAGTGTCCTTGATAGTTGGTCACCTTGTTGGCAACACTGTAAGAGACACAGACACATGACTGACATGGCATAAGGGTTGTCACTTGGTATCACACGTCAAAGTCAAAATAAAGTACTTGACAACAATGGAACAATGACGACTTGAACACTTGAAGTGGTTTTCAAGACGTGTACTATTTTGAGATGTTCACATCTCTTCATAAGTTCATTAATAATGTCTTTACCTGGCAATGGAATTTTTGTTGTGAAAGGTGAAATATCTGTTTTGATGATTGCAATGCGCAGAGGGACGAGATGGTCTTCACACTTCAATCAAGATGATGCTCTCATGAAAAACTTTCAGGAACTTCGTGAAATATTAGATAATGTAGATGATTTGAGATTTATAGAACCCATTACTTTCTTATCGCCCTTTCTGAATGTTATACGATCTGAAGAAACTACGGGACCTATAACTAGTTTAGCACTGTCAGCTGTTAACAAATTTATGTCTTATGGTATCATAGGCAAGTATTTCATTAATATAATGTACATTTGTATGAATGCAATCCTTTTCTAGATCCTACGCACAGCTCAATACCACAGGCTATTCACAATATTGCAGATGCTGTAACCCATGCTCGATTTGTAGGTACTGATCAGTCCTCAGATGGTGTTGTCTTGATGAAAATTCTACAGGTATTGAGAACTCTTACTTTATCTCCAGAGGGAGCTAATCTGACAAATGAAAGTTTATGTGAAATTATGCTTTCATGCTTCAGGATATGCTTTGAAACAAGACTCATTGAACTATTGAGAAAAACTGCAGAACATTATTTGAAAGATATGGTTCAGTTAGTTTTCATGAGACTACCGCAATTTTCAGAGGATTTAAGAACAAGCAGTATAAAACAGTTGAGAATGCGTGCTGGTGCCTTGGACCAGACTAGAACTAAACGAAAAAATAAGCAGTCTTATAGGAAACGAGAAAAAATAGACCATGATGTTAGTCATTCTTCTGTTTCATTAAATCCACTTCAAGAAACAAGTACTAATATTCTGTCATCAACACCATTAACAAAATTATCCATTAGTAATGTAGTAGATATGCAGGGTTCAATTTTACAGAATATTCACCCCAGCACCACTGCTTATGATGCTGGTGCTTTCTCATTTCCATCATCTGTTTCAAATGAAAATTCCACATTTGATGTTGAAAGTACTATTGTGAAACCTGCCCAACCTTTTGACCCACAAATGAAAAAAAGTATTGAATCAGATGATCAAATTTCCAATACACATATTTCCAATGATGTCATTGAACAAGTACTGGGCGATGAAATTGATGTTTGCCATATTATTTCTCATAATGATATTTTGAAAACAAAAGAATCCAACCTTGAGAGTCCTAATTTATCTAACAATTCTAGTCAAGACTATGTTAACCAAAGAGGTATACGGTTCACTCCACAACTACATCAAGAAATTGTTTTGTCTCCTTATGGTCTCGCATGTGTTAGAGAACTATTTAGATTTCTTATAAGTCTTTGTAATTTATTAGATAAACAAAATACTGATGTTATGATGCATTTGGGTTTGATTTTATTAACTGTAGCATTTGAAGTTGGTGCTGATAGTATTGGAAGGTATAGTACCTTACAGACTTTGGTTAAAGATGATTTATGCAGAAATTTATTTTCTATAATGGATACTGAGAGGCTCCCAGTATTTGCTGTAGACTTGCAAGTATCATTTTTAATGTTTGAATCACAAAGGAGTTATCTGAAATATCAACTAGAGTTCTACCTCAAAAAGCTATTGGAAATTTTATCTAATGACTCATCCAGAATAACTTATGAACATAAAGAAATTGCTATGGAAAACTTACTTCAGTTGTGGAGAATACCGGAATTCCACACAGAGTTGTATTTGAATTATGATTGTGACATGTATTGTACAAACCTATTTGAAGACTTAACTAAATTGCTAGCAAAATATACCTTTTCTTCTGCATCGGGAGTGAACCAAACTCATTTGTTATCTTTAGATGCACTTCTGTTGGCTATAGAAGGAATTGAAAAACGATGCAAAGAGAAAAATAAACATAAAATACCAGACAGTGAATATGAATTGAGCAATAGTAATGGACCTGTAGGGAGTATAAATAACTATATTGGTAAGGCTCCAAGAATTAAAATGACAGGTAACAAACCCAGCAAAGAAGAACTGGCAAATAAAAAGAAATTAAAAAAATGGTTACCACAAGGAACAGAATATTTCAATCAAAAACCAAAAAAAGGAATACAATTTCTCCAAGAACATGGTGTCCTCAAAACAGAATTAGACATAAAGGAAGTTGTGTTATTTTTACGGGAGAATCCTGGTCTGAGTAAAGCTATGATTGGTGAATACATAAGCAACAGAAATAATTTGAAGATTTTGGAAGCTTTTGTAAAAACATTCAATTTTACTGATGTGAGGATTGATGAAGCTCTGAGGGCTTTTTTGGAAACGTTTAGGTTACCTGGTGAAGCTCCAACCATTTCTCTAATTTTAGAACATTTTGCAGAGCATTGGCATAAAAGTAATGGTGAACCATTTGCTGATGTTGATTCAGCATTTACTCTAGCATATGCAGTTATTATGTTGAATGTAGATCAACATAATGAAAATGCAAAAAAGCAAACTAGTCCAATGACTGCAACAGCTTTTAAAAAAAACCTAAAAGGTGTTAATGGTGGCAATGACTTTGATGAAGAACTGCTTGATGAAATTTATATTACAATAAAAAATGATGAAATTGTTATGCCTGCAGAACAAGCAGGTCTTATCAAAGACAATTATCTTTGGAAATTACTGTTACGTAAGGGTCAATCAAAAGAGGCTTGTTATATTCATGAAATTAGTGGCACCTATGATTTTGAGTTATTCCAAATTTTATATGGACCAGCAGTTGCTGCACTATCTTCTAGTTTTGAGAAAAGTGATAATCAGAGCATCTATAAAAAAGTGATGAATGGTTTCGAGCAATGTGCGTTTATTGCAGCTAATCTGAATATGCCAAAAAACTTGGATATGCTTCTTTTGACTATCAGTAAATTTTCACTTTTCCATAATCAACAAAGACAAAACAATGTTGTTATTCAGTTTGGTGCAGATAGTAAAGCACAGCTGGCACTAAAAACATTTTGTTCCCTAATACATCAGCATGGAAATAGTGTTGAGGAAGGATGGAAAAATGTGTTTAAATTGATGTTGACCTTGTATAGTAATGATCTGCTTTCCAAGACTTTCACAGAAATTGAAGATTTTATAGAACCCAGTGGAAAATTTATATTAGCTTTTGAAGAGGTGCCAAGCACGGCTAAACAAGATACAGGTTTGTTGAGTTCATTATATTCCTATATGGTCTCAGCTGAAAACTTGTCAAAACTACCAACTCCTGAGGAACAATATTTTATTGAAATAGCTAAAGAATGTATAAAAGATTGTAACTTAGATCAGTTAATAACAGACTCCAAATTCCTACATGAAAAAGCACTATTTGAATTGGTCAAAACATTAGTAGAGTTATCCAGAGGGCCTGATATTCAAGAAAGCCTAGGATACAACTATAATCAGAATGTAACAGTTTTTTTCTTGGAGCTTCTCATCAAAATTGTTATGCAAAACAGAGATCGGGTGATGTCAATATGGCAGAATGTCCGTGACCATATATATACCATTGTAATGAACGCATCTCTATTTGACTATCAGTTCCTTCTTGAACGATCAGTAATAGGCCTATTAAGGATTGCTATACGTTTAATGAGAAATGAAGAAATGAGTCACATAGTTCTCCAGTCACTTCGAATGCTTCTTTTACTGAAAAGTAGTACATTGAGCAGAATATCACGTCAGATTTCATTTGGATTATATGAATTATTGAAAACGTCTGCCCAGAATATACATACCAATACTGATTGGACAATTATTTTTACACTTCTTGAATGTGTTGGTGCAGGAGCTCAGCCTCCAAGGCCTATTTCAGATGATTCATCCTTCTTGAATCAAGAATTTAAATCTGATGTGGAAAATTCTGTAAACACAGAAGATAATACCATTACCACAACCGCAGATAAAGTATATATGTGTGATTCAGAGTTATTGAATAGTCCCAAACATGATCATCAGAGTCAAATAAGCCCTGTCCCTTCTTCAGCAATTGAAACACCGAATACAGGTGGTTGGATTCTGGTTGGTAATGAAGGAGAAATTCAACCAGTCATGGGCAGAACTGTCCCACCAACTCAATATGAATTAAGTTTAGAAAGGAACTTGGGAATTCACGATCCTTGCAGTATGATGAAATGCTGTGAAAGTCTTGCCTTTTTAGTGAGAGATGTAGCTCATATAACACCGTATAACTTTGATGTTTGTGTTCACTGTATCAGAACATTCGTGGAGGCAAACTTGCATGGTTCTAAAGGAAATAAAAAGTTTGGTGGTCATGAGTCCAGGTCAAAAATTAAATATTCAAATCGAATGAGACGTGAAGCAACCAAAAATAAAAAAAGTCCTGCAAGCAGCCCAGACGAAGCTGAAGAAAGCGAAGAAGAAGATATACCTAGTGGTTATCACCAAATTTCTATACAATTACTAGATCTCATGCATACGTTACATACTCGAACTGCTCAAATATTCAAGTGGTGGGCTGAGGAGGGAGGGGAAATATCCCAAGAAACTTCTCTGTGGGCCCAAGGTTGGTGTCCACTCTTGCAAGGAATTGCCAGGCTTTGTTGCGATAATAGATGTCAAGTCAGAACAAGTGCCTTAACCTACCTACAGAGAGCTTTATTAGTGCATGACCTCCAAACTCTGAGTGGTCCAGAATGGGAACAGTGTTTTCACAGGGTTCTTTTTCCTTTATTGACTTTTCTTCTACAGCCAACAATGCCCAACAATGCTCATTCAATGGAAGAAACTAGAATGAGAGCAGCTACACTCTTATCAAAAGTTTTCCTTCACCATCTCACTCCTTTATCATCTCTTTCAACGTTTAATAGTTTATGGCTGATCATCCTTGATTTTATGGATAAGTACATGCATGCAGATAAAAGTGATTTGTTATATGAAGCTATCCCAGAATCTTTGAAAAATATGTTACTGGTAATGGATTCTGCTAAGGTATTTGACGGACCTGATGGAAAAAGCATGTTGTGGAACGCTACTTGGGAAAGAATCAGTAAATTTTTGCCTGATATGAAGAATGATCTCTTCAAAGAAATTGAAAGTGAAGTACAGAATAATGTGGAGCCAAATCTTCAAGAAATGAAAGAAAACTCTCAACAATCTTTCGGAACTAAAGAACTTAGTCCATACTCTGAAAAGCTGATAACATGTTGATGAGATGAACAAAAAATTCCAATGCACTTTTATGAAAGAATTTAGATAATGTACAGAAGAGTTTGAAATAAGTAAATTAGTACACTATATTGTGAGAAAACAAAAATGGCACTACTTCACGAATAGTTGTTATTTCCGGAAAAAAATGAATGTATATAATAATTAAGATGGAAATATGATTATTTGTAACGGAAATGCTGAAACTTACCAACTCCAAGTACCAAAATAATCGACTTTAACTCAATAATTCCAATCGAGTGGGTTTTAGCGATTGTTGAATTGATTGTTACTCAGCACAGAAATTTTGTATTGACTGAATCATTTTTATTTCTTCGTTTTTCTGAACTCCATTCTATATAGGTGAATCAGTTTTTTTGGACTCGATTTACCAATATGAGTTAAGAATATATAAAAAATTAACTAACATTATGGCTACTAATCATAACCAGAAACAAACAAAATCAAGAAGTATAAAAATCTCTCAGATTTGTGAATCAACCTTTTACAGTCACCTTACATCAGTTATTATCAGCATCAAACCGAAAGTTCAGCAGACCTATGTGTGAATGATTTCAAGAAGCAGGAAACTGATTGAAAGTTGTAGTTCTCTATAGTATTATAGTTATAATACATCGATTATCTATCAGCATCAGTTCACTAGTTGGGAAGACCTAGGTATGAAGATTTCAATGTATTAATAAGTTCATGCAGAGAACATTGATCTAAATATAAATATTGTGTAATTTTGTAAATATATCATTCTAATGGTACTTGTAAAATTATTCGAAATGAAATAATTCAAATATAATTCAAACTCAATTCCCATATTTGTCACAAATATACCGACAGAAAATGTTGATATGTTCCATAGAATTTGATGAATTATTTTATTTTCTTATGGTGTTATAAAATTAATAAAGATAATTCTATCTGTCCTTCTTTTTCCTAATTGATTGAGTATCCTGACTAGATCAGATCAATTCAGACACTGTACCTTATATTCTATTTCAAAAAAGCACTGAATACACTTAGAGTTTTATCCCAACACCAAACAACTACTTTATGGAGAAAGACTAATCTGTTTTGTCTTCCTTCCTCCAAAAGATCGTCAATATGATTGAAGCACGTGCCGAGGTATTAAAATAGTAGTTTGGGGTTGGGATAAAAAATCACTACACCAAATGTTTCAAACAGTGCAGTGCAAAGAAAACAGCTGAAAGAATTAATAATAAAGATACAATCTAAAATTGTTTCTTACAGTTTGCCATCTACACTCAATAATTGAAACTGGTATATGCTGGTAACTTGAGTGAATTGTTGAAAAATTATGAACAGCCAGGTAATAAAACAATAAAAAAATATTAAAAGTTGAAAAACAAGTATAATGAAAAAGTCAAATAAACTTAAAACAACAGTGACAAGAGAACAAATTATACTAGAAACATATATTGGAGGAATCATGGATATTCTTTGGTGAAATGTAAAAAGTTATAAAAACAATGAAATGCTAAATGAAATTATCATTAATCAACAAATTATCATTAAATTTGTGGAGATGATTTTGAGTTTTTCTTCATCGTGAATCTATACCACTCCACTTTGAGACACAATGGACTTCTACCACAGGTTATTAATTATTGTTGTTATTTGTTTTTCATACACTCAAGTACCACCGAGGTGGTGCTGTAGGTTTTCCGGGTTTTCCTACAGCTGAAAAGTGAATACATCACCTAAAACATCATAGGCCAAGCAAATGATTGCTTTTTGGACAAAAATACTACCTGGAAGCCACCTATGCCATCCCGTGCAGGACAGTCCGTAGTTTATTCCTACTATGTCCTCAACTCGAAAATGACATTTTTTAATTTGTTATAAACAATAAACAACAAAAAATCGCGATTATTTTAGTTTTTTTATTGTAAAATGGAAACTATTGAAGCAGTGTTAACGGTGCAAAAAGATGAATTTTTTTTGGAAATATTTTCGCAAAGCTGGATGCGTGTGAGGTCGTCCGATTGAAATTTAAAAAATAGATTTGGAAAGTAGACGTGAGCAGTAACAAAATGTCTATTCTGATTTTTCGATAAAACGCGTTCAAGTGTGTTAAAAACTAGTGAGAACATGAGGGAAGACGGCCGGCGGCGCGTTAGCGATCTTGTGGTGGGGGACTGTGCGAATCGAGGAGAAACGTATATAATATTAATAGGCGCGCTCTGCGCGCAACTTATAATTCTTTGCATTATCTCGGCATGTACTGCAGCTATTTGATTGGTCTTTTTCTTGATTTTGGGGTATCTGAACCTGAGGAATTCGATTCGTGACTCAGATTTCATGAGTGATGAAAGAATAAGATGGTATTCTATGTTTTTTGCTACATATCTTTATTTATAGATAATATATAAATAGATCGCAGCTTTTTTATTACAAAAATGAAAACAAAATCCTGCTGAAGTTCAAATTCATAGGACTTATAGAAAATCATTTTGCAGTAGTATAAATATTACAGGGGCAACCAATAAACTTGCAAATTCTGCTGAGTGTCTGATTTGTGGTAAATGTTTGTGGTAAATATGTGGCACCTACAAGAAAAATTTCCTAATTCAGGCTCGCAATGGAACTGAATTTAGGTAAAAAACAGAACAACAATTTTTAAGAAAACTTTTGGACGTGGAGATCCGGCAATGATGGAAAAATTGGAATTGTACCCAAATTAATTTGTTTCCAAAGCTATGTATCATCGTCCCTCATACTCTGAATACACAAAAGACTTCAAAAGCAGTACAAATAAAAAATCTAATTCAAATGGAAACTATGCCCCAAAAACAATGGAAGAATCATTTACTATTTACACAGTATGTATCATCGTAGGTAGAAAAATGAAAACCATTGCCTCTCTTGTTTCAGTTATTAAAAATCATCAAAAAAAGAAACTTATTGTTGATCCAACTCCAACTCCAAATCCAAACTTTCTGCGGAAGTCTATAGAAAACCACTTCGGAGAAAGATTAGCATTTTCTTGAAAAAAATTTAAAAAAATCTGTAGTTCCCAATGAGCTCATAATATGAGACACAAGATGTCTGTAGGACTTTTTATTGCTGATATCCTATAAAATAGCAGTATTTGGGTAAAAAATCTATTAGAAAATAACTATTTCCTGGCTAATGCCACAACAAACATTGAATTACTTCATCTACGGTGCGGACGCGTTCACGGCTTTTGCCCTGAAAAATGGGATTTACATCGAACCATTTGTTGCAGTCATTAGTTATTGACTACTAGACCTACCCTATACTGATGAGGGGCGACACCCCGAAATCGGTCTATAGGTGGTCCGAAAATTTCGATAAACATTCCCATGCAACAAGCAATAGAGATTTCTAATGGCTTTGGACACCCTAATAAAAAGAGACGAAATTTCTTAATTTTTTCGTCCTTGTTGCCAGGGAATGTACTATGTGATTGGTTACTATAAGGTCAGGGAGTATAAGTGTCATTTTCAACTGTAGCTGTCATGTCATTCAAACTCCCCGCCATTATGGTAACCAATCACAGAGCGCGCCCCTGGCAACAAGGATGGAGAAATTAAGAACTTTCGTCTCTTTTTATTTGGGTGTCCAAAGCCATTAGAAATCTCTTTGCAAGGAAATTTTATCAGATGTAATTCGATGTTGGTCGCCGTATTAGCCAGGAAAGTAGTTGTTTTTTGATAAATTTTTGATCGAAATACTCCTATTGTATAGGATATTAGTAATGAGCAGTTCTACGGACATCTCGTGTCTCACATGTAAATCTGGAAAACCTACAAATCCTACAATCGTACATTCTCCAGATATCGTTTATGATCTTCCCAATTGCCAATTCCATATTGGATATTCTTATGATATCATCTGTGAATATTTTTATCAAGCAGTCTATATAAGTAATCTGATTCGAATAAAATTAAAATTAATTGCACATTTCTTGTGAATACTTTCTGTAACACCGTGTAAGTATATAATGAATTGTGTACAAATATGTTTCACAAGAATTAGGAACTTCAATTTAATGAACTTTATTCTATTTTCAAACCTTGACGTGAAAACTATATTGTTTTACTTGGCGCCAGGCGACAGTGGTTTACGAATATTGCTTCGCCGATGGTATGTTTCGTCGTCGTCAAATGGCTGCAGGCAATTTATTGTCAAGAAAATATGTATATATAATATACATGTAGGTAATGGACTTGGAAAATTGCGCAGTTTTTAGCGAAAAGAGAATTTTAGTTGGGTGAATCATGAGTGACTTTCAGCGTGTTGAAACATTAACATTTTATTGAAAATTTTATCTCAGCACAAAATAAAGCACATTTTCGAAAAATGCTTTTTTTCTTTGGAAATTTTTGGAGACCCATTCCAAAGTACGTGAATAGGCATTTCTAACAGTGAGAGAATTTTTCAAATAACTCTATTATACCAGTAGTTATAGCGCCTTCTTTTTAATTTTTGGAATATCCCAATTTTTTTCGTTTTTCCATGTAATTTTTGTCACGACCAAACTGGCGTGTTGTAGATTTCCATTTCATATGTGGAAAGACATAAGGAATCGACCTGCATAGATCCCATTTTGATATACCGCAAAAATGGATCAGACTTTAAAACAGGCGATTTCGGTGCTGTTAACACCGGATATAAACGTTTCTCCTCGATTCGCACAGTCCCCACCACTCGATGGCTCACGCGCGGTCGGCCGTTTTCCTTCATGTTCTCAATAGTTTTTAACACACTTAAACGCGTTTAATCAAAAAATCAGAATAGACGTTGTGTTACTGCTCACGTCTACTTTCCAAATCTATTTTTTTAATTTCAATCGGACGACCTCAAACGCATCCAGCTCTCCGCGAAAATATTTCCAAAAAAAATTCAGATGAGGATTGTGCGAAAACTATTATTCCGACTGAATCCAGATTCTGCACACATAAAGTGCACGTCAATAGCTACACTATCGTGCAAAGTTTCAGCTCTTTTTAATATTAAGAAATGGCAGAGTTATAAATTAAAAAAAAAAACACAATTTTCCGGTTTTTCCCGCTTTTCTCCGGTTCTAATTATCTGATCGGATCGTTTTATCCGTCATTCTCTTCGTAATTCAATTCTCGACAGTTCACCCTTTTGCACCGTTAACACTGCTTCAATAGTTTCCATTTTTTGTTGTTTATTGTTTATAACAAATAAAAAAATTACATTTTCGAGATGAGGACATAGTGGGAATAAACTACGGACTGTCCTGCACGGGATGGCACAGGCGGATTCGGTTATGTTTTTGTCAAGGACAATATCTCTATTGCTTAGCCTATCAGTAAGTCGCCCCGGAGCGCCACGGCAAATAATAATAGCCGTCCTCTACCCGCACAGGCTATGCCTTTGGGTACACTCAACGAGTGTTTATGAGGGAGTATTATTATTATTATTATTAATATTATTTAGTTACGTTAAATGTTACGTTGTTATTGATGAATGTCAATGGTTACTTGTATTATTCAGATATAAAAAAATCAAAGATATTCATTGGCCCTCTTCTGGAAGTACTTTGCTGAAAATTTCACACATACATTTTTTAACCTATTAGCAGAAGCTTTCGTTTCAGCTCGTTACTGTAGTTCTTTCCTCCTGGGCACCCTGGGCGTGATTACAGCGACAATTTCCCTCATATTATAGAAACCAATCAAATGCCATAATTTTCTCATTTCGAACCAATGAGAACAGGACTTTTTGAAACTCGGTGTTTCGCTTCTAGCTTGTTATACATTTCCATAGTTACGACAATCACGGTAAATATAGAAACGTCAGTTTGACGGTTCAACTCGTCAACTGACATTGATTACACAAGATGAACCGTTCTTGTAATACGCATTTAGTCCATAATATAATGTATTCGTGAAATGTTCTGATCGAATATCCTTTCAAAATGCAGAATTTCCAAAATACTTTCACCTTGCCAGGCACTCAAACTGTGTTTCTGTACAAAACACCACTCGAACAAGCTCTCGTGGTGTTTCTAAGCAACACAATTTTCGTGCCAGCAAGGCGAAGGCGAAAGTATTTTTTGAAAATTCTGCATTTTGTCGGGATATTACTAATGATAATTTTTCTGTCAATTGCACAGCCCTCTATAGGTACGCCTTTTAAATAATTATTGTTAACCTTTATCTGTTCATCTTTCTTTACAAAGGAAAAACGCCATTAATACATTTTTTCTGTCATTCTTCACTCAGTATAATAGAAACGGCGGATTTATTTCTTGAATAGTATATTGTATAACTAGCACGGAATGATAGTCATTTCCCACGAGTAGGAGTGTAAGTTATACACTACACATTTTCTACGGCTATAACATATAATAGGAAAATGATTTTACAACAGAATTGTGAACTTTGAATGTAATTATATTAAAAATCATAAATTGTAATTTAATTTTAAACAATATTCACATTTATCTTGTTACAGTGATTAAATGTTATAATTGAAGTACCTGCATGGGCACGGCAATGAAATGTTTGTATTTTCCTTGTGCTCCAGAGTATAGGATCTTGAAATAGATGGCAGGTTTTCAGAATCATTGATAGAATTTAGTATTTTATTGGCGACATCAAATCTTAGACTCGTCAATATAACTTTCTGCTACCGTGGTTGATTTCCAACCTACATGTCTTTTCAGTGAGGTGGTAACTATACAGAGCTATCAGTATTCGTTGCTTGAATTTTGACATTCCATGGGAGACGTGACAATGACTTTTTTCTACAAACGCTTAAAGGCGAAAACATGCCGCAAGAAAGTTCAAATATTTTAACTTTTTGCGAATTCGCGCAAACCACGGAACAACAGAATAAATATCAAATAATTCCATGCCTTCATTGCCTTCGCCATATTGATTCAACTTGGAAGACATCTTTGGATGTCGAATCTTTTAATTTGATTGCAAAAAGATTTCATTTGCATTTATGCAGATGCCTTCGCCATATTGATTCAACTTGAAAGACATCTTTGGATGTTGAATCTTTTAATTTGATTGCAAAAAGATTTCATTTGCATTTATAACATTTTACAATCAATTATGAAAGATCTGTAGTGTTTGTCAAATATTCCATGCTAGAAAAGTTCAGTAAGATTATTACAGGGAGATGAGGATGTATGATTCCAATAAATATTTTATTTACTTTCGGGTGACGACGGGTGTCCACAGTGGGGACAAAACTGAAGAGAAAGAGGGTGTCTTCAGGTTTGAAACCATTGTATTCTGCAAGAAATGTGGTTATGTGACTGAGTTATGTATTATATAGAATTTACATAATACTTATATTAGTCTCCCATTCAACATTAATGCAATTTTGAAAAATAAAATACTAGGAAAGTATTATTTGACCTGTATTTTGTGGTGACTGAACGGTGACCACAACATGTACATTTCAAAGTAGATTTGAGTGGAGGAACAAAATGCATTCATAAAGTCAGATGCAGTTCACTTCAGGTTCAGTCGAGGGGTAGATAGCAAGCTACGTAGCATTTTCAAATATTTTTGGTGATATCAAATCTCGCTTCTGCAATGATCTAATGACATCTTAATGCAGACTACCTAGTATTATGTATCTTAAGAACTCCTAAGCATCTTGCTGGGCGTTACTTTTGAAGCAGGGTGTGTAAAACTTTGGATCTGACTTTTAAAACACTCAATCTGCTGAATCATCGGACCACAGATCCTTAATATTAGTTATACTGTAACTGCATTATTGTTGAAAATACTTGGCTTCTGGAGATAACAATAACATGATATCGATGTCATTTGCATTCCGAATTAAAAAAAATTTCTTTATTACGAGTTATATTCGAAACACATATGTAGGTAATGTTATTTGGGAAAAATGACATGTTATGATTCATCATTTACCGCAATTTTTTTGGCGCATGGGTATGAACGTTCATTCAGCAATTTTCTTGCGATTTGCGAATCACACAAAACCTGCGAATCTTCGCGAGGTTATGAACTAGCCTTAACAAAGTAGCCTTTGACGCTTTCAGATTTCAACGCAAAGTTGACGTTTACCGTGAAATGTCATTTTGTGACAGCATTTGCGCTCTAGGGCGAAAATATTTCGAAAACGCTCGCTTCTCCAACGTATAGCCTGGGATACACATGCCTGTAAAACGGGACAGTAGCGTGCATGCTAGTTAACGGCATGTAGAAGTAACTGGCATACTGCGGTTACATTTGCAAGTAAACTTGCATGCAATTTGCGTCCTTGCATGCCTGTAATTGCAAGACTGTACACACAAGCCAGTGTGTTCACGAGACAGTACGTGCCAGTCCCACATTTTTTCGCAATGGAAAACATTCGAAGTGAACTAAATCGTATTGTATTGCTTTTAGCAATAGAATGTGTGGCTAAATTAATGAGAGAAAAAAGAGAAGAAGAAGAAGACGGATTTGGGTGAAAGATTGGATTAGCAGAAGGGAAAATTTTGGAGCAAGTAGTTGTCTGCTTACAGAAATGCGACAAGAAGATGTAGCTGGTTACAGAAACCATTTAAGAATGCTTCCAGAAAAATCGGATGAATTGTTAGCAAAAATTGGGGATAAAATAAAAAAAAATGATACTCATATGCGAAATGCAATCCCGGCCAGGACTAAATTGGAAATAACTTTAAGATTTGTAGCTACTGGTGATTCATTTGCATCTCTAGAAGCACTGTATAGAGTAGGAAAATCGACGATTTCACAATTTGTTCCAGTTGTTTGTGGTGAAATAGCTACTGCACTAAAGGATTTTATGAAAGTGAGTAAAGCAAATTGTTATATAATATTTATTCTTTATTTAGGTACTTAAATACACTTCACGCACACAAGATCTAAAATTGACCGCACTGTCATCGTTTTCGGCGATACGTCTTAACTCTTGTGTCAGCTATTGAAAAACTTGTGCATCATTCCAAGCTTCACTAAAAATGTTCTGTCCTTGTTCTGAATTAGCTTGGTATATTGTAACCGTGTTACCTTCTACTTTGTCAGAGTCTACGTATGGTATTGTGTGTATCACTTGATAACTGGCAGAAGATGATGCTGTTGTATCGTCAGACTGTATAGATATGTTAGAAAACGGAGTAGAAGGCTGCGAATATGAAGCGGACAACCGAGACCTCTCTGTGGATAACAAACTTTGAATTTTGGATTGGATATCCAGTGCGTTGTTTAATGGTAATGATCTTAACTGGGCAGCAACACTTTGTCCAAAATAATAAAACTCATCTTCATTGGATCTTGGATTATTAACTACACTAGAAATATTTTCCAGGCGTTGAAGTGCAGTAGTTAAGGTTTCAGTTTGTTCTACACGTTTTCTCTTATTCTGCACAGTTTTTTTCATAACTGTTTGAGAGGATGACTGTGGTTGCTCGACTGTTGCAGTGCTTGTTTGAGAGGATGACTGTGGTTGCTCGACTGCTGCAGTGCTTGTTTGAGTGGATGACTGTGGTTGCTCGACTGTTGCAGTGCTTTTTTGAGTGGATGACTGTGGTTGCTCGACTGTTGCAGTGCTTGTTTCAGGCGATGACTGTGATTGCTCGACTGATGCAGTGCTTGCTTGAGAGGATGACTGTGATTGCCCGACTGTTGCAGTGCTTGTTTGCGAGGACGGTTGTACCTACAAAAAGTAATTGGTTATCGAGTGTGGCAGGTGTATGTCTATAGGTACATAACATAAATTTCGTTTTTCAGATTCCAACGAGGCAGGAATGGAAGGTGATAGAACATGGCTTTCGAACTAAATGGAATTTTCCTGGCTGTATTGGAGCTATCGATGGCAAACACATAAATATAATTGCTCCTGATGATAGTTCAGATTATTTTAATTATAAAGGAAACAACAGCATAGTACTATTAGCATTGGTGGATGATGATTACTGCTTTTCTTATATTGATGTAGGATGCAACGGTAGAGCTTCAGATGGAGGAGTATTTGAAAGATCAAGCTTGGGACAAGCACTAGCGAATAATTCTTTGGATATTCCTAAAAATTCCATTATAGTTGGAGATGCAGCTTTTCCATTAAAAAAATATCTTATGAAACCGTTTCCTACCATGACAACTCAAAGAGAAAAAGTTTTTAACTATAGGTTATCAAGGGCTAGGCGAATCGTCGAAAATGCGTTTGGTATCCTTGTATCAAGATTTCGAGTTTTTCAATCGACAATAGCCCTAAAACCGGAAAAAGTTAATATCATAGTATTAGCGGCATGTTCTTTACACAATTGGTTGCGAAAAACTACTCATACTTATATCACTCAACGATGTGTAGATTATGAAGATATTCAAGTCGGTAATACGATTGACGGCTCTTGGCGTCATCAATTACAACGTTCATTACAGGATTTACCAGCAACACGCAGTAATCATTCATCTAGAGAAGCAATACTTATTCGAAATAATTATGCTGATTATTTCATTACAACAGGAGCGTTGGCTTAGCAAGATCGTATGATCAATATTTCAGGTTAATGAATATAACTACTTTATATAATTTTTAATAAAACTTTTGTCCATGCCTATTCGTTCGTTCTTTTTTTTATAATGATAACAGAAAATAAAGATAACGTAGGTAGATATAGGTACTTACTTCTGTTTCAGTATGAATTGACTTTCTATACTCAAATGTATCCTTTAAAAAATCCATTTCCTTAAACCAAGTCAAACTGGGTTTATAAACGTCACTCAATCCGGCTCCGGATCGTTTTGATTTTTCCACTTTATTCAATTCTTGATGGTAAGTACTTCTTAGACTTTTTATTTTATTTTTAATCTCTTTAACAGTCAAATTGAATTCCTCTTGGATTTTGGTGTAGGCATTGTCTCGGGCTATTTTATTTTTATATAAAGAGCAACTCGGATTCCACAGACATTCGTATTCTCTGTACACAAGAATAAACTGTATAGTCTTTTCATCTCCCCATCGTGACATATTGATAACAACTTGAAACTACAAACACAAAAAGCAATCATCAAACGCACGTGCACCGAAGACGACTCGTCAGCTACTGGCATGCCCGTAGCTGTCGCGTAAGTTCACACGTGCAAGTTTTGCAGCCCCCCGCGACCCCTCAATCATATTGCATGCCAGTAAATCAAATGTTGTGCAATCTACTTGTTTGCCAAGTACTGGCATGCCTTTTAACGTATACACATGAAAGTAGCTTGCACATGCAAGGAGCTGGTATGCAAGCGTGCAAGGTACATGCATGTGTATTCCCGGCTTATTTCTGCATGATGATTGATGATAGTGACAGTGAATTATGAAACACTCCTCCTCCTAATGTACCTAGCAGAAAGTGCAAAAATTGTTACTTTGAATCTCCTACCAGAGAAATCAAGGAAGAAATATGAATTACAATACGGTATAAATTCATGACGCGATTTCCAATATTCGGGGGAATCAATGTTTGGTGGATCTGCTGATCGTCCATCAGGTTCAGGAATAATAATTGAAGAGTGTCCCAATTGTACATTCAATTTTAATGATAAAATAAATTAATATTAATCAGGGATTTATAAACTGTGTTCAATATTCGAGCTAAAATGAAAGTTTGTTATAACGTGATGTACTTTTGTTGAATAAAGCATCTGGTGTTTCTTTTTCTGAAAACTGCGTTTGTAGAAAAAATCTTGTGTTTGGTGGTCGGTGGATCAGCGGTCTAATGCACAGGCCGTTCGAAACTCCAGCATAGCGATAGTCGGTTCGAATCCGATGTAGGTACGAGAATTTTTCTCAACTACTTTATATCGGATTCGATAGACGGCCGCATGCTTTGTTGAAAAGCAAGTGTATTGTGAGTTGTCTAGATGCCAATCTCGTCTAATGCTAGCTTGGAGTGCACACCGACCACCCGAGGTGGTGCTGTAGGTTTTCCGGGTTTTCCTATAGCTGAAAAGTGAATACATCACCTAAAACATCAGTAAGTCGCCCCGGAGCGCCACGGCAAATAATAATAGCCGTCCTCTACCCGCACAGGCTATGGCCTTTGGGTACACTCAACGAGTGTTTATGAGGGAGTATTATTATTAAATAACACCACGAAATTCCTGAAAGTTAACCCATAAGATAGTGCATGAGGGATCCTGTCCATCAAATAAAAACAAGTGAGTCAAATTATGTCACTAACCAGAAATAAATTAGAAATGAATACCTTAGTGAAGGAAACAATTCAGGAGATATTCCAAGACCGTGAGTTTATCAGTCAAATCACAAAAAAAGTAGTAGATAAAATTGAACAAAAACTCACGGAGATCCAGAAGGAATTAATAGCACAAGCCAACAAGATAAGTTCTTTAGAGCAAAAAATGGACCAAACAAAAACTCATAGTGGGCAAATTAAGACTCTGGAACAAAAAGTAGATGATATGCACCACCATATGAAAATGAGCCACATTTGCATATACGGGGTAACTGAAGAAACGGGAGAAAATACTCTAGAGAAAATCATGCAGATTATCAACACAAATACCAGTCTCAACATCGGAAAAGCAGATATCATAGGATGCTACAGGGTGGGCAACAAATCTGAAACCACAAATAAGAGCCGACCAACTATACTAAAACTAGTACACCCTGAATTAAAATTTAAAATATTCAAGAATGTCCAGCAGTTCAAGGGAAAACAAATATATTTTGCAGATGATTTAACAAAATATAGAAGGGCCCTCTTGAAAGAAGCTCAAACAAACCTTGGAGTTAGGAACGTATGGAGCTTTAAGGGATCCATATACACCAAATACAATGGGCGGAATGCCAGAATCAGCTGTCAGGAAGACATATCCAAGTATCAGGGACATTCTACCTAATAATACCGTATCTACAAAATATATTTCTCTCTCAGAATACGTCCAACGAATAAAAAATCCGATATTTAAGAACAAAATTAAATTCATTTGAAATTATATTTAGGAGCAATGTCTCATATTTCTTTTGCACTGTACCCAATAAAATTTCGATTAGTTTAAAATTCATCTTCACCCAACTTACCCAATGGTACTAGTAGATCAAGATACTGTCTTAGAAAATTTACGCTTGTTAGAACAGGATCACCTAGGGGAATATGTAGAACCTGAAAACTTTGTAATGTCAAACACTAGACTATTTAACATTACACATTTTAATATTCGAAGTGCTAACAAAAATTTTGATGAATTCTTAGCACTTATTGAAACATATAACCTAACATGTGACGTTTTTGTTTTAAGTGAATGCTTTAAAAATGTATCTATGGACAACCTCAATATACCGGGTTATACAACGATACATAATGATGGTGATTTCAATAGAAATGATGGAATTTTGATATTGGTAAAATCAAGCCTCAACTACAATATCTCAAATTATAAACTAACAATATGTGGTGTCTTATTATGTATCATACATTTAACAATCAATAATTTATCATGTAGAATCATTGCACTTTATAGGCCTAACCCATCTAATTTGGTCTCGTTTATCGATGAACTTGATTCATACCTGGACAAAACACACAACAGTAAAATGGATGTATTTATTGGTGACATTAACATTAATTTATTAAATGAAAACGACGTTAACGTAAATAAATATCTTTCTGTGCTAGCTAAACATGAATTTGTGTCTTACATACTGAATCCCACGAGAATCACTCCTGAAACTAAATCATGCATTGACCACATTTTTCTGAAAAAACCAAACGGTAACCACAATTTGATTTTCAATTCATACATCCTCAAGTATAACATCACAGATCATTACCCAGTATCACTAAATATAGAGTTAAATCCCAAAAAAAAAAACTAATTCCAGATTTCGATAAAAACTTGTTAATAACAATTGATTTTAAGAAGTTAGAGAACTCATTACAGGAAGAAACTTGGGACATGGTATTTAATGAAAATGATCCTCAAATTGCGACGGACCTCTTTTTAAACAAATTTAACAATATTATCGAAAATGCCAAAAGTACAAAATTATGGAATAAAAAACACATGAAAATAAAACCATGGATAACCGAAGGGTTAATTCTATCAATCAGACATAGAGACAAATTAAAAAATAAATTAAACAAAAGTTTTTCATATGCTTTAGAACAAGAATACAAAACATACAGAAATAAACTGAATAAACTACTGAATATAAGTAAAAATAACTACTAAGACAAATTGAAAATAACAAAAATGATCTAAAGAAAACGTACCAACTAATATCAGAAGCTACTAATGAAAAAAAACATAATAAAAACATATTCCAGATAGTTGACGATAATGGTACTGCATTCAATGATAACAAATTGATGGCTAACTATTGCAACAGTTATTTTAGTAATGTCGGTTTAAACATGTTGGAAGATATTGATACTTCTTTAAAAACTAAGGAAAATAATGAAGTAAATTTTAATTCCATATTTCTTAATCCAATAACAGAAAATGAATTAATACAGCATATATCCACATTGAAAAATAATACTTCCCCAGGGGTAGATGGAATAACTACTAAAATTATTAAACAGAACCACCAATATATTTTACAACCCCTCAAACATTTATATAATTTAATCATTGAAAAAGGACATGTCCCTACTCAGTTTAAATCTTCTATAATTACACCAATTCATAAAGCAGGTGATAAAACTAAAATTAGTAATCACAGACCCATCAGTGTATTAAATAACTTTGGTAAGATCTTTGAAAAGTGTTTAAAAACTCGTTTAGTACAATTTTTTGATAAAAATAAGATTATACATGATTGTCAATATGGATTTCGTACTGGTATATCTACCACTGATGCTATGTACAATGTTATTAGAAGTATTACACAGGGATTAGACGAAAACAAAAAATGCATTGCAGTGTTTTTGGATTTGGCAAAGGCATTCGACACTGTTAACCATGAAATTCTTCTTAATGTGTTGGAGCGCTATGGAATTCGTGGTGCAGCGTTGAGTGTCTTTCGCAGTTATTTGACTGATCGGAAACAGAGTGTTAAAATAAATGATATAGTAAGTGAAAGCATGACTGTAAAAATGGGAATTCCCCAAGGAACCGTCCTTGGTCCAATACTCTTTCAAGCCTATATAAATTCATTGCTTTGCTTGAAATTGGAAGCTAAAATTATATCATATGCTGACGATACTGTTGTAATTTTCAATGGAGATACATGGTCTAAAACTAAAAATGAGCATGGAAGTAATTAACAAGTGGTTAAGTATGTATCGTCTTTCATTAAATGCTAGTAAAACCCACTATCTTGCTTTCTCTATAACTGCAACAAATAGACCACATATTTTAAATATTAAAGTTCCAGGCATGAAAGGTGAGATTCAAGAAACAATCGAGGTTAAATATTTGGGCATAATTATTGACAACAACCTAAGATGGAGCAATCATGTTGATTATCTAACAAAAAAAGTGAGAAAACTAATATATAAATTTTACCAACTACGACAGTTTTTATCAAGAAATCTACTTATATTAATTTACAAGTCTCTAGCCGAATCACTTTTTCGATATGGTATTCTGGTGTGGGGAGCAATGTATAAAAATTCTTTGCAAAAGCTTAACACAATACAAAACTATATTCTAAAAATAATTTCCAAGAAACAAAGAACTTTTCATACTAACCTACTATACACAGAAGATATTAGCAATATCCGATCATTATATTTTCATAGCCTATGTATGTGTGCATTCAAAAATAAAATATTACTCAATTCTAGTCCCACCGTTTATGCTACTAGAAGCGCAACAAACGAATTGCTCCCCACTCCCAAATTCAACAAAAATGTTAGTCACCGTTTTTTAACATACACATTACCAAAAATTTGTAACTTGCTACCCTTAAGAATAAAACATATAAGAAATCATAAAGCCTTCTCAAGAGAAACAAAAAAATGTATTTTCGAAAATTACTTTGAATTCATCAAAATATTAGAAAATTAGCATTTATTTCATTAAAACTTTCTGATACCACCATTTTGGTCTTTCACCCCCTGTACACAACTGTATTTTTTTTCAACCACATCAACTACTATTGCTTTACAGCACAATACAAGTGTTAAGTCACTTAGGTGCTCTCTGTACACAAGCGTATATATATTTATTATTTAGGTTGTTACCACAATTTGTTAAAGTTTTCATTTTGTAATTTTTTATACCAAGCTCTCTTGTAATCATGTAATTTTGTAATTTTGTGTACCCCCCCCCCCAATAAATTATTATTATTATTATATTTAGAGCACAAAGTGAAATTGTCGCTCTCCAAAGATTACCGAATATTAAATGAATGTACACATTTGTAATTACTGCATTGAACTTTTGAAAGTATTCTTTTTTTTTAAAGCATTGCTTTTATATTTACCAAATTGATGAAATAAATGTAGGTTCACACGATTCAACAAATTAGCTACAATCTAAACAAAACTAAATGTGATATAGCACTCCACTGACAAGTTTCAACGCGCATGAACTTGTCCGAACGGTTCCTGAATTTTTTATTTATTATTTTTCCAGACGGAATATACTGGAATATACCTACAACATCCTATTTTCCAACAGATATTGCAATATTCCTGGAATATTCCATGAATATTTATTTGATCTTATACACATTGAGAATATTCCTGGAATATATTTCCACTCATATCCATAAAATATTCTCCTTGAATATTGCTGGTATATTCAAAAGGCATATCAAGCAGAAACGTAAGTTTTTGAATATTCTGGGAATATTCCAAAGGCATTTCAATTTGAAGGAACTTTTTGTTAGAAAAATATCAAATGTTTCTCGAATATGTATTTAATAAAAACTGAAAAACCATATGCATTTAAAAAAACTTTTCAAGTTTCGTAGCCAAAATAAAGCATTTAATTGGTTAGTTTATGAAGTAGTACGTTTGAAGTGGAATTTCAACCAATCAAATGTTTCGGTTATCTGCGCTCGAAGCGAGACTGACAAATCAAAGCTATTCACAACACTCTATTTTAATTGCGCCTTGTGGTGTGCAATGTAATTGTAGGTTATGTTGAGAATCAACTTGGATATCAAGGTCCAGTTTGGTTAAATTAGATCATGTTCCCTTCTTTTATGTCTTATAAATGAAAAAACAAGGGACCATGATCTAACCTAACCAAACTACCTTACTAACCAAGTTGAATACTTAGTATAGATTCAAATATACTGCCTTGGCCAGGATAGTTCTGATTGGTTCATGCGAATTGCCTATTGGGAGGAAGTGTTGTGGAAAGGATTTCTTGCGATTGGCACTGTGATCAGTTTATGGATATTTGACATTGTCAGCTGTAATTGTCATTTGTCAATCGTCAAGTATCAACATCGTATCTATGAAATTTGTTTAGATGTTTTAGTGAAAGTGAAAGTCCTCGTATGGGTGGAAGTGTTGTAGTTTGTAGTGCTGTTGAGAGTATAACTACATATTCCAGAAAAAGTTGCTAGAAAATATCCGCAGTTGAAATCACCAACGACTCCTGGTAAGATAATTCGGATTTTAATTCATTCTCCGAATCTCCTTATCAAAAGTTCCAAAATCTTTTCTGTTTTTAGTTTTCATTCGTTAGTATAACAAATAATATATTTTTCCAGGTATTAATTTGCAACTAGCCAGCTCGTCTCAGTTTGTAACAGTATCAGAGTGGACTAAGAAAAGGAAGTGAACAGTATTTCACCACAGCAAAACAAAAATGTTTATCCTGTAAAAGTAAGTAAATCTCTAAAAAGTATATTTATGCATTTTTTCATTGAATTTTTCTTTGTTTTCAGAGATTCTACTGAAAGTCCTATGAGACTTCTGAATATTTTTGAACGAAGGGCCACACAAAATGCAGAAATGATAACGACTAGGTATAAGAAATTCTAAGAAAGGAAATAATATCCTAGATATCCCAGTCTTACTTAATAGAGTTGATGGAGTTGGATGGAAAACTTACTGACAAAAACATGTATTTGTCACTTCCTTCACAAATACTTTGATGAGTGCTTGTTGTTATAAGTGCACTATAACTGAAAAGATGTAATCATTTTATTTATAGATGACAAAGCTTCTTCATGTTGGACGCATCAGTGTATTAGGAGATATATGCCTCAGTTTTAAGACACCTTTAGCTAGGTTGGAGGAAATGGAAGGAAAGAATTATTTAATTTAGACATGGCTTTGATAAAAGGTAAAAATATACCACAGAGATGACGTCAATTTGAATTAAAATTTACCTTTACATAATGTATATTATGTAGTTTAACATATTCAAAAAACGTTTTTTCTCAATGTTGACTAACTGTTCTAGAATATTTAATATTTTTTGTAATAAGAGACAATGTATATAAAAATTAGACACTTGGTCATTACTTCAATTTAATTAAATTTTAGACTAACCTTACCATAGTGTTTTAACAATATTTAAATGTCAAGTTCATTATCTATTCACTTACATCATTTTCAAGTATTCCCCCTTTATAAAATATCACTTCTATTCAATATATATGTTGCAAATATCAATCAACATGCTTAATTATCAAAATAAATATAATTCATCAATTTTTTTCTATACTATATTAATAGTATTTTTTGGGGTATGTATGTATATCCCACTCACATAGCAATTTACTGAGAAGTCGAAGAAGAACATACCATTTTCCTGATCTAAGTTACTGAGCGTTGCAATAGAACACTAAGTAAATTATTGTACAACGAGGTTTATTTTCTTCTGATTGTTTTTATTTAGGATTAAGAAAAACAAAGATTCTGAAGAACTGAAAAGTGTAATGAGACCGATTTGAGTAATTTGTGTTTCAATGCAGATCTGAATTTCCAAAGGTCTTGATAATTGCCAAGATAGTGTATCAGAATACATATGTATGTTGTATTTGTCGTTTTTGCAATAAATAATTTTTTTTGTATTTAATTTTTTATTCTTACTCAAAATAATACTACATTGGACCTCATATTCGATATATCAAGGGTAGTTTATTCCATATATAAACTAGACACCCTGGATATGTTCTGCATTCATCTTCAAGAAGCATACAAAAATATATTTCGGGCATATTTTTATGGTTTTATGGTTTTATGAGAAAACATATACAGTGTGTCCCGCTTTTCATGAATACACCCTAAATATCTCAGTTATTGATAATGCGATTTTCTTGAAATTTTGGTGGTGATTATATGTAAATGAAGTATTTTGGCATAGTGAACATTTTCATCGACCATAGGCGTGCGGTGTGGGGGGTTAAAAAAAAGCTGTTTTTTGGGAAAAGGATATTTGGGCTCATTTTAGATAACTTTTTTATCAGAATTAGAATCAGCATCCCCAAAAACCCCCCAATCCATATTTTCGAAATCTCAAGAGCTGATTTGAGGAGAAAAAATAAATAAATTCACTTTTTTCGTCTCGGAATCAGCATCCCCAATAACCCTTTAATTCATATTTTCAACATCTCAAGAGCTGATTTGAATAAAAAATTATTCAACTCTTTTTTCAATAAGTCCTTGTAAGCAAAATTCAAACAGTCTTTCAAAATATCCATTTAACACGGTATGTGGAAATTTTGGTTTAAATGCCCTAATCCTGTTGCGTTTCAAACATCTCTATACTTTGTTTTTCGTTGAATTCATTGTCCTCGCAACTGCCCTTACAGTACCAATTGGGTTGTTTCGATATTCGAAATGTTCGTCGTCCGGATAGTGTCTTTGATTTAAATTGTACCTCCCTGGTCTTGTCTTGAAAACCGCTCTAGTCTTTGCGAACAATCTGTTGATTTTGGCGTGAGAAATTGGTTCTCGATCATGATGCATTCCATTGAATATTCCAGCAACCTGACGCGTAGATCTTTCATTATTACCAAATAATCGGATAATCTCCACTTCTTCTCCAAGGATATAAGCGGCTCATTTTAGACAATTTTTTTTTATCAGATTTGGAATCAGCGACCGCAAAAACCCCTCAATTCATATTTTCGAAATCTCGAGAGCTGATTTGATTAGAAAACAAAATTAAATTAACTTTTTTTCAATAGATTGTTTATTTCTAACTTTTTATTTCAAATGCCCTAATCCTATATTAAATTTCAAACACCTTCGTTTCCTTATATTCTGCATCGTTTGCAACTGCCCTTATACTACAATTTAGGTATTTCCGAAGATACGCACACTTTGTTAGTGCTTGAGTGCTTTGAAACAAAAGTTTTTGTTTGACATCGGTAATCAGTACGAAATGTCAATAAGTCAAGCAGTGATACTTAACTGTTAATAAGATGGCACACAACCGAAGAGTAGTTCTTACAATTGGAGAAAAAGTAGAGATTATCCGCTTATTTGGTAATAATGAAAGATCTACGCGTCAAGTTGCTGGAATATTCAATGGAAGGCATCATGATCAAGAACCAATTTCTCACGATACCGTTGCCAAAATCAACAGATTGTTCGCAAGGACTGGAGCGGTTTTCAAAATAAGACCAGGGAGGTACAATTTAAATCAAAGACACTATCCAGACGACGAACGTATCTTATCAGAACAACCCAAATGGTACTGTAAGGGCAGTTGCGAGGACAATGAATTTAACGAAAAACAAAGTATGGAGATGTTTGAAACGCAACAGGATCAGGGCATTTAAACCAAAATTTCTACATACTCTGTTAAATGGTGATTTTGAACGACGGTTTGAATTTTGCTTATGGTTGCAGGGTAACTATCTTAACGACAGACTTTTTCTGAAGAACATGATGTTTACTGACGAGGCAACGTTTACAACAAACGGTGTGGTGTCTAGTCAAAATTGTAGGTTTTGGGCAGCTGAAAATCCGAATTGGGTAATTCATTGTAAAAACCAATACAGTGAAAAAGTTAACGTGTGGTGTGGCATATTCAACGAACGGATTGTTGGCCCTTATTTCCTGGATAACCAGACCGGACAAAATTTTCTAAATTTTTTGCAAAATGGTCTCTATGATTTTCTCATGGAATTGCCATTAGCACAAAGACAAAACTTAATCTTTCAATTAGATGGGGCCCCCGCACACAATTCTGGGATAGTTCGGAACTTTTTAAATGCAATTTTCCCTATGAAGTGGATAGGTAGAAATTCTCCTTTGGAATCATGGCCCCCTAGATCGCCAGATATTACCCCTTGTGACTTTTTTCTGTGGGGGCATTTGAAGAATAAAGTGTATGCTACTCGCCCGCGTAATAGAGAGGAACTTTGCTTTGCAATTAGGCAAGCGTGTCAGGAAATAACTCCCCAAACTTTAAGAAAAGTGAATGTCCGTTTGAGAAGAATTGTTGAAAAGTGTATTGTTTCAGAAGGTAGTTATGTTGAAAACACAAGAATCTAAAATAAAGTAATTCGTAATTTTGTTACCTCTGTTACAAATAAAGAACTTATTAAAAAAGACAAACTTTTTTTTTTCAAATCAGCTCTTGAGATGTTGAAAATATGAATTAAAGGGTTTTTGGGGATGCTGATTCCGAATCTGATAAGAAAAGTTGTCTTAAATAAGCATTAATATTCATATCTCAAAAAATGCATTTTTTCTCTCCCCAACTTCGCACGCCAATGGTGAATGAATATGATCACTATGCCAAATGCTTCATTTTTCAAACATAAAATCACCACCAAAATCTCAAGAAATTCGCTAATATCAGATATTCGGGTGCATTGACGAAAAAAGTGAATTTATTTATTTTTTCTCCTGAAATCAGCTCTTGAAATTTCGAAAATATGGATTGGGGGGTTTTTGGGGATGCTGATTCTTATTCTGATAAAAAAAGTTATCTAAAATGAGCCCTAATATCCTTTTCCCAAAAAACAGCTTTTTTTACCCCCCCACACCGCACGCCTATGGTCGATGAAAATGTTCACTATGTTAAAATACTTCATTTACCTAACATATAATCACCACCAAAATTTCAAGAAAATCGCATTATTAATAACTGAGATATTAGGGTGTATTCATGAAAATCGGGACACACTGTATATATAGCATGGGCCATGAATATGTTTTAGGATATTCCTGGAATATGCATACCACATGCTTTGCAGGATATGGAATATTCCTGGCATATGCAGTAGAAGATGTATGGCATATTCCTGAAACATATTTCATGGTGACCTTGAATATCCATGGAATATGCATAGCACATGTTTTGGAGGATATGGCATATCTCTGGAATATGCCAATATTCCGGTGAAATATGCCTAGGATATTCATGCAATATGATTGTGCCGTCTGGATAATTGTTAGGTAATAGTATATTACATTACTAGTGCAAAAATCACTTTCGCAAGAGTAATGTACACTATTTTTTCTACGACCACATAATAATTTTACCCAGTAATGTTTAAAAATATTTTGATGTTTCACACAAATTTTTCAAAGCCTGCTTCTTATACAGGCTGATTCACGGTGGATGGCACATTAGACGTTTCTGGTAAACCAGACAACGGATCACTTTGAAAATTTAATAGAGGGCATATTCGGACATTCTCTAGCCAACTAAAATATTTTCGACAATGCGGTGTTGCCGCTTCTATTAGAAAGCAGTCACAAATTTGATTTTTCAAATGGAACACTCTGTATATAATATTATTTTTGGAATCTCCAACAATTGCCCGACAACTTTTCTTGATATTTCCCTATACCTATCTGTTACCGTTTTCGAAATAAAAATTAATTTCAATTTTTTTCTTCGAAAATCATGACTTCTAAAAATGCCGATATCTTTTAGTTAAGAAGTACTATGATATCGAAATTTGGTTTGGAGTTAGGTGATACTTGGACACTTCCCACACGTCAGCCTAATCTCCGTTACTTCAATACAGGGTGGTAAAAAAATACAGTTTTTTCGTTTGCTTGAAAAAGTTGCTGAAATTTGATTATTTTAAATGGAACACCCTGTATATTATTGAAAATTCGGAAAGCTGCTGAAATTTGCTTTCTTTCTATGTATATCATACCTATACCTAACTAGTCAAGTTTCGGACTTATGAGCATTTATTTGTGAAAATGTCCCTTCAGAATGGTATTTCCATTCGGTATTTGGTAAGCAGGCCATGATTACTATTTGACAGTAGCGTTGTGACATTCTCCTAATAATATCGTCATTTTCGTCACTTCAGAAGTTGCAAATACCTTCAAAACGATGGAACAAAACTATTCAAACGAAGTTCTTATGAATTTGTTTATTATTTTTGGACAGTGTGATAAAATTATCAGCAGAACATGTAGAAAGTTCAATGAAGTGTATCCGAATCTACCGCCAATGAACCTCAAGAAATTTATACGAATTCAGAACAATTTCGATGCATTTGGATCAACTTTAAAAAAGCACCAAGAAACTTGAAATTGGAAATATTGATATGAATAATTATAAAAAAGTAAAACAATCATGTGGAATATTTCAAAATATGTTCGAATCGATGGCCGTTCACTTCCAAGCACTTTGAAATGCGGGTGTTGACTGCTTTCGTGGTGGCAGATCTGATTTCATTGGGATCCAAATCTTCAAATGTTTGGGCAATCCTTTCTAACAATTCATCTCTCGAACGCACGGGTATTTTGTAAACTTTTTCTTTAACATTCCCCACAAATAAAAATCTAATGGATTAAGATCGGGTGATCTCGCTGGCCAATTCCATGGTCCCAAGCGCCTTATCCACCGATCGTCAAAAAGTCTTTCCAGTTCTGCGCTCACTTCTCTTGTGCAATGTGCAGGAGCTCCGTCTAGTTGGTACCAACAGTTTCGATATTCTTCGAGTGGCAGATTATCCACGAAACTCTCTACATTATTCTCCAAAATATTCAGGTAGCTTCTGGATGTTGTTAATGACTCCTCGTATATCACGTACCCCAATTTGTTGTCCATCAACATGCAGAAGACATTAAAACTAAATTTTTCTTGAAATCCGGCTTCTTTTGTGACGTGAGGATTTTCACTGGACCAATAATGACGATTTTTTCTATTGAAAATCCCTTCTCTCGAAAATTTCGATTCATCAGTCCAAATAATTTTATTTAAAAAAAGTGGATCTTTTTGAATGCGTGTCAACAACATTTCACAAAATTCTACTCTCTGTTGAGGGTCTTGAGGCTTCATTGCTTGAATTTTGTTGAATTTATAATCATGCATTTTATGTCTTCGCAAGATTCTTTGAACCGATGAATATTTTATACCCAAATCTTCTTCAGCACTTCTTATCGATGACTCGGGAAATGCGTGAAAATATGCTAAGACATTAATCTGGTTGTCTTCAGAAGTTACGGGTCGAGGCAAGTTTCTTGGTGCTTTTAAAGTTGATCCAAATGCATTGAAAGTGTTCTGAATTCGTATAAATTTCTTGAGGTTCATTGGCGGTAGATTCGGATACATTTCATTGAACTTTCTACATGTTCTGCTGATAATTTTATCACACTGTCCAAAAATAATAAACAAATTCATAAGAACTTCGTTTGAATAGTTTTGTTCCATCGTTTTGAAGGTATTTGCAACTTCTGAAGTGACGAAAATGTCGATATTATTAGGAGAATGTCACAACGCTACTGTCAAATAGTAATCATGGCCTGCTTACCAAATACCGAATGGAAATACCATTCTGAAGGGACATTTTCACAAATAAATGCTCATAAGTCCGAAACTTGACTAGTTAGGTATAGGTACGATATACATAGAAAGAAACCAAATTTCAGCAGCTTTCCGAATTTTCAATAATATACAGGGTGTTCCATTTAAAATAATCAAATTTCAGCAACTTTTTCAAGCAAACGAAAAAACTGTATTTTTTTACCACCCTGTATTGAAGTAACGGAGATTAGGCTGACGTGTGGGAAGTGTCCAAGTATCACCTAACTCCAAACCAAATTTCGATATCATAGTACTTCTTAACTAAAAGATATCGGCATTTTTAGAAGTCATGATTTTCGAAGAAAAAAATTGAAATTAATTTTTATTTCGAAAACGGTAACAGATAGGTATAGGGAAATATCAAGAAAAGTTGTCGGGCAATTGTTGGAGATTCCAAAAATAATATTATATACAGTGTTCCATTTGAAAAATCAAAGTTGCTACTGCTTTCTAATAGAAGCGGCAACACCGCATTGTCGAAAATATTTTAGTTGGCTAGAGAATGTCCGAATATGCCCTCCATTAAATTTTCAAAGTGATCCGTTGTCTGGTTCACCAGAAACGTCTAATGTGCCATCCACCGTGAATCAGCCTGTATTACAATAAATAACTAACAAGACAAATACAAGATTGCCTGACTAGAGTAGAAATTCTATATACGAAACTATCAAACGAAAATAAACATGAATTTTGAAAATTCCTTGCTTTATTTAGATGATTCAGAATGATTTTGAATGGATATTTGTTTAAATCAAACTCCAAGAAATATAGATGATATTGCGGAAAATATTTCGCACGTTTGTGATATAAGCCTCTTTCCGTGTAACTATACAGTGCGATATACGCTACTTTCCCATGTGGTCGTAGGAAAATAACTATATTGTGTTATCAGTTGAAGAAATGAAATTGAAGACATACTATATGTACCTCATTGTTTAAAACCCTTTCAGTCACCGCGTGCACTACAGTGTCGCTGCGATAAGTTCTCTGCGATATAACAGCGATATATTTTTAATGTAATTGCGATAATATGTGATGGAAAAGCGATGTGTTTTTGCGATAGGCGAAAAAGGGAAACCGCTAGATGTCGCTGAAAAAAACAGTATGTCTACCGATGAAGGTGAACAACGAACTATTTAACGCATTGAAATTCAAATAAACTGTGTTTTTATAAGAAATTTTTGAATTTTGTGGATTTTGTAGCATTGAGATTATTGTTCATTGAAATAATTAGTATTTTTAAACTAATCCCTATAGATGATTACTTTTATAACCCAGTAAATATAAAAACATAACTGTTATATCACATTGTGACTTGGTGATGTTATTCAGAGATATGCTTGATGTTACAGATACGTTGCGTCCTTTGTGCCTTTGTGCCTCTTTTAAATATTACAATGTAATGTTAATTATTTAACATTACATAAATGAATCATATTTTGCGTAACTTTAATGTGACTTTATTACATACATATAATGTTACTCAAAACATCTATGTAACATTTGTAAAATGTAACATTGTAACATCAGGGTGGAGCATATACTCATTGTATACCAACACTTTTTTCAATATTTATAGGTATATTTCTGGAATTTCAGTAGTCACTTTTCAGTAGATGAATAACAACAATAGCAATTAACAAAGTTATTCATCTACCAAAGAGTGGCGATTGAAATTCCAGAAATACAACTTTAAGTGTAGAAAAATAAGTGTTGGTAAACAATGAGTATAAGCTCCACCCTGTATACTAAGAAATAAAATATGTATATAAGGGGGTAATGATGTAATACATACCAATCAATCAAAAAACTTTTTTGTCAATGATTAAAATCTCATGAATAAAGCGTTATAAAACAAGACAGTTACATCATTAACAATCAAATTAAAATTAGCAGTATAAATAATATGACTTACCACCTGAATCAGATGAAAAATTTATTGATAGATCTACCAAAGTTAGGTGTTATTAGAAGAATAATTTGGAATGAAAACCTATTTCTTTTGAATAATAAAAACAGATATCACTGAATCAATAATTATATGGTTGTTGTCTCGGTCACTTCTCCTTTCTTTTTAGTTTCTGCTCTGCTAATGTCATCCAATCTATCACTATAAGTCAAACTCGTCATCTGTGATTGAACTGCAAACATCTTTTACATATTCTGAAAATATAGTCATTATATACAGTCACTGAAAACTCATATTAATCTTTATGATATAAGAAAACGACCATCCAATGATTATTAATAATTCTATGTTGCCCCTAGAGATAAAAGAAAAATAATTACTTACGTTTCAGTATGTCCATAATTATCAATTCAAAACTTTTGGATTTTTTTCTTTGCCCAGTCCAGAAGGGCTCATCTCCCAGACGGCACAATAATATTGCATGAATATCCTAGGCATATTCCACCGGAATATTGGCATATTCTAGGGATATGCCATATCCTCCAAAACATGTGCTATGCATATTCCATAGATATTCAAGGTCACCATGAAATATATTCCAGGAATATCCTAAAACACATTCATGGCACATGCTATATATATGTTTTCTTACCATAAAATCATGCCCGAAATATATTCTGAATGCTTCTTGAAGATGAATTCAGAACATATCCCAGGGTGTTTAGTTTACATATGGAATAAACTAAAATATGAGGTCCAATGTTGAATAAGAATAAAAAATTAAATACAGAAAAAAGTATTTATTGCAAAAACGACAAAAACAACATACATATGTATTCTAATACACTTTCTTGGCAATTATCAAGACCTTTAGAAATTCAGTTCACTAACACAAATTACTCAAATCGGTCTCATTGCACTTTTCAGTTCTTCAGGATCTTTCCTTGTTTTTCTTGATCCTAAAAAAACAATTAGAAGAAAATAAGCCTCATTGTACAATAATTTACTTAGTCTCCTATTGCAACTCTCAGTAGCTTAGAGCCGGAAAATAGCATGTTTTTCTTCGACTTCTCAGTAAATTGCTATGCGAGTGGGATTTTCTTACATACCCCTAAAAATACCATCAATATATTATCGAAAAGAATTGATGAATTATATTTATTTTGATAATTAATCAGATTGATATTTGCAACATTTTATAAAGGGGGAATACTTGAAAATGATGTAAGTAAATACATAATATTTGACATTAAAATATTGTAAAAACACTATGGTAAGGTTAGTCTAAAATTTAATTTAATTGAAGTACCTGCCTGACCAAGCCTCTAATTTTTATATACAATATCTCTTATTACATATAGGAATGCAGATTATGTAAATACCGAAAAAAATATTAAATATTCGAGAACAGTTGGTCAACATTGAGAAAAAACGTTTATTTTGATATGTTAAACTAAGAACATGGTATAAATTAAGTGAAGGTAAATTTTAATTCAAATTGACGTCATCCGAGATTCTCTGTGGTATATTTTTACCTTTTATCAAAGTAGCCATATCTAGATTAGATAATTTTTTCCTTCCATTTCCTCCAACCTAGCTGAAGGTGCCTTAAAACATCATCGTCAAATAACTGAGGCATACATCTCCTAATACACTGATGCGTCCAACATGAAGAAGCTTTGTCATCTATAAATAAAATTATTACATCTTTTCAGTTATAGTGCACTAATAACAATTTAACAACAAGCACTATCGAAGTAATCGTGAAGGAAGTAAAAAATACTATGTTTTTGTCAGTAAGTTTTCCATCCAACTCCATCAACTCTATTATGAAAGACTATGATGGGATATCGATATCTACTGATTTTGGATTATCTTGGATATTATTTCCTTTCTTAGAATTTCTTATAGCCGTTATCATTTCTGCATTTTGTGTGGCACTTGCCTTAAAAATATTCAGAAGTCTCATAGGACTTTCAGTAGAATCTCTACAAAACAAAGGAAAAAAAATACATAAATATACTTTTTAGAGATTTACTTACTTTTACAGGATAAATATTTTTTTTGCTGCGGTGAAATAGATTCTCGAGTTCGACAGATCCGAGTTACTGCATTCACTTCCTTTTCTTAGTCCACTGATACTGTTACAAACTGACACGACCTGGATAGTTGCAAATTATTACCTGGAAAAATATATTATTTGTTATACTAACGAATGAAAACTAAAAACAGAAAAGATTTTGGAACTTTTGAGATTCGAGGAATGAGTTAAATTCCGAATTATCTTACCAGGAGTCGTTGGGTGATTTCAACTGCGGATATTTTCTATCAACTTTTTCTGGAATATGTAATGATAGTCTCAACAGCACTACAACACTTCCACCCATACGAGGGCTTTCAGCTTTCACTTTCACTAAAAACATATAAACTAAACAAATTTCATTTTCTTAGCGCGTTTGACGATTGACAAATGACAATTACAGATGACAATGTCAAATATCCATAAACTGATCGCAGCGCCAATCAGCATTATTTGTCAGTCTCCGGCGTCGAGCGTAGATAACCGAAACATTTGATTGGTTGAAATTCTACTTCAAACTTCAAACGTACTACTTCATAAGCTAACTAATTAAATGGGTCATTTTGGCTACGAAACTTAAAAAGTTTTTATAAATGCATGCAGTTTTTCAGTTTTTAATTAATACATATTCGAGAAACTTTTGATATTTTTCTAACAAAACGTTTCTTCAAATTGATATGCCTTTTGAATATTCCCAGAATATTCAAAAACTGACGTTTCTGCTTGATATGCCTTTTGAATATAGCAGCAATATTCAAGGAGAATATTTCATGGAAATGCGTAAAAATATATTCCAGGAATATTCTCAATGTGTATAAGATCAAATAAATATTCATGGAATATTCCAGGAATATTGCAATATATGTTGGAAAATAGGATGTTGTAGGCATATTCCAGGATTATTGGGTGCCATCTGGGCTTTGATTAGTTCGGAAACAACAACTGCTATTTAAGTTTTTGTAATCTGCTCATTCAATAAGTACCACTTTGTACATCAAAACTGATAGAAGAATGTGAAAGGACACTACCAAACTGAAAAGAAAGAGAAAATGCAGTTAGTTTATTGATAATTTGTATGAAACAATTCAAGTGATTTCTCTACAATCTCAAGAAACTTTAATATTATCATAGATTAATGAAATTAAGAAAGATCAGAACACTCTGTATAAAATATATAATTTTGAGTTCACTTACAAATTAAGCAGCTCCAATATTGTTGTTTTAGCCAGCTAAATTCATTGGTTTCAGTTACAAAAATTCCTTGATCAATCGATTCAAAATAATTTGACACAGCTCCAGATGTCAGCAACCATTTCCATACTCTCCAATATCTGATTAGCAGGAACCACAACTGATAGCTTTTCTACTATCCATAGCATCATATGTAGATACTCTCTAATCAATAGTAGATATATCACTACATTCACTACATAACCTAAATGATAAAATAACAATTAGTGGATGGAGTAGTGGAAAATCATAATCTTACCATGAAAATTATGAGTTTTGCAATCCTATTGATTCCAATCACTTTTGAGTAGTTTGAATTATATTTTAATTCTATGACCGCCATGACTATTAGGATAAAATGAACGATGGCGTCAGTGATATATTTATTTTATATTTACTGGGTAATATTGTTTGAACGTGGATATCATTTTTTTAAGTTACGTAGATTTTGAGTTTTTGTCGACATTTATGATATATGTTGTTGTTATATGGTTAGGAGGTTAGGTTTTAAGTTATGTTGAAATGTCATACGAATGACATCATAACGTGGCCATTACCCAAAAATTACATTGAAGAAACCTTTAAGATAATATTATTTTCAAGGCTCCCTGTACACATGTCAGTAATGTTTTGAGAAGGTTAGACAAAAATATCAAACAAATAACATAACTACTCTGTATAAGACATATCTGGGCAACATATAATCAACATTATATATATTATCTAATGAATATTATTGGATACATTATTTTGATGTTACATAAACATATAGTTGAAAACACTGTGTTGGAAACGTCAAGATGACATTAATATAATGTTAGTTTGCCAATATCACAAAATTGCACAAAAGGTATATCTGGAAAATATTTTTGTTATGTATCATGTTTAGTGGGAAGGTATGGAATGATGAGATACTATTTGTGTTTATGAAAAGACTTCTTTAATTTTGGGTGAAGAATGTAAAGATGCCACTAGTACAAAAGTGGACCTAAGTGATATCCTTCTTTTTTCACCCTAAAATCTCAGATAAAACTTCAATCTCATTTTCATGAATATATAATAAGGTCTTTTGAGTAAGCAAAGTAATGATTTCAAAGAACAAAGCGAACAAATACCATAATCTCAAAAATGTTTCGATCGTACAAGAAACTTGAACTTAATTTTCATGTTACAAATAATTTATATTAACATTAGAAATATCTTCAACCTATTTTACCACTTTCTTCAACTCCTAATAACATTCGGCTGAGTCTTTCTATATTTCGATAATAGAATGAATAAAACAATGGTCCTGTTCTTGGAAGTGGAGACTGCAAACATTCATATTTTTTGTGATAGATTTTCCAATCTTAAGGACTGTCTTCCATTTGAGACACAGCTTTTCATCACCAAGAGGAAATTGTGCAATAATAGGATCAATGGGGTACAGAACAAAATTTCCGCGATTTTGTAGGTACAATTTTATGAATATTCTGCATGTTAATATTCTCCAACACCAAACAGCCAAACACTATAGTTCACAAATAGTCTATTTTAAGCACTTATAGTTGTTCATCTGCTCATAAATAGTAAAAAACTGAGAAATATAAACAAGTCGTTACACAGCAAACAATGGTCAATTATTTGTTGTTCACTCTCACAGTAGTTCCTAGAAAAATTATTAGATGGCGTACACTTCGCTATTTTCGCCTATAAAACTACGATGTGATGCGAGATGACATCGCAGGGATGTAAACACATGATATTGAAAATTGTTTTTTAAAAAATTCATGTGCCTTCCCTATTATTTTTGGACATCCTTTGTTTTGAATGCCTATAACAATTAGAACATATTTCCCCCTACTCTTTTATTATTTTCTCCATGCACCTCTAGTACAACATCTGAAAATGAAAGAAACAATAAAAATAGTGATATATACGGTGATCGGCAGATTTTGTACTCACCCACGTTTATACCTACTAACCGTGAAACGAAATTACTGAATTAGTTAGGAAATAGAGCTGAAAGACTTTGGAGCGAAATCGATAATAAAATAAAATTACCTTCAGTGTCAACTGTTCAAGTGTCATGACCAGTCATGAGCCATTATAGTATTTAGAATACAAAGAGAATAATGAAACGTAACTTTTTGAAACTGAGTATATTATTATTTATGACCAAAATTAAACTATATTCAGCTATATGTTATAGCATATATTATATAAAATGCTGGAGTAGTATTCCGTGTACCATAGAATTCTATAGTCGACAGTTATGTCTCTTTCTCTCCCATGAATTCAACCATAATGTCACCTCATTTATTGTGTCGACTATAGAATTCTATGGTACACGGAATATCACCCCTGTTGTGAAAATCATAACCGCATAACGTGACGTTTTATAAGCGAATACGAAAAAGGCCCCATGCGCAAACTACTACCTACTATCCCAGAGATGTCATATTAAGAGATGCCATGTCACAGATGAGTTTGCTTCTCTACTACCTACTATCCCAGAGATGTCATATTAAGAGATGCCATGTCACAGATGAGTTTGCTTCTGGTACATCGCACTGATGTAACATTCCTGATATCGCAGTGTTGCCTCATTATGACATCTTAGAGATGTCATGTCCCAAATGTATTTGCTTCTGTACATCGCAGCGATGGAATATTCGTAATATCACAGAGTTGCTTTATAGCGACATCTCAGTACGGAAGCCCGGTCACGACATACAATGCTCCTTATACACTGCTACAGACATGTGACGTCACTTGTGGAACGTACAGATATATTACGTCAACGTCACATTGGTTTGCGTAATTTGAAATATAAAATTAGCTGGGTTTCTACTACTTTTTCCCATCCATTTTATGTGAATTTTGGGTTCAGATGTTTATATATGTTAACATGATAGTAATTCATTTTGGATCTATGATTGATAGCAATGCGGTGGTTTCGTACCTAACAATTTAATCAAGAAATATTTTGCAGAGGGTTACACTCAGCCTGAAATCAGTCTATTTTTGTTCTTTCATTTGGTTATGCAATCCACGGAGCTATAGATGGATTTTTCAGAAAAATATTGTGGCTACTAGAATATCTATCCTAGGATAAATAGCGTCATATTACTTAGAAACAATTAGACAATTGAAAGTTGTGCGTACATTCAGTGGCGCAGCCAGGATTTCAGTTTGGGGGGGCTGCCCGCTGAACAAGACATGGATCATATAATAACAACTCTCACTTTCATTATTTCATTATTCATTTCTAAGTCAGAGGTAGTTCAGTAAATATGCAATAAAGTAACACATGTTTTTCGAAAAACTTTTTTTTAATATAATATAAACTTACGTACCTACAAAAACAAGACAAGCAACAGAAAAAGTGATTCTAAAAATCGTCAATTTAAACTCTATCTAAAACTCTCAGATGTTTAACGTTCTCTCTGAAGTCCCCAATATATCTAGCACCCTTTCAATATCAAACACAAAATTGTAGTGTATATTCAAAAGTGCTAGACCAGTTAGTCTGTCACTATTTATTGTATTTCTAAATATGTTTTCAGTCTTTTTAACGTGGAGTAGGTTCTTTCAGGTGTGAATGTTGACACCGGTAAAGTACATAAGATTTTTAACAATATATAAATATTTGGAAACAAATGGCTTTCACAGTGTAACAAGGCTGACATTGCACACATTGTTTTGCTTTCACATTCTGGAAAGAAGCAACGGGTCAATAGATTTTTAACGATAATGGTGACTTTGGTGACTATCTTGGGGGGGGGGGCTGCAGCTCCAAAGCCCCCCCTGGCTGCGCCACTGCATACATTGCTGAGAACAGACAAAGGAACAGAACATAGCATAGTTGGATCTTTGCAGAGCTATTTAAGATATTATCACAATGATAATTAAGCAGGATTCAAGAGTCATATTGAAGGGAAGAGTACCTACTTCCAACAAAAAAATTTACTGTTTCTGGTCACAAATGCGATGACAGAGGGTATTAGAGTTTTTGGATAAGTTTTTTCAAAGATCTCAAAGACAGCATGAATTATGATGATAGTGATCAGCTAATTGTGGAAAGTCACAGATACTGTTTTGATTCGATTATTCAGGGTGAACTAGACCTTTTGGCGAAAGAATGGAACACACATACTTTGGGGAAACAAAATATTATTGAACTTCCATGTGACAAACCACAAATTATGTATGATATTTCCCAGCTATTTCAACGTGCTACGAATCGCACGTTAAAAGGTAAGACCCCGTTAATCCTTAGCTCGCACAAGTTTCGACTTCTGAGGATTGTCGTTCGTAGGGGGATGACACCTGGTTAACGGAAAAAAACAATTTTAAACAATTTTAATTTTTTTATCTGAAACAAAATTGACTATGGAAGAGATATGGAAGAAATTGACATATATTGATCATTTGGAAGAAAATTTTTCACAGAAGCCATCTTATGTACGATCAGCTGATTGAAGAACAATTCAAAATATCATTTTCCAATATCAATCTACCAAAAAAAATTGGAAGAAGAAACACTATTCTGTGCTCTATTAGAATCAATACATTCTTTCTGAAATTATTTTGTTTTGTTTTAATTCATTTCACATAAAATATATTGGTTATGTACGTATTATATAGGCTGTACTGTATTTATTCGAGAATTATCCATATTTTCTGTTTCTATTATAATTATGAATATACGCTTTAATTGCAGCCACAAGAATGTACAAGCCGTGTTTTAATGGGATTCGGGGGAGAATGGTTAAGTCTTGTTCATAACCCCGCGAACTTCGCAATTTTTCTGCGAATGAAATGGCTGCGCCGACATGGTTACTGATGTGTTGGCTGGGATTCCATTAATTTTTTTAATGATAGAAATTATGATCACTTCACTCAATGAATCTACGTCTGATTCACTGATAATTAACCAAAATTATCCACATAACTGGGCTCAGAGTCTTTATGCCCAGTGAAGGCTTTTTCAACATATCCGTTACTGGTCATGGAAAACTTGAAAGTGAGAACTGGAATAACTGGAAAATTCAGGGAATTTAATTTTACAAAATTGGTGGACATCTTAGATGAAGGTATATGAACTTTTTGCCTAAATATTAAACTAATATAATGTACTCTAGTGTTACAGTGATAAAAGCTCTAGAAACCATTATGGAAGTTTCAGAAGTTGCAAGTTAAGCATATATATATTGTGTAAAATGTAATATCCATTTATGTATTAGTAAAAATAATTTGTTTTTTAAAATACCACACAAAATAAATTATTATAAGTAACAAATATCATGTAGGTATATTGGTTATAAAAAAAATTATGAATTGCAACCTTAGGTCACAGCATACACTGTAGTGTACATACATTTTTTCAAAAAGTAGACAAAACACGACTTTGCGACCAATAATTTTAGAAAAAATAAAGAAATCCCCATGCCAAGTTGCCAAATTTTACTACTGAAAACAAAAAGTCATGACTGAAAGGGTCAATCAAAAACAGTTAGGAAAATTGTGTTATATATGGCTGTAGAAAAATATATTTTCATTTTAAAAGAATAACTTGCATTACATTATTTAAATGTTTTATAAACTCTGCTAGTACTTCTTTCTTCAGTGGTGAATAACAGGGACTAGGCGACTAGGTGTCAGATGTCTACGATTAATAAAAATAGTAACATATAATATAATATACAGAGTTGGTCAAATGCATATATATGTACGGACCCGCCCATTTTTCTCAGTTAATATGAGGGGTAATCGAAAAAGGGTTCGGATAAAAGTTGAAGGGTATTCTGCTCTGCACCTTTCAATGAATTCAAATATTTTTTAGATGTGCCATTTGTGGAGAAGTGACGTCATCGGCTTTTTTTTAATGAAACCCTATGTCATGTTTAGTATATCTAGAAAGCTTGTTTTTTCTCTATTCAGTGGTACTAATATTTGTTTAATTGTCGTGATAGGTATAGTGTGTTTTGTATTTTTGTGTCTATCTCTGTAATTCACTCACCTATTGCTTAATTTGTTCTTTCAAGCGATGTGGCAATTTGATTTAGATAGTGGCGTACGCACGATTTTATAAAAAAAATTCGTGCAACATTGACAGTTATTGTTTCATTAAAAAATGTACTGACGATGTTTGGGTTTGACCTTTTTTAGATTACCCTCATATTAAATGAGAAAAATGGGCGGGTCCATACATTTGACTAACTCTCTACTTATATACAGTGCATTCCATTGAAAACGAGCCACCCTGAATAACTTTTGGAAAAATGGTTTTCAGGAAAAATAAAAAAACACGTCAACAATAGTATACAGGGGGACACATTTTGACATAGTCACATCTTCCCCTATCGCACCCCCAGAGCATGTCACCATTTTTTTTAATGATCACCCTATATTGTTTCGTATTATCAGATGCTCCATGATGAGCAGATTTCAACACAGTATAATACATGTGGTCTGACGCTTATAGTTCGGGAGCTCCAAATTATTTGAGTAGAAAACGAGCCAACCTGAATAACATTTGGAACAATGATTTTCTGGAAAAATAACAAAACACTTCAAAAATACTCAATAGTATACAGGGGGACACATCTTGACATAATCAGATTTGATGTTACTTTCCCTATCGCACCCCCAGAGCATGTCACCATTTTTTTTTAATGGATCACCATATACCGGGTGGCTACGGAAGTATTGCCTACGGAATATCTCAGTTATTGTATGAAGTAGGTTTGTGAAATTTGGAGCGTCGATATAATGACATAAGAGCTAGAATTTGAGCATATTGACATGTCGAAGTTAACTTCCGGTCTGACCGGAAGTAACATCAACTTTCTTTTAAATGGAAACCCTATTTTTTTTCTTTTCGCTTTATTCAGCATTCAATTCCCTTTCTAATGACATATCACAAGTTGGTATCTAACCAGAAACTAGATCAGAAAAAAATTATTATTGAAATTCACCGAGTAGGCCGTGGAAGCAAAATGAAAGCCAAAAATTGAAAAGTTGGCTATGGAAACCATACGTCACTTGATAACAGTTGCTACAACTGTGATATTTTATTTTCATTCGTCGGCGTTATAAAAAGCCGCCAAAAAAAATATTGGAAAAATTGGGAAAAAAACAATACTCTGTAGGTCCATAACTTAAATAGGAACATACAACTTTTTCTTGCCTGTACTATTCAGCATAACCATTCCTTTCTAATGATATAAAAGAAAGTAATTTTTTGAAATGAAATACCAAAAAATCCAATTATTATTCTTCAAATAACAAAACAGATTATCGCCATACGCAAAAATAACATTAAAAATAATGTGGAATGATAAATTATATCCTGTAGGTTCTAGATTAAATAGGAACATAAACGTACTTGGTCTGTGCCATCGTCCATAGATATTCTAATATCTACCTATGGACGATGTTTGTGCTATTCAGAATAATCATTCCATTGCAATAATCATTCGAACCAAAATATTAAGAAGTAGGCTGATTAAGATGTATTTTGGAATGAAACAAAAAAGAAACGAGAGCTCTCACGAACGCTGCTATCCATATTATTTTGACGTTCGAAGTAGTGTTTTTGATTCTGCCATTTTAAAAGGGTTTGGAAATCGAAATCAGTAAGTGGAATATTCAAAAAATGCCCCGTTATTCACGAACCGAACAAATTGACATGCTTCTCATTTATGGTGAATGTTTAAAAAATTCTTATGCCGCTGAACGATTGTATTTAGAGCGATATCCAGGGAGGCAGCAACCGTCAAGAAGGTATTTCCAGTGGCTTGAAGAATAATTAAGAACTGAGCCTGATGTTCACGAAGACCAAGAAGCATTTGTTATTAATGAGGAAACTGAAATTAATGTATTAGCTTTAGTACAATATGATAGCACAATTTCCTCAAGGCAGATTGGCGCCGAATTAGCTATAAGTAAGGACTCTGCTAGGAAAATTTTGAAAAAACATCGATTTAAATCCTTCGAGTATCAGTTGCATCAACATTTGTATGAAAATGACGGTGAAAGGCGCCTGGAATATTGTAATTGGTTTCTTCGACAAAATGCTGAGAATCACCTATTTAACTATTATATCTTGTTTACGGACGAGTCAAGATTTACCAACAATGGATTATTTAACAGGAATAATACAAGGTAGGTACTGTACTTTATTTGGATTATTGTCGATAGTCGAAGTGTAAAGTGCTAAAAGTGTGAACGGTCTTTTGTTACAGGTACTGGGCGATAGAAAACGAGCACCGGTTTCGACAAGGTGGCTTCCAGGAGAGATTTGGTGTGAATGTTTGGGCAGGAATAGTTGGAACTCATATTGTTGGCCCCATTCTTTTTCAAGGCCAACTAACCGGAGAGAGATACTTTAATTTTTTAACGAATGAAATTTCGGAATTCATTAACAACCTACCAGCGGAAATAACTGAGAGAATGTACTTTCAGCAAGATGGCGCCCCTCCGCATAATTCAAGAATAGCAAGAAATTATCTTCAAAATCGCTTTCAAGAGAGACTTATAACAACCCATGGTCCAGTCAGGTGGCCACCAAGGTCACCTGATCTTACTCCGTGCGACTTTTTTCTATGGGGGCATCTTAAAAATAGGGTGTATTCCACACAGCCTACAACTCTACATGAGCTAGAAGTAAAAATTCGTAGAGCTTTCCAAGATATCACCCCCAAATGTTGAGAAACGTTTTACATGAAAATATCACCAGAGTCAATAAATGTATTGACGCTGAGGGAATGCATTTCGAACATTTGTTTTGAATTTATTTAATCTTTAATCCTATCAATTTGAATTTTTTTTTCCATAAATCTGTTGTTTTGTTATTTGAATAATAATTGGATTTTTTGGTATTTCATTTCAAAAAATTACTATCTATTATATCATTAGAAAGGAATGGTTATGCTGAATAGTACAGGCAAGAAAAAGTTGTATGTTCCTATTTAAGTTATGGACCTACAGAGTATTGTTTTTTTCCCAATTTTTCCAATATTTTTATTGGCGGCTTTTATTGTTTTTTTCCCAATTTTTCCAATATTTTATTTGTCGGCTTTTTATAACGCCGACGAATGAAAATAAAATATCACAGTAGTAGCAACTGTTATCAAGTGACGTATGGTTTCCATAGCCAACTTTTCAATTTTTGGCTTACATTTTGCTTCCACGTCCTACTCGGTGAATTTCAATAATAATTTTTTTCTGATCTAGTTCCTGGTTAGATACCAACTTCTGATAAGTCATTAGAAAGGGAATTGAATGCTGAATAAAGTGAAAAGAAAAAAAATAGGGTTTCCATTTAAAATAAGAAAGTTGATGTTACTTCCGATCAGACCGGAAGTTAACTTCGACATGTCAATATGCTCAAATTCTAGCTCTTATGTCATTATATCGACGCTCCAAATTTCACAAACCTACTTCATACAATAACTGAGATATTCCGTAGGCAATACTTCCGTAGCCACCCGGTATATTGTTTTGCATTATCAGATGTTCCATGATGAACAGATTTCAACAAAGTGGATGGAATACATTATGGCTCATAGTTTGGAAGCTAAAAATTATTTGAGTTGAAAACGAGCCACCCTGAACGAACTTCTGTACAATCTGTTACCTAGGTTACATAGGTGTCTTTTTGAAGTATACTTGAATAAGTTACAATTGGTGTTTCTGTTTTTGTGAATTCTTGAGAAGCAATGGTTTATACGCTTCGAGAACGGATTGAAACAGTGAGTTTGTACTACCAGAATGGAAATAGTGCTAGAACTGCTGCCCGTATGTTCAATGATAATCATCCAGAAAGAAATGTACGACACAAATACGTTCCGGAATTATTGAACAAATTTATGGAAACTGGATCTGTTAACAATAAAAAGCATAACCGTTCAGGAGTTGTCAACGATGAAGCTGTTTCTATTGCAGTTTTAAGGCACGTTGGACTAATGTCTAATACGCAATCTCTTACTAAGTTGTCTCGAGAATCAGGAATCAGTCGTACAAATGTTTTCAGGATCATTCATAACCACAAATTTCATCCATATAAGTTTAGACTAGTTCATGAATTGAACGAAGATGATTTCGATAGACATATCGAGCTTTGTGAAAGTCTCACTGAAAGGATCAACTTGCATCAGAATTTCTTGTATAAAATTAAATTGTTTTTCGGATAAAAGTACGTTGAGTTTGAATGTAGAGGTGAATCGGCAAAATTGCCGATATTGTAGTGATACGAATCCTCATTTATACCGTCAAGTTCATACCCAACTACCTCAAAATCTGAATGGGCAGGAAATTTAGGTGACCACATCATAGGACCTTTTTTTATCAATGATAATTTGACTTGTAAGAAATATTTGAATATGTTGGAGAATCAAATAATACCGTGCATCAATAGGGCAATTGAGGAGGATATGAATTTATTCAAAAACGGAATAGTTTTTCAGCTGGATGGTGCTCCTCCTCATTATGCAGCTCCAGTGCGACAATTTTTGGATGATCATTTTCCTGGTCGCTGTATTGGCAAAAAAAAGTCCTACAGAATGGCCACCAAGGTCTCCGGATCTCACTCCTTTAGATTTATTTCTATGGGGTCATTTGAAGTCTAAAGTGTATGAGATAGAATCAACAACATTAGAAGATTTGAGAGAGAATACTGCAACGATTTTGAGGCCAGCCCTGATCACCTAATTAATCATGTACCCTCGACTTCTAAATGAACAACTTGTGCTGGCTAGTGGTTCAATAACTATGACTCATCGCCGAGAACTAGCCTGAACAAAATCTATCGCTTCTATCTACTTCTAGATGAGCCATCTGTACGAGTCGTTCTACAGTCCCGATAAATCGAGAACTGTGAAAAGAATCTGCTTGTGGGTATATAAGGCGCTAGACGGAAGAGGGCAGATAGACAGTTGCAGAGAGTTGCAGATATAGTTCCAGAGTCCGCAGACAGAGAGCCACAGTAGAAATAAAAAAGCGAAATAAATTTTTTTAGTTGAATAATTGTTTAAGTAGTGTTTTAAATGAATTAGCAAAATTGGTTTAGTGCATTTTTACTACATTTGTTGTCAGAAGAGGGATGTTAGTAATAGTAAGTAATCATGGGGAGGCCGCTGCCGCAGCCAGGCAAGTAGGTCCCGCTGGGCCCTTTTTGCTTTCCCCGCTCTCCACATAACTACCTTGCCTCTCCTTGTCTTCTTTTCCGAATCTTTGTGACCTTCTGATGAAGGTCAGTATGTCCGTCCACTTTAACTCGACGAGTTCTTCTTGTTGGAGTTTTTCAACTACAAAGATTCAGAATCTTAGCCTCCTGTACGCCTCACACTCGCCAAGGAAGTGAGACGATGTTTCTTCGTCTTCTTCACACTTATGGCAGGTGGAGTTGTCTTTTATACCCATCAGTGACAGGTGTCTGCCTAGTTTGTTATGGCCTGTTAGTATTCCTACAAGGAGGCGTAGTGATTGGCGATCTCTGTCTAAGAGCCACACCATCCTTGACTTGCTAGAGCCGGCTACAAAGTCTTTTGACTGTCTGCATCCGGCAGTGTTCCTTCAGAGTTTGTTCAGTTCTATTTTCGCCGGTTCTGGCAAGTTCGTCAGCCCCCTCGTTTCCCGGCACCCCTCTGTGACCAGGAACCCATACCAGCTCGACTTCCTTTGTTTCAGCTAATTTCTCCAGAGCGTCTCCGCATTCCTGCACCAGGACTGAACTTGACTTATGATGGCTATCCGAACAGCCACCCGGAAAGTGAACCTCCAACAGATGTCTGAGCGAATCTTCGGAGGATGTTGTCCATGTTCCATCTGGTTTCTTTAAGGTTGTTAAAGAACCTTCTGTCTCGTTGCTCAGTATTCTCATGAGTCTGGCGGATTCTGTTAGGGAGTCGATTTCCCCACAGTAGGACCTCCAGCAGGCTCTCTTACTTTTCCTCAATTCCTTCTTGAATTCCCTTCTCGCGGTTTTCCCACGCTTCCTCCCTGCCCTCCTCAATAGCCTTGCTGTGGGCCTTTCTAGTATCTTTTCCCAGACCCTTCAACCTTATCATTCAATGGTCTGACATCAAAATTTCTTTCGATGCCCTCCAGCCCGTTATATTACCTAATATATCCCTCGTTACCCACGTGACGTCAATCACCTCTTGTCGGATGCGGTTGACAAACGTTTGTTTTGTACCCCTATTTAATATCCCTAAGTTGGTCGTTGCTAGATACTCGAGTAGCGCTTCCCCACGCGCATTGACGTCTGCGCCACTCCACATCGTGTTATGCGCGTTGGCATCGCACCCTAATATCATGCGCAAACCATTCACCCTACTGTACCTTACAATTTTTACAGCAACCGTATCGTCCCTGGTCCCCAGCTGCGGCACATGGACCACTTCGAGGTCTCTGGGCGCCAGAATCGCCGTCCTTGGTACTTCCTCCTCGTTATCTGTCTTGCCCAAAAATAGTTTGTAGCCACTTCCCTTCAACCCCCTTACTTTCTTCCTGTAAATGTATGGTTCCTGTATTAATCTCTCAGACTTACCAGTAAGAATGCTTTCCTGTTCCCCGGTTGCATCTATACTGTGTTGCAGATTGATTTGGCGTACCTTCAACATCGCCATTGCGTCCTTCTATTTGGATTTGGATGGTACCTTCCCTTTCTTTTCCGAGGGACAATCGCTTTGCCTAGAGGGTGCTGGCTATACCCCGGCGGCACTGTACGTACCGACAGGGTAACTAGCTCATAATAGAGCACCATACCCTGCTTCTCCAATGCTTGGGCGGTCTCTCGGCTAACCATGAAGGTTAGGAACCACCCTCCTGCATCTCCTGTCATTTCCAGGTGCTTCAACCTAACGTTCAAGGAACGGTGTTGGAGGCTCAGCACTCGCGTCAACCTTGGAAGGTCCACTTCTTTGCCTCTGAACCAGAAGCCGATCTTTACCTTTTCCTTGCCCTCGCTTCTTCTTTTGGGCCTTCTTCCTCTACTTTTGGCGGGTCAGAGCTGTCCATCGAATGGGGTATTGATGACCCCTCGTCGGAATCTCCACCGCCGGAGTCCGTTGTCGTCTGGAGGAGTATTTTCTCTTCTTTCAGAGCCAGGGCGCTCTGCCTCTGCTTCCATCGCCACGTTTGTCACATCTTTCTTATTTTCTTCTTCCATTATGTATACAGTTAAATGTGGGTGTGTGGTGTGTAGGTGTTTGTCGCGTGATACGGCGGCCGCGGGCGAAACACTCGGATAGTACATCAGGGTCCTTTTCCAGGCGCCACCTGGCACTAATATACAATCCGAGATTTTTCGGTGAGTGAAAAGGCTGCCCCCTACACTGGCTAGACAAGGGTGGGCCTCTGTACTACTCACCGGCCTAGGTGTGCTATTCCTAGTTTCTTTCGCCTGCTACCTGTCCCGCCGTGTTAAAAACTTATAGACATTTATCGCGCCTAATAGACTATTGACCCGTTGAATATTTTAGTGTTTGCGAAGTGGGCAGTTTTGCGCGTCGCGGGAAAATAAACCGAAAACTTATTGTGTGAAATAAATAATAGACTGATATCTTGGTTAAAGACAATAAAAGACAAAATGTTTCCGAGGTTAGTTCACCTGGTTGACATAAAATTAAGTGAAGTAAGTAAGTAAGAAACAACTGGAAAGAAGGCTGTACTCCAGAAAAGACTTTCAGATGGACTGATTGAAGAAGGAGAAGACCCCGAAACGTTCTTATTAAAATTCCTGGAATTCAGGGTCGCCACGGAGTGGGCGACATCTACATTTGGAAATGTGTACGTCAAATTCCGGCAAAACAAATATTCTGCCATAACATCTAGTGTTGATAATGAGTCTTTTGAGATTTCTGTGGGTTTACGTTTGGGTTGTTCGATTCGTGTGACTCATAAATGCAGATGTGGTTCCATCGTCAACGAAAAAGGAGTCCATGGATTGAGTTGTAGATTTAGTTCTGGACGATTTTCACGACACTCAACAGTTAATGACTTGATTAATCGAGCTTTGTCAACAGCTGATATTCCCACTGTCTTAGAACCCTTGGGAGTCATTCGTGATGATGGTGAGAGACCGGACGGGATGTCTCAAATTCCATGTAGCCACGGAAAACCTTTAGTCTTGGACTCTACCTGCGTGGATACAGTTGCAGCTTCACAAATTGATTCAACATCACGAAATGCTGGTGGTGCTGCAGATTCAGCATGAATTGAAATTTAAAAAATATTCCAGTTTGAGTGACCACTTCATCTTCTACCCTGTTGCCATCGAAACGTACGGTGCTTTTGGTAGCTATGCCTCTGAATTGATCAACCATATTGGCCAAAAACTTATCAATAAAACAGATGATAGCAGAGCAAGAACTTTTTTAATACAACGCATAAGTATGGCCATACAAAGAGGAAATGCTACATCCATTTTAGGTACCATTCCTGCAAATAAAAGTTTAGATGAAATATTCAAGCGTCCGCAAAATATGTACGAATATAATGAATCTCAGAAAGCCTTGAGATCTGCTATATATCCGTCCGAATCAATATCAGGCAGTCAAAATTCGTGTTCGATATCATCACGCTCCGGTGACAAAGGCAACCGTCGATGTAGTTTCTTCTCAGAGGAAAATAGCACCAGTGATCGCCAATACACCAACAAGTCTGTTGAAAATAGCATCGTCAAAACAATTGGTTTCAATGGGTTGGAAAATATTGGTAATTCTTGCTTTATGAACAGTGCTATCCAGTGTTTATCCAACACAAGATGTTTGTTGGAGTATTTGAAAGAGGATGCATACATGAAGGATATTAACATAAGTACCTCAAGTATGAAAGGAGATTTGATAAAAGCTTTCGCAGATGTGATTAAAGAAATATGGTCAGATGACTCGTCAGTTCGTAACACACCATTAAAAATTCAGATTCGAAAGTACGCATCTCGTTTTATCGATAACACCCAGCAAGACACTCAGGAATTTTTACGATATTTGTTGGAGGGCCTACATGAAGATGTTAATAGAATTAATGAGAAGCTGAAACCCATCTGGGAGTGAAAATCAAGAACTTTGGTCAAGATTCTTGGAGATTGACCACTCCAAGATTGTATATTATTTTGTTGGGCAACTGAAGTCTACATTAAAATGTACTTTTTGTGGTCATGGTTCAGTCACGTTTGAAACATTCTGGGACCTTTCTGTACAGATTCCGCAAGAAATATCGAACCTTGAACTTTCACAATGTTTGGATTAGTTGATTAGAGAAGAAATTTTGGATGACGATGAAAAACCATTTTGTTCAAGGTGCGAAAAGAACAGAAAGTGCACGAAGTCCTTCTCAATTATTAAATTTCCAAAAATTCTAATAATTAATTTGAAATGTTTTTGTCAAAGAGAAAGATTCAATGAAAAATTGAATTCGATTATTTACTTTTCTGTAAAAAACTTTGATTTGATTTGACTACACGGCTTACTGCAAGCACCCTTTCACACACCGGTGGCACGAGTTCAATGATTCTAGCGTTTCACCCATTGATTCAAAATTACTTGTTGGCAGTGCGGCATATTTATCTACGAACAGGATTTTTAAATTTTATTTTGAGTTATATTTTTATATTTATATTTGTATATTTATAATATAATGTGGTTCACCAGTGTTAACAGAAATATTGTTGTGAAAACTCTAGAAACATGTGAAAATATTCTCAATCCAGAAGATATTCCAGATAATCTCCAAATAGGGATAGTTGTTGAAATTGTTATTTCCGTCAACCGGCTGCACCCTCAGAAGTCTTCGTGAGACTTGTGCAACGTAGGGAAGACCTACCCCTCACCTTCTTGAACGTGTGATTCCAAGGATGAGACCAGTGACCCCGCTGAGGTTCGAACCCATACACCTCCACCATGACTCTTGACAATACTGAAATGCAACCATGCATAGTTTTCGCTGATACAGTCTTTAGTGATTCTAGTAATATTATTAAAAGGGCTCTGCTTCATTTTTCGAAAGTGTTTACTCTGCATTGAATAATATTTTTGTTGACTGTTCAGGATTGTATAAGAACACAAGTATTAGCCTCTATTCAGCTAACAAAGAAGAAATTTTTTCCAAAAGAAAAAAGTTGACGAATGACAGTAAGAAAAGATAATGTACCTTCTTTCCTTGTAAAAAAATGTGCAATGGTTTTTGAAAAAGCCTCTATAATTTTCAACTTGTTTCACAAAGAGTTTCCAAATTTATTGAACGTTGGTAGAGTTTGTCTTGTGTTTAAGAATGGTATGAATAACTAAATGTAGAACTATCAATTGAAAAACCTATACCTATATTTGCTATTACACAATATATACCCGCTAGAAAATATAATTTAATGTACTAGTTTTCCAATATTTTTCATTGAAACTTAGGAGTGGGGAGCTGCAGTCGTATTCAGGAAAAATTTCAGTTATTTCGTCCAAAATCGTATCTTCATTGAAATGAAGATGGTTTTTCCAAATTTCATATAAAGCGTGTTTTAGAGACAAATTGTGTTGAGTTCAGTAAAATAATACCAACTGAAACATACAGTTTGTTTCTCGTTTTACTGTCGCAAATGTGAAATTGGAATTTCAAGTGCCGGATTTCTATTAAATTTAGGATGATATACCATTACGATGATCATTAGGACCCACCGGTCCTGTTTGTATTTCTTGTTCAATAAATAAATAAATAAATAAATAAATAAATAAATAAATAAATAAATAAATAAATAAATAAATAAATAAATAAATAAATAAATAAATAAATAAATAAATAAATAAATAAATAAATAAATAAATAAATAAATAAATAAATAAATAAATCAATAAATAAATGAATAAATAAATGAATGAATGAATGAATGAATGAATGAATGAATAAATGAATGAATAAATGAATCAATGAATGAATGAATGAATGAATGAATGAATGAATGAATGAATGAATGAATGAATGAATGAATGAATGAATGAATGAATGAATGAATGAATGAATGAATGAATGAATGAATGAATGAATGAATGAATGAATGAATGAATGAATGAATGAATGAATGAATGAATGAATGAATGAATGAATGAATGAATGAATGAATGAATGAATGAATGAATGAATGAATGAATGAATGAATGAATGAATGAATGAATGAATGAATGAATGAATGAATGAATGAATGAATGAATGAATGAATGAATGAATGAATGAATGAATGAATGAATGAATGAATGAATGAATGAATGAATGAATGAATGAATGTATGAATGAATGAATGAATGAATGAATGAATGAATGAATGAATGAATGAATGAATGAATGAATGAATGAATGAATGAATGAATGAATGAATGAATGAATGAATGAATGAATGAATGAATGAATGAATGAATGAATGAATGAATGAATGAATGAATGAATGAATGAATGAATGAATGAATGAATGAATGAATGAATGAATGAATGAATGAATGAATGAATGAATGAATGAATGAATGAATGAATGAATGAATGAATGAATGAATGAATGAATGAATGAATGAATGAATGAATGAATGAATGAATGAATGAATAAATAAATAAATAAATAAATAAATAAATAAATAAATAAATAAATAAATAAATAAATAAATAAATAAATAAATAAATAAATAAATAAATAAATAAATAAATAAATAAATAAATAAATAAATAAATAAATAAATAAATAAATAAATCATTGGTGGTGGTGATGGAAGTGATGGTGGTGTTAGAGCGTTTGCTTCCTATCCAGGCGTCGTGGATTCGATCCCAACCGCCTGCCACTGAGCTAAAGTGGTTCAAAATCCACTTATATTCAAGCTGTAGGTCCCGGATCTCCCTTGCTCACACAAGCTCTGCTTTAAGCGGTTTTTCCGAAAATGTGAGTGGTTCGTAACAACAAATAATTTTTTTTCACAAAATATTGCTATGATCAGGGGCGTGCAATTTCATAATGTTTATATAAGTATCCAGCACCATCATAAAAATTAATTCGGACCAAATTTTAATCGCATACCTGAAAATTGCCGCAGTTGTGTTTTGACCAAAATATTTTTTCTATGAAGAATTGCCCCAGGTTGCAAATTCATTTTTGATACAACTGAAGATTTATTGGCACAATACGATTGTTCAACACATTTTAAAAAATGTGTTAATCCTCTAGTATGCTAGTGCAAGAGGGAATGAAGCTAGAGGTGAAGACGCTTCAACTGCAAACTGTTAATAAAATTCCAAATACATTAATCAAATTATTATCAACATTTTTACAAGATATACGAAAATAGCATAGAAACAGCGATTCTTCTTACACAGCATTTTTTCTTAAATGTAGTCGAAACAGGGAAATTTTGAAATCAACGGAATCTACACTGAAGTGTAATTGGCACACACGAAAATTTTCATACAGATCTTCTGTCTCGACAGCCGAAGCACGTCTCCATAATTCTCTTCTTTCAAGATCTCGCGGAAAACTGAAATTGTCATGGTAGTGAAATTATTTCGTCTAGCGGAACAGTTATATAAAGATCTGATAAAGAACGAACACAAAATCACATTATCAAACAAAAAATTTATGGGGGATTTTGTGTTTATTCTTTTTCGGATAACTTCCAACTCAAATGATAAAAATTTGAAAGAATCCACTTCCATCGGTTTTTGTTTATATTATATGACAGCGAGTAAAAACTGCGAGAAAATTTAGGGAGGAATAACCTCATTACGTTTTATCTGAATTTTATATGATGTTATCGATAATTTTGTTCACTTTTTGATAAATTTAGATTTGAAAACTAACGAAACTCCTTGTTATTTTTTCTATTTGTTCGCACTATTTGAGATGACTTGTGGCAATCAAAACTAAATACCTATTCGAACGAAATGAAAATACCATCACGGTTTATCGGGGTATGCAAGAAAACATGAAATGTCAACTTCGATTGTGAAACAATTACGGTCCTGGTACTCTGGCCACTTCCATCATGTACTAAAAGCTACACCAGCATTTATGGCACACTGCAAAAAAAACTATTATACAATTTTGTACACATTTATTACAAATTTGCGTCCCATCCAAAAAATTTTTGACACTCCCCGTTTTCTGGGAAATGGGCGTGGGCTAACTTTAAACTAAAATTGCACTACGCACTTGGTATTTTTTTAAAATACGCAATTATTGTTGATCGAAAGGCTGCTGAAATTTCTTACACATTAATTACAAATAATTGACGTGTTGAAAGTTCCAATATTTTGATCCCCAAAGGGTTAAATACCACTTAATTATAAATAAATCCCCAATAAATGTGGACCCAACGTGGCCAGTGCCAGCATTTTTCAGAAGATTGTTTAAAATTGTCCTGCAAACTATCGAAGAGTTGAGAATTACAAAATAAAGGACCCACAAGGTGTATACAGTGTGTCCATTCAAGATGGCGACATACGGAAAACATTTTTAATTATTCACTTTCAGAAAAAATTTTATTCCCTTCAAATGTTCTGAAAATTCTAGTACTTATTTTTGAATGATCAAATCGTGAAACTTGTCAGCTGTATACGAGTAGAGTCAAAAAATATGAATTCGGTAATAGAGTGAATTACTTTTATTTGTGGCAATATCGAAGACTGCTTTGATGAAAAATTGTTGAGAATTGAAACTCACGTTTAAATGTGCATTCATATCCATTCAAATTTCGACGAGTGGGCTGTGCTAATAAATAGTTATGTCACGATATGATGGGATATTCTACTTGAACTGCATTCCATCGAGTATTAGAATTATTTACAGTATCCCACAAGCTTTTATAAAGTGTTTTTTGGTGCGTATGGACTATATCAACCAAAAAAATTGAAATTTTGAAAAGTGGGCTGTGTTAATAAATAGTTGTATTTTGTTGTTTCGAGGACTGTATATCTAATGAGGTGAATGCGTAATGAGATGATCAGGGCTGGTCTCGAGGCTGGTCTCGAAATCGTTACAATATCAACAAAACATCTAAAAGTCGTGAACAGTGACATATGACAGTGACGTTTGCTTTGTTTTCCCGGAGTTTTGGAGCGCCACCCGGGGCCATTGCATGGCGACCGCGAATTGACTTGGGCTCGATTATGAATAAACTTGAAGAAACTACCAAGTCTCTAAAGAAAGAAGAACTTTAACAAAATTCGATGAATCCGGAAGAAAAATTTCATCAAAATTCAAAGAGTCTGGTTTGAAGCCCTGATCCCAGAACACCTTTGATTTTATTGCTGCCTTTTGAAGTGTCTTCATTTCCACCTGATAACCAGTAGTATCCCGTTTCACCGATAATAATTTCTACGTTCCATTTGAACTGATTCGAGACAAACGTGTTGGATCTTCAAGTTGTACCAAGATATGTGCCTGACCTGGTAGTGTCAGCAGTCTAGTCTAATCCGTTCACCTCAGGACGATGTTCTTGGAGGGATAAGCAGGCCCAGGCATCAGTAATCCAATATAGCCTCGGATCGGACGAAAGTGACTCAGCATAGACTGGTGTAACTATAACTATTTGACGGTTCAACTTTTCATAACATCTTTTCCAAATTTACACTCTCTCTCTTGGCCTAGTTCAGTTTTGAAACATTATCTAATCAAATAATATTTTATCAGATTGGGTGGAATACTGGGGAAAGCATTGGGAGAGCACACGGAGAGCACATTTATATATTTTTGTTTATAATATTCCAAATTTACGAGACCTTACTTGACCTAACGTCCTTTGTAATATTAAATTCTATTTTATGTGTTATTATTCACCACATTTAATTCTTTTGTGGGTGAACTTCAGGAAAATTTTCAACTGATATTTTTAGTATTATTAGTGGTATTTGCTGCATACCTCCAGTGTGTATATTCATTTTGGTGAAAGGATTGCCTCTTCTCTGAATTGTTTACTTCAAGAAGGTATTTTTTATTTATGGTTTATTTTTATTATTCTTACTTTACTTGCTACCCACCATCTGTGTGTAGATTCAATTGGTAACCAGTTCGCCACGCATTACTTTGACTTACATAATATAAGTGATAATTGATTTTCCACTTTCCTGGTGGAAAATATTTCTGTAACTAATTTTAGTAGTTTACATACCTCATTTTCATTGACTTTATTTCAATATCTGCTTTTCCATCTACTGGACTTTTAGTCCCAACTAATAAGTAATTTCCAGGCTGTTACTTCCTCATTGTCAGTCCCTTTGTGATCACAACGGGAGCTTGGAAGACAACTGGACTACGCTGTACTGGGTACTCACTCTTTGGAATATAAGGTTCCTATTTATTGTGCTGTTGCTGTTCACCACATTTGCAGATTATTAAACTAAGCGTTTGGATTTCATTTTCAATCCCAACCCCCAATACTTGTATACTCGAACAAAGTGTGGTCATCATACCACATCCCACAAGTGATTTTTATTGACAATATTTTAGATTCCATTTAGAAATCTCCATCAGAGATCTGGAGCAGTCTGTGCTTGGACTGGCTTTTACAATCACTGGCGCGGTATAAATTATTGATAGAACCCATGGCACCCGAATTGAGTTAGTCGGTGACTGCTATGTTGTCAAGTGCTTTCTAGTGCTTTCTATTATTGTTAATATTATTTCTTCTTTTTTCATAAAGAAGCGTAGCAACCGTTACAGAAATTACAGGAATGAATTGACCAGTTTACTCAAAATAACTGAACAAAACTACTAGGCAACAAATAGATAAAACAAAAATAACTCGAAATGTTTATGGGACAACATTAAAAAGTTAACAGGAAAAGACTTATATAAGTGACATCATAAACAGGATGACCCAGAGTTAAAACGCCAAACGTTCAGTGTCGATTTTTTAGGTGAAAATAAGATGTTTTCTTCATATAAGCATATGTCCCAACTTCGTTTTCGAGATACAGAATGTCAAAGTTTTCATAAAGAATTAGTTTTTTATTCATTACTAAAAAACCTTTTGGTTGATTCTGATAAAACTCAGCATGTTTATTTGCGGTAATGGGAGGCTCCCTGTATCTTGAGAACGAATCAAGTTTTGCCACATGCTTATGTGAAGAAAAAATCTTATTTTCACCTAAAAAACCGATACTGAACGTTTGGCGGTTTAACCCTGGGTCACCCTGTATAATGACACTGAAATCTCAAGTAAGAGAGAAATGGCAAATATTTTCAATTCCCATTATATCCATGCAGGAGAGAAAATGTTAGAGAAAATTATCAAATCCAACAACACGTTCTTGAAAGAAAAATACTAAACAATTCGATATTTATGAAACCGAAGTTCTTACCATAAAAGAACTCAAGAATAATAAAAGTCCAGGTATCGATGGCATAACTTCGAAAAACCTCAAACTAATTGGTGAATTCATTAAAATACCTCTAACTTACTTGATTAATAGAATACTTGAAACCGGAAAATTTATTGAAAAGTTCAAGGTAGCCATAACTAAACCCTTATTCAAGAAAGGTGATCGAAAGACTGTAGCCAACTACAGGCCTATCTCTTTACTAAGTTCAGTTGCCAAAATTGTCGAAAGTTATTAAAAAACGTCTCATGAACTTTTTGGAGGATAACAATATACTTTCACCAAAACAATTCGGTTTCAGGTCCAACAAATCAACCGAAGATGATATTGTTCATTTGACAAAAAATATCTCGATTACTGGATGCAGGAAAATGTTCAATAGGTGTCTTTTTAGACTTAGCAAAGGCTTCGACACAGTTAACCACAAAAAACTAATGGACGTCATGGAAGACATTGGTATCAGAGGACTCATACACGAATTGTTTAGATCATATCTCAACGATGGGACACAGTATACGTTCAAATAGGAAACGAAATAAGTGAACCAAAAAATATTAACTGGAGTGTCTCAAGGAACGGTTCTAGGTCCTGTTCTCATTTTAATCTATATCAGATGTAGATGCAAATATATCATCCTTTGCGGACGATACTTGGGAGGGGGTTAAAAACAGAACGGAATTTGAACTAAAAAAATCAAGAATTGGTTTAGCGAAATGAACTTAGAAAAGACGAAATGTATAACGCTCTCTTGCACTAAATCTAACCAACCCGATATTAGTCATAAGTATATATGCTGCAAGAGTTCTGGATATTTCCTCACGTTAAATCCCATAAGAAAGGGCTAAACTCCATTCTGGTAAATTTTGCTTTTTTTGGAGTGGGGCGAAGACGATCAGAGCTTAGCTGCTTTGCGTTCAGAGCCTAGCTGCGTTCATCGTGTCACCTGTCATTTGCCTCTTCTTCTTCGTCACGGAACATTAGTAACCTAACCTCTCATCTGTCACCTAACCTGTCATTTGTCTCTTCTTCTTCTTCGTCACGGAACATCAGTAACCTAACCTACCCTGGGATTCCGAACTTACGATTCGATCACGAACGAACGAACGATCAACGATTCGAACTTCAGACGACAAGAAGTAATCGTCGGGTATTCTCGGTACTTGATGAAAATGGAGGTAACATGATCGTATATCGTAGAAAATAAGAATAAATAAAAAAATGAAGTAGCATTAACCGTATGTAATTGAATTTAAAATCCAGAATAAGTGTTGGCATAGCAAACGGAAAGATGAAAATTAGAAGTGAATTAAAAAAATGTGGACAAACCGGGAATCGAACTCAGGACCTCTTGGTTTGATTGGAAAATTCCTGTAAATACCTACCTAAATGACATTCTTGGACGATTCAACTGTAATAATTGATTCCCAATAAAATCGTCGGGTGATTTCGGTACTCGATCAGTCAACACAATAAAATCAACATGGAACGGTAAGATGATGAATTAAACCGCATTAAACACAAAATTCTGAATTGATAATTGGCATATTCTCGATATTCTCAATATATTTTATTCAATCTGCTAGTTTTTTGTTATTTTAAATTTACATTATGAGTTGAAGGAGTCCAGAGTTTTGATTGAACATTTTATTCTGTGAAGGAAATTCATTTTTTGATTGTTTGTTTTTGCGTTTAATTCTACCTTGTAGGTATATAGGTAGGTACATAAAATTTGATATTGCAGTAAACCGGGATTGATACCTATACCTAACTAGATAGGTGTATAATACTCTATAATAATATTAATAACTATCGTACTGCAGTTATGTACACACTACTCCTATTATTATCATTATAAGATGTATCTTTTAATTGTTAATGTATATCTTTGTTAGGAATCCATTCTCGCATAGTGTAGGTTCCAGTAATTCTGTTGCTTTTTCTATTGAAATTTAATTCAAAGGAATACGTACATTTGGTGCATACTTATTTGTATATCATTATAGGTACCTACATCCTATTCCTTGAACTCGTTAATAATATAAATATTCCCAAAAAATATTGCAACAGTTGTAATGGTACCTTGAAATATTAATAAAAAAAATTGTTAATGTTTCCGTCAACCGGCTATACCTTTACGAGCACAACCCTCAGAAATCTTCGAAAGAATTCCTCATTTTTTTCAACAGGGTGATCTATTCGCCACTTAGCTATGCTCTTTTCCCCATGAAATTCATTATCAACTCCCAGTAAACTTTAGGGTTGCTCTGAAAGCTATTCTGAATAAAAAATACCTACTGCAGAAGTATGGATCATAGGTGAATAACGGAATGGAAACAAATACACAAGCAATAATGACCACTAATAAAAAAAGCAACACATATATTAGACCAAGATAGATATACTGACGACAAGAAAATAGTTATCGTCAACTAATCGTAAAATGTAGGCAATTTGCAACACATTTACGATCGTCATATAGCCTCGGAATCATCAAAATCGTCTCGACGACACCATTGAGGCCTAATCGTCACTTCGGAATGCACTTTTCGTCAACTAATCGTCAAAATGTAGGCTATTTGCAACACATATACGATCGGCGTACAGGCTCGGAATCGTCAAATTCGTGAAAACGACACGATTCATGCTCGATCGTTGACTTTGGAATCCCGGCCCTAACCTGTCATCTGTCACCTAACCCACCAAACCTACATTTGTCATGTGTCACCACGTTGTCAGCTGTCAAACGTCATTTCGTCTTCCTCTTCCTCGTCATCTGTCAGTTGAACACCCAACCAGTGTTGTGAGCGACTCCAAGATGGCGGCCGTCCTAGGCGGGAGTTTGAAATTTGAATTTGCCATGGTCCCGTGGGTACGTCATCATCATGGAGCTCGTCGTCGTCGCGGAACATCAAGTTCTTCTTCTTCCCACCAGATGGCGTAACTCGGGTGTGATCCTGTGAGCGGGAGATTTGAATTGATTGTGTGATCGGTATCTGAAAAGAAAAAAGATTTTCGCTGAGGAGATTTGAACTCGCGCCGGCCGGGTTGGCAGGCGGAGATCTAAGAATGCGTTCACAAAGAATGCTGGTTACCTACAAGTACTTATTTTCAGCGCTTGCGCCAAGTGCTTGAGAATTTTGTTTTGTGTACACGTCAAACGCTTGCATTTCAAGCTTAGTATTTTCTCAGCTCTCGTTGAGACAATGTCTTCCTCAAGTGATGAAGAGTTATTTTTGCTTGAAAATGTCGAATTAAAAACTCGTAGAAGGAAAGTCGGTGTTCATGCAATCAACCGCGGAAGTGATAGGTTTGGGAAATACCACTATCTATTTCCTCAATTGAAATTGGACAAAGTGAGTTTTTTTTTATTTGAGAATGGAGTTAAGCATGTTCACTTACATCCTCAAGAAAATTGGAAGAGTTTTAGTCAAGTGTTGAGGAAATTGACATAAGAAACATATCCATGCCGAAGAACGACTAGTTATTTGTTTGAGTTGACTGGTTCGGGCAACAAGAGCCGGAAAACAAAGACAAAACGTACTTGCGTGCTTGTCAGACCTTGTAGCAAGCGCTTGCTAGCCAGGACAGGCTATGTCTGTGAACGCACACGCTTGATACAATGTAGACTTTTCTCAGGCCGGTTGAAGCTTGCAAGCGCTTGCCAACAAGCGCTTATGACCAGCTTTCTTTGTGAACGCAGTCTAAACCATTAGACCACGGAGGATATTGATTAAAGGAGGTGAATAGTATGTAGTTATGATAACGGATGGCAGGAGGGTTGTGAAATACGTGTTACACATCATTCGGAAAAAAAAAAATTATGGTGGTTTAACGGTGGTCTAGTGTTTCAACAAGCTATGTGTATAGGGTGTCTCAAAACGTATCATTTGAGTGAAGAAAATATACATGGTGGGTGCTTGTTTAATTTAGTTTAACAGATGTACCAACATACCATTTGAGTGAAAAAAACATGGTGGGGGCTTATTTAGTATACAGAGTGTCTCAAATCGTATCATTTCAGAGAAAAAAACAATGGTAGCTGCTCGTTAGATTTAGTATACAGGGTGTCGCAAAGCACTCATGAATTGAGAGAAAAAATAACCGACATCATTTAGGAGTAAAAAATGGCGTCCGTTTGTCAAATGCCATACCGGGTGTACCAACATATGAATTAAGCAAAAAATCATGGTCGCCTCTGTCATTTGTCAAAGAAAACACGCGTCATTGGGGGTATGGAGATTCAAATGTATTCGTGAAGGGTTCTGTCATTTTTAACGTGCGATACACAGTATGTGTAGTACGACTCTGTTTCTTTTTCAGTGATAGGAGACAGACAGGCAGAGTGACAGATAGTCAGTTTGATCGAAGCAGAATGAACTACTGAACTAACCTTATAAAACGTCTATTTCAGTCGCATTTTTGCATATTTTAGCGTTTCAAATTTCAGTTGTTTTTTCCAACGCGGAAACGTGTATTTTGAGCAATTTTGAAATGTCAAATCTTCATAAGAAATACATGTTAACATACAGTTTTTTCGGTTTAATTTTAGGTTGTTTTTCAGAACGCGGAAACGTTTATTGTGGCTGCATTTTTGCGTGTTTAAGCGTTTTAAATTTTATTTGTTTTTTGGAACGCGAAAAACATCTATTTTGATCACATTTTTGCAGGGAATCGCCGCCGCAGTACGTTTCGTTTCGTGTCAGTTTGACTTTGTTTCTTTTCTGGTATTCATTATCAGGTGGGTGGGGAGAGGGTTGGCAACTTTATTTTTTTTCCCGACATAAGACTTGTTTAATTGAATCCGATTTGATTAATTCCCGCCCATTGCAAGTATGCGGCCAGTCATTTCTCCAAGACTGTCTGAATCCATATTCTCCAGACGAAAGCAATATATTTTGACACCTCAATCATTGTTCTAAGTGTTTACGTTAAAAAGTTATAGTCAAAATACTGTAGCTCATTTATTGCCCAAGTAGTTGAGATAATTTTAGATGCAAAGTATTATATGAGACCTAGAGGCACAATTGGTGTAGTTAAATTCCTTATCGCATTATAATCTTGTGGAGTTTTAGATCTGAGTGCGATAAGGAAAATGTTTGTACTTTCGTAAACAATTTTTTTTGGGGAATGTTGAAAAAGTTGTTTTTTATTCAACCAAATGCGAATATAAGTATTGATGAAATATGGTTTGAATAAAAATTATAAAAATTGATTTTTGGTTAATTTTTCACGGTGATAAATGGCAGAAATATACCTCGCTATCAATTATCAAAAACCGCGGAGACCTGAAGTTCCATTATTATGTTGGAATTATCAAAACCACAGAGTAACATTGCATACATCAGAATTGTTGTTTAATTGAGACGATTGTGAAACGTTCTTTTCTTATCACCGCAGTCGTTATGAAAACACGGCATTAGACCGGTGAGCTTCATTTGGTCCACGCCTGAAAAACAGTCACTTCATTTTTGTGTGTTTATAATATAGTGTATTGTTTTCACCAATCTTCTGAAAACTAGGTAAGTTTCATTTGATATTAATTGATGTGCTTGAGTGAATTAGGAATTTAGGACATACTGGCGATTAGAGTGTAAATAATTTCAGAAATTATGGAATTTCTTATGCAGTACATAAATTTACGGGGTGCTTTGTATATAAATTTGAGCTGTAGCAGTAATACATTTTATTCGTTGAGGTCGGGGCTACGTTTTTGTATAGGATTTAGATCGGGTGTATAGTTTTCAAAATTACTTCAGCTATTGACGAACAATGGCAGACTTTTCCCACACAAAACCGCGCCAGAGATAAGTGAGTTTTATGTAATCATTGCAAGTCATGACGAAAATTGTGACAATTTGTTAAATAATACTTCTCATGCCAACACTCGGGATGGATTTCAAAGGGTAAGTAAAAATTTATATTTTCTTTAGTATTCAAAAGGGGTGTCAAGTTATTATATGAAATATGTTTCAAATTATGAAGTGTATGAGAAAGCAGTATGAAAATCATGTGTTATGAATGCTATTTCAAAAATGCAGGAAAAATTTCAAAATCGAAATAAGAAATCGTGAGTATTAAAAATAGACGTCAAGTAAATATATGAAATATATTTCAAATGTTACGGAATATGAGAAAGTGTTGTGAAAAATCATGAGTTATAAAAGCGAAATATTTCCATGAAAAATTCAAGGTTGAAATTAAAAAATTATATTTTCGTTAGTACTGAAAGTTGGTGGTGGCAAGTTTTAAACGAAAAATGATTAAAATGGTGAAAGTGGGATAATAATAATGATGACTGAAAAAATACGTATAGAAAAAAGGATGTTTCAAAATTCAGCGTATAAAAAAAAACATGCCACTTCGACGGTAGTCTAGCATTTCAACGTGCGATCCCAATGATAAACGTATAAAGGGTGTCTCAAAATATATCGTTTGAGAAGAAACCTGTCAGTTTCACGGGGTCTAACGTTTCCACGTGCGATCCCAATGAGGAACTTATACTAAGTTTCTCAAAATACACCATTTGTGAAAAAAACATGTCAGTTTAGCGGAGGTCTAGCGTTTTAACGTACGATCCCATACATTCCATCAACGTTCGGAAGAGACGTAGCCCTCACATTTTAACGTGCGATGACTAAATACAATGAAGGAAAAACATAGCGTTTCAACGTACAATAGTGTTAACTTCATAAATGAGAAATATTTGAATGATACAACCTATGAGGATACATGAAAAATATGTGTTATGGATGCCAAACATTTTAAGAAAAAAATTCCATATCCGAATTTTAGGTGCTGAGTTAACATAAGAAATATCTTTCAAATGTTACGGTATATGAGAAAGAATTGTGAAAAATCATGGGTTATGGATGCGAAAAATGTCCAGGAAAAAATTCAAAGTTTGAATTAAAAATCATATTTTTGTTAGCATTGGAAGTTGATAGCAAGTTTATTATTGAAAAATGTTTTAAATGATACAGTCTATGAGGAAAAATTATGAAAAATAGGTGTTATGGATGCAAAAAAAACAGGAAGTTTTCCAAGTCCAAGTGCCAGCACGCAATATAATAAGTAGATGAAATATTCAGAGCATGAAAGTGATATAATAATAATGATGATGATCGACAAAAAATACGTATTGAAAAGAAATACGATAGTTGCCAGTTTAGATAGGAAAACATGGCTGCATCCTCAAGAAAAAATCTTGTGGGTAAACAAACAAATATATATATAAATATATATATTTTGGAGACAACCTCATATATATTCTCTTAAGTGTTCGAAAAAATTCCTCAAAATTGCTGAGAACTGGTGAAAAATCAAGATATTTTGAGCGATAACCAAATTTGATGCGTTATCTTGCAGCAGTATTACTAGTTGTGTACCATGAATTTGCGGACGTTAAAATTTTCTACCAATCCAAATGCTTGTCATTTTGCAATGCCTTCAAATGAGCGGATTTTGAACGTTTTTTTTTCGTTGATTGAAAGGCACCGATGGAACGTCGGTACCTTCAAATGAGTGGATCTTGAGTGTATTTCCTTTGCTAATCATCATTATTTGATAAATTTAACCGAGATTTGCCAACAGTCCCATTTCAATGATTATAACCGTGTCAAAAATTCCAGTTTGTTTAAGTTTCAATCCACCGACTTTTTGCCGGTGACCCAAAATTCACCCCATTTACGTTTTACCTTGGCGTAGACCGCCATGGTCCAAAATCATGCTAAATTAAAAATTTACCAAAATCCACGGTTGCTTGTATATTCCATTCATGTATATTAGTAGTGTAGCTATGGGCGTTTGAATCGATCTTGAACTTTGGACTCTCGGTTCGTCGCTGGTCTGCGTTCATCGTGTGACGTAGTCGAGAGAGATCCCTTAGATTGATAACAATTCTCCAGTACCGCGCGCTGCTAAATTTCGGTGCGTCGTTGGGTTTGGCGTTCATCGAGTCGCGATAGATCCCTTAGATTGATAACAATTCTCCACTACCGCGCGCTTATAATATATTTAATAAGAATAATAATTGTGGATGACATATTCAGACTCAAAATACAGGATTTAAGAGAAAAAAACATAGCGGCTGTCAAATGTTATACCAGGTGGCTCAAAATACAGTATTTAATAGAAAAAAAATGGCGGCTGCCAAATGATATACCGGGTGTCTCAATTAACAATATTTAAGAGAAAAAAAAGTCAGCTTAACGGAGGTCGTCACCTTCAATGAACCGTTCAGTCTTCCGTCCGACTGTATTCGTTGACACGTGTCGATTGTCGCAGGGCAGGCTCGCCGCGCTCCTACGATGATTTTTTTTGTGTATGGTCACCTTTAGTGAGCCATTTTTGCACTTAATAACTCTCAATTTTCACCTAGAAGCCAGTCGAATAATATTAGATTTTTGCTTTATATTCAGGTCACTAGTCTAGTCTCACCCTGTATGATGTTAAGTCCCAATCTCCACCCAACTCAACGAATCCACGGGAAGTAACGGTCAGTTTCGATCCAAAGGACAAAGCGGTCCGGCGGACAGTGAAAAGGTTGAGGAGGAATCCACAAGGACGGAAGCGCGACTCAGACTGCGCGGAGAAGAGAGGAGTATCCCGTAGGAGTCCGTTGCCGGTGGTGAACTCTGGCCTTTTGGAGATCAGAGATTCTGAACTCCCCGTCGCAAACTCATCAGTAGGGGGGCGTGCTACTACTGAAGTTGACGCTCTTACCCGTCAAGCGGTCGTTTCAGACCAAGGTCCAGAGTACGATTCAGATTCGGAAGTGGAAGCTGCTATCCGAGCGTTAGCACTTCCAGTAGGGGGGTCTCCGTTACTATTGGCGGTCGACCCGGGAGAGAATGTGAGACAGGAAGGCTCAGTAAGGACTGAGATTCCTAGTAAGAGTACGGGACGGCGAAGGAGATGCCGAGCTGTGGCGCTGGACTCCGACAGAGCTCCGATCCAGCGGCCACCGACAGACTCCGCCCGTCAGTATGTTTCGGTGACCGGGTCTGACGAAGATCCCGTACCAGCCCAGAGCTACAGCGAAGCTCCTAGAGTTAGTAAAGACTGTACTGAGAACGATTCCGACATGGAGGATGACGCTCCAGTAACTTTGGTGGTTCCAGCCTTGGTTCATCAGAGTGCGGAAGGTGATTATTAGGGAGTTAACGTAAATTTAGCTTTTGTCGGTTGTTTCGTTTGGAAATAACTTCGACCAAGTTAAACTCTTTAGTAGGGGGGTGTCGCAGGGCAGGCTCGCCGCGCTCCTACGATGATTTTTTTTGTGTATGGTCACCTTTAGTGAGCCATTTTTGCACTTAATAACTCTCAATTTTCACCTAGAAGCCAGTCGAATAATATTAGATTTTTGCTTTATATTCAGGTCACTAGTCTAGTCTCACCCTGTATGATGTTAAGTCCCAATCTCCACCCAGTGGAACTCCACTGTACGTAGTTTTACCGATTTACCGGAAGTTCCTGACTAGTTTTCAATTTTATTAATTTGTGGCCCCAAACAGTCGAGCACCCGGTATACAGAACACTTAGAGCAAGGTTTCGACACGCTAGTCTCTTGTTGGGTGGAAAGATTCCGTGGCTCCATTTGTTTTCACAAATTATTTTATTTCAATTCGATTTCTCATCAGGTTGGCCAAATCGGAAAACGGGTATAGATTCCTTGGCGAAGGAATACGTGTATTTCTTCGGCGTTCAAGAATCACGTTGGTTTATGGTTTTTCTCGGGGCTCTCCGAATATCGGACCGCCCTAGGAATCGAGATATCTGAAATTCTGACTTTCAATATCTCCCTAGATCTGGGGAGTATTTAGTGACTTTTGTCAAATACTCCCTAGAAAACGCAGGTAACGGGACTTTAACGGTCATTTGCCAGAATCCCGCGCGTTTTCGCGAGCTAGGGTTTTGTTCAGCCAAGGGCGACGCCCACTTTGGCCCTCTAGGCCAATGGGTGTCGCGGATTCAGCAGTCAGGATTGCATAAATATGCAAGCAGCGAAGCAGCAGACAGCCACTCTTTCTTGTCGAATTGCAGTGTAATAATCAATTTCGTGTTTCCGTTAAATAACTTACGTTTGTTTGGCTTTGCCTTTTGTCTCTGCAATTCATCGTTTTGGCTAGCAGTTAGAGTCAGGTTCTCGGTAATAATAATTCAGTTCACAGTAGATTCATAACGTTTTGTTTCTATCTTAAAAGGGGTTAGACTCACTTGTACGGATTACAGGTGTTTTATTCGCGCTACGAAAGTACGTTGATAGGCAGTTTAACTCTCGAGCAATAATCAGTGTAAAGTGATCTTTTGCAACGGACACTTAGGGATTTAACTTCATCAAAGTTATTTCCCGACTTAATACCTGTACGCGACGTTGACGAAAAATCCCCATCGTATGAAAAGGGGTCAGGCACCAAAACGAGATCTCACCTGATAAAATCGGCTCGATCGAAGAGTTCCACGAAGATTGTATCGTTCGAGCTTAAATTCCTCGGCCTGTCAAGACATCATTAGCTGCGACTTTGTCGTTGGCGAGCCACATTTCCTGTGGTACCTAGGGGTTTCGCGTCCTTCCCATACCTATTTCCTGCGGCTGCTCTCGGCTTTTCCACCTGAGACAGTCTGGTTAGGCTCCGTGATCCTTTCACCCAAAATCTCTGTCTTGGTTTTTGTCACATCCAGTTGTAAATTTTTAAAGTAAAATTTTTCAAGTTTAATTTTTCCTTTTTGGTGCTTCACACAATTTTGAAGTTAGGAAATTTTATTTAGATAGTTTTTCTAAACCGTGAATCCTTCCTCCCTCGTCCATTTCCCGGCGAGGTCTTGTTAGGTGTTAGGTTAGTTAGCTATAGGGTGACCCTTCTCATCGTCACACTTGAGTTGAGTCGACGCGAGGTCGATTTTAGTGCACTTCTCCTTTGCCACACACTTGCACACGCAAGTAGCCCGACAATACATTACATCCGTAATTGTTGTCCTTTAGAGCAATGACGAATATGAGATTGAGATCTCATATGCTCGCAGAGGAGAATACCCAAGCCGTGTTCGCCGGCGCTGGGCTTTCTCGGACATCTCCGCCGTCGGGTGACTTAGACGCCAGGCGTCTATTCCCCGAAGCGTCGCGACGCCTCGACGGAGACGTCCCCCAGGTACGTACTACCGGGGAAAACCGTGAGTTGACGATGTCAACTACCTTGTCCCCGAGAAGTGTGCTAGACCAAGGTACTTTAGAGTCGAGCTTAGACGGAGGGAGGCAGCCTTCCCCGTCGGCTCAGGTAGGGTTAGTTATCGATTCCGCGGGAGTTGTCACAACTCCACCTTTGGAAGCCCGTTTCGAGCAATTCCGTTTAACGAGAAATGTTTCTGTTTGTAGGTCGGAGGGCTACTCAGGAGTCCATGCTGGCGAAGCTCGTGAGGTACGCCCCCTCGGAATGCGCCGAAGCGCTCCGAGGTCATTGGGTGTGCCTCACGCACAACAGCCAAGGCCAGAAGTAGATGTGCATACCCTAAGGGAACCGGGTGATGCTGAGGCCCTAGTGGAAGAACTAGGGGGTGGTGGAAGGCTCTCGGAGGGAGTTGGGAATGCTCGCATTCCCATATCTCTCCAGGGGCGGGTTCAGCGTACCTCCCAAAGGATACCACAATATGTACAGCCAATTCAAGCAACAAGAGCTACGAAGGCAGATTTCGAGTCAGGTGTCGGCTGGGACACGGGAGTTGCCACCCGAAATCCCTGGGTGACGACGTCCTTGCCCTCCAGGTCACTTGGAGCAGAGCGGTGGGCGGCTGAAGAGGGTTCTCTCTGCTCCAAGTGACCTGGAGGGCAAGGACGTCGTCACCCAGGGATTTCGGGTGGCAACTTCCGTGTCCCAGCCGACACCTGATTCAAGATCTGCCTTTCTAGCTCTTACTGCTTGTTCAGGCCGTGCATATGGTATCCTTTGGGAGGTACGCTGAACCCGCCCCTGGAGAGATATGGGAATGCGAGCATTCCCAACTCCCTCCGAGAGCCTTCCACCACCCCCTAGTTCTTCCACTAGGGCCTCAGCATCACCCGGTTCCCTTAGGGTATGCACATCTACTTCTAGCCTTGGCTGTTGTGCGTGAGGCACACCCAATGACCTCGGAGCGCTTCGGCGCATTCCGAGGGGGCGTACCTCACGAGCTTCGCCAGCATGGACTCCTGAGTAGCCCTCCGACCTACAAACAGAAACATTTCTCGTTAAACGGAATTGCTCGAAACGGGCTTCCAAAGGTGGAGTTGTGACAACTCCCGCGGAATCGATAACTAACCCTACCTGAGCCGACGGGGAAGGCTGCCTCCCTCCGTCTAAGCTCGACTCTGAAGTACCTTGGTCCAGCACACTTCTCGGGGACAAGGTAGTTGACATCGTCAACTCACGATTTTCCCCGTTAGTACGTACCTGGGGGACGTCTCCGTCGAGGCGTCGCGACGCTTCGGGGAATAGACGCCTGGCGTCTAAGTCACCCGACGGCGGAGGTGTCCGAGAAAGCCCAGCGCCGGCGAACACGGCTTGGGTATTCTCCTCCGCGAGCATATGAGATCTCAATCTCATATTCGTCATTGCTCTAAAGGACAAACAATTACGGCTGTAATGTATTGTCGGGCTACTTGCGTGTGCAAGTGTGTGGCAAAGGAGAAGTGCACTAAAATCGACCGCGCGTCGACCCAACTCAAGTGTGACGATGAGAAGGGTCACCCTATAGCTAACTAACCTAACACCTAACAAGACCTCGCCGGGAAATGGACGAGGGAGGAAGGATTCACGGTTTAGAAAAACTATCTAAATAAAATTTCCTAACTTCAAAATTGTGTGAAGCACCAAAAAGAAAAAATTAAACTTGAAAAATTTTTACTTCAAAAATTTATAACTGGATGTGACAAAAACCAAGACAAAGATTTGGGTAAAAGGATCACGGAGCCTAACCAGACTGTCTCAGGTGGAAAAGCCGAGAACAGCCGCAGGAAATAGGTATGGGAAGGACGCGAAACCCCTAGGTACCACAGGAAATGTGGCTCGCCAACGACAAAGTCGCAGCTAATGATGTCTTGACAGGCCGAGGAATTTAAGCTCGAACGATACAATCTTCGTGGAACTCTACGATCGAGCCGATTGTATCAGGTGAGATCTCGTTTTGGTGCCTGACCCCTTTTCATACGATGGGGATTTTTCGTCAACGTCGCGTACAGGTATTAAGTCGGGAAATAACTTTGATGAAGTTAAATCCCTAAGTGTCCGTTGCAAAAGATCACTTTACACTGATTATTGCTCGAGAGTTAAACTACCTATCAACGTACTTTCGTAGCGCGAATAAAACACCTGTAAACCGTACAAGTGAGTCTAACCCCTTTTAAGATAGAAACAAAACGTTATGAATCTACTGTGAACTGAATTATTATTACCGAGAACCTGACTCTAACTGCTAGCCAAAACGATGAATTGCAGAGACAAAAGGCAAAGCCAAACAAACGTAAGTTATTTAACGGAAACACGAAATTGATTATTACACTGCAATTCGACAAGAAGAGTGGCTGTCTGTTGCTTCGCTGCTTGCATATTTATGCAATCCTGACTGCTAAATCTGCGACACCCATTGGCCTAGAAGGCCAAAATGGGCGTCGCCCTTGGCTGAACAAAACCCTAGCTCGCGAAAACGCGCGGGATTTGGGCAAATGACCGTTAAAGTCCCGTTACCTGCGTTTTCTAGGGAGTATTTGACAAAAGTCACTAAATACTCCCCAGATCTAGGGAGATATTGAAAGTCAGAATTTCAGATATCTCGATTCCTAGGGCGGTCCGATATTCGGAGAGCCCCGAGAAAAACCATAAACCAACGTGATTCTTGAACGCCGAAGAAATACACGTATTCCTTCGCCGAGGAATCTATACCCGTTTTCCGATTTGGCCAACCTGATGAGAAATCGAATTGAAATAAAATAATTTGTGAAAACAAATGGAGCCACGGAATCTTTCCACCCAACAAGAGACTAGCGTGTCGAAACCTTGCTCTAAGTGTTCTGTATACCGGGTGCTCGACTGTTTGGGGCCACAAATTAATAAAATTGAAAACTAGTCAGGAGTTTCCGGTAAATCGGTAAAACTACGTACAGTGGAGTTCCACTGGGTGGAGATTGGGACTTTACATCATACAGGGTGAGACTAGACTAGTGACCTGAATATAATGCAAAAATCTAATATTATTCGACTGGCTTCTAGGTGAAAATTGGGAGTTATTAAGTGTAAAAATGGCTCACTAAAGGTGACCATACACAAAAAAAATCATCGTAGGAGCGCGGCGAGCCTGCCCTGCGACACGATTGTCTCGTTCCACGGTGTGGGTGGACGGCCTTAGCAAAGTTTCGGATTTCTCCGAAACCATCCTCAGCCACCCACCGCTCTGCTCCATGTCGCCTGGAGGGCAAGGACGTCGTCACCCAGGGATTTCGGGTGGCAACTTCCGTGTCCCTGCCGACACCCGTTACGAAATCTGCCTTCGTAGCTCTATTTGCATATACTGGCTGTGCACGTGTGTTCCCTTGGGAGGTACGCTGAACCCGCCCCTGGAGAGATATGGGAATGCTAGCATCCCCAACTCCCTCCGAGAGCCTTCCACCACCCCCTAGTTCATCCACTAGGGCCTCAGCATCACCCGGTTCCCTTAGGGTATGCACATCTATGTCTTGTGGCCTCAGCTGTTGTGCGTGGGGCACACCCAATGACCTCGGAGCGCTCCGGCGCATTCCGAGGGGGCGTACCTCGCGAGCTTCGCCAGCATGGACTCCTCTGTAACCCTCCGACCTGCGAACAGATACATTTCTGGTTGAATGAAAACGTTCAAAACGAGCTTCCAGAGGTGGAGTTGTGACAACTCCCGCGGTATCAATTTTTAATTCTAACTGAGCCGACGGGGAAGGCTGCCTCCCTCCGTCTAAGCTCGACTCTAAAGTACCTTGGTCCAGCACACTTCTCGGAGACAAGGTAGTTGACATCGTAAACTCACGGTTTTCCCCGGTAGTACGTACCTGGGGAACGTCTCCGTCGAGGCGTCGCGACGCTTCGGGGAATAGACGCCTGGCGTCTAAGTCACCCGACGGCGGAGGTGTCCGAGAAAGCCCAACGCCGGCGAACACGGCTTGGGTATTATCCTCCGCGAGCATATGAGATCTCAATCTCATATTCGTCATTGCTCTAAAGGACAAACAATTACGGCTGTAATGTATTGTCGGGCTACTTGCGTGTGCAAGTGTGTGGCAAAGGAGAAGTGCACTAAAATCGACCTCGCGTCGACCCAACTCAAGTGTGACGATGAGAAGGGTCACCCTATAGCTAACTAACCTAACACCTAACAAGACCTCGCCGGGAAATGGACGAGGGAGGAAGGATTCACGGTTTAGAAAAACTATCTAAATAAAATTTCCTAACTTCAAAATTTGTGTGAAGCACCAAAAAGGAGAATTAAACTTGAAAAATTTTTACTTCAAAAATTACAACTGGATGTGACAAAAACCAAGACAGAGATATTGGGTAAAAGGATCACGGAGCCTAACCAGACTGTCTCAGGTGGAAAAGCCGAGAACAGCCGCAGGAAATAGGTATGGGAAGGACGCGAAACCCCTAGGTACCACAGGAAATGTGGCTCGCCAACGACAAAGTCGCAGCTAATGATGTCTTGACAGGCCGAGGAATTTAGGCTCGAACGATACAATCTTCGTGGAACTCTACGATCGAGCCGATTGTATCAGGTGAGATCTCTATTTGGTGCCTGACCCCTTTTCATACGATGGGGATTTTTCGTCAACGTCGCGTACAGGTATTAAGTCGGGAAATAACTTTGATGAAGTTAAATCCCTAAGTGTCCGTTGCAAAAGATCACTTTACACTGATTATTGCTCGAGAGTTAAACTACCTATCAACGTACTTTCGTAGCGCGAATAAAACACCTGTAAACCGTACAAGTGAGTCTAACCCCGTTTAAGATAGAAACAAAACGTTATGAATCTACTGTGAACTGAATTATTATTACCGAGAACCTGACTCTAACTGCTAGCCAAAACGATGAATTGCAGAGACAAAAGGCAAAGCCAAACAAACGTAAGTTATTTAACGGAAACACGAAATTGATTATTACACTGCAATTCGACAAGAAAGAGTGGCTGTCTGCTGCTTCGCTGCTTGCATATTTATGCAATCCTGACTGCTGAATCCGCGACACCCATTGGCCTAGAGGGCCAAAGTGGGCGTCGCCCTTGGCTGAACAAAACCCTAGCTCGCGAAAACGCGCGGGATTTGGGCAAATGACCGTTAAAGTCCCGTTACCTGCGTTTTCTAGGGAGTATTTGACAAAAGTCACTAAATACTCCCCAGATCTAGGGAGATATTGAAAGTCAGAATTTCAGATATCTCGATTCCTAGGGCGGTCCGATATTCGGAGAGCCCCGAGAAAAACCATAAACCAACGTGATTCTTGAACGCCGAAGAAATACACGTATTCCTTCGCCGAGGAATCTATACCCGTTTTCCGATTTGGCCAACCTGATGAGAAATCGAATTGAAATAAAATAATTTGTGAAAACAAAGGAGCCACGGAATCTTTCCACCCAACAAGAGACTAGCGTGTCGAAACCTTGCTCTAAGTGTTCTGTATACCGGGTGCTCGACTGTTTGGGGCCACAAATCAATAAAATTGAAAACTAGTCAGGAACTTCCGGTAAATCGGTAAAACTACGTACAGTGGAGTTCCACTGGGTGGAGATTGGGACTTAACATCATACAGGGTGAGACTAGACTAGTGACCTGAATATAAAGCAAAAATCTAATATTATTCGACTGGCTTCTAGGTGAAAATTGAGAGTTATTAAGTGCAAAAATGGCTCACTAAAGGTCACCATACACAAAAAAAATCATCGTAGGAGCGCGGCGAGCCTGCCGTGCGACACCCCCCTACTAAAGAGTTTAACTTGGTCGAAGTTATTTCCAAACGAAACAACCGACAAAAGCTAAATTTACGTTAACTCCCTAATAGTCACCTTCCGCACTCTGATGAACCAAGGCTGGAACCACCAAAGTTACTGGAGCGTCATCCTCCATGTCGGAATCGTTCTCAGTACAGTCTTTACTAACTCTAGGAGCTTCGCTGTAGCTCTGGGCTGGTACGGGATCTTCGTCAGACCCGGTCACCGAAACATACTGACGGGCGGAGTCTGTCGGTGGCCGCTGGATTGGAGCTCTGTCGGAGTCCAGCGCCACAGCTCGGCATCTCCTTCGCCGTCCTGTACTCTCACTAGGAATCTCAGTCCTTACTGAGCCTTCCTGTCTCACATTCTCTCCCGGGTCGACCATCAATGATAATGGAGACCCCCCTACTGGAAGTGCTAACTCTCGGATAGCAGCTTCCACTTCCGAGTCTGAATCGTACTCTGGACCTTGGTCTGGAACGACCGCTTGACGGGTAAGAGCGTCTACTTCAGTAGTAGCACGCCCCCCAACTGATGAGTTTGCGACGGGGAGTTCAGAATCTCTGATCTCCAAAAGGCCAGAGTTCACCACCGGCAACGGACTCCTACGGGATACTCCTCTCTTCTCCGCGCAGTCTGAGTCGCGTTTCCGTCCTTGTGGATTCCTCCTCAACCTTCTCACTGTCCGCCGGACCGCTTTGTCCTTTGGATCGAAACTGACCGTTACTTCCCGTGGATTCGTTGAGTTGGGTGCGTCAGCTCGTACCCGGATTAACGAAGGTGGCTTCGGACCGCCCCCAGTCGTCGGCCTAGGTGTGACTTCCCCTGTCACTTCTTGGTCATCGTCTACGTGCACCAGCCTCTCGGTGCCGTTCCTGTCTACGAGGTAACTGTCTCGCCCCATCACCCTCGTGATCGGATGCAGTCCTGACAGTGTACCTCCGAAATTTCCTTTGACGAAATTCCTAACTAAAACGCGGTCGCCGACCCCGTAGGTCCGTGGCGACGGTAGATCTTTATCAGGGAATAAATTCCTCTGATAAACTGCCTGACGTCTGGCTGCTTTTGCAAGACGTTCTTGCCGATCTTCGGGGCTAGTATGTACCGGATCTCGGTACATAGGTAGCCTCCAATCTCCTGGACGACCAGGTGTATATCCTTACAATAACTCCGCTGGAGTCTCCCCTGTTGCTCTATTCTTACGGTTCCGTAAGCAATAGAGACTTGCAGCCAGACCTTCTTCCCAAAACCTTTCCGAAGTGGTTTCCAGCATCCTTGCTCTTAGGCACTTCTTCAGTTCCTGGACCCTTTGCTCGACAGGGTTCGCCTGTTGATGAAAAACAGGTGAAAATTTGACCTCGATGTTCTTCGCATCGTAGTATTTTAGCAGATGATTGCTCTGAAACTGCGGGCCGTTGTCAGAAATGACGACTTCTGGACAACCCCAACGAGATAAAATTTCTTCGTGTAGAAAACGAGAAATTACATCCGACGTGCATGTCTTAGTGGCCTTGGCTTCAACCCACTTTGAAAACAAATCGACGGCAACTACCACGAACCTGTTTCCCCTCCTTGAGGCTGCATAGGGCCCCAGGACTTCGACAGCCAGCATCTGCCATGGTCGCTTCGGCACACTAGGCCGTTGCGGTGCCGCTTCTTGATGCCGTACGGCTTTAACGCACTGGCAGACTAGGCAACCTCTCACGTAGGCCCGGACGTAGTCCTCCATGGTCGGCCACCAATAGTGCCGTTTCAAGGCACGTAAGGTTTCCTCTTGACCAGGATGACCAGCGGTCGGGTGTTCATGGTAATAAGCCGACACGTCCTCACGGAGCGCCTCGGGCACATACAATAGCCGTTTACCAGCAGAAGAAACATATACAACCCCTTGGACATCTGAAAACTTGTTGATAAAACGAAGATCGTCCCTGGACATAGGACCCAACTCCTGTATCGTTCTGATACGCGCCCTCAACCTTTGCGTCTCCCTATCTATGGCCTGCCGCCGCACGACCACTTCAGCCGGCGTCTCTACGACGCTCACCACACCTTGGTGTTCAGACAGTTGCACCTTCATAGGTGGCAACCCCATACGCTCTACATCAGCATCCAAGTCTTCACTGTGAGACCCCGAGGGATTACGGGACAAGAAATCAGCTAGCTGATTGTCTCGACCTGCGACGTGCTCCACAGTGAAGGAATACTCCTGTAGAAGTAAGGCCCAACGAGTTAACTTCGCTTTTGCGTCCTTGAACTTGGATAACCAAGTCAACGCTTTGCTGTCCGTTCGAAGAGTGAATGGACGGTCTTCGAGATAATGACGGTACCGCTTGATACCCCAAACAATGGCTTAACATTCAGTCTCGTTCACATGATAGTTTAGTTCCGCGCCCTTGAGCTTGGCACTAGCATGTGAAACGATCCTTCTGTCGCCGTGACAATCAACTTGATAAAGGACTGCAGCGATGCCTACCCCAGATGCATCGGTCTGCAGGAAAAACGGGAGAGTCATGTCCGGCCTGGCCAAGACCATAGGACGGCCCACGACTTCCTTGATCCTCTCAAACGCCTCCAATGCTTGAGAGTTCCACTCAAGGTCTCGACCTTTCTTCGATTTGAGCATATCACTTATCGGAGCCTCCAACTCCGCTAACTTCGGGATGAACTCCCGTAGCCAACCAACGGTGCCCAAGAATCCTCGGAGCTGAGAGACATTCTTGGGTAGCGGGAATTGTTGAACCGCTAACACATGACCTGGCATTGGTTCGTTTGACGTTTCCGTCACCACATGCCCCAAGTACTCCAGCCTACGCTGAGCGAAGTTACACTTCTTCAAACTGCACCACAGGCCATGTGCTCTGAATCTCTCTAGCACAAGGCGGAGATGGTAGAGGTTCTCCTTTTCATCTTCGCTGTAAACGATTATGTCGTCTAGATATACTTTGACGAATTTCTCGACATAACCAACCAACACTTCCGTCATAAGAATTTGGAAACTTCCAGGTGCATTCGTTAGACCAAACGGCATTGAGTTAAACTCATAACAAGCTCCATCAGGCGTAGCAAAAGCTGTATACCTTTTACTAGCCTCATCCATGCGTATCTGCCAAAACCCAGACTTCAGATCCAAAGAAGTGAACACTCTCGCTGTTCCGAGCTCTTTGATAGTCTCGTGAATACCTGGCAATACCGACGACTCGGGTATTGTCAGACTATTCAACTTCCTGTAGTCGACACAAAACCGAGCCGTACCGTCCTTCTTCGTGACGATAACGACCGGACTAATAAAGGCAGAATGGGACCTACTTATTACACCTGCAGCGAGCATTTTATCCACCTCCTCTTGGATAAGAGCCCTCTTCTGATCGGAAACTTTGTACGGACGGAGCTTGAAGGGTAGCTCCTCCTTCAATCGGATTTTATGGCAAGCAGCCCTCGTCACTGGTTGCCTTGGAGATTCGTAAAAGACGTCTCCAAACTCTCGGATAAGACTCCGAAATTCCTTTCTCGAGAACGCCGGTAGCTGTTCGTCCGCTACCTGTGGTTCAGGGAACTTTTCTGGTGGAAGATAGACCTCCTCCGCCCAGAAAATAGTTTGCCTAGGCCCCTTTCCAACGTACATGGTGCGACGTGCAAAGTCGACCATAGCCTCGTTTGATGCCAGCCAGGGACACCCGAGCAGAAGATCCTCGACAAGATCATCCACCACTTGCACGACAACTTCGTGAACACCATCTATTAACAGTTCGACTATTGTCTCCCCTAGACTGGTGATGCCACGACCGGCGCATGCAAGCTGCAACGGTGTCACTTGCTTCCTATCCACCCTCCAGGTGACAGGCAACAAACTACGTTTCAGGAGATTTAGCGAACTTCCGCTGTCCACCAAAACCCTAACTCGACGACCCATCAGTTCAGCCTCGATTCGCGGCAACTGATGCAATCGTCCCTCAACATTGTTGTTCGCTAAGCTAGTATCACAGCGACGATATAGACACAATGGATCCAGCAGATCCACCTCCGACTTCTCCCTAAGCGGGTCGGTCTCAATGAAACTCAGAAGTTCCGACTTGCGATTGACATCAAGTGCTGCAGCACCAACTGCAGCTAAAGATGGGACTTGTCGATTGCATCCCTCAGGAACCTCGCCTCCGCCCCGACTAAGACGTGTAACTCTCTCAGATGACATGCCTACCACGCCTCTGGTATCTACCAACGGGGAATGGCGATTCGCACCTGCGATTCCATCTGCTCTGCCCCTCGATACCGTCCTTGAGACTTAGCATGCATCGACCTCGAAACCTGCGTCCTGTGTGGGAGTGAGTGACAGACCACCACCCTCGGTGTCTTCACTACCCCGAAGTGGAACCGAAAAGAGTACGCCACTCTCGACGACTTTTTCGTTCCGAAACCTTGATTCGCAATCTTCCCTTGGATACACCTTTTCATCTCGACTTGTGCCTATACCGGACCTGTGCCCAGTTTGCAGTGCCCTAGCACTCTCTTTGACAACAGGCCCCTCCTGGTTCTTCTGTATACCGATCACTAACTCCGAAACCTTGTGTTGTGGCGGATGGAACGACCCACCAACAACGACCTGGGGTACCTCGATGATCTCACAACTCCATGAACCTGAAGATGATTCATAACCCCTTCCATTCGTTCCAAAACTAGAACTTGACATGTTTGAAATGACTTTCAACCCTCTACGTTTAACGTCTGCCGACGAGTGAACTTTTTTCCGCCTACCACCAGTGGCGCGATCCACACGCTCATCTACCACACTGAAACAAACGGATTCACAATCTGACCGGTCTGCCCAATGTAGTTTGCCTGATGACGGTGGCGTTTCGGCTGAAACGACTCCAGCTTCAACATACTGGAACTCCTTCTCCTCCTCCTTGTTGGGAATACATGCCGCATAATTTCTATGACAGTCCAACACTGTCACAGAACCGCAATACGGTGTTGAAGGAGTACCTACTCCGATGGAGCCCCCTGATGGCTCCTGTTGGAGTTTTTTGAAACTTCTTTGCAAACTGCAATTTTGTCTGCGTCCTTAAGTGACGTCTTACGACGCGAGGTTTTACTCGCCTGCACGGTATTTACCGTATGTGCCTTATTGGCCTGATCTAACGGTTTTGTTCCCGCACTCTGACGTTTGGGACCGTTCTTGCTATCATTTTGCTGAGGACAATCTTTGTTCCAGTGAGCTCCCCCGCAAGTGAAACATCCGCTCGAAGGAACGTTATTTCCTCCAGAACGCCTCGATTGATCATAATTCTGGAATTTAGTGCCATTGTTATTAAAGTTACTGGACCTAACATGGTTCGAACCCCTGTTGTCCTGTAGCTGTCCCTGAGGACGTTTAAGTGGCACATCGTCGGCCTGATGAGGACGGTTGGTGTTCGAAACAAGTTTCGGCCCTGACTGTACACTTTGGCTGGTGCTACGAAGTAACGTCTCGACAGCAACAGCTTTTTGTGTCAGCTCTTCAATAGTTGCAAATCTATGCAATTGCAAATGGACTTTAATGTCCGGTCTGATCCGGTTCAATATTAATCGCACAACCCTTCCTTCGTCCATCTCTGGGTAGAGCCTCTGTGAAAGACTCCACTTGTTCAGGATGAAGGAAGTTATTGACTCTCCCTTCGGCTGGTCAGTGCCAAAGAACTCCGCTTCTAAGCTCGAGACCAACAAATCATTATCGAACCGTTCCTGGAGCCGATTTGTGAAAAACTGCCAGTTTAGGCGTGAGTTTCGATATGGAGCATACCACTGCTGGGCTGCTCCCTTGAGCCACTGAGCTGCAACGCTCACCCAGACGGTTGGATCAAAGCCCCCCAAATAATCCTCAGAAGATTGGATAAATTGTATTGGATCTTCGTGAGGAAGCCCACTGAAACTGGGATGTGGTTTGTTGTTAATTAAACCCCCATCAACACCGTTTAGGGTTCCCCGACGTCTATCCTCCAGCAAATCTGCGAGTCGCACGAGCACGTCGTCGACCCCCGTCACTGGTCTTCTGGGATTCTCCTGAATCCGGACTGTGGGCACTGGCCTCCTCGATGGGTAATATCCACTCCTGTGGACATCACCGGGGTTGGAAGCGCCATTTTGAACGTACCGAGGGACATCCTCAGATTCCCTATAATGACGATTCCCGGTTGGTAACCGGGTAAACGTGCCATATGGGCGCCAAAGGGTTTCCGGTTCACCCATAACCATATCATTTACTGGGAGTCTCTCAGGAGAGAGATCCCGAACTCTAAGTCAGTTCGTCGGAGGAAGGTTACATTCGCAGATCCCTGAAGATGGTCTATCTTCAGCAGCCCCACGTTGGGCGCCATGTCTCGTTAACCGGTGTGGATGGACGGCTTCCGCAAAGTTTCGGATTCCTCCGAAACCATCTTCAGCCACCCACCGCTCTGCTCCTAGTTGCCTGGAGGGCAAGGACGTCGTCACCCAGGGATTTCGGGTGGCAACTTCCGTGTCCCTGCCGACACCCGTTACGAAATCTGCCTTACTATCTCTTATTGCTTGTTCTGGCCGTGCATATGGTATCCCTTGGGAGGTACGCTGAACCCGCCCCTGGAGAGATATGGGAATGCTAGCATCCCCAACTCCCTCCGAGAGCCTTCCACCACCCCCTAGTTCATCCACTAGGGCCTCAGCATCACCCGGTTCCCTTAGGGTATGCACATCTGCTTCTTGTGGCCTCAGTTGTTGTGCGTGGGGCACACCCAATGACCTCGGAGCGCTTCGGCGCATTCCGAGGGGGCGTACCTCGCGAGCTTCGCCAGCATGGACTCCTCTGTAACCCTCCGACCTGCGAACAGATACATTTCTGGTTAATTGAAAACGTTCAAAACGAGCTTCCAGAGGTGGAGTTGTGACAACTCCCACGGTATCAATTACTAAATTTACCTGAGCCGACGGGGAAGGCTGCCTCCCTCCGTCTAAGCTCGACTCTAAAGTATCTTGGTCTAGCACACTTCTCGGGGACAAGGTAGTTGACATCGTCAACTCACGGTTTTCCCCGGTAGTACGTGTGAAGCACCAAAAAGGAAAAATTAAACTTGAAAAATTTTACTTTAAAAATTTACAACTGGATGTGACAAAAACCAAGACAGAGATTTTGGGTAAAAGGATCACGGAGCCTAACCAGACTGTCTCAGGTGGAAAAGCCGAGAGCAACCGCAGGAAATAGGTATGGGAAGGACGCGAAACCCCTAGGTACCACAGGAAATGTCGCTCGCCAACGACAAAGTCGCAGCTAATGATGTCTTGACAGGCCGAGGAATTTAAGCTCGAACGATACAATCTTCGTGGAACTCTACGATCGAGCCGATTGTATCAGGTGAGATCTCGTTTTGGTGCCTGACCCCTTTTCATACGATGGGGATTTTTCGTCAACGTCGCGTACAGGTATTAAGTCAGGAAATAACTTTGATGAAGTTAAATCCCTAAGTGTCCGTTGCAAAAGATCACTTTACACTGATTATTGCTCGAGAGTTAAGCTACCTATCAACGTACTTTCGTAGCGCGAATAAAACACCTGTAAACCGAACAAGTGAGTCTAACCCCTTTTAAGATAGAAACAAAACGTTATGAATCTACTGTGAACTGAATTATTATTACCGAGAACCTGACTCTAACTGCTAGCCAAAACGATGAATTGCAGAGACAAAAGGCAAAGCCAAACAAACGTAAGTTATTTAACGGAAACACGAAACTGATTATTACACTGCAATTCGACAAGAAAGAGTGGCTATCTGCTGCTTCGCTGCTTGCATATTTATGCAATCCTGACTGCTGAATCCGCGACACCCATTGGCCTAGAGGGCCAAAGTGGGCGTCGCCCTTGGCTGAACAAAACCCTAGCTCTGTCGAGAATGGGAGTTGGTTGAATTATTAAAAAAAATAGAATTGTTAGTTTGAGGTGCCTCGGCCAGCTCCGGGTTCGACCTCATTCTCGCCGCCCAGAATCTCTCCATTTTTACAAAACAATTACAAAGAGAAAATTCTGCAAATGATAGGGAAAAATGCCAACCAATGATTTTTACAAACTAGCCTACTCCTAGCAAGAGCCCTAAGTCCCTAATTTAACTTACCAGAGTAGCTGAAAGAGAGATTATGATTAGTTGATAGCTAAACAAAATCTACAAAATAAAACTAAGTGTTTTAACGCGCCTATCCAGGGAGTTTACCCGTGTCTCTCCCGGGAGAGAAGTTGCGCTTTACCGCCCCGTCTCACCTTAGTGCAATGGCTCGTCTTATAACGGAAGACTCACCCCAGTGATCCGGTAGGCATCACCTGGCATAGATTCCGGGACCACGCAATCTAATCCAGGCAATACGGAGCCGCTGCTTCCACCGGCGGTGGAGGCCAGGCTAGGCTGAAAGAAAAAGTGGATTAGTAAATATAAAATATTTAAAAATACGAATTCTTTTATAGTGGGCTCGCACTGAGTCCCAAAATTTAACACTTTGATTTCAGTTCTGAAAAGAACTAAAGTGTCCAGCAATCATGCGGTCAAACGAATTCTTTTTGGAGGGATGTTTGTTTTTCTTGATATCCCTCCAAGAAACACAAGTTGGCCTAGCAGAAAAATGTTGGCTGAAGATCTTCTTTCTTGAGCCTGCACACCTTCTGGAATCTTCTCTCTTCTTTGAAAACCCAATATTTCCAATATTCGGATTCGTAAAATCCTCTTTCTAGAACTTTCGATTTCACCTTCGTCGAAGGACTTTTCTGGAACACTATTTCGCCAAATTTATATTATTCTCTTTCGCCAATTATTCTCAGGAACTTTCTGGAACTCTCGTACTATCGATTTTCGATACTTTGGAACTTGTGAAATTACTAATTTTTCACTATACTTTCAATACTTTTTAGAATATTTCACTCAGCTGAGTATACGTAGCTTTTTCGTTTCTAAAACTTAGTGAGCCGGAACACTGTGTGTATCAATAAACGTTCTTCGCTTTTTTTAGCAGGTAGCGGACTGGAACACTGTGTCGAGTCGCGCAAAGCGCTCTATATTTATAGTCGCGGTTCGGAGGGCGTGGCCTGGCCTCAGCCAATCGCGCTCGAGAACGGCGAACAAAACTCGGTCGAGAAATTCTGATGCTCATTTCTCGACGGAAATTTCTTGGCGAATGCTGAATTGGATTCATTCTGAATCTCTTCGTTAAAAATTTTAATCATATATTGGGTTTTCATGACACTCCCCCCCTTCGAAAGATCGCTGACATCTTTTCTGCTAGTGGAATGCCAAACATTTTTACCGCCGGAGCAACGTGCGCCTCGGGAGGGTTTTATTTTCTTTCTCTTTATTGGTTTTTTTCAAACCACAAGTACAATATTTTTTTGTATGGGCAATGCCCCTAAACCCGACTGGGTGTACAATATTTTGTACCTAGCCTAACTTGTATAATGCTATCTTAACTACCTACGCTAGCTAGAATGAGAACTAACTTATGTTAGGGAGATAATTTTTACAATGTGCTTACACTACAGGGACGTTGACAAATAACACCTTCTGGGCATAATAATGTCCGGTGTTCCACGGGCCTATCTTACAGACTAAAGAAGGATATGTACAATGTTCAGGGTCTACTCGTCCTCTCCTGGGGCTGGAGTTGGACGTGGATCCAGGTGGTCTTGGCCACTTCTGGGATCCGGGGCTGGTCGGAGATCATCGGCGGAGATATTCTGTTCGTAGCCTCCTTTGAGGACCACATAACAGTTGGGGCCGATTTGCCGTTCGACCTGGAATGGGCCGACCCAGGTCTGGCCAAAGTTTTTACGTCGCGGACCAAAATTCCGGCACAAAACCCATTGTCCTGGCGAAAATGATACAGGTTGGTCGTCCTCTAGATCTGGGAAAAGCTTACTCCGGTAGTTTGAAGAAGAAGCGGCTGCTTCTGCAACGCGCTCTGCACGGTTTTCGTTTCTTCTTTTCCTCTTCTTCTGAGAAGGAGTTATCCACTCTCCGGGCTGGGGTATCTCGTAGCCTAACAGCAGCATGCTTGGTGACATCCCTGTTGCGGCGTTAAATCGAGTCCTTAAATTGAAGATTATACTAGGAACCTGCTCTTCCCAAAGGGTTTCCTCCTTGTTCAGTAAAGCAGCTCGTAGCATCTTCTTAATCTCCTGTACTCGCCTTTCTATTGGATTCGCCTGTTGGTGATAGATAGGTGACCACTTAATTTCAATATGATAGTGCTCTGTGAACTGTTCAAAGACTCTGCCCTTGAATTGGGCTGCACTGTCTGAAATTATTAACCTTGGGTAACCCCATCTTCCAAAGACATCCTCCTGAAGAAATTTGACGACAGCTTCGGCATCGGCTTTTCGTACCACCTTGGCTTCAACCCATTTGCTAAAACAATCTGTGGCCAGAAGAATGTACCGGTTCCCGTTCCGGGATGCGGGATACGGACCCATGGCGTCTATAGAGACGATTTCCCATGGCCTCTCCGGACAATTTGGCCTTTGGATCATTTCCTGTTGAGGGGCAGCACGTTTAGTTGTCGCGCAAGTGAGGCACCTCTTAATGTAGTCGTCGATGCGAGATTTAAGGGGAGAAAGTTGGAAGTGTTTAGAAATTTGTCGATAGGTCTCTAGGCTTCCAGGATGCCCTATGTCGTCGTGATACCGTTTAAGCACTTGGTGCAGAAAATTCTTTGGTATCACGACCCGCCGACTTTCAGGATCCTGGCCTGTAAAGTAGAGCACGCCATCCTCTAAGACGAACTCGTCACGAATTCTTCGCTCATAGGGGTTTGGATTTGGCGTATTCCTTGCTCTGATGATTCTTTCTATGAACCTTTGGAGACTAGGACAATCTCTCTGTCTGTCTTTAACTTCCTCATAAAACGTTCTTATTTGGGTGAGTGTCGGTAATTCTCCTACAGGGGATTTTTCCTGAGTCTCTTTGACTGGAAATATCATCCGCTCTGTTTCAGAGTGTATATCATGGCCTGTCGGCTCGTCTATAGGATTTCTGCTAAGAAAATCCGGGAGCTGATTCAGCTTCCCTGGAATGTGGATGATCTCAAAATCATATTCTTGTAATAGCAAGGACCATCGTGTTAACTTCGCTCGTTCGTCCTTCATTTTGCCTAGCCATAGGAGTGCTGAATTATCTGTGTACAGTTTAAAGTGTTTATCCTGTAGGAAATGCCTGTACTTTTTAATGCTCCAAACTATGGCCAAACATTCGATTTCGTTTACATGGTACTTCCTTTCAGTCTTAGATAATTTCGCACTTGCATAGGCGATAATATCCCTGTTACCGTTTACGTTTTCCTGAAACAGGACTGCCCCCATGCCAATGAGGCTTGCGTCCGTCTGGAGACAATAAGGTCTCTGGGGACCGGGTCTGGAAAGCTCAAGGGGTTGGCTGACCAGCTTTTTTATTTTGTTAAATGCTGCTTCGGCAGCAGGAGTCCATTTGAACCTCTTCTGGGTATCAATGAGATCTGTGAGGGGAGACGCAATTTCTGCAAAATGGGGAATGTATTCCCGTAGCCAACTGGCTGTTCCAAGAAACGCTCGGAGCTGTTTCAATGATTTGGGAGTAGTAAAATTTACAGTATTAAGGATGTGAGCCTCTTGCGGCCGATTTCCTTTTGCGGAGACGATTCTACCCAAATAATGCAGTTCTCTTGAACCAAAGTGGCATTTTTGGGGAGAGAGCCATAGACCATGAGTTCTGAGGCGTTCCAAAATCCTCCTTAAATGTACGCAATGTTCCTCGACATCGCGGGAATAAACAATAATGTCATCGAGATATACTTTGCAAAAGACATCAGTATATCCGACTAAGACTGAGGACATAAGTTTCTGAAATACAGCCGGGCCATTCTTCAGGCCAAAGCTCAGAACTTTGAATTGGTACACTTGTCCGTCAGGGGCTCCGAATGCTGTGTATTTTTGAGACTGCGGTGTTAAGGGTGCTTGCCAAAACCCGTTTCTCAAGTCAAGTGTGGTAAAAATCTTTGCCTGCCCCATTTCTCTAACGGTCTCCTGAATAGGAGGTAAGTTTGGAGCTTCCGAAACTATCAACTTATTAATCTCCCTGTAATCTACACAGAATCTCAGTTTTCCGTCCTTCTTTGGGACGAGAACTACAGGGGAGCAGTATGGGGAGTCGCTTGGCACTATCACGCCAGCCTCCGAGAGTTTTCTTATCTCTTCATGGACTATTTGTTTCCGGCTTTCCGACATCTTGTCATAACGAAAGCGTCTAAAAGGGCGTTCCTCTTTGACCTTAATGTCATGTAACACAGCTTTAGTAATCGGCTGCCTGATGGTTTCCTCGAACACGTCAGGAAAGTCCGTTATTACTTCCATGATCTTGTCCTTCGTTTCGGGCGAAAATTGCTCTTCAGCGAACTCCGCTAACTGAATCTCGGCAATTGCCCTCTCTGAAACTGGACTCCAATAGACCGTTTGCCTGGTCTCACTTCCCAAGTAAACGCATTTTCGTTTAACATCTAGGATGGCCTCATTATCGTCCAGAAATGGGACTCCTAGAATTATCGACTCATTAAGGTCTGCTAAGACCGTAGCAGTTATATGGAACTCCTGTCCTTCAATATCCAACGTAATCTCCTTTTGTCCTAAACTGTAGGACGTATTATCCCTGCATCCTAATCTGATAGCAGTCGGATTTGGAAGATTTGACAGATCATGTTCTTCAAGTAGGCTTGCTCTTATAAAATTGGTGCTTGCTCCAGTATCTATTAGGGCAGATACCTGTTTGTCGTCGACGCACACAGGGATCCTAGGAAGCCTTCTACACTTTATGTGTCCATCTTCCAGGCTCACTAAAGCCTCTAGAGGGGGAAAATTATTTACAGGGACTTCAACAGACTCATCTGTTTGAATTGAAATATTTACACAAGGAAAATTGTTTTCAGGGTTTGCGTTTCCCAAAGTTTGGGTGGAAATGTTTGCATGAGTGACGATTTCCACTTTGGGAATGTAAGTGGGGACTCGGCTTATTGGCGAGCGGACGTCACCATCGCCGTAGGTGGTGCGTCTTGTCTGGCGTTTCCCGAACAATAAGCGTCCTCTTCCGCTATGTAATTAAGTCTACTATCTGTAGATCTTTGATTTTGTGTGGGTGGGGGATTCCTCTGACCCACGTTCCCATATGAGCCTCTGCCCCGAGCAGCAGAAAACTGGCCCCTTGTATAATTTCGAGAGTCCTCTCTTTCTCTTTGAGAGTCTCTGTTTTCATTTCTATTAGTATTAGAATTCCTCCATCCATTGGAGTTCGAATTCTGATTGCCTCTCCAGTTCCCATTATACTGGCTCTGGGTATTAGTGTTTCTAGAAATGTTAGCATTGTTCGAACCCACGTTAGCTTGTCTAGTAGGTTCCTGGACAGTGGCTTTACTGTTTGTTTTGAAGCAGCTAGGGGCTGTCAAACTGGCCTCTATTTGAATGCAATGCCTTGTGAATGCTTCGAGGTTCACAATAGGCTTGTCTCGGAGAAAAGATTGTATAGCGGGGTCAATCAGTTCTGTTATTAAGCGTATGGCCTCCAGTTCAGGCAGATTTGGCATCACTCGACGGATAAGGGCCATTTTCTCCCCAATAAAAATATCAGTTTTGCTTTTCGTTTGTTTTTCTCCATAAATTTTTGCAAGGAGTCGTGAGTGTAGCTCCTGGCTATCAAATCTATCAAGGAAGCGGTTTACGAAAAATTGCCAAGTGGCATTAATATCGTTGTATAAATTCATCCATGTTTGGGCCTCACCTTTAAGCTGACTTCGAGCATGAGCCACCCAATCATCCAGATCTAAATCCGCTTTCCTGAATTCAGACACCAATTTATTCAGAAAATATCTGGGGTTTTCTGAATCTTTTCCACTGAAAGTGGGTAATTTGTTTCTATCGAGGGTTTTCGGCTTCGAATGGCCTGTTAGTTCCTTAAGAACTTGCACCAGCTGCGCCATGTCGCTTTGCGGCGGAGCAGGGGCAACAGTATTTACAGTTTCCGGATTTATCGTAGAATTTCCCACTGGAATATTATCCTCCGGAGCAAAAGAAACCCTTCTTGGGCTTTCTTCATTTTTAAAATTTGGGCGCCACCTGTTCCCACTTAATTTTTCGTCGCTGGGATCGGAAGTTGGCGACGTTTTAAAAAGTAGTGAAAATGGATTATTTGCGGATACACTCTGCAAATATGAGGCTTCCGCCCGCTCACCATCGAGGGTGCGTGTCGAAGCTATTGAGCGAGTATACCAGTCGCTATCATTCATAATAGTGGAAATTCGTGGATCGAACGTTTCGACCTGAATGCGTTCCTCCTCAGGCATATGTGCATGGCGTTCCCTATCAAGGAATTGAGTTCGTTCACTGATCTCAGTGAAATAATCGCCATTTCGTTGTCCAGAATTTTCTGGAATTTCGAAACTTCGAAAATCATCATTTCCGACGTTTCGGACATTTTGTTCATCATCAGTATGACGATTAATGGCCCCACGTTGGGCGCCATGTCGAGAATGGGAGTTGGTTGAATTATTAAAAAAAATAGAATTGTTAGTTTGAGGTGCCTCGGCCAGCTCCGGGTTCGACCTCATTCTCGCCGCCCAGAATCTCTCCATTTTTACAAAACAATTACAAAGAGAAAATTCTGCAAATGATAGGGAAAAATGCCAACCAATGATTTTTACAAACTAGCCTACTCCTAGCAAGAGCCCTAAGTCCCTAATTTAACTTACCAGAGTAGCTGAAAGAGAGATTATGATTAGTTGATAGCTAAACAAAATCTACAAAATAAAACTAAGTGTTTTAACGCGCCTATCCAGGGAGTTTACCCGTGTCTCTCCCGGGAGAGAAGTTGCGCTTTACCGCCCCGTCTCACCTTAGTGCAATGGCTCGTCTTATAACGGAAGACTCACCCCAGTGATCCGGTAGGCATCACCTGGCATAGATTCCGGGACCACGCAATCTAATCCAGGCAATACGGAGCCGCTGCTTCCACCGGCGGTGGAGGCCAGGCTAGGCTGAAAGAAAAAGTGGATTAGTAAATATAAAATATTTAAAAATACGAATTCTTTTATAGTGGGCTCGCACTGAGTCCCAAAATTTAACACTTTGATTTCAGTTCTGAAAAGAACTAAAGTGTCCAGCAATCATGCGGTCAAACGAATTCTTTTTGGAGGGATGTTTGTTTTTCTTGATATCCCTCCAAGAAACACAAGTTGGCCTAGCAGAAAAATGTTGGCTGAAGATCTTCTTTCTTGAGCCTGCACACCTTCTGGAATCTTCTCTCTTCTTTGAAAACCCAATATTTCCAATATTCGGATTCGTAAAATCCTCTTTCTAGAACTTTCGATTTCACCTTCGTCGAAGGACTTTTCTGGAACACTATTTCGCCAAATTTATATTATTCTCTTTCGCCAATTATTCTCAGGAACTTTCTGGAACTCTCGTACTATCGATTTTCGATACTTTGGAACTTGTGAAATTACTAATTTTTCACTATACTTTCAATACTTTTTAGAATATTTCACTCAGCTGAGTATACGTAGCTTTTTCGTTTCTAAAACTTAGTGAGCCGGAACACTGTGTGTATCAATAAACGTTCTTCGCTTTTTTTAGCAGGTAGCGGACTGGAACACTGTGTCGAGTCGCGCAAAGCGCTCTATATTTATAGTCGCGGTTCGGAGGGCGTGGCCTGGCCTCAGCCAATCTCGCTCGAGAACGGCGAACAAAACTCGGTCGAGAAATTCTGATGCTCATTTCTCGACGGAAATTTCTTGGCGAATGCTGAATTGGATTCATTCTGAATCTCTTCGTTAAAAATTTTAATCATATATTGGGTTTTCATGACACTCCCCCCCTTCGAAAGATCGCTGACATCTTTTCTGCTAGTGGAATGCCAAACATTTTTACCGCCGGAGCAACGTGCGCCTCGGGAGGGTTTTATTTTCTTTCTCTTTATTGGTTTTTTTCAAACCACAAGTACAATATTTTTTTGTATGGGCAATGCCCCTAAACCCGACTGGGTGTACAATATTTTGTACCTAGCCTAACTTGTATAATGCTATCTTAACTACCTACGCTAGCTAGAATGAGAACTAACTTATGTTAGGGAGATAATTTTTACAATGTGCTTACACTACAGGGACGTTGACAAATAACACCTTCTGGGCATAATAATGTCCGGTGTTCCACGGGCCTATCTTACAGACTAAAGAAGGATATGTACAATGTTCAGGGTCTACTCGTCCTCTCCTGGGGCTGGAGTTGGACGTGGATCCAGGTGGTCTTGGCCACTTCTGGGATCCGGGGCTGGTCGGAGATCATCGGCGGAGATATTCTGTTCGTAGCCTCCTTTGAGGACCACATAACAGTTGGGGCCGATTTGCCGTTCGACCTGGAATGGGCCGACCCAGGTCTGGCCAAAGTTTTTACGTCGCGGACCAAAATTCCGGCACAAAACCCATTGTCCTGGCGAAAATGATACAGGTTGGTCGTCCTCTAGATCTGGGAAAAGCTTACTCCGGTAGTTTGAAGAAGAAGCGGCTGCTTCTGCAACGCGCTCTGCACGGTTTTCGTTTCTTCTTTTCCTCTTCTTCTGAGAAGGAGTTATCCACTCTCCGGGCTGGGGTATCTCGTAGCCTAACAGCAGCATGCTTGGTGACATCCCTGTTGCGGCGTTAAATCGAGTCCTTAAATTGAAGATTATACTAGGAACCTGCTCTTCCCAAAGGGTTTCCTCCTTGTTCAGTAAAGCAGCTCGTAGCATCTTCTTAATCTCCTGTACTCGCCTTTCTATTGGATTCGCCTGTTGGTGATAGATAGGTGACCACTTAATTTCAATATGATAGTGCTCTGTGAACTGTTCAAAGACTCTGCCCTTGAATTGGGCTGCACTGTCTGAAATTATTAACCTTGGGTAACCCCATCTTCCAAAGACATCCTCCTGAAGAAATTTGACGACAGCTTCGGCATCGGCTTTTCGTACCACCTTGGTGCAGAAAATTCTTTGGTATCACGACCCGCCGACTTTCAGGATCCTGGCCTGTAAAGTAGAGCACGCCATCCTCTAAGACGAACTCGTCACGAATTCTTCGCTCATAGGGGTTTGGATTTGGCGTATTCCTTGCTCTGATGATTCTTTCTATGAACCTTTGGAGACTAGGACAATCTCTCTGTCTGTCTTTAACTTCCTCATAAAACGTTCTTATTTGGGTGAGTGTCGGTAATTCTCCTACAGGGGATTTTTCCTGAGTCTCTTTGACTGGAAATATCATCCGCTCTGTTTCAGAGTGTATATCATGGCCTGTCGGCTCGTCTATAGGATTTCTGCTAAGAAAATCCGGGAGCTGATTCAGCTTCCCTGGAATGTGGATGATCTCAAAATCATATTCTTGTAATAGCAAGGACCATCGTGTTAACTTCGCTCGTTCGTCCTTCATTTTGCCTAGCCATAGGAGTGCTGAATTATCTGTGTACAGTTTAAAGTGTTTATCCTGTAGGAAATGCCTGTACTTTTTAATGCTCCAAACTATGGCCAAACATTCGATTTCGTTTACATGGTACTTCCTTTCAGTCTTAGATAATTTCGCACTTGCATAGGCGATAATATCCCTGTTACCGTTTACGTTTTCCTGAAACAGGACTGCCCCCATGCCAATGAGGCTTGCGTCCGTCTGGAGACAATAAGGTCTCTGGGGACCGGGTCTGGAAAGCTCAAGGGGTTGGCTGACCAGCTTTTTTATTTTGTTAAATGCTGCTTCGGCAGCAGGAGTCCATTTGAACCTCTTCTGGGTATCAATGAGATCTGTGAGGGGAGACGCAATTTCTGCAAAATGGGGAATGTATTCCCGTAGCCAACTGGCTGTTCCAAGAAACGCTCGGAGCTGTTTCAATGATTTGGGAGTAGTAAAATTTACAGTATTAAGGATGTGAGCCTCTTGCGGCCGATTTCCTTTTGCGGAGACAATTCTACCCAAATAATGCAGTTCTCTTGAACCAAAGTGGCATTTTTGGGGAGAGAGCCATAGACCATGAGTTCTGAGGCGTTCCAAAATCCTCCTTAAATGTACGCAATGTTCCTCGACATCGCGGGAATAAACAATAATGTCATCGAGATATACTTTGCAAAAGACATCAGTATATCCGACTAAGACTGAGGACATAAGTTTCTGAAATACAGCCGGGCCATTCTTCAGGCCAAAGCTCAGAACTTTGAATTGGTACACTTGTCCGTCAGGGGCTCCGAATGCTGTGTATTTTTGAGACTGCGGTGTTAAGGGTGCTTGCCAAAACCCGTTTCTCAAGTCAAGTGTGGTAAAAATCTTTGCCTGCCCCATTTCTCTAACGGTCTCCTGAATAGGAGGTAAGTTTGGAGCTTCCGAAACTATCAACTTATAAATCTCCCTGTAATCTACACAGAATCTCAGTTTTCCGTCCTTCTTTGGGACGAGAACTACAGGGGAGCAGTATGGGGAGTCGCTTGGCACTATCACGCCAGCCTCCGAGAGTTTTCTTATCTCTTCATGGACTATTTGTTTCCGGCTTTCCGACATCTTGTCATAACGAAAGCGTCTAAAAGGGCGTTCCTCTTTGACCTTAATGTCATGTAACACAGCTTTAGTAATCGGCTGCCTGATGGTTTCCTCGAACACGTCAGGAAAGTCCGTTATTACTTCCATGATCTTGTCCTTCGTTTCGGGCGAAAATTGCTCTTCAGCGAACTCCGCTAACTGAATCTCGGCAATTGCCCTCTCTGAAACTGGACTCCAATAGACCGTTTGCCTGGTCTCACTTCCCAAGTAAACGCATTTTCGTTTAACATCTAGGATGGCCTCATTATCGTCCAGAAATGGGACTCCTAGAATTATCGACTCATTAAGGTCTGCTAAGACCGTAGCAGTTATATGGAACTCCTGTCCTTCAATATCCAACGTAATCTCCTTTTGTCCTAAACTGTAGGACGTATTATCCCTGCATCCTAATCTGATAGCAGTCGGATTTGGAAGATTTGACAGATCATGTTCTTCAAGTAGGCTTGCTCTTATAAAATTGGTGCTTGCTCCAGTATCTATTAGGGCAGATACCTGTTTGTCGTCGACGCACACAGGGATCCTAGGAAGCCTTCTACACTTTATGTGTCCATCTTCCAGGCTCACTAAAGCCTCTAGAGGGGGAAAATTATTTACAGGGACTTCAACAGACTCATCTGTTTGAATTGAAATATTTACACAAGGAAAATTGTTTTCAGGGTTTGCGTTTCCCAAAGTTTGGGTGGAAATGTTTGCATGAGTGACGATTTCCACTTTGGGAATGTAAGTGGGGACTCGGCTTATTGGCGAGCGGACGTCACCATCGCCGTAGGTGGTGCGTCTTGTCTGGCGTTTCCCGAACAATAAGCGTCCTCTTCCGCTATGTAATTAAGTCTACTATCTGTAGATCTTTGATTTTGTGTGGGTGGGGGATTCCTCTGACCCACGTTCCCATATGAGCCTCTGCCCCGAGCAGCAGAAAACTGGCCCCTTGTATAATTTCGAGAGTCCTCTCTTTCTCTTTGAGAGTCTCTGTTTTCATTTCTATTAGTATTAGAATTCCTCCATCCATTGGAGTTCGAATTCTGATTGCCTCTCCAGTTCCCATTATACTGGCTCTGGGTATTAGTGTTTCTAGAAATGTTAGCATTGTTCGAACCCACGTTAGCTTGTCTAGTAGGTTCCTGGACAGTGGCTTTACTGTTTGTTTTGAAGCAGCTAGGGGCTGTCAAACTGGCCTCTATTTGAATGCAATGCCTTGTGAATGCTTCGAGGTTCACAATAGGCTTGTCTCGGAGAAAAGATTGTATAGCGGGGTCAATCAGTTCTGTTATTAAGCGTATGGCCTCCAGTTCAGGCAGATTTGGCATCACTCGACGGATAAGGGCCATTTTCTCCCCAATAAAAATATCAGTTTTGCTTTTCGTTTGTTTTTCTCCATAAATTTTTGCAAGGAGTCGTGAGTGTAGCTCCTGGCTATCAAATCTATCAAGGAAGCGGTTTACGAAAAATTGCCAAGTGGCATTAATATCGTTGTATAAATTCATCCATGTTTGGGCCTCACCTTTAAGCTGACTTCGAGCATGAGCCACCCAATCATCCAGATCTAAATCCGCTTTCCTGAATTCAGACACCAATTTATTCAGAAAATATCTGGGGTTTTCTGAATCTTTTCCACTGAAAGTGGGTAATTTGTTTCTATCGAGGGTTTTCGGCTTCGAATGGCCTGTTAGTTCCTTAAGAACTTGCACCAGCTGCGCCATGTCGCTTTGCGGCGGAGCAGGGGCAACAGTATTTACAGTTTCCGGATTTATCGTAGAATTTCCCACTGGAATATTATCCTCCGGAGCAAAAGAAACCCTTCTTGGGCTTTCTTCATTTTTAAAATTTGGGCGCCACCTGTTCCCACTTAATTTTTCGTCGCTGGGATCGGAAGTTGGCGACGTTTTAAAAAGTAGTGAAAATGGATTATTTGCGGATACACTCTGCAAATATGAGGCTTCCGCCCGCTCACCATCGAGGGTGCGTGTCGAAGCTATTGAGCGAGTATACCAGTCGCTATCATTCATAATAGTGGAAATTCGTGGATCGAACGTTTCGACCTGAATGCGTTCCTCCTCAGGCATATGTGCATGGCGTTCCCTATCAAGGAATTGAGTTCGTTCACTGATCTCAGTGAAATAATCGCCATTTCGTTGTCCAGAATTTTCTGGAATTTCGAAACTTCGAAAATCATCATTTCCGACGTTTCGGACATTTTGTTCATCATCAGTATGACGATTAATGGCCCCACGTTGGGCGCCATGTCGAGAATGGGAGTTGGTTGAATTATTAAAAAAAATAGAATTGTTAGTTTGAGGTGCCTCGGCCAGCTCCGGGTTCGACCTCATTCTCGCCGCCCAGAATCTCTCCATTTTTACAAAACAATTACAAAGAGAAAATTCTGCAAATGATAGGGAAAAATGCCAACCAATGATTTTTACAAACTAGCCTACTCCTAGCAAGAGCCCTAAGTCCCTAATTTAACTTACCAGAGTAGCTGAAAGAGAGATTATGATTAGTTGATAGCTAAACAAAATCTACAAAATAAAACTAAGTGTTTTAACGCGCCTATCCAGGGAGTTTACCCGTGTCTCTCCCGGGAGAGAAGTTGCGCTTTACCGCCCCGTCTCACCTTAGTGCAATGGCTCGTCTTATAACGGAAGACTCACCCCAGTGATCCGGTAGGCATCACCTGGCATAGATTCCGGGACCACGCAATCTAATCCAGGCAATACGGAGCCGCTGCTTCCACCGGCGGTGGAGGCCAGGCTAGGCTGAAAGAAAAAGTGGATTAGTAAATATAAAATATTTAAAAATACGAATTCTTTTATAGTGGGCTCGCACTGAGTCCCAAAATTTAACACTTTGATTTCAGTTCTGAAAAGAACTAAAGTGTCCAGCAATCATGCGGTCAAACGAATTCTTTTTGGAGGGATGTTTGTTTTTCTTGATATCCCTCCAAGAAACACAAGTTGGCCTAGCAGAAAAATGTTGGCTGAAGATCTTCTTTCTTGAGCCTGCACACCTTCTGGAATCTTCTCTCTTCTTTGAAAACCCAATATTTCCAATATTCGGATTCGTAAAATCCTCTTTCTAGAACTTTCGATTTCACCTTCGTCGAAGGACTTTTCTGGAACACTATTTCGCCAAATTTATATTATTCTCTTTCGCCAATTATTCTCAGGAACTTTCTGGAACTCTCGTACTATCGATTTTCGATACTTTGGAACTTGTGAAATTACTAATTTTTCACTATACTTTCAATACTTTTTAGAATATTTCACTCAGCTGAGTATACGTAGCTTTTTCGTTTCTAAAACTTAGTGAGCCGGAACACTGTGTGTATCAATAAACGTTCTTCGCTTTTTTTAGCAGGTAGCGGACTGGAACACTGTGTCGAGTCGCGCAAAGCGCTCTATATTTATAGTCGCGGTTCGGAGGGCGTGGCCTGGCCTCAGCCAATCGCGCTCGAGAACGGCGAACAAAACTCGGTCGAGAAATTCTGATGCTCATTTCTCGACGGAAATTTCTTGGCGAATGCTGAATTGGATTCATTCTGAATCTCTTCGTTAAAAATTTTAATCATATATTGGGTTTTCATGACAGCTCGCGAAAACGCGCGGGATTTGGGCAAATGACCGTTAAAGTCCCGTTATCTGCGATTTCTAGGGAGTATTTGACAAAAGTCACTGAATACTCCCCAGATCTAGGGAGATATTGAAAGTCAGAATTTCAGATATCTCGATTCCTAGGGCGGTCCGATATTCGGAGAGCCCCGAGAAAAAACCATAAACCAACGTGATTCTTGAACGCCGAAGAAATACACGTATTCCTTCGCCGAGGAATCTATACCCGTTTTCCGATTTGGCCAACCTGATGAGAAATCGAATTGAAATAAAATAATTTGTGAAAACAAATGGAGCCACGGAATCTTTCCACCCAACAAGAGACTAGCGTGTCGAAACCTTGCTCTAAGTGTTCTGTATACCGGGTGCTCGACTGTGTGGGGCCACAAATTAATAAAATTGAAAACTAGTCAGGAATTTCCGGTAAATCGGTAAAACTACGTACAGTGGAGTTCCACTGGGTGGAGATTGGGACTTTACATCATACAGGGTGAGACTAGACTAGTGACCTGAATATAAAGCAAAAATCTAATATTATTCGACTGGCTTCTAGGTGAAAATTGAGAGTTATTAAGTGCAAAAATGGCTCACTAAAGGTGACCATACACAAAAAAATCATCGTAGGAGCGCGGCGAGCCTGCCCTGCGACACGATCAACGTTTGATTTTTTCGATTCTTGACAGACAGACAGGCAGAGAGTGACAGATATTCAGTTTGATTGAACCATAACGAACTAATGAACTAACCTTATAAAAAACGTTTTTTTGCGGTCGCATTTTTACGTGTTTTAGCGTTTAAAATTTTAGTTGTTTTTTAGAACGCGAAAAACACTTATTGTAGTCACATTTTTGCGTATTTTAGCGTTATGAATTTAAGCTGTTTTTTCGAACGCGAAAAACGTCTATTTTGATTGGATTTTTGAGGGGAGGCAGACCAACTTAGGTTATAAAGTAAAAATAAAAGAAAACAGTTTGAATACAAATTTATTGAGTATTTTTATTTTGGTAACATATCACATAACCATTTGTATAGAATATCTACGTTTCGGAGACTGCAATTATAGTGGGGTTGCTTATCAATGTGATGCATACAGGGTGATATACCATCATTGTCGCCGAATGTGGGAACCATCCATGACGTATTATCATAGTCCTCCAAATTCACAACACGTGTAGGTAGGTTCAATTGATGAAATTTCGCTGTAAGATAGTCACGTTTTTGGAGTCCTCGTACATAAATGATATCAACATTCTGTAAATTTTTCTTGAGGATGGAATCTAATTGATGATATTCCACAAAGCCAGAGGAATACCTCAATCTATGAACGTTTCGCTCCAAGAAACAGGCAGTACGTTTATCTGCTCTACTCAAAGAGGAAAACGGTATAGTTGGCAGCAGAAGAAAATTACTACATTGAATTCCAATCCTGATGGCAATCTCCTTGGGATGGAATTGTTGCTCGATGGTAAAGCCTTGAATATCTACAACAGCTATTCTCATGTTGACTCTGTGATTGATACTGAAGTGACAAGCATATGTTCAGTTTAATTTGTTAATGATTTCGCTGAGTGGGAGGAACTCAATAACAGTGTCGTGCACAATGATGCAATAGGCTCTAGTATTTTGGGGAAATCCTTCAGATGCCTCGATTTCGAGTTTCACATCAACAGTGGAACTTTTTATGCTCTTATCCCTTCTGGAACAATCGATGACAAAGAGAGTCTTGCCAACAAATTCGGTGGAGCTCAGCAGAGGATTATGTTGATTAGTAATTTTGTAGCTGAGACCGAATTGTGCATAGTTGAAATAGGCTTGCGAAAAATTCCCCTTTGCAAAATTCAGATGCATATTTTCTTTCGGGTAATTTTCACCGTTCAGAGTGAGCGTTATATTGGTGATATTCGAATGAGCGAATATTGCTGGATCATTGTTGAATTTGGTGTAATCACGGTCTTTTTGGAAACATACAATCACATAGCGAGGACTTTCGAGAAACGAGGAAGTCTTGACGGCCCATATTTCACTTTTTGCACCTTGTGTGAGAGCAGGCAACATATGAAGTTCCCATTTTCTGAACGGCATGAGAATAGGAGTATCAGCTTGGATGGCCTTCAAGAGTTGCAATTTAATTTGATCATGCGGATAAATTCGTTTAACTTTGAGTTCAATATTTTCAATTTCCAACTTGACTGCTGTCGTACCAGCCGGCGATCCAGCGGTCTCCTCTATTTTGAAGCAGTTGCTATCATCTGCAGCTCGTACTAATCGGATGGTATGTTTGCCATAGGAAACACATTGATAATCGTTGAAAATATTCAAAAAATGCTTGATGGGTATGAGCATGTTGAATGTTAGATCAGTGGTGCTGATAACCCCAGCGTTGCTGGGAAAAGTCCAACTTGAATTGGCCAAGTGCTTGATATCTTCGTCAGTGTAGGTGAGAAAGCCTCTGACAGTACTAACAATTCCAACTTCACGGACCGTCTCCAACTCCTTACCGCTTTGTTCATAACTAACAGATTGAAACATGAAAGCACCAGCATTGTTTACGAATGTTACACGACCATCTCCTTTGGTTTTCTCAACTTTTCCACTGATGAATAACAGGCTATCATACAAAGCATCGTAAGGGTCAGATTGATTGATGTTGATTTCAATGACATCATGGTTGCGAAAGGACTTGAGTTATGGGTAGTAAGTCCGCCATTCCACCTTTTGTATGGATTCATCGTTTTGTGGTTTTCGGAAAATGTTGAACACTTGATTGGACAACATGATAACCGAGAGATTCCAAAAACAGTTTATTCTCCAGTGATAGTAGTTGACGCACGTTGAAGGTCTTGGTGAAGACTGAAGGGGGGTATGGTGGTGAGTTATTCTCATGAATAGTTAGCACCATACTTTCGCTTCAATTCCAAACAAACGATTATTTCTTCGTTTCGAAAATCAACGAGTTGAGAATGCTGGTCCAGCACTCGCAGCGTAATATTGTTCATTTCGTCTCTATGAGCAATGGGTAGATGAATGAGGTGATTAGGTGTTTCGTCGATTGCGTAACCAGGATCAACACCAACAGCAAATTCGTATATCGTATGAGACGGTGCGTCGTTGTAGAATGCTCCGAACGTAATGTTGCTATTTATGTGTATGGTACGTACTTTACTGATATCTACAGGTAGATCTGATGTGTAATGCAAGTTGGGTTTGAGAAGAATAGACGAAAACCCTAAAATGCGGGCCAAACTGTTTTCAGGTCGGAAATCAATTGAGTGTTTAAGGCAGAATATTTCGCTTTTCAGCGTGTTATTATTCGGTTTGAGGTAGAAAAATTCCTGGGGGTTTTCCTTGTACGTTTTGGGTGTGATGTGTTTGCTGATCAAAGTATCAATATCACCAATTTCGTAAGAGCCAGTAGGGATATCGATACTCAGTTTAGTTTTGCCGCCGTTTTCAAAGTAGTAGAATTTTGTACCTTCTTCAATGTTGGGTATACTGTTGTACGAATGGAAGCTGAGCAAAGCCAAACTGTATTCTGAATCAGAATCCAATTGAATGGGCGGATTGAAATCGATGGAAAGCGTTGAAGAACGACTCGTTAACGTCAATATCATAGACATGACTGATATAGTATCGGAAGCGACCCGCCTTAAATAATGAACAACAACTTGGATGAAAAATCATTTATTATTACAATAATATCATTGAAATTGTGCACTAACTGGTCCATGATACTCTGCTTCTTTTAGTGATGCCGCTGACAGTCCAAACTCATCTTGATAATGATTGAAACATGGTAGACAAATCTGCAAAGCGGATCGATTTTTGTAGTCCTTTGGTAACCTATGCCATACATCTAGCAACTCCCAAGGTCCTGCGTTCCCAATCAAATATTCGATTGACAAAGCTCGCAGTTGAGTATCAGTGAAATCTCGCAATGATTTATATTTATGCATTTCAGCCAATGATTGATGCATCTCAGCGGTGGACATTATGAAGTAGAAACTTTAGGCAGAGATGTCCGCAATTACTCTGATTGTAATTTTGATATTGACTATTATTATATGTAATTCTTACGCCCCTCCCAAAATATCTTGCCAATTCCAATGGAGGTTTGAGATTGCCAAAACTATCGAAATATTGTGCGACATTGTCGTTTTTATTGTAAGCTACCCAATGAGTGCCCGCATTCAAGTGGGAATCCAAGTTCAATATGGCGCATTCTCGCAGCCAAGGGCCACAAGTTGGCAACGTATCACGCATAAAGACTCCACGAAAATGTATTTTCATCTGACGAGCACACTTCTGAATTTCCGAATCGTATAATGCTCTATGGGGTAGCTTATCTAGCAGTTTTTTTGCTTTTTCAGGTAAAGACCGCGTCCTTTGCGTTGATGTTGTTTTTTCAGGAACAGTCCAAATCCTCGAGGGGTTTTCCGCAGGTACGAACCCGAACCCAAATGCTCCATGGATTTATTGTGACGTTGATCTTCTTCAAGTTTCTTTTTAGCATTTTTTGCGTCTATTACGGTTTTTGCTATGGAGCTCGCTCCACCTGCCAACGCACCCAAAGTCGAAAGTGCAGCAAATATAGGTATAAGTGGTAAAATTCCTCCAGACTTTGCATCGAATGGAATTATTCTAGGCACTCGTATTTTCTTACGTCCTCCAGCTTGACTCAATGCCATTTCAGCAGCTCGCAAAGCCGAAGCACTAGATTTCTTAATATTAGTAGGATTGTGTTTATAATTTTCAATAATTTTTTGAAGCAAGTTACGGCGAAAGGACACGCCCATACCTAGCTTACGTTTGGCTTTCATGGTGGAAGTAACAAGCCAAGCTGCAGCCCGTTCCCCAAATTTAGCGTCTTTAGATTTAACTCGTTCCCAAGCTCTATTTTCCAACACTTGATCTGCTTTATGACGGTCTTCTAGAGAGTCGGATTGAGAGTATGCAAAATCGTGCTCTCTGCAGCTTTCGTCCAAAGGATTCACGCCAGTTTCTCCGCGTTGTAATCTCTGCCTCAATTTGGTGCCAGGCCCGCAAAACGAATAACCTGGTAGATGCAATTCGAACGGGAGCTTATTGATGATTGAATTGACAACACCTGCACCAGAGTAAGTCAACATTGATAATGATGAAAGATAACTTCAATGCGTTTATTTATAACCGTGGCGCACTCATGTTTTTTCATCACATCATGGAGGTCGTTCAACAAGACAAGACACTGCCTATTGAAAATTTAGATTTTTTGAATGGAGACCTCGAAAGCAGTATGGTTGGGAAGCATGGTAAATTATTACCGAATTCGTTTCGTGTAATTATTTGCGGACCAAGTGGTTGTGGAAAGACACTGTTATTCCACCCGAATGGAGCAAAATTCGAAAACATCTACGTATATTCAAAATCTTTGTACCAACCCAAATATCAGGTGGTTCAAGAAATTTTGAGGAAAGTCAAGGGTTGGGATATTATCCGTTCAGGGAAAATGAGGAAATCATAAGCCCTCACGAAGCCAAATCAAATTCCATATTCATTTTCGATGATGTTGCATGCGATGGTCAACAGAAAATTCGAGAATACTACTCCTTTTGCAGACACCGAAATATTGATGCTGCATATCTTTGTCAGACATATTCAAAAATTCCAAAACAATTGATACGAGACAATTGTAATATGATTGTGCTTTTCAAGCAGGATGAAATGAATTTGAAACATGTATTCGATGAACACGTTTCCCCAGACATGACGTTCGAAGAATTCAAGGCAATGTGTGCAGAATGTTGGCGACAGCATCGATATGGAACCGTTGTGATTATGAAAGATTTTGATATAAATGCTGAACGTTATCGTCAAGGATTCGATAAATATATAAGTATACAGAGAGATTGATGTATCCCACAGTTATCATCATGAAACCGTTGAGCAAAGAAGTTGATGTTATTCGAAAGACTAAAATCAATGAAATTGCAATAGCTATTCGAAATAAATATTTGGCTTTGAAATTGGGTAGATCCGAAGAAGATGAGTCGTTGCAAAAATTCTTTAAACCTGTATCTGTCCCATTGAGGAAAATAGCAGCAATGCCGCCGCCGACGTCGCAATCTCCTACTACCCCAATGAAAAGTGAGGTAAAATCTGAACTCAAACAAGAGAAAGTGGAAGAGCGTAAAACGTCTCCATTCAAATCCATCGAAACGATGACTCCATTCCAATCCCTCGAACATGTTGCAAGTACAGATGATAATGATGGTGATGATGAGGATATCTTTAGCGTAGGCACACAAGAGGAACAAGATAAGAGCTTTATGTCAGACATGAATGAACAAGTTTTACAGGAATATATCGATCAATATCCTATAATGGCTCAACCGTACATTATAAAACATTGGAGTAATGACAAAGAAATAGATAAAGTATACGGTCCTGTATATGATGGTGTATCTTCAAAATGGTTCCTAGGTAACAAAGAAATAGATTTCGACAAACGCAGCGGATACATTATAATAGGTGGATATCAGTGGAAAGCAACACCCGGTATATATGAACTCATATTTTTAAACACACCTGAAAACTATAATAATGAAGATATGCAGGCATACAAATCAATTGTAGATTTGTCGAACATTCACAAAAAGGCTATCCGAAAGGTAGTAAAAGATACAAATATACCGAAATATTTAAACCGATCTTTCTTATACGAAATCAACGTAAAATATCGACACGTACCGGTTCACCTAAAACATCCAACCCTGATGCAAAAGGTAGCGGTTTACCCAAAAATATACCTATTGCAATGACATTCAATACCAAACCTATGGAGTTTGTTTATTGGGATGACCCAAACGAACTATGCGAACGCCTCAAATTATTGATAGCCTCTCGGGATGCAGGAAATACTTCGCATGACAATGAGATTATTGCCATTTTGAGTGAACTTAAAGAGGCGAATATAATTCTATAAGATTACATACATTCACATTTTCAAAATGGATATCGATACGTTCGGACGTAGCGACAGCAGCACCGCTGGTGGCAGTGGTGATAGAAAGCGAAAATTATCTACGCCCTCTGGAGGCGGCGGCTTGCTGCACACTCCAGATGGTAACAACGATTTTGATAATTTGAAATTGAGTAATGTAAAGAGACCCACCAAAAATACTGATGCTGCCAATAAACAATATGTGGATGAAATCGATGAAAAAATTACTGCAACTATACACCAAGCTGAACTACACTATTCGGAAATAGCTCAAGTGAATGATGAAATGACAAAGTTGTATCGTGAAATTAAAAATGAATCGAATAAAACAAACAATCAATTGGAAAGGAAAATTGAAACCCTCAATCAGAATTTCATTCAAATAATGCAACTGAGTGAGGTACGCTATAATGCAACAAAGTCATTTTTCGAAAAATTCAACCAACAATACAAAACTGATATTGAAAATATTCGTGGAGATTTGTTGAAAAAAATTTCTGAAATAACCGATTCGATTCATGCACACAATTTAAAATGGGATATTAAGCACAAGGAAACGCTGATAACCACAGATGGACTAAACCAGTTTCGAAATGATATTTCACAATATATCACCAAAATAAATTCAGATATAGCGAGTGTAAAATCTGCTGTCGAGGAGATTACTAAAAGACAAAATGTAGTGTATACATCACCATAATAAAATAGTAGGTTTCACAGTTTCGTCATCACATATGTGCGTGATGGCTTCCAAAGACAAGATTCAACTTGTCCGTGAACTGCACAAACCAATTAGAAAAAATTATCCTCGACGTCGCACCATTATTAAAGGCTTAGATAATTTATGGCAAATGGACTTGGCTGAAATGAGACCTTACGCCCATCAAAATCGTAACTTCAAACTCATTCTAGTCGTTATAGATTGTTTTTCGAAGTTCGTGTGGACTCGACCGTTGAAAACGAAAACGGGGGAGGAAATTACCAAAACGTTTGCAGATATTTTGGCACACACGAAACGATGTCCAAAAAATCTACAAACCGATCAGGGAACGGAATTTTACAACAGTAAATTCCAGAGTTTGATGAATAAATCACTACAATACGTACAGCATCCTCAAAGCCTCTATGGCCGAACGAATTATAAGAACTTTGAAGGAAAGATTGTACTCATTGTATTTCAGTTTGAATGGCACCTACAAATGGCTGAATATATTACCTGAAATCACAAAATCTTACAATGATACGCGCCATTCAAAGACGGGTATGAAACCTTCGGAAATTGATAAAACCAACGAAAAAGAAATTCTCAAATGAACATGCAGCCACTTGAAAATAGCTGGACGAGAAAATTCAAAGTCGGCGATGTTGTGCGAATTAGTAAGGCAAAGCACGTTTTCGAAAAAGGTTACACACCCAATTGGACTACGGAATTATTCAAAATCATCAAAGTCAATATCACCAACCCTGCCACCTTCATGCTGGAAGATATGCAGGGTGCTCCTATCAAGGGTGCTTTTTAGGCAGAGGAATTACAAAAAACTGCAAATCCAGATATATATCTCGTGGAAAATGTTCTGAGGAAGAAAGGCAAAAAAATGTACGTTAAATGGCTCGGTTTGGATAATAAACATAACAGTTGGATCAAAAACGTTGATTTTGTATAGAATTTCATGGGAAACAAACACAAATCATATAATTCCGGGGGGGTCTTTCAAATATTTTTTTCACAGTCAACAAACATGCAACAACAATTTTAAAATTGAAGCTGTAAAAGCGTATGCAAGCACAGACGAATATTCAGTTTGAAAACGAAAATGTCTCAAGATAGTGGTTACGTCAGTGAAGTTGAAGTAATGTGCGATAGTGATGGAGAAGATTATAAAGAAACTCTAAATGCCATCGACAGAGCATTGGGGCAATACGAAATGGCAGCTCGGAACGAACATCAGTTGATGTTGATGGTCTTCCTTATGCCATCCTACGAAATTCGATGTGGCATAAGCCCCTCCAGGGATTTTAGCTCATACATCGTTTTGAAGCAGCAGTTCTCCATTCGATCTATCAATTTTGCTTCTTTTGAATGGGCAACCCTCAATGACATCCTGCAAGAAATAAAGGAAAATTTCTTTGAATCACAAATCGATGAGTATGTAGATGAGTATGATCCAATCACAACACGTTGCGGGGATTACATTTACATCACACAGTACATCGAAAGTAATACCAAACAAATTTCCATTTTCAAGGATATCACGAACATGGAGTTGTCTGAACAAGATGTGAACGACATTCTCAATACACACTTGGGGGTGCTATGTGACCGTATCGCTATGCTGGATGCTATGAACTTTTGTGACTATTATCGAGGTGTTTTTGATATTATACAATCTTGGTTACGTGAAAATAAAACCAATTTGAATTTGGAAGAAATTATAGAAGGTTTTTGTCAAGCTTCATCTTTAGATAGTATGTTGGCTAAAGCTTTACGTGAATATTTATTTTATTATAAACAAAAAAATGTGTATGATTTATGCAATAAAAATTAAATGGTAATTTGTTTTATTTATTTGAAGATTTGCTTAGATTTCTAATCATTTCTGTTTTTCTTGAGACCACAATACCAACTACACCGGAAATTCGTTCTCGTTATCACTTTCAACAATTTCCTTCGAAAAAGATTTCGTGGTTTTGATAGGTGCACCATTTCTGTATGTCAGTCAGTCAGTCAGTCTATTTTAGATGCTGTTTGAAACATTACACGAAAAAATGAATATCAACGGTATCAATACGTGCAAGTACAAAAATGAGTTGGTGAGTTGCAAGACTTGCCGGAAAGTGTATCATTGTATGATATGTGCCATTATGATCGGAGATGACATCCCATGTCACAATAACATGGGTGTGACCGTCACCTCCGGGCACATATGGATACCAGCAGGCCTTGCAACGAAGATGGCATTGACGGACATTGATTTTCATCAACATCGTCATCGGAGGAGAGCGACGACAACAGAGCCTTGCAGATTTCACTTAGGGAGTTGCACTGACATATGTGATATAATTTATTATATACAATACATATTTTAATAAAAAAAATTGAAAAATATACAATGCATATTTTATTCAAGATCATTTTATTCAGATATGCATGCAGCAACAACATCTGAAATAAATGACTTTTTCCAGCATATTCTGGAAATACCTACTTCAAGTAAGGTAAGCTCGGGTAAGTGTGAATTTGGGGCAAGTGTGAGTTTACTCGCTATCTTCGCTAAACCGGCCGACAGCCCAAAGCCTACACTCATAGTGAAATCCAAATATTTTCCTCAATTTTATATCCTACAATTCATCAACCCAAACGAGTATAACGAGTTTATTTCAAGCTTTGGGTGTATTGGTAAAATCTAAGGTAAGCATGTTTAGATAGTATGTTGGCTAATGCTTTTCGTGAATATTTATTTTATTATAAACAAAAATTTGTAAATGATTTATGTTATAAATGAGAATAATGAATTCTGTGTGTTTAATTTCAAGTTTAAATTTTTATTACTTTGCAGACACTCAAACATAAAAACATTTTCAACTTACCTTTTTTTTTGCCCAACACTATACAAAGCCTGGGTTCACTGCCCTCCATAGAAAATACTTCATATTCTAATCTTCCAAAAAAACAAATTTTGAGACACTTTTTCAATTCTCTATATAAAATGAATCTTTTTGTTTAACGATTATTGAAGTAATTTTGAAAAATATACAATGCATATTTTATTCAGATATGTATGTAGCAGCTTTTTCCAACATATTCTGGAAATACCTACTTCAATTATATGAATTTCAAGCATATGCTGGGAAAAGATACTTATTTCAGATGTTGCAGGTACATGGATATCTAAAATAATTCATTGTAATATTTTAAACGCTGAGCTTTCACGAAAACGAAGCGTAAGTAAGTATTTCCAGCATGTGTTGGAAAAAGTCATTTATTTTAGATGTTGCAGGTATTCCAATCAGAATTTCCAACTTCCACTCTGAAATTCTCCATACTTGAAGTAGGTATTCACAGCAAATGCTGGAAATACCTACTTCAAATATAAATATTTTCAGAGTGGAATTTGGAGATTTTGATTAAAAAACTTCCTTTCTAGAATGATTTCTTTCTATGCATGATGTTTAAATAAAAGCATTTTTTTTATATTTTTTTATTACATAGAATATATAATTACATGATCATTTTGTTCGTTGAAAGCAGTAGTTATCGTTCATAAATGGAAACATATTTCAAATTATATTTTTTATTACAGGTATTCCAATCAGAATTTCCAACTTCCACTCTGAAATTCTCCATACTTGAAGTAGGTATTTACAGCAAATATAAATAATTTCAGAGTGGAATTTGGAGATTTTGATTGAAAACCTTCCTTTCTAGAATGATTTCTTTTTATGAATGATGTTTAAATAAAAGATTTTTTTTTTCTTTTTTTATTACATAGAATATATAATTACATGATCATTTTGTTCGTTGAAAGCAGTAGTCATCGTTCATAAATGGAAGCAAATTTCAAAATATATTTTTTATTACATAAAAAATGGCAGTGCGTCAACAGGAAAATGTTTACGGATTTATATATAATTGGATTAAACTTTTAAAATATATTTTTTATTACATATAAATACTCATATTTTCATCTATACCTTGTGCGAGCTACAAATTTAAATTTCAAAAATTTATGCCAATCTGAATCAGTAAAATAGTAATTTTTCCTCATTTGTTTTTTCAGTTCTCCAATACAATTTATATTAAGTAATTCTTTGAATTCTTTTGGAATAATGAAATAACAAGTACTTGGCATATTTTTGGAATAACAAATTTCAATATGAAGTTTCTCATCAAACGAAGCACGATTTTTGGGAGTCCAATAAATTGCGTTTGCAGAAAATTCTTGTAGACTTGGCGGAGTGGATAGTGTTCCTTCAATTCCTGGTGTAACGCACCTATTAGCCATGTTGAATTTGTAATCTTTATGGAAATTTTAGACCTGTTATACAGTTGTAAATATATAATCCAATGGTTGAATTCTCGAAAACTATGCTCGATACCCCCATGGCATCGAATGACTGAGGAATCAGTTGACGCTTATCATCATAAGGACTCAGGGCGACTTTAGTCTGCTCGATACTGAAAACGTTGTGAGCAAATGAGCGAATGGTGTTTTGAGTGACGATTTTTTCTTTAAAATTTTCAAGACAATTGACATAATCTTCGAATTGAATTTTATTTTTTACCACACCGTATTTCACCCCCTTTGATTTTTTTGTTACTTTCCCACCCTGGACTGTATGTATACATTTTGGATCTTAAACCTACAAAATGTGTTATTATTTCACCATTAGCTTCGTCCTTCATTAGACCTGGTACTTTTTTGTTTAGAAGGGAGATGTTATATTCATTATTTTGAGAGTAATCAGAGGTATCGAATTTTGAAGGATGATTTTTTATTATTTCGGAATAGACGTTATCACAAGTTAATTCATAAATGAAGCTGTCTGTATCAGTATACAGCAGCTTACATTCATCTCCCATGATGGGTACCATAAAATCATAATGAAAATCAAACATACACGTTTTTGAAATATCTAGGATAGCCATTCCAATATACATAGGTTTATTGAATGTTAGTTCAGCCTTTTTCAGTTCAATAGCCATCAAGTCTGCATCAAAAACGGTTCTACTCTGAAACCTAGGGCTTGAAATCAAATTTTTGGCACCATAACGCCCGTTCCAAGATTTGACAAGTTTAACTACCCTGTGTAACCGGATGTTCTCCATCGTTTTACCAAAAACTGCATTGTTTGCTAATTTGAAGAGATTTTTTCAAAGGTACTGGTAGCTGCAGCCCTTAGACGAGTATTCAACTCGATGTATGGTCGCAGCCACGCAGACTGTCGAAATTTCAACACCCTGTGAATTCTCGTTAGAATCAAACCGTTTCGCAATGCCTGTTTCAAATTCCGATAGTGCAAAATATATTTGGATTTGTTGTATAGAGTACCCATTAATTTCTTTTGTTTAGCATTTGGGGGGGCGCGGTGTTCAGGACAAAAAGGGAAATCTTTATGGGAATCGTGCAATCTCTCAGGATATTCCAAGTCTACCTCTAAGATATACCCTTCTGATGCGTCATCTGGGATATCAGTTATATCCAAATTGAAATTATCTACCCATTGAAAGCCGTCGTAAGGTAAAAACTCTGACATCGCCCAGCCATAAAGGTTGTTGACGTCCAAATATAAAATATATTTCGAAGGTTTATTGGGATCGTAGACATCCATATACCTGTTATTGGCTTCACTAAATCTGTTTGAACAAACTGAAATTCCACCTCTTATACCCCTTTCTATGAACATTATCATATCGATATCTTTCAAAATTTGTAATTTGCATTCAGTATATTTCAACATAGCATCCCACGTGAATCCGGGCATAGTGTAGAACCATGCTGGATCCAAGTCATAAGTTGCTATACAATTTTTTCGAAAGTTTTCAAATACATCGGCCAACAACAGAATATCGGTCTTGAGGTATAAGTCTGAGTACGACCCCAAATTTTGAATTTCGAAAGTTTCCCAAATATGTAAAGCGTGAGCATACTTCTCTTCAGAAATATTTTCCTCATTCAATTTATTATAGAAATGTTCCTGTGATGGAAGCACAGTTTCCTCTAGTTTTCTCACATTATCGACATAATCGTAGGGAAATACACCCTTCTTAGTGAGAAGGGTGAACTTCTCATCGTCATATTGTTGAAATTCTTTCTTCGATATTTTTAAATCATCAACTTTCAACGTGGAAACTAGCTCATCTAAGCTGGCTCCCAAAAAACGAATAGAATCTATGAAACGGAATGTGATTGAGGTATCGGCATCGAATTGAGTAAAAGAAATGTACCTTTCTTTATTTGAAGGAAGTATGCTAACGTTTCCCTTTTTAGCAATAACTTTGATGATGAAGAGGCTGTCATAGCCTGAGAGATTGTGGAAAGCAATGGGTACAATAAACAATTTTCGAAAATTCAAGTTATAGGCTTGGTGAGCGAAGTTTCTGAATTTACCTGTAAAATGGTCATGATCACGTACAATGATATCTTCTTTACTGAAGGGTTTTTCGCATATATTGCACACTCTAGCATTAACAATATCAGGATTGCATGTCATTGGCACAATATTTTTGATTTTTGATTCTACAAATTTGGCAATGTTAGCCATTTCATCTGTGAACCATTGTATGCAATCCTCACCTCGACAGCTTTTGAACTGTGAAAAGCTGTCATTGAAAGAACATTTGAGGTAGTAGCCCGCACTAAATGTTTTATGTTTTTGATATTTTTTCGTCTTTTGAGAAATTTTCTTGTTACATTTTTCCAAAACTGATTCAAAATCCGCGTAAATGATGAAAGGACATTGTTGTTTATAAACATGATTACGGAATTCAACGTAATCGTATGATGGAAAATAAATTTTACAATTATTTGAATTTTTGCAAAGTGCTTCATGGTCTTTCAATTTCTGCTGGCAATTGAAATAATTGAGACACCGATCGCACAAAAATTTTTTACGATGAGACTTGCTTACTTGAGTTCCTACCAGTCTAGACATATCTCTTATCCAAACATAATGGTACTTTATATCAATATTTTCATTGTCAACAGGTGGGGCGTCATAGTCGTTTAATTTTGGAAAATATTTATCCTGAATGAGTAATAAATTAAATTTGTTGTTCGTCAGTCTTGCTGGCACTACTACATAAAATGATTTTTCGTTAACTTTATTCAATTCTAAAGCATAAATGTTTACTGAAATATTGTTTAGTTTTTCATATTTTGAAATCTGTTGTAACTTCATTGGAGCGTCTAGCCCTACAGTATTCAAAACTGTAGACTAATGTGGATATTTTGACAGCATTTCTGTATGTTTTGCTACAGGATATAATGCGCTAACAACACTCCAATAGAAGCACATTTCATCATTATTCTGAACGTTAACGCAAGCTCGTTTCTTAACAATTTGGTTAGGTAGACTAATGAAGGATGTGCCGTTGTTTCCAATTTCGAATTTATTTATTGCTACTTCCAACAATACAACTTCACTTAAAGCCCATCCGCTTTCTTTTTCTTCAAACTCGCTCAATTTATTTAAGATAATAGCTACAACATTTTTATTATACCAAACAGCTAAGTTAGTACCTTGGTCTATGACGGCATTGGGAGTATTAAAATATTTCCTATCAACTATTTCACCATCATTCGATTTTTTTACAAAATCCCCCAATAATGTTGTATTTACTTTCAAGCATTTCATTCGCTTCAAAGTTTTAGATATTTTTGATCGGAGTGGAAAAAAAGCATCTTCCAATAAATTTTTCGCGTCTTTATGCGATAAATTGATAATTACTCCTGTTTCAACTCTACAATCGAAAATAGCCTCAACATTTTGCCATTTCACTCTACTGCTTCGCTTCAATCCTGAACCTATTTTTGAACACCCCATTATTTTGATAAGTGATCTGAATCGTTTTAATTCCCAAATTTTTGAAATAATTTTCATTTTTTCCCCCACAGAAAATTTAATTTTTTTCATCGCTGAATTACACTTCCTAATATGTTGATTAATGAAATTCGAAACTTGTTCGGCAAGAGCACTAGAGTAGTTATCTCTGATGTATTCGTTAATTTTCGACATAGTTTTCGAGAAATCAACCATTGTAATATAATATAATACAACAGTATAACTTACAATAGTTTTTTTTTTCCGTGGTCGCTAATTTTCTATGAATTCGAACTGCTGAGCGAGGTTTGGCTTCCCTAAATCTTGGGACTCTCTGCAAATGATGGAGTATTTTCCCTCGAAGAAATATTGAATGTTAGGCTTGATTACTTCGGTAACACGGGTTGGTAGAAAAATGATACAATCGGCCAACTCTAGGAGCACAGCCTCACCAAATTTGCTTTTGGTTACTCTAGCTGATGATATTTTTTGAGGAGTGTTTCTTGGGAGGTCAGCTAACTTCTTTATTGGTTTTCTGTTGAGAAGACACACTGAATTAACTTTCGATAGATCCATCTAAATTAAAAAAAAAACATTCTCCATTGTAAAAAGAGTTAAAAGAGAACAACAGAATTATCAAAACGTTTGCGGAGCAGAAAAATCTTATGAAAAACACAAAATGACTTTTCCAAAAAAATATTAGAGCGTAAGAAAAAACAGAATTGTGGAATCACACGTGAAAAAGAACTATTTTCAACTAAAATTTTCAAAACGTTTGTGAAGCAGAAAAATCTTACGAAAAACGCTAAACGACTTTTCCAAAAAATCTTATGAAAAACGCTAAATGACTTTCAAAAATTTCAGATATCAAAATCAAACCGAAAAGCAAATAAAAAAGTACTTACTTTTCACTTATTTGATGCACGACACAGGTACAACGTTAACTGGTGCTTTCGACGAACAAAATGATACGCTTATTTGTGTGCACTTCGGTTTTATAAAATGCGAGATAAGGACGTATTTTTCATAGAACTATCTGATATAATTCAAGTAACGAAAAAACATTTCAATTGCGGATTTGATAACGAGTGTGAATTTCCGGTGTAGTTGGTATTGTGGCATCGAGATAATCATTATCAGTTCTAACGATTTCCTTCGAATGTGGTTCAGGAACTCTTTATCAGTTTCAACTATTTCCTTTGAATGTGGTATTTATATCTATAATGAAATATTTTTCAACTCTTCGATAAATACAATTTGGAATTCAATTTTACATTTTTTATTTAAAAAAAGTAATGCCATTTCTATTAACCACTACAATTATTTCCTTCACAATTCTGATCAATATACATGCTAATATCGTAGATACTATGATGAGGATTCTGTTAAGCTGAAATTCCATTTTGGATTTGTTTTTCTCACTCCCTGCTGGAACAAATTCCTCAGTTTTCATGTCTATTTCTCGAAGATCTTCAAATATCAGTTTCAGCTTGTACTTGAACGCTATATTCTTCGGAACATGGCTAACAAATACTGCTAATTGCCCTCCATTGACTGATGTTAAATGCATTGTTTTCCATTGAGTTCTATTGCAACCCCGATCGAAATCTTCTTGCTTCACGCATATTGCCATGTATTTCACTCTTTTTGGTACGTTGACGTATAAAACATTATTCAATATTGCTGTCAAAAGTATAAAATTTGTTTTCAATCGCAGAGACATATTCTACAATGCGTGAGGCTGGATTCTTCTTAATGGATATCTCGTTTGCGACAATTTTCGATTGAACACTTTGTCTTGAATGTCCAAATTATTCAACTGCTTCAAAACGTTCTCTTTTTCTTCGAAAAATTGAATATCTGACTTTAGTTCTTGAATATGTCTACAAAACTGCTCCACCTTCCATCCGTATTCTTTAGATGCCATTTTATTACTGATTATTTCAACTACCCAATGACACACACATACTTTCCAAAAATAATTTTATCTTCCCCCCTCCCACCTGATGATAGTGATGAAAAACGAAAACAATAACGTAAATGGGTATAGCACATTGAATAGTGTACTTAGTAAACATAACTGTGTCTCTGAATACTCCAATGGGTATCGCACATTGAAGGTGACGACCTCCGTTAAGCTGACATGTTATTTCTCTTAAATATTGTTATTTGAGACACCCGGTATATCATTTGGCAGCCGCCATGTTTTTTTTTTCTATTAAATACTGTATTATGAGCCACCTCCGCCATGTTTTTTTTTCTCTTAAATCCTGTATTTTGAGTCTGAATATGTCATCCACAATCATTATTCTTATTATATATATTATATATATTATAAGCGCGCGGTAGTGGAGAAGTGTTATCAATCTAAGGGATCTATCGCGACTCGATGAACGCCAAACACAACGACGCACCGAAATTCAGCAGCGCGCGGTACTGGAGAATTGTTATCAATCTAAGGGATCTCTCTCGACTACGTCACAGGATGAAAGCAGACCAGCGACGAACCGAGAGTTCAAAGTTCAAGGTCGATTCAAACGCCCATAGCTACACTATTTATATTTTTGGTCTTCTGACTGAAATAAATTTTTTTGCATCATTTGATGAAATGTTATAGTAGTCGATATTTGCTACACCGTTCAAAATCACTCCATTTTTCATTCTGGACCAACATTATTTGATAAATTCAACTACGATTTTCCAAATTCCAACTGCGCATGTTCGAAGAATATTCTGAAATATTTGGTTTGAATGAGATGTGACGAAGCTCAAACTGCGCATGTTGATTATAATCGCGATTTTGTAGGCACAAAAAATACCAAGTACCGATTACTTTCTTGGCTAATACCCCACACATTAAATTCGTATAGAAATAAAACACACATTTTTTAAACGATATTTAATATCTATTGAATACAAGAGGACCTCCATGTAATCTACGAGTCAAAATTATTTCATTTTCCTCTTTGGAATCGTCTGCTATTGAATTTTCTATTTGTTGCTGTATATTTGTTATATCCTTCATCGCGATATCATTATCTGTAGAGCTGGGTGTTTGAATATTAGCGTTCCTAATATGATGGCTCAATATGTTCATCAGACGAGGACAACCGCTGATAATTCCTTCTTCTTTTAGGTAGAAACAGCAATGATATAATATTTTGATATTTTCATGAAATGTTAGCGTTCACCGGTTCATCTGATTTGTATCTTTGTTTGTGAGCATTGGTAAACATTAAAATATTTTTGTAAACACCCAAGTCTTTGGCTGTTTAATTTTAAGGAATTCTTTTCAATAACAGTTGGAGTAATCCAGTCTTAGGATTAAAATTTCTGTTTTGTACACCTGGTTTATCGTTTCCATATTGCACTGGAGTGTTGCCAATAACAGATTCATCCTCAAAACGAAGCCCATAAGAATCAGACTCGATCGTTCTTTCTTGCTTTGAGCTCACCTTTTGTTCCATGCATATATCTTTTCTACTATGCATACTCCAACATATCTATATATGCATAACCGTCACATACTGTGCCATTCATAGCCATACTGCGTTAAGCGTAAACGTCACATACTGCACCATACCGAACCATACTGCGCAAAGCGTAAACGTCACATACTGCACCATAGCGAACCATACGACTCCATTTGAGCGGAAACGCAGCGTTTTCGCGCAATTGCATATTATCAAGTAGGTACCCTCCAATTTGGAGAACGAATGAACAATTTTTGAAAGTATAATTTTATACAGAGTGAGGCAATAGTACGTCAGAAATCAGAGTTCTATTGTGATATAGATTTAAAAACAAAATTATCTAGACAACAGGATCTAGGACAAAAATGTTTTGCTTAACACAGCCTAACCAGAACACATAGTGGCTAATGATCTTAGCAATCGATGCCACTATAAACACCCAGAGAAAAAAAAATGTTATAGATTAGTGAATTTTTCAAACATCTGCGTATTCTCCATTCCCCACTATAATTGATTATCTCTGAATCACTTGGATGTTAGGTAAGACTTTTAAGCCAAAATTAGTCCATTTGCATACCGTAAAAATCCCTGACATCATAGTGATAGATTTAGAAAGACAATCTTTTTAAGGCCATTTTATAGATAGATTCGTAATATTTCTCATTCTTTTTTATGGCTCCAAATTGCACAAGATGATCGACCAATATTTTTCAGTAAATACAGTATTTTTCAAATATAACTTTCGCTTTCTTTTAAAATGAACAGTCCTTATATTTTATGACTATGTGATGTAGAATATGATGTAGAATAGCATTCATAAACATTTTTTCATTGTAGATCTCTAAGACGATTTGTAACCGTTTTCGAATTATTGAAGTTTGAAAATTGTAAGCAACTAGAACACACTGTATAATTGACCGAAGGTAACAACACCGCATACTTGCAATGGGCGGGAATTAATCAGATCGGTTTCAATCAAACAAGTCTTATGTCGAGAAAAAAATAAAGTTGCCTTACCCTTTCCCCACCCACCTGATAATGGATACCAGAAAAGAAAGAGAGTCAAACTGACACGAAACGAAACGTACTGCGGCGGCGATTCCCTGCAAAAATGTGATCAAAATAGACGTTTTTCGCGTTCCAAAAAACAACTAAAATTTGAAACGCTTAAACATGCAAAAGTGCAGCCACAATAAACGTTTTCGCGTTCCAAAAAGCAACCTAAAATTAAACCGAATAAACTGTTTGTTTACATGTATTTTTTATGGAGATTTGACATTCCAAAATTGGTCAAAATACACGTTTTTGCGTTCGAAAAAACAACTAAAATTTGAAACGCTGAAACATGCAAAAATGCGACTGAAATAGACGTTTTATAAGGTTAGTTTAGTGGTTCGTTCTGCTTCGATCAAACTGACTATCTGTCACTCTGCCTGTCTGTCTACTATCACCGAAAAAGAAACAGAGTCATACTACACATACTGGGTATCGCACGTTAAAAATGACGGAACCCATCACGAATATATCTGAATCTCCATACCCCCAATAACGCGTGTTTTCTTTGACAAATGACAGGGGGCTATGATTTTATGCTTAAATCATATATTGATACACCCGGTATAGCATTTGACAAGCGGACGCCATTTTTTTCTCCTAAATGATGTCGGTTGTTTTTTCTCTTAATTCATGAGTGCTTTGAGACACCCTATATACGAAATCTAACGAGCAGCCGCCATTTTTTTCTTAAATGATATGATTTGAGACAGCCTGTATACTAAATAAGACAAGCCCCCACCATGTTTATTTCTCTCAAATGGTATGTTCCCACTAAACATGGAAACTTACAACTACTTGCAGAGAACTCCCTGGCCCTTGCAGATTCAAACTTGAAACGGAAAATTCACTCACTAAGGCAGAAAATGTGCATACGTTAAGTTGATATTGCTCACTTACCGAATACTTCCGGGCATAAATTCATACCTGACAGTTTTTTACCAATTACAAATGTTAACTTTCAAAACACATTAAAAATAATACTTGTATAACATATACATATTAAAACTTGTATGAGTAAGTTTGATGTAAACTTTGATGTGATATTTCTCAAACCAAAGCTTGTCGTAAATTTTGGGTCATGAATTATTTGGGACTTTACAACCAATTGTTTAGAAGGTTTTCATTTCAAAACTATCATTTCCAAGTTGGATCCCAGCTTTGATGTACATTATTTCAGCATCCTGAGATTGCAGTAAATTTGTGGTGATAAATTATTGGGAAATTCATGCAAAACTTTTGCATGCAAATTTAGTTGAAAATTCGTAAATTTTAGACGAACCTAACCTGACCTGAATAATTTAATAAACAGATTAAACTGAAAAAAGGGCACATTGTTTTATTCACCGGTGGCTCAACAAAACCCGTATCTCATGGTCAAATAGTTTTATCAAATTGCCTAGCAGTGGTGTCACTTCTATTGGCATATTAACACAATTTGAAACAATCCACCATAAAATAACGCCTCTGTAAGGTAGTTTTGAAGTGTTATGTGGTTTTATCCACAAAACAGACGTTATTGTGTGGTTTTATTAAACTATTTGACCATGATCCATGTAATGACAAGACAGCTGTTCTTGTCATTTAAACTTCCCGCCATTGTTTTGACCAATTACAGATCTCGTCCTCTGTATGGTTATATCGTGGTCACGTGATCTACCGTCTACGTATCCATTTTGGATTTGCTTCTGGTTTTTGCTCTAATGCTGATGTGGTTGGTGAACTCGTGTAGTAGTGATGTATAACGAAATCCCGCTTCACTCGCGTCTTCATTACATTTGTGTTGGTATTGTTGAAATATGTGAAGAATGAAGATATATATTCTAAATGAATAACAAGGTGAGTGAATTATTGTTTAGTGTACCTAGTTATATATGCAGAATTGATTTCAATTACGAGAAATTTGTTTACTGTGTATCATATGAGAAGACTTTCATCGTGTAAATGTCTCTATAGGTAGGTAGATAGATATATGTTTAGGAAAACACATTCGTAACAGATTATTATACCTACTAGTAAACTTATTTTTTTGTTTGTTTTCACGAACAATTTCACTGTTTCGTATGTTTAAAAATATTGAAATTAAAATTACATCAGACTATCAATAAGACCTATGAAGGTATAAAGCAAAGGACAATGGGGGGACATGCTTATTTATACTTCTTCTGGCATTATTTACCTCGTTCAGTGAAAATAAAATATGCACATAATGTAGGTCTGTGTCCTCTGCTAGGTATAATTATTGAGTAGAATTATTATAATCATAATACTCTTTTGAAAGAGGGGGGATGCTGGGAGTAAACAAGTTCTTAAACATATTTCATTGTAAATTGTGAAAGGCTTTTGCGTCCATAGTTAATTACATGGTGGTTCTTCCGGTTTTTAGGCCGACGTATATTTTGAGAAGATCCCTAGAGATTTTTGCATGTGAATTGAATAAGTAACTGGAAACATGCAGAAATCTATCTTGACGAAACGTCGAGATCTTCTCAAAATATACGTCGGCCTGAAAACCCGAAAAACTACCATGTAATTATTCATTGTTTCCCCTAATTATATAATTATTGGCTTTGACAATCAAGGTGCATTTTCAAAATATGAATTGGTTTTAATGAGAATAAATGACACCAAAAAGTAAAAAATTAGATATCAACTCCAATTTCATCATTTCAAAGTTTTTTTGCAAAATCTGTTTTTGGGGCGTTTCAAAATTCATTTGCCAAAAACCATTAAATGAAGTAGGAATTTCTATTGTCTTGAGTTTTGAAATAAATCACTTGACAGTTTGGTTATTAGCATATGAATTATGAAGTAGAATAGGTAAAAAAAGATTATTGAGAAATATTTTTAGAGAAATACCTACTGAAAACCCAATATTTTCAGTAAAAAGTCTTTTCTTCCGAAATTCCTTCAGATTTTCTTTTGGCAATTTCATTCTGGTATACCTTTCATGTTAAGGAGAACCAATCTCACATATCATCTTTTTTTTGCAGGAACGACAGAAGGAACATTAGGACCTAATTAATATAGAAATGTAATATGTATTTTATTAAACACTTTATAACTGCAATAGTTTTTTGTAAATTGAAAACTTCTTTTCCCTAAACTCGTCCATCTTATGTAGGAACTAACAATGGAGAATATTCAGAAAGAAATAACTTCCATTTTCTTCTTGGGGCTAAAATACAGTTGATGAAGATACATTGAAAAAAATATTGGAGTAACAATAGCAAAAGAAGTCTCACGAGTTTTTGAGAAGTTTTATTTTAGTTTGTTTTTTCTACATTATTACGATGTAAAATAGAAATGTTTGACTAAAGTTTAACATCATGATGTAGAGTCACACTTTCAATTCAATAAAGTTCATGTTTGAAAAATTTTGCATGCCTACTCTCAATATTTTACATGTTGGTATTTGGAGAAAACAATAAATATCAAACACAAATCTGACGATCATTTCTATAGAACTTTATATAGGTAAGTAGTTCAACATTGTATCCATTTGAGTTGGCGACATAATATTTCATGAAAAACTTTTTTATTTTTCGTTTTAAGAAGAAAAGTTACTTCATGAAAAGTTTTGCATGTTCTAGAACCTAATTATGAATAATTAAAAATTTGTTAGTCGTATTTGAGAGAGAGTCAAAAAATACGAGTTAGAGGATACTTTTATTTGTGAAAATATCGAAAATTGTAATTAAAATTTGATCAGAACTAAATATGGCGTTCATACGGTAACACTTTAGCATTTGAATAAAGGCTGTCGTAGAGAAGTCGGAGAATTTTCAAAGGCTTAGCTAGTTTTTAACGAAAATTTGTGTAGAAATTGGTAGGAGAAGAATATGAAAAAGAAGTATTTCATTCAGATATATATGATTGCTTATTGGAACATTAATAATTTTGAACATCTTTTCATAATTTGAATTTCCGATTTTGTTACAAGTAAAAGTGCTTTAAATTAAACATGTACCAAATTCATATTTTTTTACTCTATACTCATTTACAACTGCCACATTTTAAGGTATGATCATTCAATATAAGGTATCTAGAACGTGCAGGATTCTCAATGGAGAATAATTTTTTTTTTAAATCGTAAAATAAAAAAGTTTTCAATATGTCGCCAACTCAAGTGAACATACTGTAATAACATTTTAGAAATGCTCCAGAAATTTTCACATGAAATTTGCAATAAGAATTTGTAACGAACTTTCAAATGGAATTTTTTGGGAATTTTGAAATGGACTTTCGTAAACTGCATAGCAAGTTTACGAATTCAAGTTCACTAATGGCATTCTTGTGCACACTTGCTATCTACATATTTTAGAAGTGATCTGAAAGTTCTCCTATGCTATTCACAATGAGATTCCTATTATAAACTTAACCACCGACAATTCGAAGCTGCTGCCAAAGCAAATGGATGGAATGCTGGGGAAAAAGTTTTAGCATTGACACTGGCATTGCGTGGCGAAGCAACAAACATTTTACAGACCCTCACCGCCCAACAACAGGAGGACTACGAACAGCTAGTAAAACATCTGGAACTTCGCTATGGTCAAGCCCATCTTGAACACGTATATCACTCGCAGCTGAAAAACCGATGCCAAAAGTCAAGCGAATCATTACAAGAATTCGAAGCAGACATTGCACGCTTGGTTCGCCTTGCATATCCAGCTACACCGGAAAATGTAATGGAACGACTAGCGGTTCAGGCATTTTTGGATGGGCTTCGTGACCAAGAAACGAGGCAGGCATTGACACTAGCTCGCTCCGCACATCTCGTGGATGCATTGGCACGCGCTGTGGAATTCGAAGCAGCAAAGCAATCCTGCAAAAGCCAGAGTAGAGTCCGGATGATCGAGGAAGACCGACAGGAGCCTACTAATATGGAAGCTGTGATGCGAAAAGTGCTGAAGGAAGTTGTGCCTGAGAGAAGACTGATACGATGCCGAAATTGTAGAGAACTTGGGCACGTGCGTAGCAAATGTCCAACATTGAATAAATCGACATCAACGATGAAGGTCAAGATGGAGCAATCGTCAGCCCGTATCCAACAAGCCCCAGTTAACAATGCATATGTCGCTGTACTTCAAAGACAAGACAAAGGTGTTTTTGTAGACGGTCTCATTAACAACGAGCCTCGCACCATGCTCCTTGATACGGGTGCGACTAGGACAATCCTTGGACCTATTTTTGCCAAAACACCGGCAATAATCGAATCGTCGGATTGGAAGCTACGCACAGCAACAGGAGAGCCGGCAACTGTGTATGGTGAACTTCCAATTGAACTGACTTTGGGCAGCACTACAGTGAAACACCGGGCTCTAGTAGCGGATATCGAGGACGAGGTAATAATTAGAATGGACATCATGAATTCTAGAGGATTCGAGCTGGTACTTCATGGGAGAAATGAAGAAATGGTTCGAGTTCTGCTGGCTGAAGATGTAACCGTACCGGAGAGGGCTGAAACCATTTTGGAGGCTCGCCTGGATGGAGGTGCGAGCAGTGGAAACGTGGTGATGTTCGAGCCCAAGCTACATGATGAGAAAATTGGACGAGGAATTGCACTAGGAAAAACCTTGTTGCGTGCTGATAAAGTGCCAGTAAGGGTAATGAATGTCAATTATTACCCGGTGACCTTGAAGAAGGGAACGATTTTGGGGCACTGCTCGTCAATTTCCTCTGTGATTAGGAGTGTACGCGGCACTGTTAGCCAAGCCAGTAACATGCCAGCAGAATTGGAGAAGTTGGTTGCTATTTCGTCCAAGGACATGGGGCCAGCACAAAAGCCCAAACTGTGGGAACTAGTATCAGGAAATCTTCGATACCGGAGTAGGCAAAGGCGGTAGAACAAAGGTGGTTCAGCACAAGATAGATACTGGAAATGCCCGACCAATCAGGCAATCAGCTAGAAGACTTCCTCTAGCCAAAAATGAGGAGGCTGACAAAATAGTCTGCGACATGGAGAAAGACGGAGTCATCGAGCCATCCGACAGTCCCTGGTCCTCTCCAGTCGTGTTGGTGAAGAAGAAAGATGGATCAACACGGTTTTGCGTAGACTACCGTCAACTAAACAACGTGACGAAAATGGACAGCTACCCTCTCCCAAGGATAGACGACACGCTAGACACGCTGGCTGGATCTACGATTTTCTCGACCTTAGATTTGTAGAGCGGATACTGGCAGGTAGAACTGGCCCAGGAAGATCGAAAAAAGACAGCTTTTACCGTCGGCTCCGGATTATGGCAGTTTACAGTTATGCCATTCGGCCTCTGCAATGCTCCAGCCACGTTCGAAAGATTGATGGAGACGGTTTTGAAAGGACTATCATGGAAGACGTGTCTGGTGTATCTCGAAGATATTATTGTGGTTGGCAGATCGTTCGAGGACCATGTAAAAAACTTGGAAGAGGTATTTCAGCGACTGAGAAGCTCCAGACTGAAACTGAGCCCTAAGAAATGTCATCTGTTTCAAAAAGAAGTACGTTATCTCGGCCACGTTGTCTCTGGGAAAGGAGTGGCAGTAGATGAGCAGAAGATCAAAGCTGTTAAGGAATGGCCCGTTCCGAAAGACATTCACCAGCTTCGAAGTATTGTGAATGAATGTGTATGAGGAACCTGGAAGGAGGAGGAATGATGAATGGAAAAAGGTGAGAAGGAATTTTGATAAATGGGCAGGCGGGAAGATCATCCTCGGGGACTTCAACGCCAAGCATGTCGCATGGGGAGGAATGGTGACGGATGAAAGAGGAGAGGATATACTGGACTGGATAGTGGAGAAGGGTTATCAGATTGAGAATGATGCGAACAGCCTGGCGACGTTCTCTAGTGCAAGAGGCGAGAGCTGGATTGACGTAACCATTTGCAGCAAAAGCTGGGTGAGAGACTGGGAGGTAAGCGAGGATGAGTCACTGAGCGATCATCGAGTGATACGTTTCCTAATAGCCGGAGAGCCGACAACGCGAAAAAGGACCTTTTTGAATGTTGGAAGGACAAATTGGGCCGTGGTGGAGGAGATAGTCTCGACATATGATATGGGGAAAATAGATAGCAGTGAGGAGGTAGAAGCAGAAGCGGGGAAACTCCAGTCCTTGATTGTTCGGGCGTGTCGCAAGGCAATACCCAGGAGTACAAAAGAGGAGCAAGAGGAGAGAGAATGGTGGAATGATGAGTTGGGTAGGATGAGAAGAAGAGTGAGGAAACTCAGGAGGGAGTACCAGGAAAAAAGAATAGAGGATAAAAGAATCAGAAAACAGGGTATATTTAGGAGACAGAGGAATGAGTACAAGAGGGGGACTGCAAGGGCAAGAATCGAGTGGCTGAAAGAAAGGGTCGAGAGGTTGCAATCGGAGAAACCGTGGAACAGAGTGTTTGGGCTCCTGAGGAAAGAAAGGGCAGAGGAAATACCGGGCACGGCTAAGAGGGAGGATGGCACATACACCGAGGGGAAGCACGAAACCAGCAGATACCTGCTGGACAAGTACTTCCCGATCGATGACAGGGGAAAAGACACCATGGGTAGACGCTGCATTAGGGAGGACGGAGATGAAGGATGGGGACCGGAGCAGCCCAACTTCACGGTGAGGGAGGTACAAGAGGTAATGGAAGGATTAAAAGACAACAAAGCGACGGGAACAGACGGCATACCTAATGAGGTGATGAAACACGTGGCGAACCTAATAAGCGAAGATCTTACGGATATACTCAACGCATGCCTTAGGCTGAGGTATTTCCCTGCAGTATGGAAGGTGATGAAGGTTGTGTGGATTCCTAAGAAGGATAGTAGCCTAAGGCCGATCAGCTTGCTGACCGCGTTATGGCGAACTTTCGACCGGCTTCTCAGCGGAAGAGTACAGGTGTGGTGTGAAAGAGGACAGAAGTTCTCGCCCTGCCAATTTGGCTTCAGGGCGGGATTGGACACATCGACTGCTGTTGAGAATATGGTGGAGAGAATGAAGAGAAGTAAGAACGAGGGTATGCATAGCATGGTAATGGCGCTGGATTTGTCGAACGCTTTCAACACGGCATGGGGACCTGCGATAGGATGGAATATGAGAAAGATGGGGCTACCGGAGAACATTGGCAAGGTGTGCATGGAATTTGTAGGCGAAAGAAGAGTCAAGAGTGGAGGCGTGGAAGCGATCGTGGACAGGGGGTGCCCGCAGGGATCCAGCCTGGGATCCACGCTATGGCTTATTGTCATGGAAGCGTGGTTCGAGAGGATGAGGGCAGTTAACGAAAAGGAATATGACAGGATAAATGAAGGGGTGCCAGCAGCGCACAGAGTAAGTGGTGGGACGAAGGTGTGGGCCCAGGCCTACGCCGACGACCAACTGATAGTGGTGGTTGGCCCGTCGGTAAAGAAAATAGAAAGGATGTGGAAGGAGGTGTGGAAAGAATGTCAGGAATGGGAGGATGAAATGTGGCTGAGGTATAACGAAAACAAGACCGAATGCATGTTTGTCCCGGCCAGGAAACTGGACAAGGAACCGGTGGTTAGGGTGAGAGAGCAACGGATTGAGTGCGGCGGTAACATCACATACTTGGGCATGATAGTAGACAAGGGCCTACTGTACATTGATCATCTTAAGGAGGTAAGAAGGAGAACGGCTATAGTTGCAGGAAAACTAAGAAGATGGACGGGCCGTGACGTAAGGCTAAGAAGAGGATGTGTCAGACTGATTTTCGAAAGAGTGGTTAAGCCGGTGGTGATGTATGGCGTCCAAGTGTAGGGAGCAAGAGCGAAGGACTCTAGGGTGATCAGACAATTGGGGGCGATACAGAAACCGTTTACGCTATCGGCCAGCGGGGCATATAGAACGGCGCCGTCAGCCGCGTTATGCGTGCTGACTGGGATGGCGCCTCTATACATAGAGGCAGCAACGAGGTATGAAGAATGGAAGGCGCACGGAAAAGAAAAAGTAAGAGGACGGATAAACGGGTGCGACAGAATATACCCATGGATGATCGGAACAATTCTGGAGAACCGAGAAGGGCTAAAAGAGGCATTTGTGGACGCGGTTAAGAGAGAGGACGGACGAGTGGGTATAGGATGGGCGCATAAGAAGGGGAGCGAGTGGAGAATGGGTCGGGAAAAAATCAGTGAGCTGGGAAGCGTACAGGAAGCCGAAATGGTGGCTATAGGTACTGATGGGTGGAGAGATGGACATAAGAATAATAAGTGACTCGCCTGGAGCAGTGGAGACCATTAGGAATGCGAGGACGAAGAGCAAAAGGGCAGCTCGTATTAGGAGAATGCTCGAAAACATAAGGGTAGCGGGATTGGTGACGGAAATTGAGTGGAGGAAAGGGCATGTTAGGGAGAATGAGGGTAACAGAAGAGCAGATGAAGAGAGTAGAAGAGGTGCGGAACTGCAAGAGATCACATGGCAAATAGACTTGGGACATAGCAGAATGGAGGAGAGGGAAAGGATTAGGAGAATGGTGATGGAAAAATGGCAGGGTGAATGGGACAGCGGCATGACCGGCAGAAGCGTACATGGTATGTGCAACAGGGTAGGGATGGGGTGTATACCATTAGCAAGGAAGGCAGTGCAACTGGTCACAGGGCATGGGAACTTTCGGGGTTACCTGGCAAGGTTCGGAATTGCACAAGAGACCCCATGCCAGTGTGGAACTGGCGGGACTGACACGGCGGAGCACATCAGGAACGATTGCATGCGGAGAGAAAGGGTAGAATGGAGAAGGAGGATCGAGGAAGAGGAGGATAGACTTGGAGCGTTACAGCTAAGGGATACGAATGGTGTGAAGGATGAATGGGTAAGGACATTGAATGAATGGGCTGGGGCTGTGGTCGAGGATGAAGAAGTATGAGAACCAACATAGTGTCAATGCGACGGTAATAGTGGCCTGGCTTCGGGATAAACGAGCGACGAAAGTAAATCGGGAGAGCAGGCGCTCGGATAGAATAAGACTGCCGACCATAGAGGGCGCTGTTTGAATGTGGAGGATGAGCGGAATAAAGAAGGAAGGATCTTCCCCGCTGATTGCCCGCCCGGTATTCGGTGGGTCACGACCCAATGGTGGTGGGGGGGTGTGGCGGGGCGGAGGAGCGAGGGATATCGTGACGTGGACGTTGGAATGGGATGTAGGTGCAGCTTTATGGCCTAACGGCTTGGCAAGTGCAGCACACCTGGGGTGGTTTTAGTCAGTAAGAGTCTGACACTACTGATACGCGATGGACACCGAGCGATCAGAGTCCATGAGAATTTCCACCCCACTGAAAAAAAAAAAAAAAAGCTTCGAAGTATTCTTGGCTTGTGCACTTACTATCGCCGATACGTGCTGGGATTTGCTAACATCGCAAAACCACTGACCAGGCTCACGGAAGGACAAACAAAAATCCAGTGGTCAGATGAATGCCAAGATTCATTCAGGAAGTTGAAAGGAGCTTTGATCAACGCACCAATCCTGAGCTACCCCCTTCCAGACGGGAAATTCATTTTGGACACGGACGCCAGTAACGTGGGACTTGGAGCTGTCCTGTCTCATATCCAAGTAGGACAAGAGAAGGTCATCGGTTACTTCAGCAAGACCCTCAGTAAACCGGAGCGGAATTACTGTGTCACCAGGCGGGAACTGTTGGCTGTTGTCAAGGGAGTTGAGCACTTCTATAAGTACGTGTATGGACGAAGATTCCTGCTGAGAACTGACCATGCAGCTCTCAAATGGCTCCTACAGTTTAAGAATCCCGAGGATCAAGTGGCCCGCTGGATTGAGAGGCTCCAGGAATTCGACTTTGAGTTCGAACATCGGGCTGGGACCAGGCATAAGAATACGGATGCTCTTTCGCGAAGACCATGCCCAGACGACTGTTCGCACTGCCGACGAACAGAGGAAAAGGAGTCGACACTCTGCAGAACCACGGCGGTCGATGATAACTGGAATGACCACAAGATCCAGAAAGACCAAGAGAAAGATCCAGATCTTGGTTTAGTCATCGGCTAGAAAAAGAGTGAGCAAAGACCGTCGTGGCAGGAAATAGCCAGTTGTTCTCCAGTCGTTAAAACTTACTGGGCCCAATGGAACTCCTTTACCTTAGACAATGGAGTCTTGAAGCGTGTGTTGTAGTCGGATGATGGCGGGAAAGAAAGACGTCAGGTAGTAGTTCCCAGAGGCAGAAGACAGGAAGTGCTCCGAGAAATCCATGATGGGGTCACCGGAGGACATCTGGGAGTGACGAAGACCCTCCAGAAAGTTAGGCAACGGTTCTACTGGCCCAATTATCAAGCTGACGTCAAGGACCGGTGCAGAAAATGTGCTGTATGCGCTGCCAGTAATGGGCCTCGAACAAGACCTAAGGCCCCTATGCGCCAGTACAATGTGGGCAGTCCATTCGAAAGGATCGCCATTGACATCGCTGGCCCGTTCCCACAATCTGAACACGGGAACAAGTACATCCTTGTGGCGATGGATTACTTCAGCAAGTGGGCCGAAGCCTATGCCCTGCCCAACCAAGAAGCCTGAACATCTGGAAAACGAGGACCACAGCTCTACATCCGCAGTCTGATGGAATGGTGGAGCGGATAAATAAGACGATAAACCGCCACCTGTCCAAGGTAGTCTCTGACCACCAGAAGGATTGGGACCAGTACCTTCGTCTGTCCCTGATGGCGTATCGCGGGAGATGACTACGTCAGCAAACTGCGACAGAGAATGGACGACATCCATGAACGGGTCCGTTTGAACATCCAGAGTGTCAGCGACAGAATGAAGGAGACCTACGACATCAAGGCGGATGCTGGTGGATATCAGACAGGTGACCTTGTCTGGCTATACAACCCTAAACGTCGCCGTGGACTATCACCGAAACTTCGGAACTCGTGGAAAGGTCCATATAAGATCATGAAAAGGATAAACGACCTCGTCTACCGCATATATAAGCCACCACGAGGAAAACCTAGGGTAGTCCACTTCAATAGGTTGTCCCCTTACGCCGGAAACCACGATCAAGTCCGCACCGTCAGATCACCGGAGGACGAAATGACGTTTCAGAGGTTCATGTCCCTGTACTCGAACGGACAGAAAGTTCAATATGGGGTAACCCGAGAGGAGTCACGAGATCTTTTCAAGGTGCCTGCCGATTACGCGTTAGCTCACTGTGTGGCAGAAGATATCTAAAGTCCAGAGGCATTGCCGTAGTATTCTCCAAGAAGTTCAGTCGACTCCAGGAACTGCGGGAACAGAACCCGGAAGTTGGAGGGGTGCTACAGCTGAGGAAGGGCCAGAGAAACATCTATTATTTGGTTACCAAGAAGCTTTCTCGAGATAAGACGTCTTATGAAGATGTCTGGAAGAGTCTCACCAGATTAAGAGACATGATGTTGGACCAGAATCTTGTGGACCTGGCAATCCCAAAATTGGCCTGTGGGATTGATGGGCTGGACTGGAGAGTTATAAGGAGCATGTTGAAGACAATTTTCAGATCCAGTGGCGTCAAGATTTTGGTGTGCTGCAACCATCTTCCTCGACCCATCACAAAGACTGTGGAGTGTTACTTCCATCGAACGTCCAGGTGCAGATATGGAAAATCTTGCAGATATCTCCACACTCCAAAAATGACATTTCGTGACGAAACGTCTTTAAGAAAGGGGCAATGTAACGATTTTGAGACCGGCCTCGAGTCCGGCCCTGATCATCGTTAACTCAAAATGTAAACAAGTTCTCCGCTGACAAACAAATGAATCACGTGGAAGAATCGCGAACCCTCTGAACCCTTGAAAGGCCGAGAACTGTAAATACTAGTATATAAGCCACTGGGTATTAGATGGCGGGACAGTCATAATCAGGGATAGTCAGAGTTCAGAGTTAGTTACAGTTCCAGAGTTCGCAGATAGAGACTGACACAGCTATAAAGAAAATTTCATGAAAGATGGGCGACACTACTTGACGGAAGATCATAAAACTAATAATGAATTATGGTGGATTACGTAATCCAATCTTCCGCAAAAAAACCTATACAATAGGTATGGTCGTCGGCAAGTATTCAACAGAAAACAACTACTGCCCCCTACGACCATTGAATTATATCTGTTTAATACTTGGCAAAGTTTTCTACAAGAACCACTTTGCAATGCATTTCAAATATCAAAGCTGAAATTATTTTTCGATTTAATTGGGGGAACACCTCCGTACCGGTTTCATGGTCATTGCTTATCATCAGCGAAGGCTAGTTCGACCCAATTGAATCGAAAAATCCTTTTATCCTAATTGGAAATCCCTGAGACAAACACTGAAGTATGAAGTCAGCGCCATATCTGGGTTCCAGATTGAAATGCACTCCGACTACGTGTCGACTTCAATATGAAGCCAGAAACATCATGAAAGATGGGCGATACTACTTGACGGAAGATCATAAAACTAATAATTAGTTATGGTGGATTACGTAATCCATTCTTCCGCAAAGAAACCTATACAATAGGTATGGTCGTCGGCAAGTATTCAACAGTAAACAACAAAGAAAATTAGTGAAGTAAATGTTTTAGTTGAATAATTGTTGTAAATAGTGTTTTAAATAAATTAGTTAAGTGCAGTTTTACTACACTATTGTTGTTATTCATCTACTGAAAAGTGACTACTGAAATTCCAGAAATATACCTATAAATATAGAAAAAATTGTTGGTAAACCATGAGTATATGCTCCACCCAGATGTTACAATATTACATTTTACAAATGTTGCATAGATGTTTTGAGTAACATTATATGTATGTAACAAAATCACATTAAAGTTACGCAAAATATGATACATTTATGTAATGTTAAGTAATTAACATTACATTGTAATATTTAAAAGAGGCACAAAGGCATATGGACGCAACGTATCTGTAACATCAAGCATATCTCTGAATAACATCATCAAGTCGCAATGTGATATAACAGTTATGTTTTTATGTTTACTGGGATCATTCCGTATCTGGAGGATAACAAGATCGTGGTGAACCCGGCTAAGTCCGAGGCCATCAACTTCTCCAAGAAATTCAAGTTTTCGAAAGTCCTGCAGAAGTTGAGGGTCAAGGGCAAAGCTGTGGAGGTGAACACCAACGTGAGATTCCTGGGAGTACAGTTGGACAAGCGCACAACGTGGCACAAGCACTTGAACCTGGCTATTCAGAGGGCTGCAGCAACGGTAAAACGCGTGTACCCACTAATAGCCAGAGGTTCCCGCATGACGTTTGAAGCTTGGATGGCCATCTATAAGCAGATAATCCGGCCGGCCATGTTGTACGCCTGCCCAGCATTCTGCAGCCTGCCCAAAACTCCATTAATGAGGTTGGACAGGATGCAGAACAAAGTACTCCGGATAATCACGAACAGCGATCGCTACATGCGCTTGGATGCTCTGCGCGAGCTTGCTGACTTCGACTCGATCCCGGCACATATAAAGAATTTGTCGTACAAATTTTTCAAGTTCCACCTCTTCAAAAGTTTTCTAACCAGAGATCTTACCAGACTCCGAATATTCGATAATGAGCCCCGCAAACACGGCGGATATCTTCCAGGAAAGACGCTTAGAACCGGTTCCATAGGGAACCTAGTCGTATGAATTGATACACGCCAAGTACCTCATCCCGGTTGTTTGCTGTTAGCCTTTTCCGGGATTAGCTCACAATAGTCAGCCTCACACGAACTTAGACAAGGGCAGTATCTAGATAGAATGCAAATGAACGACACGCATAAGCTTCGAAGGAGGCGTGTATTATGCCATCTACAACCCATATGAGTTGAATAGGTCGACCTTCCGCAAACATCAGCGGAGGCGGCTGTCAGGGCCCCCTGATCGGGACTCTAGGCACCCCTTGGCACATGCGCTCGCCCTCCTTCCTCAGCAATAGGATGGGAGGGGGAGGCAGCTCTCCGTGCGTCCGTATACCGTCGTTGGACTTCCAAGCCCGTGTGGGGTGAAGAAAGGAGACGCTGGTGATATGTTTGTATTTAAACAACTCTGCGGTGACTTCACAAAAATTTTATAAAATAATCATTTATTTATTTATTTATTTGTCTCTGCCTGCCAACCCAGCCGGCGCGAGTTCAAATTTCCTCAGCGCAAATCTTTTTTCTTTTCAGATACCGATCACACAACCAATTCAAATCTCCCGCTCACAGGATCACACCCGAGTTACGCTATTTAGTGGGAAGAAGAAGAACTTGATGATCCGCGACGACGACGAGCTCCATGATGATGACGTAACTACGTGACCACGCCAAATTCAAATTTCAAACTCCCGCCTAGGACGGCCGCCATCTTGGAGTCGCTCACAACACTGGGCCGGGATTCCGAAGTCACGATCGAGCATTAATCGTATCGTTTACACGAATTTGACGATTCCGAGCCTAGACGCCGATCGTATATGTGTTGCAAATAGCCTACATTTTGACGATTAGTTGACGAAAAGTGGATTCCGAAGTGACGATTAGGCCTCAATGGTGTCGTCTAGACGATTTTGATGATTCCGAAGATATATGACGATCGTAAATGTGTTGCAAATTGCCTACATTTTACGATTAGTTGACGATAACTATTTTCTTGTCGTCAGTATATCTATCTTGGTCTGATATGTGTTGCTCTTTTTTTTAGTGGTCATTATTGTTTGTGTATTTGTTTTCATCCCGTTATTTACCTATGATCCATACTTCTTTCTGCAGTAGGGATTTTTTATTCAGAATTGCTTTCAGAGCAACCCAAAAGTTTACTGGGAGTTGATAATGAATTTCATGGAGAAAAGGGCATGGCTAAGTGGCGAATAGCTTTACCCTGTCGAAAAAAATGGGGAATTCTTTTGAGGATTTCTGAGGGTTGTGCTCATAAAGGTACAGCCGGTTGACAGAAACAATTTTAACAATTTTGTTTTTATTATCACAAGGTACCATTACAACTGTTGCAATATTTTTTGGAAATATTAATATTATTAACGAGTTCAAGGAATAAAATGTAGGTACCTATAATGTTATACAAATAAGTATGCACCAAATGTACGTATTCCTTTGAATTAAATTTCAACAGAAAATGCAACACAGAATTACTGGAACCAACATTATGCGAGAATGGATTCCTAACAAAGATATACATTAACAATTAAAGATACTTCTTATAATGATGATAATAGGAGTAGTGTACATAACTGCAGTACAATAATTATTAATATTATTATAGAGTATTATACCTATCTAGGTAGGTACGTATAGATACCTATCCCGGTTTACTGCAATATCAAATTTTATGCCAGTAATATAATTTATAAACTGCAATGAAAGAAAAGGCTACTTCAAAAGTATTACATAGAGGTAGGTTACCTATTGCGATTACAAATTTCTTTATTTTTTAAATGCTCCAAAAACAGCGGATGAATGGTTACAGAAATATTAAGGTGATTTGTCTAACAATTTCAGTGAAATTATCGATAGACAACTGGAAATTTCCAAACTTGTATGTACATGAATGTTGTAACAAACTTGCACTTATTTAATACATTTGCAATTTCAGTATAATACCTCTCCTCTTGTTACTCTTATTTAGATTCAAGGAAACCTTAGGTACCTACCTATACAAGGTAGAATTAATCGTAAAAACAAACATTCAAGAAATGAATTTCCTTCACAGAATAAAATGTTCAATCAATACTCTGGACTCCTTCAACTAATAATGTAAAATTAAAATCACAAAAAACTAACAGATTGAATAAAGAATATTGAGAATATCGAGATTATGTCAACTATCAATTAAGAATTTTATGTTTAATGCGAATCAATTATTGTAGTCGAATCGTCCAAGAATGTCATTTAGGTAGGTATTTACAGGAAATTTCCAATCAAACCAAGAGGTCCCGAGTTCGAATCTCGGTTGGCCCACATTTTTTTAATTCACTTCTAATTTTCATCCTCCCGTTTGCTATGACAAAAATTTACTCTGGATTTTAAATTCAATTACAGACGTTAATACTACTTCATTTTTTCATTTCTTCTTATTTTCTACGATCTACGATCATGTTTCCTCCATTTTCATCGAGTACCGAGAACACCCGACGATTACTTCTTGTCGTCTGAAGTTCGAATCGTTGATCGTTCGTTCGTTCGTGATCGAATCGAAAGTTCAGAATCCCAGGGCTGGTTAGGTGTACAACTGAAAACGAGGAAGAGAAAGACGATATGACATTTGACAGCTGACAACGTGGTGACACATGACAAATGTAGGTTTGGTGAGTTAGGTGACAGATGACAGGTTAGGTTACGTTACTGATGTTCTCTGACGAAGAAGAAGAAGAGACAAATGACAGGTTAGGTGACAGATGAGAGGTTAGGTTACTGATGTTTCGTGACGAAGAAGAATAGACAAATGACAGGTGACACGATGAACGCAGCTAGGCTCTGAACGAAAAGCAGCGAGGCTCTGATCGTCTTTCCCCCACCTCAAAAAGAGCAAAAATTACCATAATGGAGCTAAGCTTTTTCTTATGGGATTTATTGGGGAAATATCCAGAACTCTTGCAGCATATATACTGTCATATTTCGTTAAATGATGATGATACAACCTATTCAATACAATGTGTAAATTACGTAACATACCTTGGAATCGAAATTGATACTCACCTCAGATGGGACATCCACATAAATGAACTTTTGAAAAAACTGAGATCAATATTGTTCACATTGAAGCATCTCAAAAAATTCCTCAGGATAAATGAACTTAAAATCCTATACCATTCACTTGTTGAATCCCATATTCAATATTGAATATCTGCCTGGGGAGGAGTATATAACTGTCACGTAGAGCAACTAAAAGAAATGCAAAAATATTTTCTGAAAATTATCTGCAATAAAAAACGCACATATTCTTCAGAAAAACTATTTGAAGAAATACCCATTCTCGAACTAAAAAAACTTTACTATTACAAGATTCTCTGTTTACAGTATATAAATAGAAAAGAATTAACTCCCATAAAACATGTACATAACATAAGACACAAAAAAATAAGAGTTCTCTACAGAAAAGACTGCAATAGATAGTAGATGGTATAATTTTATATATACGTGTATGTGTGTGAATATGTGGATGTATATGTATATCTATTTATGTATTTTATTAATACCTGAATGATGTAAGTTGAGTATGCCCATAACAAGTCTTCTTCGTGGGATATCCTTGATTTGATTCGTTCAGGTTGGAATTGAATGCAGTATTATGTGGCTATTTTGTATTTATCGTTTTTATTCTAATAGCTTCATGATTATTTTATTTATTATTACATAAACATTGTTTTATTATTAGGCTTGTTATAAGCAGTACACTCATGAACAAAGTTTCACCTTTTATGGGTTCTCTATTTTATTTGATATAATTCATATGTATTTTATTATTGTGTTTCAACTAATACCCGGTGACCTTGAAAAAAGGAACAATTTTGGGACACTGTTCGTTAATTTCCCCTGTGATTAGGAGTGTGCGTGGAACCGTCAGCCAAGCCGAAACCTTACCTGTAGAATTAGAAAAATTGATCTCCGTCTCGTCCAAGGACATGGGACCAGCACAACAGCTCAAACTGAGAGAATTAGACAGGAAGTATTAGGACATCTGCGATACCGGGCAGAGGCGATAGAACAAAGGTGATTCAGCATGAAATCGACACTGGAAATGCCCGACCAATCCAGCAATCAGCCAGAAGACTTCTTCTCGCAATAAAGGAGGAGGCTAACAAAAATAGTCTGCGACATGGAAAAAGACGGAGTCATCGAGCCATCCGACAGTCCCTGGTCCTCTCCAGTCGTGATGGTGAAGAAGAAAGATGGATCAACACGCTTTTGCGTAGACTATCGTCAACTGAGCAACGTGACGAAGAAGAACACGCTAGACACGCTGGCTGTTTCTACGATTTTCTCGACCCTAAATAAGAAAAGCGGATACTGGTAGGTAGAACTGGCTCAGGAAGATCGATAAAAGACAGCTTTCACCGTCTGTTCAGGTTTGCGACAGTTCACAGTTTTGCCATTCGGCCTCTGCAATGCTCCAGCCATGTTCGAAAAATTGATGGAGACGGTTTTGGAAGGACTATCATGGAAAACCTATCTGGTGTATCTCGACGACATTATTGTGCTCGGAAAATCGTTCAACGACCACGTGAAAAACTTGGAGGAGGTATTCCAACGACTAAGAACCTCCGGATTAAATCTGAGCCCCAAGAAACGTCATTTGTTCCAGAAGGAAGTACAATACCTTGGCCACGTTGTCTCTGGAGAGGGAATAGCGGTAGATGAACAGAAGATCAAAGCTGTAAAAGAATGGCCAATTCCAAAAGACATACACCAGCTTCGGAGTTTTCTTGGTTTGTGCACTTACTACCGCCGATACGTATTGGGATCTGCTAACATCGCTAAACCACTGACCAGGCGGAAGGACAAACAAAGTTTCAGTGGTCAGAGGAATGCCAAGATTCATTCAGGAAGCTGAAAGGAGCTTTGATCAACGCACCAATCCTGAGCTATCCCCTTCTGAACGGAAAATTCATTTTGGATACGGACGTAAGCAATGTGCTGTCTCAAATCCAGGAAGGGCAGGAAAAAGTCATCAGTTACTTCAGTAAGACCCTCAGTAAACCGGAGCGAAAGTACTGCGTCACCAGGCGGGAGCTGTTGGCCGTTGTCAAAGGATTTGAACACTTCTACAAGTACGTGTATGTCAGAAGATTCCTACTGAGAAATGACCATGCAGCTCTCAAATGGCTCCTACAGTTCAAGAATCCCGAGGGTCAAGTAGTACGTTGGATTGAGAGGCTCCAGGAATTCGACTTTGAGATCGAACATCGAGCGGGGACCGGGGATCAGCTATAAGAATATAGATGCCCTATCGCGAAGACCACGTCCAGATGACTGTTCGCACTGCCGACGAGCAGAAGAGAAGGATGCGACACTCTGTAGAACTACGGCGGTGGATGATAACTGGAATGACAACAAGATCTAGAAACACCAAGAGAAAGATCCAGATCTTGGTTTAGTCATCGGCTGGAAAAACAATAATCGAAGACCGACGTGGCAGAAAATAATCAGTTGTTCAACAGTCGTTAAAACTTACTGGGCCCAATGGAACTCTCTTACCCTGCACAATGGAGTCTTGAAGCGTGTGTTGTAGTCGGAGGATGGCGGGGAAGAAAGACGTCAGATAGTAGTTCCCAGGAGCAGAATACCGGAAGTGCTCCGAGAAATCCATGATGGGGTCACCGGAGGACATCTGGGAGTGACAAAGACCCTTCAGAAAGTGGTGCAACGGTTTTACTGAGCCAACTGCCAAGCTGACGTCAAGGACTGGTGCATAACTTGTGATGTAGGCGCTACCAGCAATGGGCCTCGAACAAGACCTAAGGCCCCGATGCGCAAGTAAAATGTAGGCAGCCCGTTTGAAAGGATCGCCATTAACATCGCTGGCCCGTTCCCACAATTTGATCACGGGAATAAGTACATCCTTGTGGCGATGGACTATTTCAACAAGTGGGCCGATGCCTATGCCCTGCCGAACCAAGAAGCCATCACCGTTGCCGTCGTCTTGGTAAAGAAGTGGATTTGTCGATTTGGCGTTCCGTTGGAGCTGCATTCGGATCAAGGCAGAAATTTTGAGTCAAACCTGTTCCAGGAAATGTGTTAGATGCTGAACATCCGGAAAACGAGAACCACAGCTCTAGTAATAACACTAGCAGGGGTTTGGCCGGTTGACTCATGTACTGTGAAACGATACTCCACCAGGAACAGATGAAGGTACTGGTCCCAATTTTTCTGGTGGTCAGAGACTACCTTGGACAGGTGTCGATTTAACGTCTTATTCATCCGCTCCACAATTTATCAGATTTTAATTCAAGAATTTAATTAAAGATGTATTTTTTTGATTTATTGCTTCCATATTTGTCTTAAGAACAGATACTTGATATTAGTTATACTGTAACTGCATTGTTGTTGAAGATACTTGGCTTCTGGAGATAATAATTTGCATGCCAAATTGGAAAATACTCCGTATTACGAATTATATTCGAAACATGTAGGTAATGTTATTTGGGAAACATTGAACTTCTTCCCTTCCATGTTCAACTGATATTTTAGAAAAAGGAAAAAACAAATAATTCCTAACCCCAAATATCGAAAAATAATATGTTATGATTCATCATTCACCGCAATTTTTTTGCCGCGTGGGTATGAACGTTCATGCGGCGCTTTCCTTGCGATTTTCGAATCGCAGTAAACCTGCGAATATTTTCGAGCCTTAACTCTTCACTATTTTTCCTGTACACCAAGTAAGATAAATGTCTCAAATTTCGATTACACTTCTTCAAATCAGAGTTTCCATTCTCTTCTCGAATGTTTCAATAAATTTTGTTATTTAATGGATATGTTATGAGATATACCAACAAAATGACATTTTAAAAAGTGAGGTAATGTGATAATTACATAGCCTCCAAGCTATTCATTTCAAACAAATACCTGACAAACAAAAGTCGTCAAAATAAAGCTTCCGTTCACTTTGGCACCACAGATTTGTTGATAGAAAATCCTAGGAAGGTCTTTCTTGGATATAGAAACCCAATAAGAAATGTTTCTATTAGCAATATTTTGCAAAAAATATATTTTTAGCAAACTTTAGTAGTAGAACCTGAATTAAAATAAACTCTTCAAGGCTCTGTTCATTTATTTTTAATTGTTTCATGTTACTAAAATTCAAGAAAGGTGTTTTATTTGAGCCATAAATATTTATCGAATTCTTTACAAAATAGTCTCATCTGAAAAACAAAAATTATATAATACAGCCTTCCATTCACTGTAACGATACAAATTGGTTGATAGATAACAGAATATATTATTTAAGACGAACAAATTTTCATTTCATTCTACTAAAATCCTAGGAACATATTCTTTAGGTTTAAATGGAGACTCAATATAATTATTATAATTTATATTTAATATATAGGTATACACGCCGGAAAGTCTCCAACAGAAAATAACTTCTGCCCCTCGTACCATTGAATTATATCCCGTTGATACGTGATGGCAACGTATTCTACAAAGAGCTACATTGCAATGCTCTTGATAGTTAAAGAGCAAAGTAGTTTTTGTAGAAAACAAATAATTCAATGGTTTAGGGGGTAGACTTGTTTCCTGTTGGAGACTTGCCAATGAATATACATCTATTGTATATGTAAGAACGAAAGACTGGATTAAACAATCCATTCTCATTATTAGCATAAAGATTTCAAGACCGGCCCTGACCACCTGATCACAAAGTAGAACTAAGTTGAAATAGTGAAGTCTATGGTTTAGTTGAATAATTGTTTGAGTAGTGTTTTGAATAAATTAGCAAAATTAGTTTAGTGCATCTTTACTACATTTGGTGTCATAAGTGTGGATGTTTAAAATAAATAAGTGTTAAAGTGTTCGCCGCGTTGAAAAACTGATAGACGTTCATCGCGCCTAATAGACTGGTGACCCGTTGAACATTTGAGTGTGGACAGTATTGCGCGTCGCGGGAAAATAAACTGAAAACTTTTTGTGTGAAATAAATAGTAGACTGATATCTTGATTAAAGACAATAAAAAACAAAATGTTTCCGAGGAGAGTTCACCTAGTTGACCTTAAAGTTAGTGAATTGAAGCAAGAAATAGAGGAGCGTGAGTTAGAAACAACTGGAAAGAAGGCCGTACTCCAGAAAAGACTTGCAGATGGACTGATTGAAGAAGGAGAAAACCCCGAAACGTTCTTATTCGAAGTTTCTGGAATTGACTTAAGCTCGATTATGAATAAACTCGAAGAAAGTCTCTGAAAGAACTTCAGCAAAATTCGGCGAGTCTGGAATATAAATTTCTTCAAAATTCAAAGAGTTTGAAGGAAAAGTTTCTAGAAAATGCGGCCAGCGTGAAAAATATGGAAGATATATTTTTGGAAAATTCGAATAATCTGGAAAAAAAACTTTCGAAAAATTTAGAAAAGAAGCTTGAAGAAAATTCGAAAAAACTAGAATTGAAGCTTCTAGAAAACTCGCATAGTTTGGAAGATAAACTTCTAGAACATTCGGAGAACTTGAGAGAGGAGCTTCTGGAAAATTCGAAGAGTTTGAAAAAAGTTTGTGGTGTGACAAATCGATTAAAATATGGAATGGGGAGTGTCGAGAGAGATCGAGGAAATAAAAGGTGGAATCGAGACAGAAATCGGCAGTATTAAGAAAACAATCAGTAAGTTGAAAAAGCAAATTGATTCTGCACACACCAGAGAAACGATCAACAAAAATGCAATGCCAAACTTGAGTTTGGACTTAGATGAAGTCCAAAGAAACAAAAGATTTCAAGGTCAGTACGGAACCAGGAAAGCTCTCATTGAAACCGCCTCGGTTCGACAGAAATATTCCATGGGCAAACTACCACCGACAATTTCAAGATACTGCCAAAGCGAACGGATAGAATGCTGAGGAAAAGGCTGAAGCATTGACACTGGCATTGAGTGGCGAAGCAACAAATATTTTACAAACTCTCACCGCCCAACAACAGGAGGACTATGAACAGCTAGTAAAACACTTGGAACTTCGCTATGGCCTAGCTCACCTAGAACACGTAGACTATTCACAGTTGAGGAACCGATGCCAGAAATCAAGCGAATCCTTGCAAGAATTTGAAGCAGACATTGCTCGCTTGGTTCGCTTTGCATATCCAGCCACGCCGGAAAGTGTTATGGAGCGAATAGCGGTTCAGGCATTTTTGGATGGACTTCGTGACTAAGAAACCCGGCAAGCCTCAACACTAGCTCGCCCCGCACATCTCGTTGATACATTGGCACGCGCTCTTGAATTTGAAGCAGCAAAGCAATCCTGTAAAAGCCAGAGTAGAGTCCGGATGATGGAAGAAGATCCACAGGAGCCCGCTAATATCGAGGCTGTCATGAGAAAATTAATGAAGGAAGTCCGCCAGAGAGAAAACAAATAAGGTGCTGGAATTGCGGGAAAATTGGGCATGTGCGCAGCAAATGCCCAACATTCAAAGAAGCGACACCGACACAGGTAAACTAAAAAATGTCGGTATTGAATCTTACCTATACTTACTAGGCTAATTTGAAGACAAAAATCGTCATAATCAACCAAAATTATAGTGGAATGTGAGTTACCTCGTACTGATTGGTCTAATCTATTGACCAATGAGGATATAACTGTTCTCTTTAGTTGACTCTCTCACTTCAGTTACTTTCCTTGACACAAGTGGACTGAACGGTTGAGTTGTGTGTTTTCGTTGGTTCACAAATATTTAATGATATTGAAGTCATCTTTAAATGGGTTTTCATTTGCGAGCCATAACTAAATAATTCAGTTTCGACTAGTGTTGCCCGTGGGCATATTTTTGAAATCGAAGCTAAAATCAACTCTTCGGAGGATTTTTTTAGAGACCATACCGAACCCCTGTAGATATAGAAAGAGAGTATGGAAAACTGGAAATTCAATAAACAGGTAGGCCACAACATTTCAGCTTTATTAATTTTTCATGTAGCATATAGTTGCAAATATCACCAGAGATTCACATTTAGTTTTCTCTTCGACAGATTTAGAAGGCCGGTTAACATCTCAAGGAATGGTACATTGGATAAACCGTCCAGTTTCATATTCCATAATACGAACCAGTTTAGTTGTAATCGTTGAAATAAGATAAACCTCTTACGGCCGGGGTACGTAAAATTCATTCATTAATTTTATTTCCCAATTAATTTTAAAAGTGAAGTATTTTTTTTTTGTGAGGTATTATTTTTTATATGTTCTGCTTGGAGATAGTTGATTTACAATCGACGAAACTCTTATCGTTGAGATTCAATTTTCCGGCAGCCAGTGTTGCTCCCATCTTTTCAGGCGGTTGTCGGGAACGCGGAGCACATCTCTTTCGGGGAGACAAGAAATAGGCTCCAAAGTTAAAAAATAGTGGTCGTGAATTTGGTAAAGGTTCTATTTGAGTCAGCAGAGTGGAAAGCTCCTCGTATGTCAAAATCTGATCTCCTACGACTCTGTGTAAATGTGTTTTGACGAACTTCACCCCCGCTTCCCATAATCCTCCGAAATGGAGGCTAGAAGGCGCGTTAAAAGACTAATCTAAATTCTCCTTCGCAGCAACACTCTTCATGATTTCAATCAGTACTCTATTTGCACCAACAAAATTAGAACCGCAATCGTTATGTATTTTTGAACACCTACCCCTACGAGCAATAAATCTATGCAACGCAGCGAGGAATCCTCATATCCTAACAAAGCTCTAAGTGGATTGCTTTTGTGGCATAGCAAATAAAAACACATATATAAGACTTTTGTTTTTTGCAACCCCTATATCTTCCCAAAGTTATTCTAAAGGGACCACAAAAATCAACTCCAACTATCGAAAATGGTTTGACTTGAGATATTCTAGTGGAAGGAAGATTTCCCATATAGGATTCTAAGAGTTTTGGATAAGTGCGAAAGCACCTAAAGCATTTTGATAGAACGGAACGAATAGCTCTTTTAGGACTCACAATTAAAAAAATTTGTAATAGAAGAAATTGTAAAGTTTGTAAACCGGGATGTAAATGACCCCTGTGGGTGTCTTCAATCAAAAGTTCTGTGAAGCGATGTTCTCGGTCAAGTAAATTTGGATGCTTTTGGTTAAATCCCAGTTGAGAATTAGCTAATCTTCCCCCAACTCTTATTATGCCCTCATCGTCAAGGAATGGAGCTAATTTTTGCAAATATTTAGGTAGAACTTTTCTTTTCTTAAGTTTCTCCATTTCTTCAGGAAAAACTGAATGTTGAACATGATTCATGAGGATCATTGAAGCCTCATTTATCTGAAAAAACGTCAAATTATTTAATTTCCGCTCAGTAGGAAATCTTGTATTGAAAACAAATCTTAAACAATAAGATAAGATTTGTTTTATATTAGAGAGTGATGAAAATTTACACAACAGTATATCTAAAAATGAATTATCAGAAACAGCTAAATGGACGCCTTTTCTAGCCTCAAAATGTACTTCGGCTGGAGTTTGTACACATTCCTGATTGGGCCATTCCGAAAATGGCAAGGAAAGCCAGCGAGGACTCTTTCACCAGAGGTAATCTTTTATTAGATCTACTGGTAGTTTTCCCCTAGATGCAGGGTCTGCAGGGTTTTCTTTAGATGAAACGTGATACCAACGTGATGGAGGTACTTTATCTTGAATGTGACTAACCCTATTGGCAACGGATGTCTGCTACCTTTGAGGGGAAGACTTGATCCACGATAATGCAATCATAGAATCGGTCCATGTATAGACCTTTTCAGATTAAAATTTCTCTGATAGTGACACTATGACGCCACTTCGATTGGCGTCATAGTGACTTTGCTCCACACGGTGTGATTTATCCCTCGATGGCCGCGTTGGTGGAGGGTTGGGGCTGAAGAAGATGATGTGTTCGCCGAAGAGTTTCGGGGGTGGGGGATCATCAAAGCGTTTCACCCTAAGTGGCGCGCGTCTTTTCTGCAAAAAAACATGGCGGCGATGGCACGGGAGGCAAAAAAATATGGCGGCGATGGCGGAAGTTTATGAGAAAAACGTCTCCTCACGTGATTCGCTGAGAGCAATTGGCTGGAAGAAAAAAAACTTTACGTGATTCGCTGTATAGAAAAAAAATGGCCGCCGCCAAATTGATAAAACAAAAAATTATGAAAAGTGTCTGTCTTATGCCCACTTGCACCGTTATACTTAACTTTAGTTTAATGGTAAATCTGGGTTTTATGGATGCATTTTTCTTGCACCGGAGATTAATCTGAACTTACCGTGACTAAACTTCAGTTTAAATTAATCTGCTAAATTTGAGGGTTTAAAATTAGGATTATGATTAATCTAGTGTTTCTAACCAATAAAATAGAGCAAATTTCTAACTTGTGAGAGTATCCGATTTTTTTTGGGAGTTTTTAATTCAAATCATCAGAAGAAATGGATGATATGGAAATGGATCTTTTCGAAGAAATTCTTTTAGAGGATGATTTAGACATTTTGGATGTGACATTTTTAGGATTCCCCCGAAAAATGTACCAAAGGCATCATTACTTCGAAGAAATGGATGATCTAATATTTTTTAAAAGATTTCGACTATTAAAAAGTACTGTTATTCGAGAACTTGAACTTATTGAAGAGGAAATTGAATATCCAAACGACATGTAAGTCGAAATATGTTAGTTGTATAAATATTTATCAATATACAATTAACGTTTTAGTAACAATAGCGTTTCCCCGATCAATCAAATATTAACAACATTAAGATTTTACGCCAGTTCTGGTCACCTGGCAGCAGTAGCAGATTTCATAGGTATACATGAATCCACAGCTAGTAGGATAGTGTCAAGGCTTTCTCGATCAATAGCTCGGTTATATCATAGATTCGTAAAGTTACCTACTGCCCAAGAAACTTTAAAAATACAAAGAGATTTTTATGATATAGCTCATTTTCCGAGAGTAGTTGGTGCTGCAGATGGAACACACATAAGGATACAGTCTCCAGGTAATTTTTGTACATACCTAGGTATGAATTTTCATGACCAAGCATGTTTTTAGTAAATAGGTAGAATATTGATGAAGAAAAAAATTATCAGAGATGAATTAAAGCAAAAGCATTATAAAATTTTAGGAGGAGATGATGCAGAGATTTACCGTAATAGAAAAGGATATTTTTCTCTGTATACACAAGTCATTTGTGATGCCAGTTTAAAGTTACAAGATGTTGTTGCAAGGTGGCCTGGCTCGGCACATGACAATATAATTTTTCTGAACATAGAGTACGTCGTAAATTTGAGCAACAGGCATTTCCAAATTGTGTACTATTAGGTAAGAAATAATCATCAAGGCTTGATACGAAGCATAACTGTGAAAGTTAACATTTCAAATATAAAATTTTGGCATTCAGGTTCAGTCTACTAGAATCATTAAAATAAATAAGTGAAATCTATTGCTGTTGAAAATGTACAAAAGTGTTATTAAAAGTTGAATTAATATAATAGTGTACACGTCATAATACTGTAGTAAAACTGCACTAACTAATTTTCATAATTTATTTACACACTTTTTAAATACTAATTTATATCACAGTAACTTTTTTTTTTATTCATCTCTACTGTCAGTCTCTATTCGCGAACTCCGGAACTATGTTGGTTACTCTCAGCTGTTTTCTATGGAAAATTGATACTAAGTTTGCAAAAGCAATAGTTTGGAATATTAATAGTAGGAAACATTTGATAGTTCAACAATGTCTTCTTTGTTAAAGGCGATAGTGGATATGCACAAAGAAATTATTTGTCGACTACAGTAGCTGATCCAGGGACTCGGGGGCAAACTTTATATAACGAATCCCATATCCGAACCAGAAATACTGTTGAAAGAACAATTGGTAATTGGAAGCGGAGGTTTCCAGTCCTTGCATACGGACTTCGTATCAAGTTGGATACTGTTCTAACCATCATACCAGCTACTGCAGTACTGCACAACATTGCCAAAGATAAGCACAAACCTGAGCCACCACTACCACAAGACGTTGATGAACAGGAACTTGATTATCTGATTAATATGGGACAGGTACCTATAGTATGGAGTTGCAATTCAATACCAGAATCAGTTAGTGGAACAATATTTCACAAATTTATAAATATAGGAAAAGGTTAAGATTTTTGTAAAGAAAACAAAGTTTTATTTTAATTTTGAAGTATATTATGTGATGTTGATGTTGTAAGTAATAAAACTGACATAAGTACCAAGTGCATTCTTATGGGATTTACTGATGATAGCATTCTCAGATAGGTTATACCAGAATATCACTTAATAATCGACTCAAATCAAAATATACTTTACCAACGGGTTTTTAAATTAAATTTGAAGAGGGAATAGCAGGAAACCTCAAGTTGTTATTTTGGCAGAAGGCTCCATGAATTAATATCTTACAAATGCATTGATAACTATGAATGTATTTTTTTTTCACTATCATTTATATTTGCCCAAACAAAATATGGGGGGCTGTCTATCAACAAAGCCATTAATGAATTAAAATACCTGCCCTATCATTAAGTATACAGTCAAACTATTCAAAGGAAAATAAATTGATATTTGTAAAGAAATCGGATAATATCCCCAAAAAAGGTAATTTCAGTTGTCTCGAATTATTGTTTCAAACTCTATAAATGAGTATAAAACTTTTTTCCAAGCAACTTTTTCCCATAAGTTACATACTTTATGGCTGGCAATGTATATAACACAACTGTATATTTTGTTAAATGTATTAGTTTTGTTTACATTTTTTCAACTTTTCGTTCTCAATTTTTAAATCCAGCAAAATCATTTCCTTTTCGTGTTTTGCCATTGCATCTGTAAGATCTTGTTCCATCTTCTTTTTCACTAGTTCCCCTATTTCCAGTCAGTAATCTAAAATTGTGTTGTACTTAGATGCAACATCTGAAGAGGCCAAAGCTTTAACAATTACTGTTGGGCGACGTCTAGAAGCGCTTTTTCTATTAGGCGGTGTTACTTTCCCTAGAATTTTTATTGAAAAATTTACACATACAAATAGACAATAGAAGAATATGAAACACTTACCTGAGTTTTTCTCTTCCGAAGTGATATTTCTGGAGGCAGAAGGTACTGAAGTGGGGAAAACTAAGCATTTCTGTAGTGGAGAGCTGATGGGTTTTTGCAGATCTGACACCTTATATTTTTCCATGTTGGTTCTTCACAATCCTTGTAAAATATATTACATAGAATGTCAGGAAACACTATCATTTTATTCATAGAAAATATCAAGACGTGCCGAATTGAAACAGCCGTGGTTCAATAACAGATAGGGAATAGTATTTCCTGTCTGCAATTTAAGTGAGTTTTATTTCGAGACAGCTCGAATAAATTTGAATCAAATTGCAAATCCAAATAGTTGTAAAATTATTTCTATAACAAATTATATTTGACTAAACAATTAAAAAAGAAAAGCCTTAATATTTTTTGCTGAATTTTTAAAATTATTGAACATATCTTTTTATAGCAAAAATTTACCTCTGCATGCCGTGACTCTCCAGACAAATTGTTAAGAAATTCCAAGGAGTTTCCATCGTCTTTTTCCTGAATCTTCTGGTGACGTAACTGAACTTGTGATTGAACATCAGCTGGGTGGCCACTGTTGTCAGGTTCAAAAATTATTTCAATATTATCATCAAACATAGATGACGTCTGTTCTGCAATTGGTTCTTCATCGCTTACATCTCCACCAAATTCTGTAAGTATACCCAACACAGTTTTCTCATTAACTATTAATAAAATAACTTCATCACAAGGATCTTTCTTTACATCTGGTGGAGGACCTCCACCTGTTTTTTTCATTTTCATTTTCATTTCAGCTGCCTTTTTACCTAATTCCTTTTTTTTATTTTCATAAAATCTCTTCAGAACGTCTTTATTCCTGAATGTATTCCCTGGGGAGACTGCATTAAACTCGTGACAAATGTTTTCCCATGCTTTTATTTTCTCATTGTTAGTGACTCCATCAGTCTTTTTATTTTCAACAATATTCTTGTACTTGGCTACAAGATTTATCAGAAACATTTTCTCATTATTTGAAAAGTTGCCACTTCTTATCCTTTTTTCATTGGTAGTTGCCATATCCTTAGACAAACAATTATGTGGAGTCAAGCAATTCTTCAAGTTCTTGTACTACTCTAATCAAATATAGAAGCTCTAGCAGCGAAACCTGCAGCAAGCAGACTGAATAAGATAAAAATTTGTGAACATCACATCACTCACCTAATAATTTTGAAATTAAACAAAACGGCTACGAAGTACGAAGTTAGTCAATAACTCAGGAATACCAAAAAATCCCCAAATGTTAGGATTAAATTCAACTGTACTTTCAAAAACAACGGTGCAAGAAAATTGAACACAATCTACAATTAAGAAAATAATCCTAGTTTTATTTAACAGCAGATTAGATGGAAACGGTGCAAGTGGGCCTTAGAACAACAGAAAATAATTATTAATTCACTCTCTCGAATGGAATCTCTGTCGTGAAATAGCGATAAGACACGTCCCGTGCTTGTTTACTGTCTGCTCGAGCTAAATGAAATTCTAAGAAAAAACTCGATGATCGATTTGACCTTGAATTTGTTTTTCAGAGTTAATCGCAAATAGTTTTATCTCACACATCCGAGTGTTTTTTTACGCTTTGTCTGCTCGAGCTTAATTGACCTTAGAGTTGTTTTTTGTTATTGCGCAATTTGGGTTTTCCCCAGATCGACCGTTGCATATATTTGCAGCGTGGGTCACGTGACCTCGGCGTGGAGGTGGACGGCGTGGGTCACGTGCCACAGAGAGTTAATACGTACGTTTACAGCATGCCAGCGTCATTTCATTGTCTGCGTTCGAAGCAACAACAAGTGCCTCTCTGACGCTCATCTGTGTCCCACTTTTTTATACAAGTGCATTGTTTTTTTATTGTGAGTGTCATTTAATTCGTGATTTGCAAAGGTAAGTAGTAGTAGTAGTTATTCATTTTTGATTTTTCGCGAGTGTGTTTCAAGTGCCTATTTCTTTCAATTCGGTTGTATTTTCGAAAAATTCATAAAAGTTTATTTGCCATATTTGTTCTTTTGTCTCATACAGAGTGTCTCTCTCACAAAACGTCATGTTTGTTTTTGTTTCTCATACAGTGTGTGTGTGTGGAATGCATTTTTATCATAATTCCTTCTCATACAGGGTGTCTCTCATAAAGATCCATTTGCTATATACAGTGTGATTCGAATTTTTTTTTTTCGTCATATTTATTTCTCATACATGGGGTGAATCATAAAGAGTTTTTTTTTTCTTTTTGAGCGAGTGAGTGAGAGTTACACACCATTTTTTTTTCATTTTTCAAATGATTTCGCAGATGTCTCATCTTCTCGACAAAATTAACAACATTCCGTTGGCTTGCAGGAAGGACCTGCAGAAGTTGTCTGAGCTACCGAAGGGCGAACCCCAACTGATCCTTGACGCTCAAGCTAAAACAACCAAATTTAGCGAGTCCATCCTAGTGGAGTTGGAGGAGTGTAGAGTATTCCTGCCAAATCGAGTGACTGGTGCATTCAAACCCATCCTCGTCAAATTAAACAAGTCTCAGCATATGCTCATCTACAGGGGTGAGCAGAAAATTGCCAATCAAAATCATCCGCAGCAGCTGTTTGAGATCGCTAAGGCCTGAAGACGCTGACGCCGCCGCCGTGTGAAACAAAGAGTGAATTTCTTGTATTTTCATTTGACATTTTCTTGAAATTTTGTTTGTGTCTGTTGAATCATCATCATCATGTCATCTGACGCCATTATTGCACACAATATGGAGATGGTAGCCAAGTTGCGTAAGGCCAAAAAAATCCTCAAAAAGGGTTATACTGATGAAGAGCGCAAACATTGGCTGGCCCATTGCAAGTACAGCGCCCGCCTGATCAATAGTGCGATCGCGGCAGTGGATTGCATAGGCTCTCTGAGAAAATTACAAACTTTATGCGGACACTTCAAAATTATCCGAAATTCAATCAAAAATTCAAGTCAATATCAGCCAGGTGTCGACGTGGTGGTGGGAGAGGGAGTCAAATCAAAATTAACATCTCGAGTAAAGTGGGAGGACTTGAAATCGGCATTTTCTTCGCGTTTACGCACCGGTATAATTATAAATTTGAAACATAAAGATATTGGACAATTTTTTTGCCGATGCATTCATTCTATTCAAAAGCAGAATTCAAAATTTATTGAAAAAAACATCAAATCATCAATGTCAATGCGACATTTTGTGGTAAATTCGTGAAAAATTCCTTGAATCAAGAACAAAAAATCGACTTTAAATATTTCAGCACTAAAAACGTTGTGATCGATAGGGGTACAACTTTGAAAGAGTGGTTCCTAGAAAATGTCACCGATCAAATTCAAAACAAACTTTCAGAAATCGCGGACAAAGAAAGTGGATGGAGTCTTCAGAAAATTGTTAGTTTGGAAATCAATACGAACAAATCGGGAGTGGGAAACGGTTCTTCTCTCATCGAGCAACCAAAATCCATTGCCAAAAAGCGAGCTTGCATCAATGTGAAAAATAAAGATGATGCGTTTTCGCTTGGGCCGTCGTTTCGGCATTGTATCCAGTACATTTCTATAATCATCCAGACCTAATTTCATCTTACCGTCACTACTCAAATGTACTGAACTTGGATGGAATCGACTTTCCCATGACATTCAAACAAATTACCAAATTTGAGAGATTGAACAACATATCGATCAATGTGTACACTTTGGAATTGATTCAGCCGCAGGCGAACAAGTAGGCATTTTTCGTTACTGTTCCGAGCCGACTCACGAAACAAAAATTAGACAAACATGTCAATCTTCTCCTCAGTCAAAATAAATATCACCCGAAATTAAATGATTGATGACGATGACGCCATCGGCGATGACGCTGTCGGCGATGACATAAAATTCCATTATGTATGGATAAAGGATTTATCTCGCCTACTCAATCGCCAACTCGGTAAAAACATACGTAAAAAATTCATTTGCGACAGGTGTTTAAATTATTTCATGAGTGGGGAGAAACTCGACAGTCATACTGTTGATTGTCAAAAATTAAATGAGAGCAAAATTTCTCTTCCATCATATGATCATGTAGAATTTCGAGATTTTGTACACAAAGAAATAGTGCCTTTTGTAATTTACGCGGATTTTGAGTCGATTTTGGAACAGTTTAATGACGAAGAATGCACCTCACATACGGCAAAGTACCAAAAACACATTCCTTTCAGCGCAGGATATTATGCAAGTGTGCATATGACGATACTTTGTCATTTTATGATATCCATCGGGGCCTCGACTCGATTCATTGGTTTACGGAGAGAATTGGGGCCATAGCCAAATTTGTAGAAGCCAAAACTTTGGATATTGTTCCCATGATCGTCTCACCTCCAGATAGAGCGACAGCGCCATGTTGCTACATCTGCGAAAAACCTTGGAAAACTGACGACAAAATTGAAGAAGATCATAATCACTACAAGGGAGCGTTCCGTGGATATGCGCATGCGCATTGCAACTTGAACTACAAAAAGTCGTTCGTTGTGCCAATCATTTTCCACAATTTATCCGGATACGACAGCAATTTTATTATTCGAGATATAGCAAAAAGGGGTCAAGTCAGCCTGTTGCCTGTCAACAAAGAAAAATTCATATCTTTCACCCAGTACGACGGCAACACTGACATTAAATTTCGATTCATTGATTCTTTTCGCTTCATGGGCATGAGCTTGGTGCATTTGGTGCAAACACTGACCATCCATGACTTGAAGATTTCAAGACACGAATTTGTCTATTTCGATGCCGACCGGTACGAGTTAATCACTTGAAAAAGGGTATTCCCATACGATTTCATCGATTCGATGGAGAAATCGGAGTGCCCAAGCTTGCTGGCGCGCGATCAGTTCTACAACATGTTGAATGATTGTGACGTCACCAATGCCGAATACGAGCATGCGCAGAACGTGTGGCGGTCGTTCAACTTGACAATACTGGATGAGTACTCTGACCTGTACATGAAAACCGACATATTGCTCTTGGCGGATATTTTTGAAATATCAGTCAAGAGACATATGGGTTGGATCCTGCGTGATATTACACCCTCCCGGGATACACGTGGTCCTGTATGTTGAAGTACACCCAGTGTTAATTGCTGATACTGAAAGACGTCGACATACTTCTCTTTGTCGAGCGAGGAATTTGTGGAGGCATCAGTCAGTGCTGCAACAGATTCTCCTCGGCCAATAACAAGCACATGGGCGAAAGGTATGACGCCTCCAAACCTTCGACCTATTTGCTATATCTCGACGTAAATAATCTGTACGGTTGGACCATGATGGAATATCTTCCGTACGATGGCTTTAAATGGCTCGAAAATGCAGTCGATTTCGATGTGTCGGAAGTGTCGGACACCTCGCCAATCGGCTACATTCTCGAAGTCGATTTGGAGTACCCCAAACATCTGCATGACAAACACAAAGATTTGCCCTTGTGTACCGAGCACCGTACACCGCCAGGCTCGAAATTACCAAAATTGGTGACCTCGCTAGAGCAAACAAAGATCGCTCTCAGCCCCCACGACGACAAGCGCTGTTTGATTGCCGGCTCTCATGACACTCTGCCGTGGGGTCATTATAGTCAGTTAGATATCTAATAGAACGTAAATGTTTTTTCAGAGAGCACATACCCACAAACCACCATGGTAGATACTTTGGAAAATGTATGCTGTCTGCAAGTAGTCAGATGTACATCATCAATAGTTGAATTCATTGAGGTCTCACCTCTGCCATGGACGCTCACTGATCGAATTTTGAAAATGTTTGCCAATGAAAAATGGGTACAAATCTATAAGCAGACTCAGAGCGTCAGACGAAATTTCAATGATTTGAGTCACTTAGAGTACACGAGGGAAATCAGCGTCAAAGATAGGTGTGAAGCTCTCAAATATCAAGACTGGGAGGGTCATTTGCACGAAGACCAATACTGTGTGTGGGCGAATGCATATCGTATTCCAAAATATAATTTAAGTTTTTGCCGTACTTGTTATAAAGTATTCAGAAGGGCTATGCGAAACCATCCAGTTCAGAGCATCAGAGACCATCAACATATGGTGTTCGGTGTAAAGCACATGGACAATATATATATATATCAATCTATGTAGTGTAAAGCAAAGTCTTCGTATTTGTCTAGAATTTTATGCAGAGCTCTTTCCAACGCTGGACAAGCTGATTGTAGACCATATGGAACCACACAAAATCTGTAAACTACCCCTTCTATACAAAAAGCAGTATAGTTTCTAGAATTTTCATGTAACGGTATTAACCAAAAACTATGTTTTAGGTCAATTTTATAAAAACATTTTGCATTAGTAATTTTGCCAAATATTATTTCGATATTTAGAGGAGATTCATATTGAGGAGTTGTTATCTTATGTAATTACTTGTTGATCTTTCAATTATGCCAAAATTTAACATTTCATTAATCTCTTCTCTTACTTTTTCTCTGTATCTGTATGGAATTGGATAGTTTTTGGAACTGAATTCATCTTTTCCTTTGACATCTATTTTGTGCGTATATTCTTTTGCTACCCTTGATTCATTCATAATTAATCCCTTATATTTTTTTTAATAATACTTTAATATAATCATCATATTTCTTTTCACCTTTATAATTATTTATCATATTATTCTCTTCATTTTCATTATTACACACGTAACTATACCTCCTTGATCATAATTTATCTTGGCCTTCATTCTTTGTAATTGATCATTTCCTATTATCACATCATATTCCATTTGTTTTATTACTAATAGTTGTAAATTAATGCTTTTATTTTCAATTTCTATTTTAATGTCAATAAATTGATTTGTTTCAGCAATTTTTCTCCCATTTACTCCTATAAGTGTGGTTTTTGGCATTTTAAGTAATTTATGTTGTATTTCTGAATTTTCAATTATATTTTGCTTGATTAATGATGCTTCAGAACCTGTGTCGATTGGCATTTTAATTTGTTTATCTCCTATTTTTCCTCTTATTGTTATTAATTCTATAAAATGTTCTTCCTCTATTGACTCTAATTTAATAAATTCTATTGGTTGTTCATATTTTGGTATTTCCAGCTTTGTTACATATGGTTTTATTGAAAATTTTCGTGTTGGAATGATGTCGAAGGTTGAGGTTCATTATTTTGTCTGTTAATTTGTTCTGTTTCTCTTTGTAAATTGTTCCCTGTCCTGTCTAAACTACTCCCTTTTCTGGAAAAATGTACTTGTCTAGTAAGTTGGTTGTTTGCTGTATCTTGTTCTGTAAATGAATGTCTCCTATTTTCTCTATTATAACTTGTCTCATTATTGTTATTATTATATTGTCTCATGTTGTTGTTGTTGTTATATTATTGGTTTATTCTGTTGTAATTGTTCTGCCTATAGATGTTATTATAGTTTTGTCCTCTATAATTATTATTTCCCCTATAATTGTAATTTTCTCTATTATTGTTATTTTCTCTATTATTGTAATTTTCTTTATTATTGTAATTTATACTATAATTCCTATTATAATTGTTATTATTGCTGTAATGTCTGTTCTGATTATAATTTGTATTGTACTGTTTGTCTCTTTCTTCGTTCTGTCTTGTTTGCCTATAATTATACCTCGGTATGTACCTGCTTTGTTCTATGTTATCATTTACTAATGTCCTCTCTAGTCTGAGCAAATATTCACTTAACCTATCCATTTCATGCTTATAATGTCTGCTTAAATTTCTAACTATCTCTTCCTCACTCATGATTGGATTTAAATATTGTGCTATTACATACAGTTGAATGGCATAATTGTTATAGTTCCAACTTCTTTTTTCATCAAACTTGTCAAATTGTAACTTGTCTCGTACTGTAAGTTGAGCATTATTACCCCAGTACTGTCTTATAAACAGATGTTCGAATTCTTGGAAATTATTAATATTTTTTTTCTTGACTATTAAACCATACTGCTGCTTGATTGCTCATATCTTGTCTAATGATCTCTTTTATTTCCTCTATACCTTCAATGTTCCTCACTTTATTTTTTATAATTTTCACAAAAGTTATGGGATGTAAAACTTTGATATTTCCCTCAAATTTATTACTATTGACAAGTGCTTATGAATTTTGTTTCTACATTAGTTCCTACCTTTCTTTTTTCTAAAGCAACTATTTTCTGTTCTAAATCGTTACATTTTTCTTTATTTTCATCATTTTTATACTTCATCATTTCATAAGACTCTTTTTTATTTTTCTCTATTTTTTCATTTACTTTTATGACCTTTCCCATAATCTCTTGGCTATTATTAACTAGTTTATGCCTAACTTCTTGAATTCTTTGACTATTTTTCTCTATAGAATTATTTATGTCTACTATATCTTGTTTTGTGTTGCTATAAAATTAATTCTTTTTTTGTTCTATTCTATTTTCAAATTTCCTATAAATCTGATACATTTCCTGCTTATTTTCTTCTAATTTATTCTGTAATTTTATTTCCATTTCTAGAACATTATTTTTCACACTCTCAATATTTTCTTTTACACTTTCTATTATTTCTCTACACTTCCTTTCATATTTCCTTCCATTCTTTTCATATTTCTTGTTATAAATTGCATCAGCATTTTTATCTGATCTTCCATGCTTCTACTTTCTCTCTGCACTTCTGGTTCACTTACACTACTACTTTGACCTTCCTCTGTCATTCTACTCTCATCATGATCACCCATCTCTCTTCCATCTACTCCAACTTTTTTACCATCTCTCAAATCCATTTTATCTTGACTTATTTTTTTATACTGTCCTAACTCACAATTATTCCTGACTCACTCCTCGTTCACTCTGCATTCCTACCAATCTTCTTAATATAAAGTTCAATTTTTCCTAATTTCTATCTTGAATTTTCCCTTTCCTGATCGCTCCACGTTGCTGGCGACAAATGTTATGTATTATAATAATGATGATAATAATGATGAATAATAATGAAAGGTGTTAGTTTAGATAGTTAGTATTGATATTTTTTTGTTTCAGACATCAGACTGCTGATAATAACTTCCGTAGACAAATAGTATTCAAAACAGTATTTTCTCAGATTGCCCTTGCTAGATAGTTACTTTTTAATTGTATATTTTACCTTTGTTTTTTTTTAGGTCCTTATCTGCTTCAAATCGGTACGCCACATGAAAATCCCTTAATCTCAGGGTAGAATTCAAGAAAAAGGAATATTTTCGAATTGTCTCAAATAAGTGAAATGTGAATACTTTTCATAAATAAATGTATCAATCAAAATCAAATCTAATTTTTCTTTATTAAAACAACATTCTCAAGGGAAATGTGAATAACTATGAAACTCTCTCAATCGGCAAATCTTAGATTACATATGCCTACCTTTAGCTAACTTATTCTTAATTTTGTGTTCAACACTTGAGCGATATTTACAATTTCGTCAAAATTCAGGCTTCGGTGACGATTCCGTGCTACTAGCCATGACCTGTTTAAGTATGTCTCTGATTACTTCCTCGATCTGAGCATAACCTTTCACAACTCGGTGTTTTGGCTGCATACAGTTCGGAGAAATGAATTAAAAACTACTTTTCTTAAAAAGAAATACTATTAATAATCAAATATTCATGAGTATAAAAGTTTTGTGAACTATAAGGAATGGAATTGTTTGTGATGAAGGAATATAGTTTGGAATTGTGGAGATTGAAGTTTTTGTGCACTAGGAAGTTATATTGGCGATGTTGTTCTTTTCGGGGTTCTATTTATACCTTATATTTGCTGCTATTGACCATTCCAAACTGCATCTACTGTCTAGGAGGATTTTGACAGCATAAGTTATTCCAGGTGAGTAATTTGTGTTTGTTGTTGAGCTGATGTTGTTGTCTAAAGATTTGTAGTTTGCTTTTACGTTTTGTTCATAAATTTCAAATTTTTTTTCTTAAAAAAAAACTTTTCAACCGCTTCCTTCTGGCTTCTTGTGGATTCCCCCCTTCTCTTCTTTTTTTATTCCTAGGTGAATTTCTGAAGTTTTTTTTAACACTCGCGATCAATTTTTGTATTTTCATGCACTGTTTTCTTGTTTTAAAATCAATCCACCTTATTCTATTTACAAATAAACTTATGTGCTATTTCTATTTTTGTTTGTGGATATTTTTAAAGTTTTCACATTTTTTCTTACTTTTCTATATTTTCTTATTTCACTCACATGACTCAATTTTTACTCTTTCAAATTCCTCGTCTTTTTTCCTTGACAACTATTCTCCCTGTGTCAAATAAGTACCAATGTGACATACTGAGTGTTTTCTTTTTCATTTTTAGAGTTTCTTTACTTTTATTGAAATAATTATTTTTCCAAATGTTTTTACTAATTTTGAATTTGTTTAATGTTCCTAATACATTGTTCTTTATTGAAAATTTATTATTTTTACTCTAATACTTTTAACAATGGCATTCTTGAAAAGGTTCTGTTCTACTACGTTGTTTGGGTTTTTTCAATAGCTTTTCTCATTTTATTTTATTATAAGGGTAGTTTTTCCTAGTAAATGCATAATACTTGGTGCTAGAAACAATAAGTATTTGTTTGGGCTCTCTGAAAAAACTTATTGTCTAACTATATTTTTGTCCTGAAATTCCTTATCAACTATTCATATCATCTAATATCATAACAATATACATGTTATATGCGATATTATGGCACTATGGCCTTCTCATAAGTATCAGGTTACATGCGATAACAATTCTCTTGGAAAAGCTTATCTTTATTAACAGCGTTCGCAGACTTCCACGATGGGAACTGTCAGTGATAATTCAACACCTTGTAAACTTATGAAAGGCAGAAGACCATTTCAAATCATCAGTTAATAAAAGCTTATTTTTACATCAATTACTATTTCTTTGTAACGGTGGTACGTACCACCTCGTATAATTTTTTTAAAAGTCATCTACATAAGTTTCGCGATAACATACATTTATTTCGTTTCGTAATTAAACAGTACTTTGTCCGGCAAATAGCATAGGTATTCACGAAAATATATATGTTATGGTAGAAGTAATTACGAATGGGCCGCGGTGGTGTGCGGGTTGAGTTCTCGCCTCATAAGCCAAAGAGCGTGAGTTCGAATCTCAGCATTGCTATCGGTCTCGTGCATGGCATCACACGTATTAAAAGGCAAGGGCTACGTCTTCCCCTAGCTCGCACAAGTCTCTGACTTTTGAGGGTTGCACGTATGGGTGCAACCGATTGACGGATATAACAATTTTTAACATTTTTTTTTTTTTGATGATATAGTACACAAGTTTATAGCCTCATCAAATGACCAAACCATTGTTTTTAGCTAGAGTTTTTGCACTGCTTAATAAATCGTGATAATATTGACCGCTGCCAAATTGATAAACCAAAAAAATATGAAAAGTGTCTATCTTAGAACAACAGAAAATTATGATGGAATAATTATTAATTCGCTCTCTCGGATGGAATTCCAAGAAAAATACATCTCTGCCGTGAAATAGCGATAAGGCACGTCCCGTGCTTGTTTACTGTCTGCTCAAGCTGAATGAAATTCTAAGAGAAAACACGATGATCGATTTGACCTTGAATTTGTTTTTCAGAGTTAATCGTAAATAGAGTTTTATCTCACACATCCGGTGTTTGTTTACGCTTTATCTGCTCGAGCTTAATTGACCTTGGAGTTGTTTTTTGTTAGTGCGCACTTTGGGTTTTCCCCAGATCGAACGTTGCATATATTTGCAGCGTGGGTCACGTGACTTCGGCGTGGAGGTGGACGGCGTGGGTCACGTGACACAGAGTTAATACGTACGTTCACAGCGAGCCAGCGACATTTCATTGTCTGCGTTCGAAGCAACAACAAGTGCCTCTCTGCCGCTCATCTGTCTCCCACTTTTTTTATACAACTGCATTGGTTTTTTATTGTGAGTGTCATTTAATTCGTGATTTGCAAAGGTTAGTAGTATTTCAAGTGCCTATTTTTTTCAATTCAGTTGTTTTTTCGAAAAATTCAGAAAAGTTCATTTGCCATATTTGTTCTTTTGTCTCATACAGAGTATCTCTCTCACAAAACGTCATATTTTTTCTGTTCCTCATACAGTGTGTGAGTGTGTGGATTGCATTTTTTATCATAATTCCTTCTCATACAGGGTGTCTCTCACAAAGATCCATTTGCTATATACAGTGTTATTCGAATATTTTTTTTCATCAAATTTATTTCTCATATATGGGGTGAATCATCAGAGTTATACAGCGTGTATACTTTTTGTTTCAATTTTTCAGATGATTTCGCAGATGTCCCATCTTCTCGACGAAATTAACAACATTTTGTTGGCTTGCAGGAAGGACCTGCGGAAGTTGTCTGAGCTACCAAAGGACGAATCCCAACTGATCCTCGACGCTCAAGCTAAAACAACCAAATTTAGCGAGTCCATCCTAGTGGAGTTGGAGGAGTGTAGAGTATTCAGAAAATACCAATCAAGATTATCCGCAGCAGCTGTTTGAGATCGCTAAGGCCTGAAGACGCTGACGCCTCCGGCGTGGGAAACAGAGAGTGAGTTTCTACTATTTTCATTTCACATTTTCTTTAAATTTTTTGTGTGTCTGTTGAATCATCATCATCATGTCATCTGACGCCATTGTTGCACACAATATGGAGATGGTAGCCAAGTTGCGCAAGGCCAAAAAAATCCTCAAAAAGGGTTATACTGATGAAGAGTGCAAACATTGGCTGGCCCATTGCAAGTACACCGCCCGCCTGATCAATAGTGCGATCGCGGCAGTGGATTGCATAGACTCTCTGAGAAAATTACAAACTTTATACGGACACTTGAAAATTATCCGAAATTCAATCAAAAATTCAGGTCAACAATAGCCAGGCATCGACGTGGTGGTGGGAGAGGGAGTCAAATCAAAATTAACATCTCGAGTAAAGTGGGAGGACTTGAAATCGGCATTTTCTTCGCGTTTACGCACCGGTATAATTATAAATTTGAAACATAAAGATATTGGACAATTTTTTTGCCGATGCATTCATTCTATTCAAAAGCAGAATTCAAAATTTATTGAAAAAAACATCAAATCATCAATGTCAATGCGACATTTTGTGGTAAATTCGTGAAAAATTCCTTGAATCAAGTAAAAAAAATCGAATTTAAATATTTCAGCACTAAAAACGTTGTGATCGATAGGGGTACAGCTTTGAGAGTGGTTTCTAGAAAATGTCACCGATCAAATTCAAAACAAACTTTCAGAATTCGCGGACAAAGAAAGTGGATGGAGTCTTCAGAAAATTGTTAGTTTGGAAATCAATACGAACAAATCAATCGTGGGAAACGGTTCATCTCTCATCGAGCAACCAAAATCCATTGTCAAATAGCGAGCTTGCATCAATGTGAAAAATAAAGATGATGCGTGTTTCGCTTGGGCCGTCGTTTCGGCATTGTATCCAGTATATTGCCATAATCATCCAGACAGAATTTCATCTTACCCTCACTACTCAAATGTACTGAACTTGGATGGAATCGACTTTCCAATGACATTCAAACAAATTATCGAATTTGAGCGATTGAACAACATATCGATCAATGTAAACACCTTGGAATTGAATCAGCCGCAGGCGAACAAGTAGGCATTTTTCGTTACTGTTCCGAGCCGATTCACGAAACAAAAAGTAGACAAACATGTCAATCTTTTCCTCATTCAAAATAAATATCAACCGAAATTAAATTATTACGAGGCACCGCCACCACTAGAGATCGCCGACGACGATGACGCCGTCGGCGATGACATAAAATTCCATTATGTTTGGATAAAGGATTTATCTCGCCTACTCAATCGTCAACTCGGTAAAAACATACATAAAAAATTCATTTGCGACAGGTATTTAAATAATTTCATGAGTGAGGAGAAACTCGACAGTCATACTGTTGATTGTCAAAAATTAAACGAGAGCAAAATTTCTCTTCCATCATATGATCATGTAGAATTTCGAGATTTTGTACACAAAGAAATAGTGCTTTTTGTAATTTACGCGGATTTTGAGTCGATTTTGGAACAGTTTAATGACGAAGAATGCACCTCACATACGGCAAAGTAACAAAAACACATTCCTTTCAGAGCTAGATTTTATTTCAAGTGTGCATATGACGATACTTTGTCATTTTAAGATAGCCATCGGCGCCTCGACTCGATAGATTGGTTTACGGAGAGAATGGGGGCCATAGCCAAATTTGTGGATGCCAAAACTCTGGATATTGTTCCCATGATCGAAAAACCTTGAAAAACTGACGACAAAATTGTAAAAGATCATAATCACTACAAGGGAGCGTTCCGTGGATATGCGCATGCGCATTGCAACTTGAACTACAAAAAGTCGTTTAATGTGCCAATCATTTTCCACAATTTATCCCTGTACGACAATCATTTTGTTATTCGAGATATAGCAAAAAGGGGTCGAGTCAGCCTGTTGTCTGTCAACAAAGAAAAATTCATATCTTTCACCCAGTGCGACGGCAACACTGACATTAAATTTCGATTCATCGACTCTTTTCGCTTCATGGGCATGAGCTTGGAGCATTTGGTGCAAACACTGTTCATCCATGACACGAATTTGCCCGTTACGATGCCGACCGGTACGAGTTAATCACTCGAAAAAGGGTATTCCCATACGATTCCATCGATTCGATGGAGAAATTGGAATGCCCAAGCTTGCCGGCGCGTGATCAGTTCTACAACATGTTGAATGATTGTGACGTCACCGATGCCGAATATGAGCATGCGCAGAACGTGTGACGGTTGTTCAACTTGACAACACTGAGCGAGTACTCTGACCTGTACATGAAAACCGACATATTGCTCTTGGCGGATATTTTCGAAATATCGGTCACGAGACATATGGGTTGGATCCTGCGTGGTATTACACCCTCCCGGGATACACGTGGTACTGTATGTTGAAATACACCCAGTGTTAATTGCAGATACTGAAAGACCTCGACATGCTTCTCTTTGTCGAGCGAGGAATTCGTGGCGGAATCAGTCAGTGCTGCAACATATTCTCCTCGGCCAATAATAAGCACATGGGCGAAATGTATGACGCCTCCAAACCGTCGACCTATTTGCTATATCTCGAGATGAATAATCTATACGGTTGGGCCATGATGGAATATCTTCCGTCGATGGCTTTAAATGGCTCGATGTGTCGGAAGTATCGGACACCTCGCCAATTGTCTACATTCTCGAAGTCGATTTGGAGTATCCCAAACATCTGCATGACAAAAACAAAGATTTGCCATTGTGTGCCGAGCACCGTACACCGCCAGGCTCGAAATTACCAAAATTGATGACCACGCTGTACAACAAGGAAAAATATCACTTAGTTCATTCACAAGACATACACGACACGTCATCACCGTGTTCTGTGAGTCTAGTTAATGCCATCTGTCGGTGGTGGTGGTGGTGGTGTCATCCATGTGTCATCTGTCACTCTGCTAATGACATCTGACACCCTTGCTTCTGGAGGGACATCAGCGTTTTCTGTCGTCGCTATGTCTGTGCCGCTCAGAGTAATAACTACGAACGAAATCACAATAGGGGCTCCATTGACGATGGTCAGCCATAGGATCGTCATTGGGCAGCCATCTGAACCCTACTACTTGGCATGAAAGACATGCAACTACATCTTCCGAACCGGTATACGTAAAGCCTGGTTCGGCTAACTTACTTGCAGGAAATGCCGAAGTCCAGCTTTGAAACGAGTCGAGTCTTGTTTCGTACTGCATCTCTTCGTCTCTCTCTCTCTCTCTCTCTCTCTGTATACACACTGACACACTGCACACTGTATACTGAATTAAAACGCCAACTCTGCTCTCAATATATACATTTATTTCGTTTCGTAATCAAATGGCATAGGTATTCACGAAAATATAGATGTTTATCTCCTTTTGATGATATAGTACAGAAATTTGTAGTCTCATCAAATGACAAACCATTGTTTTCAGCTAGAGTTTTTGCACTGCTTAATAAATCGTGATAGTATTGACCAAAGTTCATATTCAATAGATATTCAAATCTTGCCGCCATCACAGTAGCATCTAGATGTAGGATTTCTTGAACATTCGCTTCCGTCAGGTAGAAGTAGGTGTCATTCTTGGAAACTCGCACTTGTAGACTCTCCGCATAAGTGTGTAACTCCAAATCCATAACATCGTCCCAATCGAGTTTGATTCGGCTAGTCTTGGCTGCATTCGGGTCATCTCGGCTAGTGTAAAGCAGCTGATTAATGGCCCTCACGAATTGGCCTCATTCAAAATGCTGAAGCACAGGCTGGAGCATATGGTGTGGGCACACGAGTCTCACTGCAGGCACGAAACTCCGAGCAAAACTTATGCCGCATTGCAAGCTCAAAACGACGGTGTTGCGAAACTCGTAGGTGGCGTTGTACGAAAAGAAACGTTCCGCTTTGATGGCTTCCTTGTACATGTCACATATTCGATCCAAATCGGCCATTCGATCTGCCCACTCTCGGAACGATGGTGATGCAAACGATGATGATGAAGCTGACGCCGCCGACGCCACCGACGCCGACTCGTAACCAGAGGACTCTTCAGAAGACTCGACAACGACTTTCACTGCACCAAACATGTTGAATGACTAATCTCTGCGCAGTTTGGCATTGGTTCATTTCTCCGCTGCCGCTGCCGCCGCCACTCCATACACCGGCTCGAGTTTCTACGTCGTCGAGAGCTGATACGACGACGATGATGAAAGGCCCCCTCTTCCAGTTGAGATTGTGTCAATTTTCCATTGAATTACATGCGATTTGTCGCATCAATCCAGCTATTGTGCGTACTATCGAACCCCAGCCATTTCACAAGTACTTTACGACCCTTGCGCCTGATGATTTTTTCCACTAGATAGACTTCAGGATATTTTGTTTTTTGTAGTTCTTGTTGGTAGATAGCGCCGCTGATTGGTCGCCCTTCCAAGTCCTCCAACAAATACGTTATTGGTTGGGTGATTTTCACTCTGACAACTTTGAATAGTTCCGTAGTCCAATTAGGCGTACACCCTATTTCGAAAATATCCTTGGTCTTATTAATTCTCACTAAATCGCCAATTTTTTATATTTTACGACCAACACGTTTGGCATAATTATACGTTGACTTATACACCTGTTTTCCATTGTCTTTGGTGACGTCACACGGTTTCATGCCAATCGTTCGATGTTTGCGCTGGTTGTGGTTTTTGGCAATGTCTGGCAAAATGTCCAGCCATTTGTAGGTACCGTTCAAACTGAAATACTTGAAGAGATTCTCCTTGAGAGTACGTATAACCCTCTCCGCGATCGCGGCTTTCTTTATGGTATACGTGCTGTAGGGTTTGATATTGTACTTTTTCAGGCGAGCCTGAAAGCTGGAATTGTGAAATTCAGTTCCGAGATCTCACTGGAGGAGCTTGGGACAATATGTCACTCGTCGCTTCGGTGACGTCTCGACCAGTTTTGGCCTTCAAGGGGCGCACCCATAGGTACTTAGAAAAGGTGTCAATTACCATGAGAATATAATTAAAGTTTTTATTGGCTTTGGAGTATTTTTGAACATCAGCCAAGTCCATCTGCCACAGATCACCTATCGTCGAGTCCTTTGATGATAGTACGTCTGCGAGGAAAATTCTTTCTGGCTGGAGCATGGAGCTCATCAATCAATTGTTTTTTCTCAGATGATGATGACATCATTTCGCTATTGGCGGAGCCAAAACACTAACTGCTCTGGACGTTGTTACATCTTCTACTTGAGAGGCTGGAATATCAACAATATCCAGTGGTGGTGTCAATTTATCCAAGCGTTTCTTGGTATTTTTCATCGAAAGTGTCATGAATTTCATCATTCGAATATTCAAGGCTGTTAGATTGTTTTTGGTGGTGTCCAGCTCCTCTTTGAGCTGGTGTATGACGTCATCTTTGAGCTTCTGTATGACGTCATCAACGTATTTTTTGTTGGCAACATCATTGAGTGCACTTGGCGTTTCCACATTGCATATTTTCACATGTTCAGCATCAGTGTCCCCATTTGTTGTAAAATAGCCTTCTTCTCTGAGCTCATTGATGATGGCTGCCGGCATTTTTGGCAGCTACTAGAAGCCTAAACCTGTCAACGAGCTCGTTCACATCGTCCCAGTACACATATTCTATGGAATTCGTGTTGTATGTCAACTGATCTGGGATACCACTGCCGTCGGTGAAATAACCTCCACCACCACCTATTTTTAATTGAGGGTCTTTGAACATTGGTCGAATCAAGTGTTCGTATTTGGCAGTCTGAGATGGATTCAACCTAGCTCGCGCATCTAAATGCGCACCTGTAGCTGTCAAAATTTGCTTGTATGCCACCAAATCGGCTTTAGCGTCTTTGGGATTTTTGTAGAAAATCAAACTATATATTCCCAGAATGCCCTAGTATGTTACACCATCAATGCGAATGTCCCCCTTATCTTTATCGAAGTCCATCAGCTTTCTACCGAGCAACCATTGCGCTCTTGGTTTGTCGTAAATGGGACTGTAATTCACATCTATTTTGCCGGATTTGGTGCGATGTTCATTCACGAATTCAGTTGCTACTTCGGGATAAACTTCCAAGTAGTCATCCTCATCATCATAATCACCATCACCGTCACCGTCACCGTCACCGTCACCGTCACCGTCACCGTCACCGTCACCGTCACCGTCACCGTCACCGTCACCGTCACCGTCACCGTCACCGTCACCGTCACCGTCACCGTCACCGTCACCGTCACCGTCACCGTCACCGTCACCGTCACCGTCACCGTCACCGTCACCGTCACCGTCACCGTCACCGTCACCGTCACCGTCACCGTCACCGTCACCGTCACCGTCACCGTCACCGTCACCGTCACCGTCACCGTCACCGTCACCGTCACCGTCACCGTCACCGTCACCGTCACCGTCACCGTCACCGTCACCGTCACCGTCACCGTCACCGTCACCGTCACCGTCACCGTCACCGTCACCGTCACCGTCACCGTCACCGTCACCGTCACCGTCACCGTCACCGTCACCGTCACCGTCACCGTCACCGTCACCGTCACCGTCACCGTCACCGTCACCGTCACCGTCACCGTCACCGTCACCGTCACCGTCACCGTCACCGTCACCGTCACCGTCACCGTCACCGTCACCGTCACCGTCACCGTCACCGTCACCGTCACCGTCACCGTCACCGTCACCGTCACCGTCACCGTCACCGTCACCGTCACCGTCACCGTCACCGTCACCGTCACCGTCACCGTCACCGTCACCGTCACCATAATCATCTGTGTGGTAGCTTTCCTCGTCTTCTTTCTTTTTCATAAAGTCTGGAGTCGATGACGGTTCCTGTTTCTCTTCTCTTTTCACTGTCAGCCGTGATCGCTTGGTGAGTGGTGGTGGCGGCACTGACGCACTCAATCTTTTCAGCCGCACCCTAATGGGTTTGAATAATTTACTCAGTGCTTCATCATTCTTGGATTTTCCGAGTTTCAGAGTCAAATACTTTTTTCGCACAATTTTCGACAACTGATTGAATTGACTCTCCGTCTCAATGCGGGGTGATGTGGTCGGCGCCATGGCTTTAGTACGAATGCCATGCCACCCCGCATCACATTTGTACATATTTGTCAAAGCCCAGGCGGTAGCGCCCTTTGTTCACATCAAGGTCTTTGACAATGACCAAAGATCCGAATTTTTCATTCCAACAGGTGGCGCACATGCGGCGAAATTCCTCAAAGGTGTAATCCGGAGAGACGTGCTCGTCGAAGGCATGTCTCAAGTTCATATCGTCTTGCCGAAATAATGTTGCAATTGTTTAATAGCGTAGAATTACGTTTCAACCATTTATTAATCTTCTTATTTTCTTTCTTTTTCAGTTCTTGAAAATGGCTCCAAAATCGGAGCCGAAACGTCGAATTTCAACAAATTCTAGACGCGGTTCAACCCGAACTTTTAGTTTTCAATATACGTATATATATATATGGTGTTTTTGGGAAATCGGTATATACCGGTTTAATGTTGTACCGGTATATAGAGTATGTACCGGTATGAAAATTATATGATTCATATTTTGTCTGTTTGGTGCGTAGAGAAATTGAAATATAATCGAGTTGTAACAGAATAAGAGTAGGGGATATATGAACAACTTCAAAATTTTCAAATGGCTATGAAAAAATAAAAAAATACTTTTGTTTTGTCTTCACATCATCTGATATTTTTGCTACTCAAATTTCAGTTCGTACTTTCCTTAAGAGAATATAGGAATAAGAATTTTTCATGAAAGGTGACATATGGGTATGATATTATTTAGGCAGTCGAAATGAGTTTCACATAAAGATTCGAGTATAATTGCAGTTCATGGTGATCCAGTGACGGATAGAAATGTGAATATATATCGTAGTAATCAGTGAATAAAAAAATAACATAAAATGAAATTGGTTGTAATCCTGAAAGAACTGTAAAGATATTATGATGAATTTTTGAGGAAAATCGGATAATGTATTTGTGAATTGTCGTTTAGATTGGCGTAATCGTAAATTGACCTACCTACGACTCGTAAATATGTGATTATCCATATCCTACCCATATTTTTTCGATAAAACAACGTTCGTTTACATTCATCATCTCTCTGGCGTCTTTACAGAATTTGTAAATACTTAATAATTACATAAGATGACACAGAGGCTGTCAACTTCACCATTTTCGAAAATGATAAACAAACCTAATAGTTTGAGTGTCCGTCGTAAAAATTTCACTGATAGATATCTTCAAACTTTCTGTATGGCCTCATTGGACCTAGTCTGCCACCGTCTTCCTCTGTGACTTTTTTTGTTTCGGGGCGTTTTTCCAAAATATACTGTTTTATTTCCAAATTGAATAGCTTAAACACTTGAACTGAAACCCGAAAATAAAATTCTCTGACAATGAACATGGGTCATTGGGGGTGTCCGCCCCCTTGCACATGTCGGAAAAAGGACCATAGGAAAACTTATTAATAACCAACTGATTTTTTCAGGATCCATTCATTGAGACCTATAAAATCAACTTTTCATTTTGTCTGCTCACAAAAAATTCATAGATACTCTCCCCAAATGACCCTAACTAGATTGAAATTATTAGGGCCAGTGGCGTCTCAATGGGCACAACAGGCAACAATATTGTGAAAAAAAGTACGCCACAATTTTTTTTGCGGCTTTCTATTTTTTTTTTGATTAGGCTACTGAAAATAATCTTTTTTCTCGAAAACCAAGCTGGATATGAAAAAAATACAAGAGACCAAAAAGATTTATTTTTAGTGACATAATTTAAAAAAATAAAAACAAAAAAAAAAGGCAGTGGCGTACTTTTTTTCGCAATATTTTTGGCTGTTGTGCCCACTGAGACGCCACTGACTGAATTTCAATCTAGTTAGGGCTAAATAAGCGCCTTCTCAGTTCAAATAATTATACCAAATTTCAACCAAATCGGCTTGAGGATATTCAAAGTAATTTTTTACACGATTTAATACGTAGAAGAACCTTTCGTCACTGGAAAAGGAAGGAAGGGGTTGACAAAAAAAAAGGAATCTAATTTGGGTATTTTCTTCAATAATTTAATTTTTTCTTGCTTTTCTTTTTCAGTTTTCTTCCTTTCCCACCCACTAAGTTTTCTACTTCCTCCACCTCCACTCATTGTTTTTGATAAACAAGACAAAAATACCTCCTTTGGTATTTTGCATATACAACCCTAGAGTTCTGAATAAGTAGTTGATATTGCTTCAACAACCAGTCTTGATATACAATGAATCCTTGATTGATTCTCAACAAAAAACACACATTATACAAACCAAAATTATTCGTATTTATCGTATTGAAAAACTCAAAACTCTCAAACACCCCAAATCAACACGTTTTTAAATTAACATAGGAGTCATTCAGCATCCAATATAACCATGAAACAGAAATATTCTTCTATGCAGTGCGAATAGTGCAAAGAACACAGGCGGCCAAATCAAAGGGCGGCAAAACAGATTACGAAGGAAAAAAAATATTTATTTTCAGAAACTGAATCAAAAATAAAAGAAATTAGTAGTTGTTTTTTATCGGAAACCGCTCGAACAAAGAATTATTCTATTCCACTTGGTTTTGAAGTAAAAGGGTAATTTCACATTAGTTCTTCAAACATATCAGTAAGAGTCAGTTCATATTCTTCTGGATTTTATTAGTTTCAGAATGCATCTGTTAATTTCGTTGAATTATTATTTCTTTTTTCATATTAAATGAAACAAACAGAGTCTGCCATCATTTTTTTCCCACCTTTAAGATGCCCCACCGACAAACGTAACTAACAATTCAAATGCTTTTGACCTTGAACAAAAAAAAAATTCCCCTGCGGCGCTTTTCTATTTTCTGCCACTCCCGCGCTATGAATTATCCCCCCCCAATATAGAACAAAGCTGTATAGGTACGCGCTTGTTTGGTTACTAATTTCCATTAACTCATGCCCCTCTCTGAAAAACTCTCTAGATCCGCCAGTGTGCCAGCGGACTGAACTAGGAAACCTTCAATTTTTAAATTGCACCCTTTGTCGGCTTTTTCTTTGACCTTAGTTTTCGCAAGGGGAAGGCGCAGGTGGCGGTACTTTGCAATACTTTGCATATTTATCTGTGGCGGGCGGCATCCCGTCACTGCCGCAAATCAGCAAAAAGAGATTGAGTTACCGTAATACCGCATTGATAATTAAAATATTTGTATGTAAAGTATTGTAAAGCGGTGCTTTTCAATCTATTCAAACCCGGGCGACTGAAATAAATAACAATGTCACTATTTACTAATGTTGTCAATAAAATTTTGTTTAGAATCGGTACCTCACAACACATATCAAGTAATATACCTACTCTAATTCTTCGATCCCCACGAAAAAAAATACAGCAAAATTGATTTGCACGAATTTCGTCATCCGGCGCCTATTTTTCACGGCGCCCTAGGCCACAGAATAATGCTTAAACAACCCTATGCTATAGCCTATGTCAGCCTATTGAATATTACGGCACTCTGCGAGCATCCAGTATTCCGCATTGGTGACGTCGTAGTTGCTAATGTCGCAAATTTTAAGAGGAGTAATTTTTGAGTCTGATCGAACTAACCTAACGTAAACATTTGAGTGGATATTAAACGCAAATATTTGAGTAATCAAATCAAGTCCGTGCGTACGGTATGCCGAGTGTTCGCCGGACTACCGTATGCTGGATAAATTCTGCAATCGGGTCACCCGAATGCGTCATACTGGATGCTGCCGTTGTGGTTGTATACCTATCTACTAGGGGGTTGAAGATGAGACAACTTTGTAACACATTTTCTCGAATGAACAAGGAATAGATGAAATCGAACAATGAAGATCATTGAGGCAAGGCCTTAGCCAGGAAAAAAAAGACAAAAATTTAGGGTTTGTTTCAGTTCGGTTATGAACTAATTTCTACAGAATTAATGCAAGGGTGTGATCAGAATGTGCAACAGAAAACACCTTTGAACACGTCCCTGGCTTCGGCCGTGTATAGTTCTATTCAACACTACATGACTCACTAGGAAAGTTTATGAATTCTTTGTTTTCGTTCACATTCTGTGATGAAATGGAAACTACGTAATATTCGTTTGCATTTTGAACGAACCTAATAATGCAATCCAAAACACGTGACCTCCCTACGCCCTTCAAAAATGGCGTCCAGGAGGCACACAAATGGATTTGTTACGGTCATTAATGATGAGAAAATACTCTTTTGTAGCATTATTTGTTTGTTGTTAGAGATGTTAAGTTGTATATTGTGAGCAAACCGGAGTATATTTTTCTTCAAGCAGAGGTATCATATATGGTTATTATCAATAAAAGTGATTATTCATCAACATTAGAAGGGGAACACAGAGACATTGCAGTGAGGTATAGGGACAAAATTTCAGTTATCAAGTGCATGGATCCATTTACATTCACTCCTGAAAAAATGTGCAGTTCTATAGAAACTTCCACAGGTGTCTGCTTGCGACATCCTTGGTAATTTAGTGCTGACTCCGAGGCAAGTTACCCTGAAGTGTAACCATGCTTATTATTTATTACCAAATACTGAAGATAAATGTATCTGAATACTGTGACTTTGTCAACTAAAGGATTTCTTCATGAGAGCATCTTCCCAGATGAAGACTTTTGAGTTGTTAATTTTCAAAGAGTATAAGAATTTCACAAGAAAGTGATGCTTCTCAAGCTTTTTGAAAACTGTTTCACCAGAGGACATCTATGGTGTGTTTGCGGAAAATCTGATGATGGCCAAGTTATGTTTCAGTGTGTTCGATTCAGAATGTATATAGGACTAACTTATATACCAAAAAACTTATGTATTTGTCATCAATTGCCTAAGTTGTAGTGTGCAGTTATTTGTTTCTTCCACGTATATTTTTTGTTCACAATTTTCTTTAAAGTTGCCAGTAATGTTTCCCATGTTTGTCTGATCTTCCAGAAGAATAAATAGCATTATTTATTTAATGAAACAAATAAACTAGCATACTGTGTATCATTTATTCACCAAATAGATAATAATAATGTTTTATTCAGAATACTTCGCAAACATACCTACATAACATATTCCTGCATAAAAGTTGTAGTGAGGTTTATTATAAATAAAATTATTCATATGTAATAAAATGTTAAAGGTACACATTTACAAACAATGATGAAAAACAAATTATAAATATGAAGTTATTTTTGTAGATTCAAGGGATAGGTACCATAATTTGTGTGAGTATTCAGCCGCACTGTTTTTCAATATCAATGGTTGTTTCATTTCAATATTTTCAATTTCATTAGAGACTACGTACAAAGTAAACAAATATCTATAATTCAAATGAATGAAGACAAACAATATGTATAAAATTACCTCTGATCTTTCGGCTATTGCAATACCTATTTTTTAAAATACTTCATCATCACCATAACTCATATTGTTATTGATGGAATCCGGTCAGAACTGCCTACATCATTCAATGCAAATGGTTTGCCTGAAATATAAGTATGCGGTAGATTAAAAAAACAAAAAACAAATTTGATTGACAAAACTTTTTCCATACCAGGTAGGAAATATTCGCTGAATACTCTGCTGCGTCCTTATTTTGTTTCTGTGAGATCTTCTCATTTTTCCTTGAAAGTTCGTTCAAATCTCTGTGTAAAGAGTGTTAATGGGTAGGTATTTCGAAAAGTTTCACTTTATCGCAATCTCCACGGCTCCCACAATTGACCACACAACACGTTGGCATATTTACTTTCTCGCGAGCAAACGGAGCAAATCCGATACCTAAATTCAACGAAAAAGACGAAAAATCTTGAATTAATTATCAAGGGTAATACAACAAAGACCTTGATAAATAGTATACTATTTTTAATGCATCTAAATTTCGACTGTATTTTATAATAATTTAACTAGACATTATTTTGGCATTAATAATCTGATGAAACCCGAGAGCGAAGCTCGAGGGTTTTCATCTATGATTATTGATGCCAAAATAATGTCGAGTAAAATTAATAAATACAAGAGGAATTTTGCAGCAATAAAATAGTCGCCAAATAATCAAGGTCGTGTTATATTGATAAAGATTATTTCTTAAATCCAATTCTTTATATCAGTCATATGAATGACACACACTGTATTTTCTGGGATTGTAGCCTCGATTACCCTATCTATCTTTCGTTTTTGGTTTCGCCAAACCGATTCATTTTCAAATACTTATACAACTTCAATACGATTGATTCTATTCGACGTTTAAGATGTATTCATTTAGACTACTGTCAGATGCACAGGTTCCTTGATATTGCAATGATTTCGAGGCCGGCCCTGATCACCTAATTAATCATGTACCCTCGTCGAAAACAAGATTGAATAAATCGATCGCTTCCATCCGCTTCTAAGAGCCATCTGTATGAATCGTCCTATAGTCCCGATAAATCGAGAGCTGTGAAAAGAATCTGCTTGCGGGTATATAAGGCGCTTGACGGGAGATGGCACATGGAGATAGTCACAGAGAGTTGCAGAAAGAGTTGGAGAGTCCGCAGATAGAGAGTGACAATGAAGGTAAATTTAAATAGTGAACTCGATGTTTAGTTGAATAATTGTTTAAGTAATGTTTAAATAAATTAGCAAAATTAAGTTAGTGCATATATATATATATATATATATATATATATATATATATATATACTGTTTGTTGACTCCGTTCGTTTGTTGTTTCACCTGCAATCAAGTGTTGCACATCCTTATACTTGCTTTCACCGTACTGATGAGATCCCTAAGATCGAAACACGTGTCTACGGTTGCATTTTTACTAGAGGGCTTAGTCCAATAAAATGTTCCTTCTTGTTATTTACAATTTCCCTCGAGAGCATATCCCTGTTTTATATATATATATATATATATATATATATATATATATATATATATATATATATATATATATATATATATATATATATATGTATCATGCTGAGTAGTCGGTGACTATTGTGTACCATGCAAATAATCGCTAATAGACCGTGTTGATTGGTCCTGTGAAATAGACGAAAGAAATATATATATATATCTCTTTATTTAGGTGAAAAACTAATTCATTTACAATAGTAAGTACAATGTCACCTTATAAATAAAATAAAATTAACATGAAAAAAATACAAACAGTCTGATTAAAAATTCACACATATAAATAAAAAGTTACATAAAAAAGTCATACATAAAAATATACAAATTTTTCATTCGGTAATCCTTCAATCGTCTTTGAATGTATTTATCGAACCACTTTCTTTAATTTCTTGTGGGAGGTCATTAAAACAATCTAATCCTTTATAAAATAAAGAATTATGTGTACTATTTTTTTATATTTTTCAATTTTTATGTTGTTTCTTGTATTGTACCTACTCGTGTATTTCAGCCACATAAGTAAAGAACGAAATAATAACAATATCAATACGCCTGAGAAGTGTGTGTCCTGGTCGCCATCTTGAATTTTATTTGACAGCACTTTGGATAACCTTAAGATGTCTAAATTAGATTAGTGACGTATTTTTGTCTTCTGAACACATACCCGAAGTAACACGGCGATCTTAAATTCTTTCAGGCATGAATCTATAAATTTTTAAAACTGTCATTTTCTCAGGAATAAAATCATAATAGTACCGCCGTCTTATATTCAGCACAATCTACACTTTCTCTCTTGCGGGAGTCATTGTAGTTAGAATATTTTGTGTATCTCTTCTGGAAGGTAATTTTTCGTTTGAAAAAAGAACTTATGTACATGTATCTGATTAAGTAGCTATTGTTGAGATGAAATCACAATTCAAAAATTAATTACCAAGTATTCGAGGGAGCCAAATTTTGAAAAAAAATAACGATCAATTTCTCGGAGGTTGTGAGCACAATGGAAGACATTTACCAAATTAAGAACAGACTAGAGCATACACACCTACCATCGTCGTTCCTGTCATTTGAATAGAAAATGCACTTTTTTTGAAGAAGAATTGGGCAGGGAATCAGAACTCTTTATACCTATATGATAATTATATATTTTGAGTGATAACCCAGAATAAAACAAAAAGCAGGCTGACTTCTTCAACTTTGGCTCATACTTTTTTTGATTACAACAATCATAAGGTTAATAGTTTTCAGTTCTAAGGAACAATTCCAATGTTATATTTCTTGGCATACCTTTTTGGGAATTTTAACCTTCCACAGTCTGAAAAATGAAAATATAAACTTTGTAAACAGATACGGATATCAGAATACGATGTTATGTTGAGAAATGCTTCTTCTCAAATATCATATCTTCGATAATTGTTGGTGCCGAACCATGCACGCTGAAAGAGATGAAAATACAAAATCGTGTCTTTGAATAGGAATCTCCTGGTGCAAGCGCATTAATTCAGCAGCGTCCAATTCGAAGTCAACAACTTTATTAAAATACTGCCTGCCTTTATTAGAGGACGGTTAAGGCCAGGGTTTAAAGTTCCTTTATTTTCACTTTGGGTGAGATCGTGGATAGGACATAGATGACCTAATGTCTTATAATTATATGATTTTATCAACACAAATCGATATGGAAGCCTTCTTTGGCCATTCTATCATCACAATAATTGTATCTTGGTATAAAATAAATTAGGTATGTAGAAAGAAAAATTTGAGAAACTAGATTTTATTTATAGGTTATGAATAACGAACGCCTGTGTAAATAAGGGACGAACAGACAAAACTGCAATATCTCTGTTCTTAATCACAGAATAGTGCCAGCCACTATTAAAATAAAGTTGCCTTTAATACTGACTGGCGTTATTGCAATATCTCTCTATTAACAACTGACAGTTTCCCTACGGAAGTAGGGAACACCAGCCCACTAGCTCAGTTCATGATCACAGAGTGTGCTCATGACACCACCAGTGGCGGTTACTTTAAAAGGGGTAAACTACAGGAATGATACACAATAACCACTGTTCACAAAATTCGCTGCACTACTGCTGCTAATCTGATAACAAACCGTAAAGTTTTTAAATTTCCTTCGTGTTTCCCGCCTAGATGTCTATCGGCGAATCAATCACTCAAGCCCAATATTTCTCGCCATCCTACGAACTGCGCAACTACGGTAACAGAACCACCACAAACCGCCACTGTTGAAAAACAAATTGGTTGCGTTATTTCTGTAGGAATATTTAGCATAATTTTTGTATCAACCAATGGGCTGCGTTGGAAAAATCTGAATAACTTTGCATAAATTTGCCTTTTAAGGGCCACTTTGGTTTGTTTACTTCTCCCTCTATTCATAAGAACTCGTTGGTCTTAGTTACAGATTCTCCGCTATGTTGTGCTTACAACGCTGATAAAAAACTGTTAGGCAGCTTACGCATAACGGCGTTTTGCGTTCACGACTTTTATTTTTTTATTCTGTTATCTTACTGGTTTCTTAAAAAACGATTGAAGCTGTCATACATTTGACATTATTATTATGTTAGTCTGATTTCCGCAGTCATTTAGAATTTCTGATATAGTTGTGATATAATTCGCATAAGTAGTTATTGTAGTTTCCGAAAAAGTACTAAATAAATGTCGAATCTATACGAAATTTCCAGAGAAGGCTTGAAACATGATAAAAATTAAATATTCATTGAAATTTTACCGCGGAAAGGTCGTTTTCACATTTTTTTAAAGTAACTATGCTGATACTAATTTTCAAAACAGAAACCTAAATCATTGGAATCGGTATTTCATTGAATCTTTTTGGTTGAAACGCACTGTATCAAGCCATAAATACTTTTAACATATAGTTGTAGATGTGAGTAATCCTCAAGAATTGAAAAAAAGAGTCAACACCTGTATTCAAAATAGACATGCAATCATTTTGAATGGCAAATGAGAGCTCTCGTTACAGCGGAGAAAATTTTGCGCCAATTTGATTACAGAAAAATTCACAATCACATAAGATATTTTAGAGAATGAGTTATGGAAAATGAGTAGATATACCAAAATTGTTCTATCATTACATTAACTACACATTTGAAATGTTGATACCCAAAATGTTTCCAAATGAATGCAGACTTGCAGAATTCAAAGAACATGATAGAATCACGGAAACTATTTTTTGCATGTGCACAAACATGTATACAAATCCATCATTCGGCTTCACAAAAATGAAGACTACTTTTCAAATAATAGAACGTACTTAATGGCTTCAATCCACATACCTAAAGTGATATTGGGATTGTTCGGGTTTCGTCGGGTCTAGTCAGTAAGCAAGGTAAAGGTAAGTAAGTGTATTGGCAGGTTGAGTGCGAGCACCTGCTTTGATTTAACTTTTTCATAATAATTACTGATCGGATTACGAGGAACTATGATATCTAAGGTTACTTATAGGTTAGATTATGTTCTGTCCCCTTCTTTTATGATAAGTATGACTAGGACTATGGCTTTCGGATTCGTGTTAAGGAGGAAAAATTACGTGAATTGGATATTTTTTCAATTTTAAAGCCGAGCCCGATAAAGTTAACTTCAACTGACTAGACCCGACGAAACAAGAACAATCCCAGTCTCATTTTATCTATGTGGATAATAGTTCTTTCATTTAAAAAGTATTCTTTATTTTTGTTAAGCCGAACGCTGAATTTCTCTCTGCGTTTACATTACTTACGCATGTGTGTGCGCATGTTAACGCACATGCACGCGCGCATGTGTATGCAAATTTAATGAAAAGTACCCAACTCACGTAGGTTTGTCTCCTAAACACGAATCTGAAGGCTATTGTTCTATTTATACTTATCGTTAAAGAAGGGGACATAGATCCTAACCGAATTTTATTTATACTAAATGCTCAATTGATTTGGTATCTGTTTATTCCCTTTGCTTATTGTTGTTCTGTTTTGTGGAATAAGTATTTATTATTAAGTATTTATTAGTAAAGAACTTTTTGAAAAAAAATCGGATACAGTTGCGCAGATACTTGCGTATGCGCATGCTTGGGCAGATGTCAGATGGGGACAAGATTGACAGGTTCTAATGGTGAATTTCCATGCAGCTGAATTTCAATTCTTTTATGTGAAATGTGTTATTATTATTTATTCCAGTAAAAAGCATTTCAGCAGAACAAAAATAATATAATAAGTCGAAAATGTAACGAATAAAACTGCTTGCAGACAGTGATTCCGTAAATTTGATTTTGTTGATTTATTCATTTCCTCAGTTCATGGAAATGTACCTCTACAACAAAACCGACGGTGGCGGTTCACGTAAGTATCGCGAGATATTTGGAAAACAGACCACGATTTCATTTGTTTTCTCATAATCAAGCTATCGAATGTCCAGCGTTTTAGTCTACAGTTTTACAGGTATAAGTCGGCACACCAGAGTTTTTAGACATCTCAGTATAGACAGTCAGATAATGACATATTTGGCTGACTGATTTTCTCTCTTCTGGGATTTTAACCAATGAAAAACATGTCAGTGTTGAGATGAAAAAATTAAATTTTGCCATCGGATGTGTGCTAGGCATATATGGAAAATTCATTAACAAAATTTTCTAGCCGAAAAATTTACTTCAACAGTAGACCAGCTTATGGGATTTTTTTTAGGATTCCTTTAATGATATCAAATTTCATTCTGTCGATTGCCATAAGTGAGAGAATGATCAACCAAGTAGGTATTCTTTTACCAATTGGCGCACTTATTTAAAACCTTTACACGTGCAAACCTTATGGCTTTGGTTTTTTACTATTAGATTGTTATTATATGTTAATGTGTTAAAGTGGAATAAACAAGAGATTGAAAAAAAATCTATATTTTTATGACGAAAGAAAATGAATTTTCTGACCTAATTTTCAGTAGTTAAAATCCTAGAAGAAAGAACATGAGGCAGCAAAATATGTCATTATCAGACGGTCTATAGTACTATACCTATAGAGCCTATAGAGATCATAGAGATGTGCGCATTATAATAAACCATACCGCTTAGGAAAACTCGTTGTAGCTGGAGCACAGTATAATGCTATTTAGCAAGATCTAACTTCATTTACAATTCCTGCTAAGTTCATCTGTCCTAACCGCAACACCTGTTCCAAAATATCCGTTCGAGGAACAATAGACATATTAGTCGGGGAGCCAGTGACGCATGTTTCATGAAGTGTTTGATGCACCTTGAAATTTTGTAAGGCTAGTATTTAGGGGATGAGACGTAGGAATTCCTGTGTTTGCCTAACCCAACCCGGGACACCAGGTACTGCGCATAATAGAAAGGTGTAATAAAATTGAAGCCAAAATCAGAGTTTGATTCACAGGCCAACAAACGTTAATCGAAAGTTCACTAAATTTTTAATTAACATTTAAGATAGCTGATACTTTTGAGGGGGTTTACATAAAATGTATTCTCTCTAAAGTTGTTTTTTTATAATCTATAATTCACTCTGAAATTTCAACAACTTTTTAATTAAATATTTAAGAAATTATGTACAAAAAGCCAGACAGTTTTGTTGGGGTTCAATTACCAGCGAGCATGAAAATAAATTTATTTTCATTCAGAAAGAGATAGGCTGCGCGTGGTTGGCGGCGTGAGTGAGAGCGCCTATCTCTTTATAATTGAAATAAAATTTATTTTCATGTTTGCCGATAATTACACCCCAACAAAACTGTCTGTATTTTTGTACATAATAGAGATGTTATTGCAATACCGCCAGCCAGTATTAAAGGCAACTTTATTTTAATAGTGACTGGCACTATTCTGTGATTAAAAACAGAGATATTGCAGTTTTGTCTGTTCGTGCCGTATTTACACAGGCGTTCGTTATTCATAACCTATAAATGAAATCTAGTTTCTCAGATTTTTCTTTTTAGATGATTTAGCTTCCATATCGATTTGTGTAGAAAAAATCATATAATTATCAGACATGAGCTATGTCGTGCCCACGATCTCACCCGAAGTAAAAATAAAGGAACCTTCAATCCTGGCCTTAACCGTCCTCTAAGGCGGATTTATCAGATTCATAATGCAGAATTTAATGCATATGCATAATTTTAAAGTACAATTTATAACATTTCAACACTCAGATTTATATGAAACCATTTACCCGTTTCATAAATTATAATTCCTAAATGGTTTCATATGAATCTGAGTATTGAAATGTTATAAATTGTAGGTACTTTAAAATTTTATGCATATGCATTAAGTTCTGCATTATGAATCCGATAAATCCGCCTCAATAAATAAAGGCAGGCATGCGCGGTATTTTAATAAAGTTGTCCTTATTCCAAATTCACATTGCGCGTGGGTGTATGTCAAAATAAGGACAACTTTATTACTGCCTGACGTTATTATGAACTGCAATATCTCTCTATTTTCTTAAATATACTATTGATTTTAAGAAGCTGTTATAGTTTTAGAGTGAATCAAACATTTCATTTTGTATTTAAAAAACAACTTTAGGGGAAATTAATTCTATGTAAACCCCCTCAAAAGTGTCTGCCATCATGAATGCTAATTGAAAATTTACCAAACTTTCGATTAACGTTTGTTGGCCTGTGAATCAAACACTTTTTTGGCTTCAATTTTATTACACCTTTCTATTAGGCGCAGTACCTGGTGTCCCGAGTTGGGTTAGACAATCACAGGTATAACTACTTCTCATCCCCTTAATACTAGCCTTACACAATTTCAAGGTGCATCAAACACTTCATGAAACATGCGTCACTGGCTCTTGGACTATATTTTAATCCGTTACCCTATGATTAGGCGGCAGCGTAAAATTCCCTCCAAAATAAGGACATTCTAACACTTCTAACCGCTATTCCACTTATGAGGTATTGTCACAATTTAGCGGAGCAATCCCGGTTTTCATAAGTTGAATTTTTTTTGTGATGGTGATGTACCTAACTGATGTAATATATGTGGAATGCCCTCCGCTCGGAGATACACTGAAGAGATAACAGAAGTAGCGACGATATTATTATTAGTAAGTACAAAATGATTATAATATGATAACTATAATGTGAATAAACAATGCAGGATTAGTTAAATTAAGTTCGATGCATATGCATATTTTTGCTATCAATTGTATTTCACATATAGAGGTGAATGCAGTGTTTGAAAACGTGATTCAAACAATCAAAGAATATTTACATTAGTACTGTAATGTACAAGATGCAAACGTGCGTGAAAACAGCAGCCAAGCCAAGAGATAGCAGCCAATTTGCATATCCGTCAGTGACGTCGGACTGAAAAGGTATTCGGGGTTCCGCGCATATGTAATAATTTTTAATATAATTTAATGAAAACAGATGTATCTTGGATATTTTCATGAAAAAAACGATTTGCAATTCATATAAATCAGTTCGATGAAACACATGAATTTGACATTGAAATCTCAACAATAGTGAGGTTTGTTCCTTTTTCGTGTTGATAAAAGTTCTTTCATCACTTGTGGAGAGGGTAAAGTACCAACCCCCTTTAAAAAAAATGCAATTTGAGGGTTTAAACCTGAAACTGTCCCTACCAAAATAGGTTCATATCATTTTTCTTAGTGCAGATAATAATTTAATTCCTGTTGAAAAAAATTCTTGATTTACTTGCAGGGAACGTCGGGTATCAACTTGAAAAAAATGCCCATTTGAGGGGTTAAACCTGAAACTGTCTCAACCAAAGTAGGTTCATATAATTTTTCTTGGAACAGAGAACATTTCGTGTTGAAAAAAATATTGCATCACTTGCAGAGAGTGTTGAGTACCAACCCTCCCTTTAAAAAAATGCCATTTGAGGGGTTAAACCTGAAACTGTCTCAACCAAAGTGAGCTCATGTCATTATTGTTGATACAGAGAATCATTTCGTGTTGAAAAAAATTCTTGCATCACTTATACTTTTTTAAAAAGGGGTTGGTACTCTCCCCTCTCCACAAGTAATGCAAGATTTTTTTTCAACGTGATAAATGATTCTCTGCACCAAGAATAATATGAATCCACTTTGGTTGAGACAGTTTCAGTTTGAACCTCTCAAATCGCATTTTTTCAAATGGTTGCTATACCTCATCCTCTCTACAAGTAATGCAAGAATTTTTATCAACGCGATATGATTCTCTACACCGAGATAATAAACCCATTTTTGTTGAGATTTCGATCTCAAATTCATGATTTTCCAACGATACATCGACAATCAACGATACATTAAATTATATTGGAAATTATTACATATTCGCAGATCCTCGAATAAATTTTTAGTACGACGCCACTGCCCGATTGGCAAACTTCGGCAAAATAGCTGCTAACTTTTGGCCAGCGTTGTTGCATGTGTGATCTGTGATGTGTGTTGAAATTTGACGAACATGTAGAATACGGTGTTATTCGTTATTCTACTACATCACCTGTAATATGCCCAATAGGTAGGTACGTTACATTTTCAGTCTAGAAAAAGGCGACATACCTATACGTCCCTAGCAATAGCTATGGTGTTACTGAATAAAAGTACTTTTGAATTGAAGTTTTTTGCATGCTTAATCCATCCGGCAAAGTTTTCTGCTTGTTTATTCGTTTCCGCACTAAGCGACAAGCGTAATTATACTGGTCGGTAATTTCTCAAAAATTATGAGGATAGGTAGGTATTTAGCAAAGCAGTTCATCTGGTTGTTTGGGTGTTCACAACTACCTACCAACCCAGTATTTTTTATTTTTATAACTGATTGATAGTCATCAGCTACCTACAACAGAACGTGTGTCTACCTAGTCAGATGTGCCTAATCAAGTCAAAAATAAGAAATAATTGGCTTGTGGAAACCTGTGAACCTTTAATTCACGCCAAAGAACTTCTGGGGTATAATACATAGGTATGTTACACTTTCAAGCCTTCGGCTCAACAAGTTTTGAAAAATACCTCACAAGGGCGAAACCAAATATTGATCGAGATGGAAAATGTTAGTTTTGATCATTTTGTAGCTTACAATTTTTTTCTTTTGTGATATATTTATTGTTCTTTTTATGTTTGAGAGTTTCATATTTATTTCATTTTATCTGGTTTTGATTTTTCTTTAATTTTACTTTTGATCATTTGACTTGATTATCAAACTCGTTCTCAATAAGCATTTTATTATAAACCACCTTTCAAATCACCTATTTACTCTAATTTCCTGATTTCATTTTGAAATTCCCGCCATGTTACGTTATGTTACAATTTGGCCTTTCAATGTGGTACGCCTGACAAATCCTCAAGAACAACACTGCTTTTGGCTGCCGTTTTCACACACACACAGGTAAATATTCTTTGAAACAATTGACATGATGCGAATCGAATGAGAAACTAATTTCAGTTGATGACTGTTAAAAATTGTTAGTTATTTCACACGAAATCACTCAATTAGGATTTCATAGTGCATGTTACAAATCATAGTAAGTAGTTCCAAATCTGATACGTAAAAAACATTAACCAATAATTTCTCAAACAAAATACAAAAACAACATTATATTTCAAATGACTACGGTGAATGATAAAAAAATACAGAATATTTTATATAGTAGTTCGGCTGCTTGTTCAAAGGCTGGTAAATGGAAAGATAGATGAGTGGTAGGTATGTTTGTATTTGCTCAATATATTCCTAGGAATCTTGGGTTAACATTTTTGAGAAATTTATTTCTGCATTTTTCAATAATTAACAAATAATATAGAAAGATTTCTTCTGGGTTCTCACTAGAAAGGAAAAAACTGAACACGTTTCAACAGCTGGCCGAACTAAAAAGTAGAAAATCATTTTTAAATAAGAATTGTGTAATAGTTATGCTGTTAGCATGTCCAGCATATGCTGTCTCAGCCTACCTATATCCATTTTGTCAAGCACCCCACGCTTTTTTGCAATCAAATTAATTATTTTGTTGATAACAATTCTTGCATATTTGAACAAGGTTCGAGTGTAAGTACCTACCAGAGCTTCAAATTAATGAAACGAACAATTTCGACGACGTCGACATTCCCTTCTCTCCACACTATCACACAAAGTGGAAAAATTGAGGCAAATATCTGTCAGAAAACAACTACTTCCCCTTACAAACATTGTATTACATCTTACAAATATTTGTGCAATGTTCCTCCAAGAGGACACAAAAATTATTTACTACTCTAGTTCGGCTAGCTATTAAGCATGTTTTTTAGTTTTTTAAATTTTAGTCGAATGTTAAAGCCTCCATATATATTTTGATACCAAACTCCGCACATGAGAGCAGTTTTCCATAGCAAGTTAATTCTGTCTTTGAAGTTAATTTTGACAATTAATCATATAACTACCATCCTAGTACTTATATAAAAAAACAATGAAAGTGTAGTAAACTAGAAAATGAATGAAATTGAGATCTAACTACTAACTTAAAAATTTCTAACAATTTATAAAGGCGTTTTTTTATATAAAATTTTTAATGAAAATGTACAACAAATTCTATTATGAACTTTACTTATAGAGTGACCCTAGATTTTCTTTTCAGTCTTGATGAAACTTTTGCCTTCAAGATGCCTGCATGTTCTTCAGTTCAATGGTTTCTTGTTTTGTTTGACGATGGGATATCCCATTGTACCGAGGCCAAAAATGTTAAACAAATAAAAGGTGGTAATTGCTCAGCTAAATGGAAGAGAAATTGGTATAATGCAAGAATTCTATATTCTGGAACCAGAGATGTATGTCAAATGCTGGGTAATAACTTTTATGATTCATTCATTTCGGTGCTTTGATTTTATAAAAAAAACTCACTAATATATTTTCGTGTACGATTTTCACTAAGAAAGGGTTTACAACATTAACCGTGTTTACCTATACAATAGCTTCCTCAAATAATTGTTAAGCGAATCGTGTTGAAGTTTTCTATACCCTTTTTTAATGAAAATCAAGTAGTTCAATATTTGATTCTATTTCTAGGCATTGTTAGTTAATGGATTTGGCTTTTATTAGGGCTGCTTTTATATCTCACTAAAAATTTTAGTTATACTTGAGAGGAAGTTGTAGTATACTATAAAGTGTTTGATAATATTTCACTTTATGTGAATTAAATGAGTACCTATTGATGAAGATGTTATCTCTGTTGACTTTTTCTCACTTTTTCAAAATTTGATAGTTTTTTCTGAAAAAAAAAACGCAAAAGTCTATGGTTTTTGATTATTTTCCCATATTTTTTTGTAAAAGATCCAAATCAGATTTTTAAAAAAAGGTAAAGGGAACATAATTAGATCTTTACCAACATGACCAAATTTTTTCATCCACTAATAATGAAAAATAAACCTTGAAAGATAGGTACAATGAAACCCTTGCATGGCAACATTTTGTATGCGGAGAGTGGGCCACAGGTCTTTCAGTTTGTAAGGTATCACTTCCACTTAAATAGCAGTTGTTGCTATTTGGGGTTTAAAGAATTCAATTTAACTAGCTGATAATTGATGAAAATACATATTTAAAATAAAAGTAGTATTTCCTGCACGATTTTCACCTAACAATGGTTTACAAATTCATGTTTATGATTCCTACTTGAAGGAGCTATTGTATAGCGAAACACGTGTAGCGGTTTTGTAAACCTTTGTTTAGTGAAAATTCTAGAGAAAACTTTATTATTTTTTATAAGTCAAGTTTCAATCCACAAATTTGATAGAAAATGCATGCAACACAATCTTCTTGATCTTAGAGTAGTCTATGAATATATATCGACACTCCCAACGAACAAAGACGTAACTCATTTTTCATCATATTTCAGGAGAGCCAAAATACTGAAATTGTTCTTCAATATTTAAATGGAAATACAACTTTTTTCAAGTAGATTTCTTCGTAACTACGTGGTCTAGAGATACGGCTTTTTTATCGTCAGCATCAGTTTTTTAAGCTGAATACGCCTACGCCTATAACTGAAAATAGCTGTAACTTTAGTTACGGCTTTGTTCGTTGGGGGTATCGATATAATATATATATAAAATTTTATTTTCTAGATGAGCATCATGATGATGATATTTCCTCTGATTCTACCCATACTAAATACAGTAAAAATACTGGTAGAGGTAAGATGAGTAATGAGTGATTGTTGATGTAGGAAAAAATCATTTTGAAAATGTTACAGATAATACTGATCCATATATGAATATCGACAATTGTTCCTCTAATTTTACCCATACTATACACAGTGTATTGCCCTCTGAAGGTGAGATGAGTAATAAGTGTGTGTCAATGTGTGAAAGAATAATTTCGAAAATGTTACAGATAATATAAACACTGAAAATGTACTTGCTACTCAGACTTCCCTGTTGGACATTTCAAACGAAACTGATCCACATACCAATATCGTTACTTCTTCTGATTCTTCCCATACTAAACATAGTAAAGTAACCTCTGAAGGTGAGATGGGTAATGGATGTTTTTTGCTATGTAAGAGAATTATTATGAACATGTTACAGATGATGCAGACAATGTAAATATGCTTGCCACCCAGACTTTAATGTTCGCTGACAACTCAACAGATATGAACCAAAATTTTGAAGAAAATTTCGAAGGTATTGTATTGTGAAAAATGTTATACTCAGTGTATTGAATGTTCCATTTTTTTATATAGCAGCTGATCAAAATGATATGGAATGTATACCAGACAATATGACCAATGCTTTTGATATTTTTGATGATGATAGTTCTGAAGATCCAAATTACAGTCCTTCATCAACCTCTGAGTCAAATAATTCTTGTTTAAATATAACATTAAGAAATTATGATGAAAATGTAAATTGTGACTATTCAATCAAAAATTTTGTGGAAGATGCAAGTTCTTCTTTAATGTCAAGCAGTTCAGTGCCAAAAAGTGGTCCAATTCATGAAGGTACAAACATATATATCAGATTTCACTCTTAGCTCAAATCATACTTTCAACAAGTAAAAAATACTACTTTTTTATAGCAAGGAACCCCCATGCAAACAAACCTTATTATAATATCCAGGAATTGGCCAAGTTGAGTCTTGCTAACGAGAATTCCTCACAAACAAATGAAATAATGTCAATTGAAACATATTCAGGAAAATCTAAGAAATATTTTTGCACATACTGTAAAAAATTATTTTCTAAATTAACAGTGCATCTTGAGAAAATGCACAGGGAAGAGGCTGATGTCTTGAAATTTAAAATTTTACCAAAAGGTGAGTATTTTTTTTTAATTTTTTGTGCTACATTAGTTGAATGAAACTGGCCAAAAATTGATATTTAAAAAAATACTGATACAGTTTCCTGTATGATTTTCACTTAATCCTCCTGACAGGCAAAATGAACAAACATAAAATTTTCAGTAAAAAAGGTTAAAAAAACGCGACACGACTCTCACTAGACAAAGCACATATACTTTGGTAAACCCGTTTTGATGAGAATCTTACAGTAAACTGTATTCTACATGAATTTTGTATGATATTACTTGTAGTGAATAATTACATGAAGAAAAAACAAAATCCTTTTGTCGTAGGCTGTAAAGAGAGAAAACGTTTGATAGAAATCATTCGAAAAAAAGGTTGCTTCAAATACAATATGGAACCTGCTTGGAATAATGGACATTTTATTGTATCGAGAAGGTCAAGAGTTTTGAAAACAAAATTTGATTATAAATTGTGCCCTAATTGCAAAGGCCTTTACTCAAAATTCACAATTAGAAAACATTATTCAAAATGCATTCCTGAACACGTCAAAGGAGATCGCTCATTAAATGTTATGGGAAAAATTATTTATGGTGAAATTCATAGTGCTGCTTCTCCTGTACTCAGAAACGTTTTCGTTAGTTTAAGGGAAGATGACGTGAAAAGAGTAATTAAATATGACATTCTGGTCATTACTTTTGGTAATATGCTGTGTGAGAAATACCGTTTACAACATCTTCATAAAATGATCCGATCGAAAATAAGACTGGTTGGACGTTTTCTGTTGGAAATGAAAACCATAGACAATGAGATTGATGATTACACGTGTGTTTTTACACCAGAAAAAATTGATAATATTTTTATTGCTATAAATAAAATTGGTGGTCTGGAGCATACTGCTCAAAAATACAAATCCCCTGCCACTGCTGCAGATATGGGCACAATATTGAAAAAAAGTGCAAACTTGCTCATTTCATTATGTATTAAAAATAGAGATAAGACGAAAAAAGAGTTAGTCGAAGATTTCCTTAAAGTTTTTGAACAAGACTTTCCTACATTTATAAATAAGACAGTATTGGAAACACAATTGCAAAGTCAAAGGAGAAAAAAAATTGTTTTGCCATCTACAACAGAAGTAGAACTACTGAACGATTATGTTGAAGAAAACATGAAAAAGTACTTCCATCAGTTACAACTAAAATTTGATTTTTTTATCTGGAAGGAATTGGCATCGTTCACTTTGATTTGCATTCAAATATTCAACAGAAGACGAGCAGGAGAAGTTGAACGCATAACTATCGAGGACTTCAAAAATTTTCAGTCTTGTGATTCCAATGAGAATCGTGATATTTTTGATTTGAATAATACTGGTTGTGGACAAAATCAGAAAAAATATGTGAGATTTGTAATCAGAGGAAAAAAAGCCAGAGGGGTGCCTGTTTTATTATCTAAACAAATGTTTACAGCCATTCAGTTGATTTTGAAATATCGCAATGAAGCTGGAGTGAGAGAGGAAAATCCATTTTTATTCGGAGTACCAGGAAATTCCACAACATTTTCCTATTTGAGAGCTTGTGATTTAATGAGGAAATTTGCTGAAGCTTGTAATGCCTCCAGACCTGGACTTCTAAGAGGAACACAACTACGAAAACATATTGCTACTCAGTCAGCATTATTAGATTTAAATGAGCACGAAGTTAACGATTTAGCTAATTTTATGGGCCACGCTGATAAGATACATCGAGAACATTATCGAATACCTGTGGTAACTAGAGAAATTGGAAGAGTATCTAAATTATTAGAAATGGGAATTGGATGAAATACTCGTAAGACTATTTATTAACGAATATTTACCATTCTTTTGTGCTTCAGTTGATTGTATAACATGTGAAGTCTTTGCTATTATTTTTAGAATTTACTCATTCAGTTGACGACATAGACAGTAATAATACCCATATGTCATATATTTAATTTAAAAATCTTTTCAGGTGATTCAAATGATGCTACTGGGAAGAGCTTTGATATGAGTGAGACTGATGGAAGTCAAATGAATATCGCAGATTCAAATACAACAATAGGTATAGGTATTCAAGAACAGATATACTCATATTTTTCTCATTTGAGGCTTGTAAGTTAGAGAATTATAATAAGGAATTATTGGGGGGTTGTGTAGTAGATTCTAGTTGTCTGAGGGAAGAAAAGTTAAGAGAGCCATCTTTCATTCTTATATTTGCTGACTAGAAATACAAAACCACCACAATGCAATGTAAACTATTAATTTTCCCCAGAATTTGTCTTTCCAAAAATTAGGGTTGGCCATGAAAATTATTGTCCACCTCCTGTTAAACTTTATAATCATAGTTTCTGAAAAAAATATATAATTTACACATTTTTCAGTCAATAATAAGACGCCTCGACTAGAAAGCCTGGATGTCATTGAAAAAGATGGAAGTGATGAAACTTTGATGGATATTGAAAATGTTGATGGAATAAATGGTATGTAAAATTATGCAGAGTCTAATAATCGTTAAAAAATTATTTGTTTTCACTTTACTTTTTTATTACCCATTTTTGATGGTTGAACATTCAAGCAGACATTCAAATAGTGGTCTGCTTGAACTTAATAATGTTTGTTGCAAATACTAGAACATGCTCATGGCTAATAATCCCAATTATGCTTTTAGGTATAATTCCTGGTAGTGTGGATTATTAACGAGAGTTCTTATGTTCTCATAAATATTCCTTATTTTTTAGGAGATTCTCATGAACCTAGGACATCTAAAGATTCATGGACTGAACATGATGATGGATACACTTTTTATGGCCGAGAACGTTGCGGTAACATATCAACCTTATAAACTATTTGAGAGTGTCGAAGTTTCGTACACTTCAAATTATTTCTTATTGATCTCTCTGTATCTATACGGTTCAACTTGTTATGAATAATACAACTGAAGTTATTTATAATCTCTAAATAATGCATTTATTGACTGAAGGTTTTCAGCAACATATTTTAATACTTACATAAGTTGCCAACAATATGACATTATCATACAAATTTTTTTAAAACCTACATTTCTTCTAGTCACCACTGAGTCATATAAATACGGTATCACAACTCATTCAACTTCATTCATTTCAGTCTGTGTTTTCAAAGTTTTGAATTTATTTAGTTCAAATTCATATACCGGGTGTCATCGAATCTAATAGACAAGTGATAACTTCTAGAATATCAGGTATCTCAAAATGACATTTGGTATAGGTAAATCGCATATTTTTCACTTTCCGGTCACTTCCGGTTTCACCGGAAATGGCTCCGATTTTTTATTTTTATCTGTATCTAGTAACATTTTTGTTTTTTTTTCGAATAAACATACCACCCTTGGGGTCTGTAGAAAAATAAGGAATGCTAAATGCAATAAAATAAGTTGATAAGAAAAAGGTAAAAACTAAGTAAACTAATCAATAAACTTAATTTAAGATAAAAAATTCTGGATCAGAATGTGACATTTCTATAAGTATTTACGCATAATTAATTTTTTTTAGTCACTTCTAATATGGCATATAGGTTACCATGATCGGACGTAAATTTATCTAAGGATCTCAGTGATGTCAAAAAATAACGATCGCAAAGTTTTAGTGACAAGTATGAAAGATAGATATAAGACAAGTTGGCAAAATTACATTGTTTCAAGGTCAGTTAATAGGGGATAGGTACTTGATTTTCTTCAAAATGAAATCGAGGATCTTCTTGATAAACTACCTTTAACAGTTTTACGGCAAATTTACTTCCAAGGAGAAGGAGCACCCCCTCATAATACCAGAGAAGTTCTTAATTACTTGATAGAGCATTTTATTATTCAAGTCCAGTACGGTGTCCTGCCGCTCACCGGATCTCACTTTTTGGGGGTATGTTAAAGTACTATTCAACAGCCCCAGTCACTCTAGAAATCTTCGAAGAAAGAATTCTACAGGTATATGTTAGGAAACGTGTTGAAACAATTAAATGTGTCTTAAACAAGGAGGAATGCACATTAACTACAGCGAAATTTTTAGAAAATTAGAATATTGGACTTTTGAAATAAGTGATTTAAGTGCATCGCTGAAATTATTACTTTATTTTGTTAATTTTTTTTTATCCAATTGCAAAATTAGAATCGTTAGAATCGTCAAAAAATCCTGTTTTTGGAAAATGCTTACAAAAGTAAAATAAAGTACTATGAAATCTCCGATCAAGTAACACAACCTAGATGAGTTATACTCAAAAAGTACTGAAGGTAACATCTTTTCATAATTTAATCCCTCAAATCATGACATTGTTGCCTTGTCGTAATTTTTTTTATGATACAAAAAGCACGGCAGTTACATTTTGATTTCTGTCGGGTATATTCATGGCAACGAAAACCCAAAAATGCTGTCTTGGATAAAATATATAGCAATAAGAAAGCAATTGAAACGTTCATTGCAGCTTGTTGGGAGCATGTAAAAACCATAGTATTTCCATCGCCGCACGGAGATACTTCGTTGTCGATATAGTCTGGTCAGTACGGCAACGCTGCCTTTGATATTTGACAGAAGCTGGAAATAAAATTTGTCATTTCATAGGTAAGCTATCAGTGTCGTAACTATCGAGAAAGGGAAACAAAATTGAAAAAGAGTTATATTATTGATTTATGAAAAAACATGTCAGTTAGAGCATCGGCTGTTCTCATAATCCTGTGGAGATTCTTCCATCATAATTTCAGGTTTCCATTCCATATTGGGTTTCCATCATTTCTATTTTATTGAACCTCAATATTTCTGTAAACAACGCACAAACAAAGTTTAAGACGTGTGCGGCGAGTTACTCATCTAGGTTGTGTTATTTGATCGGAGTATGAAATCCATTGGAAACACCACCGTAACTTAATTTTTTAATTATATATCAATTATCACCACTCCTACCTCAAAAAGAAGTGCAGAGAAAGCAGTATTAAAATGAGCGATTAAGATTTTTTCTTCAATTGTAATTGGTTCATAAAGTGGATCTTACACTTGATTATTGCCATATCCTGTATAAAATGGCTATATCTTATTCTTAAATTTCAGTTTCACCTTTGGGAAAAGTTAAGAGGCGATCGTGGGAAACGCCCGAACTAAATTGTGCAAAAAAATGTTTTCAGAACATATTGAGTTGGGAGATACGCCAAGTTTACCAGAATGTGTAAGAGCTGTAATGGAATATCCTGAATTGAAAAAAAGAACCCCAAACCAAGTTAAAGCTTGGGTTTCAAATCAAATTAATAAAAATCGGCGTCCACCAAGCAGAGCTAGAGGTGAAAACTCCCAATGTTCATCCCCCACAGTACGGGAGGCAGCGACAGAAAATGTGCACATACTTCTACATTGCTAGTTTTTTGTTAGTTTGTTTCGATATAACAAGTAAACAAAATGAGAGTCTACCACCTCAATGTGGTTGCGTTCATATACCGTGAGTTTCAAAAGTTTGCACCAATCAGTAAATTTTTTATTATCGATTTGTCAAAAAAAATTATTTTTAATAAAAATTGTTGAATTGCGGAATACTTGTATTTGAGTTAACATAATTCTAAATTTCCAAACGGTGTACAGGGGAGAACAAAACATAGAATTTTGATAAGTATTAACTACCCTGGCTGAGATTCCAAATTTCAATATTGTTTTCAATGTTCTTTCAATATTCTTTGAATAAACTGTTTTGATACTGTTAAAAATAAGGGTACTTAGTTTACGCTTTATCAAAATTATTAGTTTTTGTTCTCCTTTGTACACTGAAATTTTAAGTTTTGACAACTCAAATACAATTAATCTGCAATGCACCAATTTTTACGAAGAATAAATTTTTTTGACAAATTGATATTAAAAAAGTTACCGATTGGTGCAAACTTTTGAAACTCACTGTATATGAACGCAACCACATTGGGGTCGTAGACTCTCATATTGTTTACTTGTTACATCAAAACAATAAAGTGATAAAGAACTAGCTTTGTAGAAATATGTGCAAATTTTCTGTTGCTGCCTTTCGGGCTATCATTATAATGCCAGTTCTTTTTCAGAAACAAAATATATATTTTTTAGCTTATTGGAGTATTGAAGAAAAGGAAATAATGTTCCAAGAATTTGAAAAAAATTTGCAAACTGGAATTTTACCGGGATTAAAATATTGTTCGGCTGTTCAGAAGAAACACAATATTTTAGAAAGAAGAAATTCAGCTTCTATGAAAGCATGGGTTAATAATATCTTGAAAGCCAGAAGAAAACATTCCAATGTATGAATTATAGAACGAGGGTTGAGCTTCCTTATGGATACCTATTTGGTTTAGCTGTTTGGAAAAATGGATGCACTTATGTAAAAGCAAACAAAATCAATAAACTGCTTTTTCGATTGATGCCTATGTTATCTATGTAAAATTCATCAGTTGAGTGAGGACATTCAATAGCCCTTTTACAAGCTCTAAGGAATTATGTGGCTTGGCTGCATTTTGTAGAAAACTTAAAATCATTCTGTGCCTGAATTTGTAATTTGCATGAAAATATGTTTTACATTACCGCTTTTGAAGAAATTGTATGAAAATTGTGTCAATCTCTCATTTGAGAGCATGCCACTTTTTATGATCATTAACTTTTTCTTAAAACGTTTATTGGCATTCGGGTTTGCTATAAAATTTATTTCATGCACTAGCGGGTGGTAAAGTACACCTTACCGCCCGGTTTTACAGATGTGAAGTGAAACTTTAGAAACCCACGGTCCCATTAGGGCCCGTGGGCCGTAAAGTTGGTAATGTTCTCAAATTGCCAATATTCATGCACAAAACAACCAATGTAGTTCAATATTACCTTGTTTATTGAATATGTTGCTAGACAAAAAGCATCAGCTTGCTTAACAATGTCAGAAATAGGTGGGTATATTCTCGGCATTCACAGTGTGAAAATTGAATAATTGAATCCATCTCAGTATGCACAGATACTTATTGACGCGATAATTATTGTGATAATGTTTGCCCACATTCGTTTTTTCGGGTCTTGAATATCGGATATGAGCAATGTGTTTTCTGAACCATGCTTTTATGGCCCTTTGGGTTTGACCCAAATACCTTTTATCGCAGTCCTTACAGCAAATTTTATAAATCTCCGACTTTTTTCCCATCTGTTTTATCTATCGGGGTACCCAACATTTGTTGAAATTCATATGAAGTTTTGTATACCACCTTCATATTGAGGGTTCTGAAAATTCTTTCGAAACCCCCGAATAACTCGAGGTTCGTATGGAATGACGACATACTTAGGAGGATTTTCCTCTTTTTGAAAAGTTACGAAGGGTTTCCTAGAATTTCGACTGATTAGAAAACTTGGATCTAAGTTAGAACCTAGAGTTACTCGGGGTTTCGAAAGAATTTTAAGAACTCTCAATATGAGGGTGGTATACAAAACTTCACATTACCTATAACACATGTTGGGTACTCCCAAAGCTAAAACAGATGAGAAAGAAAAGTCGGGGATTTATGAAATTAACTGTAAGGACAGCGAGAAAAAGTATCACCGATTTGATGACACAAGTTTAAAATTAATCAGTCAAGTTCTCGACGAATTCGAGAGCCTGGAAAGTGTTCAAGTTTGTAATAAAATCACAGTAAAATGAAATAATCTCTCCACAATGAATTTAGTAGTCATTAATTTCCAAGAAATGTTTTGTCATCTAATCCAAAACAAGCAGGATAAATTTTAGAGGAAAAAATTACAAGAATTAGGAATTAACAAAAGTAGGCAAATTTGATGAGTGTGGATGCCCCTCATATAAGTAGCAGGTAGAGCAGGTAGATCCGAAATATCAAGTAAACAATTTAATTAGATAATTTGACGCATATTGAGAAACAGTGGTATAAATAGCAGTAAGTTAAAATAAGTATTTCAGTAACATTTCAGCTTCTGAAGATGCTAACTTTGTTCTGTCGACGAAAATCCACTTCACTCTTCAAGATCATCAGGAAGGTTGGAAGAATAAACTAATGAAATTAAGATAATTTTCATAGTGTCACCACAGAAGAAATATTTCCATCATATCCATCATCCTTGCTAAGTAAAATTATTTCTGAAGTGTCTGTTTTCCAATTCTTCCGACCTCCCTCTGATGATCTTGAAAGAGTGAAATTGATGTTCGTCGACAAAGATTTATTGGAGGCCTAGTGAAAGAGATGCAGTTCTGCATAAAAAATGTTTGCATGTTTTCTCTTCTGTGACTGGAATTTATGAATAACATTCTCCCTTATCTCAATCTATGTGAATCCCCTTCAATATCTGTTAGATATTACAAAACATATAAATATTTTATTTATTTATTTATTTATTTATTTATTTATTTGTTGATCATCCAAACAGACGAACCTTAGTGGTTCATCCTTTGATAGGATGATAGAGTAACAATTAACATATCAGGATATCAATAGCTATAAACGATATACAAAGATTTTACAATGCTTATTTAACAGTTTGGTACAGGAAAGATAAGTGCTTAAAAAGATTAAACTCAGAGAAAAATTTAATTTTCAATCTTCAGCAGAGGAAGCATAAAAATCGAGCAAGAATTGCCGCAGTTTCTTTCTAAAATTTATTATATTGAGATAAAATATGTCTAAATTCAAGTGACAAATCGTGTTGTAAGCGTTCATGCATCGAATCATTGGTGAATTACCATAATAGTTAGTATCATACGAGGGTGGATAGAAAGTAAGGCGATTACGAGTAGATCTTGGGTTGCAGTTCAAATGAAGGTGTTCAGTGCAATCAGGTGAGTCGATATAATTATTCAATATTTTGTAAGTAAACAGTATATCAAAGAACTCCCTCCTAATAAACATTGATTCCAATTTATAGAAGTATAAATTTGATTCATATGTGTAATGATGTCGATATTGAAAAAATCTGTAGTTGAGCGCTTTTACCAGTTTCTTTTGTACCTGTTCAATTTTTGCGACGTATTTCTCATAAAAAGGATTCCAAATACTCGTACAGTATTTCAATATCGGCCTCACTATTGTTTTGTATACACTTATAATAGATTCATGATAACGAAATTCCTTCGTATTTCTAAGAACAAACCCTAACAAGCGAAGGGATTTTCTAACGGTTGTATTCAAGTATGAGTCAAATGTTAACTTTTTATCCAGGATGATCCCAAGGTCACGGACCTCGTCACAGGTTGGTATTATTTCGTTGTTTAAGTATAGATCATTCGATGGGTGATTGTTGTTTCTTGTGAAAACAATATGGTGACATTTTTTTATATTTATGAATAATCTATTAATATTACAATAATGATAAAGACTATTTAGATCTTCTTGAAATTCAACATAATGCAATGCAGTTTTGATAGGCATATAGAGTTTCAGATCGTCAGCGTAAATAGCTATTTTGGCAAATCTGATAATGTTTTCAACATCACTGACGAAAACGCTAAACATAATTGGTCCTAAATGGGAACCCTGGGGGACCCCCGAAGTGATAGGAGTCTTACTAGAGTTGAAATTGTTGACGGCGACATACTGGTGCCTGTCTTTTATGTAGGAAGTCAGGACATTCAGCAGGTTGCCGTGCACACCGAAATTCTCAAGTTTGGTTATCAGGGTCGGATGATGCACTTTGTCGAATGCTTTCGAGAAATCGGTGTACACGGCACATGCCGAATGACCTGTTTCCATAATGTTATATACATTTTGTACAAACGGTGCCAAGTTAGTAATAACGCCTCTTTTTTTGTGAAAGCCGTGTTGATGTATAGTAATAACATCTTTAATCATGAAAAATATTTCTTTTGTTAAGATAGATTCAAATATTTTTCCAAAAATATTTAATATTGATATAGGCCTATAATTCTCAGCGTTTGTTTTATCACCCGATTTGAAGATGGGTATAACTTTTGCAGTTTTCCACCGTGATGGAAATGCGCCAGAACATAAAGATTTGTTGTATAGTAAATGTAGGGGTTTTAACAGATGATTTCGTAGTGTCTTAATGAAATGTGGTGGCAGGCCGTCCGGACCTGGCCCTTTTTTACAATCTAGTTCGTTCAAAGCTTCCATTATCTGTTTTTCGGTAATAGTGGTGATATTGAAGGCATGATTTGTTCGCTCCTTTGCTAACAAGCAAGGAGTCTGGTCACTTTCAAAAACTCCACTAAAATAATTCGAGAACATTTTGCAAATCAATTCCGTCCCCTCATAAGGCACACCGGAGTAATTCATTTGCATAGGAATAGAGTTCGTATTTTTTTTATTTGTTATATATGACCAGAAATATTTGGAGTCATTTTTTATTTTGCTTTCACATTTTTCTACATACTTTTTGTAATCTTTGTCAATATTTTTTTTCAGAGTTCTACGAAAATATGAAAAACTATCATAATCTGCAGGGTTTCCGAGAGTTTTCCACCTTTTGTGGTATATTGCCTTATGTTTGATAAGAAGCAAAGTTTCTTTCGAGAACCATGGAGGATATTTTTTGTTATTGAGAAGTTTCTTTGGTACGAATTTATCGATGGCCTGTTGCAAAATATCATAGAAGATTTCGACACAATCATCAACATTTTTATTATTAAAAGCATTTACCCAGTCAAATCCGGTGAGAAAATCTTTGATTTGAGCAAAGTCCGAGTGTTCATACAGAACCTTGATTCGAGACATTTTATGAAGTTTTTTTTGTTCAACACATTTTAGAGTTATCTCAAGAGCCCTGTGGTGAGGATCTTCGTTAACGAAGGGGATCATCGCGGGGCAAGTATTTACGTTCGTGTAATTCGACAAAATTAGATCTAGAATCTTTCCATTTTGATTTTTTGTACCGTTAAACTGCTTCAAATCTGCTGAAGAAAGAAAGTTGATGAAAGATTCGCTTTTTTTGTCAGTGGAGCCGGATGGGTCAAGGTCAAAGAAATTTTGGTCGTTATTTGTATTCCAACTCAAACAAGGGATGTTATAGTCTCCAATTATAGCAAATATATGTTGTGGACTGTTATTTATAATATTCTCTATTTGGTCTAGGTACAACTTTAACTCTTCAGCGTTTGTAGTCGGAGGGACGTAAACGCAACATACGTATAATTTCTTACCCCCACCCAGCTCCACTGAAGTCCATATATCTTCGATTTTGCCATTATTACTCCATTTTGGCATACTTTTACACATCAAGTCATTATGTACACCTATCATAACCCCTCCACCATGACATTTACCACTAGACACTTTTATGTGGAATATACGTTTTTTCAATTTTTTTCCATTTTTAATTGAAAATGTTTTTTTTTCTACATCAATACCTTCCAGAGGTAACCTTGAACGATGGAAATTAGCGACTAGAGTTTGTCTTTCAGCCGCAGATGATTCCACAACTGATTTTGCGAACATCCAGTTTATATTTTCAAACAAAAAATATAAAGTATATAAAATCAATTTAGACAATATATGGTAAAACTAATTACTTACCGAAGTTCAAACTCATCAATATTTAGGTTTTAGTACTCATATAAAATAAAATTTTGAGATTCACATTGATGAAATGAAAAAACTGTTTTTATTTTGGGAGCAATCCAAATAGTATATTTATTTTGTTATTGGAGCAAATGTGATGTTATGTGTGGCGAGAGTTGAGACTAATGAACGACCCGTAGATGAGTCCGCCTACTATGCCAGCCACAAAAATCACATTTTATTCGAATAACACTTGCTATTGTTAATTGAATCATTATACAATTCGAACGAAAAAGCTTAAGTTCGTAAACAAACGAAAACTACCTATTCGATAATTTGATGGTACACTGTTGAAATGTTTATTCAAATTTAATTATAAAAATTTAAGAAAAAATCTGATTGCAAGCTCATTGGGTACATTCAATACATTGGTAATATCATCAATGAAATCAAATCGAACATCCTCGGCAAGCCAGAAGCCTCGGCTTTGCCTCGGCTCGTACTCGCTCACATTGAATGTTAACACGTCTTTATATTCCTAGTTACTTAAATAAGTATTTTCATTAAACTGTAACTTTTGGAAATTTTGAATATTCCATATTTCGAAAAGACGAGCAAATTTAAATTAGGTAAAACGCGCGTCTTTAGTATGACGTTAGAGTCCATGTCAATAGTAATAATTTTCGTAATCTTGTAGTTAGATGGTCTATCTAGAGTTTTACAAGCGTTTGGCTATTATTTTTTCATTGTTTGGTTACTATAAACGTCTCAACTATGTTTACTTCGAAACCTTTTGTTGACATGTACTTTGACGTCACATCCTCCCGGCAAAGGTTGACTATTTCAATTGCCACATTATTTAAATAATTTGTATTCTCGATTAGAACAGTTAGAAATAAACATGCACATGACCAATTCATGTCGAAAGCTGCAGAATAGGGATTGCACCATGAAGATACAACTTTAAAAGCTTACAAATTGGAGCGGATAAAAAATCACATGAATCTGAAATTACAAAAACCTGGTTTGTACATTGTTGCAGTTTATTCTTTCCTTGGTGCTTTTCCGGATGCGGTGGTCTCTGGGTGCTAAGATTTACATGTTCAACATATTACCACAGTTTTATTTCATTTTGTAGCTATTCTTTTTCTCGCCCACTTCTAATATATACCCTGATAGCACAAGTTCGTCCATTGGATATCCATTGGACAAACTGCTCTGGACATTTATGACATCCAATGGATAACGAGATTGTGCAGAGGTAGTGGATTTTCTTAAGAGCTATGATCTTGAATATATATGTATCTGAATATATGAATATATCACTACTATATCGGTATGGACGCGTGCCACGTCGATCTTTACGACACGCTCGTAAGTCTCGAATGCGGATGTTTTTACAACGTTCAGTAGACGACTGCCGAAACGTAAATTTGTTCTCTGCGGCGGTATGAGTCATAGCTCTTGAGAAAATCCACTACCACTACAGCGGATTACATATGGACGTCCATGGGACATTCACTTTCCGCCTTTTTGGACATCCATAGAATGTCCCTGCTGGAGATCCATAGGATGTCCATACTAGATATCCATAGTATATCCATTTCATTCATCCTTTGGATGGATAATCTGGACATCCAGAGAATGAACATCCTGTAGCATATAACGATGCCCGTTTGGTATATTCATGGGCTGTAATTCTTCAGCCTTTCAGGTAGTAAAATAAGTAAAACAAAATACATTTACGAAAGTTGTAATGAAATAAAATAATATATGACACATTCAAATAAATCAATATTTGCAATCTTTGGTGTAAATTCAATAACAAAAAATAAACTACCCAAACACTAAAATTACTTTAGCTGACTCGACGCGCGTTTCGTCAACAAAATTATCATCTTCAGGAGATAAAATTAATAAAAAGCTTTTTGGAGCCAAATAGCTTTTTAGCCTCTGAATCTTGCTAACTTTGTTGGCGAAACGCGGGTTATATCAAGTTGAAGTAATTTTTATGTTTGATTAGTTTCTTTTACTTGAATATTCACACATTAAAATATGAAATGCACTTAAAAATTAAAAATTTTTACGAATAAAAATTCGCACAGGTATAAAACAGACTGCTCGAGCAGGTTAATGGTTCAATAGACGATTTTCTGATACATTCCTCTTCTTTAGCTCTCCTCGGATATTTCCTGGCAGCCTCCTCAACCAGCTTCTTATCACAAGTAATAGTGGAGCAGTTGGCAGCTGCTCCTGAAAATCAATATAATTATTATACAGATAGATGAGCTTTATTGTTTCAAATATCTCATTTTGTTAACAAAGTTCAATAATTTCAATATGTAGCATTTCAAACAAATTTAGATAATATTGATATTAATTTAAATACTGATATTTCGAATTCTTTGAGCTATTGTGATCTAGATTCAATTTGTAGTTCGAATAATTATGTAACACAACCTCGCCAAAAATATTATCAAGAAATATTAATTATGAATTTCATCTGCAGTTTTCAGAATATCATCTGTAAAATTTATGAAATCCATAGTCCCTGCACATACTGAATTAAACTTCGGTTAGTTTCGTTTTCTCTAATGACTGTTTGGATTTGGTTCCAAACCATAAGAGACATCACTCTTTTCACGAACTCATATATGGAATTTCCTCCAATTTTGAACCTAGAAAATGTATAAATCAAGTAAAATGAAATTAAAAAAAAACTGTTTTATATGGGACCTCATCTTATAATCAAGTATCATTATCTGATCTGTACTACCTAAAATTCCGAAAACTTCCACAAGTCATAAAAAACTGCCTGATGTGATTGTATATCACTCTTAGCGTTTTCATCAGAACTTATCGGTGAAAGGTTAACATCATCAAGCACATCCTCAACTGTTTCCGCAGCAAATGTATGCTGGGAACAACCCTTAGGTTCTTCTTGCACTATAGAAACGTTCAATTCCGGAGATTTTATTTCTGATGATGAAGATGGATCTGTATCTTCCCACCGAAGTACCAACAAGGTGATATGATAACTTTTCTTGAATTTTACCTCTTGTGTAGTATTTACTAAGGAATGATTAATTTTTGCTCATGGTGGGTTTATATACAGGGTGAGTCAGAATAAGACCGACAAAATCCGACTTCCTACAGATTCCTCACCTCATTTCGAGGTGAAAAGTTCTTATCAAGGTATGTCCTAAAATGCATCCCTTCTGAGATGCAGGGTTTCAAAAATACGAAAAAAAATTGGATTTTTTTTTCCCAAAATTTCTGAAGCAATATATACCAAACTCGGTACACTAATCAAGGTTCATCAACGTGATAATTGAAAGTTATTATTTTTAATTTTCGTAAACCAGTGGCGTAGTTACGTTGGTATGTGGAAATATTTTCCTTCATATTTTCTTTGGACAAGTGAATGGACAAGTGAGAAAGTGAGCGTTTCACATCAGTTAGGCTCATCGATACTCAACTTAAAAGTCATAACATTCCATGTACCTAAAAGTAAAGGTTTCTGAGAAAATTGACAAAAACTGAAGATATGTGCTGGAGTAGCAAAATAATTGCCTCTGTAAACTAATCTCATAACACTAATTTCTCACAACATATTGGAATATTTGTCAACCTCGTCAACATTTTTTAATGTTGGGTGAATCGGAAACATAGTACGGGTGATTCAGAATGAGACCTAACTCAGTGATTACACGACATCAATTTCATCAAATAATATGATGAATGAATGACTCACCTGTACTATGTTTCCGATTCTTTCAACATTGAAAAATGTACAGGAGGTTGACAAATATTACGATATGTTGTAAGAACTTAGCATTATGCGATTTTTGCACATGAAATTATTTTGCTACTCAGGACATATCTTCAGTTTTTCTCAATTTTCTCAGAAACCTTTAGTTGTAGGTACATGGAATGTTATGACTTCTAAGTTGAGTATCGATGAGCCTAACTGATGTCAAACGTTCAGTTGTCCAAAGAAAATATGAAGGAAAATATTTCCACATACCAACTACGCCACTGGTTTACGAAAATTAAGAATTATAACTTCAAATTATCACATTGATAAACCTTGATTAGTGTACCAAGTTTGATATTTTTTGATACGGGAATTTTGGAGAAAAAAAATTAAATCAAATTTTTTTTGTACTTTTGACACCCTGTATCTCAGAGGGGATGCATTTTAGGACATACCTTGATAGGAACTTTTCACCTCGAAATGAGGTGAGGAATCTGTAGTCGGTCTTATTGTGACTCACCCTGTATATATATTGAACTAAACTAAGAATGGAACTAACAACTTGGTACTCACCACAAATCAAAATCCACTAACAATAAAAACGAAACACAAAATTCCAAACGGTCCAAACTCCTCGTCCTAGACAATAACCTAACTCCTTGAAGGTAACCCGCGAATCTGCAGCAGTTGGCGACGTTACCGATTATTCGATAACTGCTGAATGAGATAGTTTGGATTGGTTGCCTGAATGTGAATAAGTTTTTTGAGCGTTTCGATTGGTTGATTGAATTAAGTTTTTTCGGCCGTTTTCAATTTGAAAGTGAGTCTCCAATGAAATTTAACCGTACATCTGCTATGCTATATATTAATACTACTTCAGTAGAGGAAGTCCAGTGGTTCCATTTATGTTGAACTGTGGAACTGACATTTTCTAGGGAAGGACATAAAAAGTACATCATATGTACTTCATAAAATGGATTTTCGCTAGACATCGCTATGTGGACATGAAATGGACAAAGTTTATGGATATTTTGTAGGAGCGGATATCGAATGGACACCATATGACCTAAGTTTTCATGTACACGAATTATTCGTTTTTCGTATGAAATCTGTCGAAAGCTGTTCAAATATATTTCGTGGCGGCAAATTTTAACTGATGGTACGAATAAATTCAAGAAGTTGAAATAAAGTAAACTTGTCCAAAATTTCAAAATGAAACAATTATCAGTGCGGTTAAATGTGTGTTTGTTTCCATGCATAATAAAAATTTTAATGTTAAATATGGACAGCATGCAATATCATGATTAATAATGTAAGGATGAGAACAGCCGTAATATTTTATATTTTACTGATTTTGTTGAAGTATTGGTACTTTGAATTGATGAAAAAAAGAAAAAGGGACCCCAGACGTTTTTGGGTGAGACCTATTTTCAAACTACGAAAATTACATGGCAATTACCACAGCTTAATTATAACGAGCTGAGGAATTTACTTGAGAAAATAAAAACTTCCCAAAATATCATTCGTATTGAATGGATTCTTATTTCAGTGTTTACAGATAGTATAAAAAGAACCACTTTTAAATCGTTTTGTATTAACAATAACAATAAAACTTTATCAAATTAAACAGGGTGTAAATAAATATAAGTGTGAAAAATTCAAAGGGTGATTGTCAAAAAATAGAATGGGTTTAGATACAGCCCCTTGATGAGGGTGCAAATAAGGCGCTCTCTTGAGGGGGCTGAATCTGAAGAGGGGTAGCTTCCCCAATTAATTTTTATTTGAAATACCCACCCTATTTCTCTACGAAAATCATCCCTCGAGTATATTTAAATTTATATATTTATCAGGCTAGTACAATATGATTAATTATAATGAATGGATTATAATTAAATCATTGATATATTAATTTGAGGAGTTCGAAATGGTGATATGTCTTCGCAAATTTTTAAAATAATCGCTTTCACAGTAACTTAGGGTGACTACTTTTGGTTGGGACATCCTCAATACTCCTTTATCAAGAAAAGATAAATACAAAATTAAAACATTGATATTTTTATTGCTATGAAAAATAGGTATTCATAAAAAATTATTATAAATACTAGATAAAAATAATAACATCAAGAAAGAAGAAGAAATTTGTTTGGTGAAGTCATGAGGTATAATATAATGAAGAAATTTACTAAAATTTAATCAATTGTATACTTACCAATTTTTATTTGTTTATATACAACAAATATAACTGACTTTGGTATATACTTACATAAAAAAATGGGTTTGCTATGAAATATTGACTTCAAAATCAACACATGAGATATACAGTGCGGCTTTTTATACCCCCCCTGTTAACTTTTGAACGGTTCGACGTACAAACGTGGGACAAAAAGCGTTTCTAATGATGACACTACCTTTCTAAATCTTTACAAATTTCGCTTATACGTTTTTTCATATTTTTTATTTCTATATGCCTCTCAAAATTTTCATATTGATGTGCCCAGCGTCATCTGTCGAGTAATTGCACATGTATCTTCCCTCAGAAGGTAGTATGGGTAATACCATTAAAACTATTTTCTGTTTCATTGTTCCATTTGAAACCCTTCAAATACATCTTGCTAAGGGTAATACCAATCAGATCTGCACTTATTATACTTCATATTTCAAATGAATATTGTAAAAGAGTTAACGAAATTTGTAAATATTTAGATGGTTGAAAAGAGAATTCCAATTCTCTGTTCAATTATGTGTCGGAAATCCCATTCAAAACGGTTTTTGTCCCATGTTTGTACGTCGAACGGTTGAAAACTTAACAGGGGGGACTATAAAAAGCCGCAGTGTGCTGGGTGGGTGTATATTTTTACAAAAGTGAGTAGCACAATAATTATAAAAATAATTCTAATAGAATTTGTATAAAGCAGTTAGTTCATCAAATGAATTGTATACCAATTCAACAATTCAAAAAGTATGATGCCTAGACAAAGATAGCTAGATACCATATATGTTGCATGCATGTATTTGTATTCACATTTTTCGCTCGATAACGAAAGTAGATATGGAATATGTCTTTAATATTGATTTTATACGATCACACTACAACCAGCAACTATTTAAAAGGAAATAAGCAAATATCACTTCAATAAACACAGTTGGATTATTCGCCTTTTGCGTTTCCGCTAGATGACGCTCCGAATTTAGGCGCAAAATTGTATAGTGATGATCAGTCTCCAAATTCCATATAAGACGCCATGGTGTTTAATTTCATTCTCATTCAAATTTGAATAAATTGCTGAGGATGTTGAAATAATTTTCATCTACGTATAGGCATTGTCACTTTTTGCCTAACTCTTTGTTTTCAATGGGAAAATAATGTGAAGAAACTATGTGTTTGGTACTATTGATGCAAGCATTTGGGCACTGAGCAAATCCGCTAAATAATAGAACTTTTATAAACTTCTGCAGCAGTTTCAAATTATCTGATTCTGAAACTAGGAACACTAAAGAATACCATCAACTCAACAGTGAAAATATTGTAGTAAAAATGCACTTAACTAATTTCTCTAATTTATTTAAAACACTACTTAAACAATTATACAACTAAAACATTGACTTCACTATTTCAAATTTATCTTCACTGTTGCTCTCTGTCTGCGAACTCTGGTACTATATCTGCAATTCTCTGTGACTGACTATCTCCCATCGAGCACCTTATATACTCGCAAGCAAATTCCATCCACAATTTTCGATCAATCGAGTCAATCCGGCGACTTCTTAGATGTCCCTCGAACTTTCTCGTTCGTTACTTAGAAAGTTCGCATGACTCATGTGTTTGCGAGCTTATGAATGTTTACTTGTCTGGGGTGCATAATTAATGAGATGATCAGAGCCGGTCTCGAAATCGTTACAATATATACAGGCCGTTTCTTTTATCATGTGGTAACATTGCTATATTCTAAACCGTAATAGATACAAAGACGATTAAATGGGAAAAAAGGTAACTATTGTGGTGAGCAGTAAATTGGTCATAAAAAATTTACGGGATTTCTCGCCCTTCTCAACTTATACAGGGAAAACTGAAAATGCTGTTTTCGGTTTTTTACGAATAGAATTGTTATTTGAGAAAATATAAAAAAATGAAAAAGGAAAGTTTTATTGTATTCAAAATATACTAGAACTACGTTTTTAATCAAACGTTTCGTGTCAACACCGCCATCATCAACTATTTTTTTCAAATACGGACCTGTCTATTTCATCACAAATATTGATAGAGCGATAAAATCACAATTCAGTGGTATATCACACTCGACATTTTTATAACGTTTCATATAAAATAACTAGCATCATCAGTGACAACAATTTTTAATTACGTTTAATTAAAAATTTATCATTACGTAGTTCTAGTACATTTTGAATACAATAAAACTTTCCTCTTTCATTTTTTATATTTTCTGAAATAACCATTCTATTCGTAAAAAACCGAAAACAGCATTTTTAGTTTTCCCTGTATAAGTCGGGAAGGGCGAGAGTCCCCGTAGATTTTCCCTGACCAATGTACTGCTCACCAAAATAGTTACATTTTTTCCCATTTAATCGTCTTTGTATCTATTACGGTTTAGAATATAGCAATGTTACCACATGATAAATGAAACGGCCTGTATATACACTAGCTCTTATGGTAAAAAAATACCTGGTTGCTTTATATCAGTTCAACGAAATAATTATAGATGTCGCACCCTTCGCGCAGGTCGCGAATACTACTTCAAGATTATAGATATCTTCGTTGGTCAACTAAAATCTACCTTGAAATGTACGTATTGTGGTAATTGTTCCGTCGCCTTTGATCTATTTTGGGATCTTTCACTATTGATACCAAAAATGAAATATAGGTAGTATAAAAAACTAAAAAAAATAACGCTTCAATAGCTACCCGAACTAAAAAGGAGAAAATAATTTTTAAATCACAATAAATGTTATCAACGAAAAAATTAATTTGATTGCAAAAAAGCGAGGGTGCTTAACATTAAATGCGGATATAAGCTGAGACACAGCATGTGCTGGACATGCTAGCAGCATATTATTGTTAAGATATAGTAAAAAATCACCCTACGCTTTTTTACAATCAAATTATTTAAAATTTATTCTCCACTTTTTAGTTCGACTAGCTATCGAAGCGCGTATTTTTAGTTTTTTAAACTATATTTGATTTTCTTCTTTTTAGTCTGGAAACGTGTCCTCCATACTGTAGCAGCCATATTGAAATTTTCAATATTGGCAAAAGAATCATATATAAAACCTCCAACCCCGAAAACCCTATAATACCAATTTTGAATCGAATCGGACCACAATCACAAAACGGATTCTCCATATTGGAGCCGCCATCTTGAATTCTTTAATTTTGACAAAAGATTCCTAACCTCCGACCTAACCTCACTATACAGCTCATTGCAGACATCCACGCTGGCACTAAGTACGAATATGGTTCGATTACAATATTTCTCTTCTACGAGCTAGAGTGCACCAAGTTCCAACTTTCAAGAGTTATTCCTCTTTCTCCTAGAGATATACTGGGTGTTAATTAAGTACGTTGACAAACTTCGAGAGGAGATTCTTTGGAAGATTTCAGGACGAAAAGTTCATATAAATACCTATATGTCCCAAATTGCTTGGTTTTCGAGGTACAGGGTGATGAAAATACATTTTTTTTTAAAGATTTTATTAAGTTTACTTCGCCATTTTTGACAATAGAAAGTTGAAATTAGGCAAATACGATCCATTCAATAGTACGCACGTTACAAAATAATTCCTTTCTGAAAAAACTCACAAGGTCCTCCTTTTTTCAGAGTCCAGCCTTCTTCAACCCCTCAGAATTTTTTTTCCGCCACCACTGAGAGATTGTGAGAATGGATTATTCAGTTCATTTAGCATCTTTTTGTTCTCTTGGTGTTTTTCATTTACTCTTACGGTTCAGGAACTATAATGAAAGTATTGAGCAAACATTTTCCAGTATCTCGCATAACGTAAAGAAATTTGAGGAACAAATATTCTCAAAAAATTCAAACGGTGATTTTTTGAAAGATCTCAAGACAAAAACTTCATATAAACACTGATTATTCCTCTCTCACAATCTCTCAGTGGTGGCGGAAAAAAAATTCTGAAGGGTTGAAAAATGTATTTTCATCACCCTGTATCTCGAAAACTAAGCCGTTAGGAATATATGTTTATATGAACTTTTCATCTCGAAATCTTTCAAAGAATCATCCTTTGAATTTTGTGAGAATACGTTATGCGTATGAGTATATATAATAATAATAATAATATAATACTCCTTCATAAACACTCATTGAGTGTTACCCAACGGCATAGCCTGTGCGGGTAGAGGACGGCTATTATTATTTGCCGTGGCACTCCGGGGCGACTTACTGTTTTTTCACTGTGTATTCACTTTTCAGATGTAGAAAACCCGGAATACCTACAGCACCACCCCGGTTGCTCGGTGCGCACTTCAAGGTAGCACCAGACGTCGGGATTGGCTCTAGGCAACTCACATCACACTTGTTTTACAACGAGGCATGTGGCTACCTAAAGAGACCCGTGTACTTCATACCGTACCGGAGCCTCGAACGTCTGTCTGATGTGAGCCAGAAGTTCCACTACTAGAAACCTTAGCTACTGAGCCACACCGTTTACATCTACATGTAAACACTAAAACACATAATAGCCCAGTTAGTGTAGTAAATTTTACACCAAAAACACTTCTCCTACAAGATGGTATTTTTTTGTCATTATATTCATCCCAGCCCAGAATATTCTAGGATTTTGAAAATAATTTTTTTTTCGAAATTTGTTTTGACTGTAGGAAATCGATTGGCCAATGAACTTTTTCTTATATCAACTAATATACTCTTAGCTAAGTATTGTAAAAATTCAGCTAGATTGCTAATTACTTATTCTCGTGACCACCGCCAACTAATAATAATAATAAACGACTATTGTTTTTTCAATTTTTTACATGTATAGCTAATATTCGCTATTGAATACAATATAAGCAAGAAAACAAAATGCGAAGTTCAATTTGGTTTCCGCGAACGTCACCAAGTTACTCTTCCAGTTAACCTCAAACATATTTCTAAAGTGCAACATAGTGAAGATTAAAAGAAAGAAGTGTTATCTATATATGGTATGAATGTACGATTGAATTGAATAGGATATTTATTGCATGGGAGATCGTATGACCCCCTCACTGCTGACTGTCAAACAAAAATCGCCTGTATTTTCTCTTGAAATTTAGGGAAATTTCATTTCTGATATTAGTGGGAACTGAATTATGGATTTCGCAAATTTGATAACTGAATGATCTCTTGAATTGTTCCGTTTTGAATTTAGGTGGCGTAAGTGTACCTTTGAATCTTATATTCTAGGTGTGGACACTGCGGTGCGTGATTTTTCGGTGCAGGTAGAGTGGTGTTTTAGTTGATAATATTTCATGAAATAGATCTGGCATCATGAACCAATTCAAGTGATTCCCCATTTATGCGAATATCAATTGAGTTACTTACCTTATCACAATAACATGACATTAGATTTACTGGCATTGATGTTAAGATAGTGGTCTGTGCAAAGATTCACAAATGATTGGAGATCTTCATTTATCTGTATGAAAGCAAAATCACTTATTTGAGGTGGGAAACTGTAGTAGATTTGAGTGTCGTCTGCATACAGATTAACACTACATTGGTTGATGCTTCTCAATATATTTGAAGAGTACTGAAGAAGGTCGAAATGTTTTATTAATTATTTTTGGTTCCCTTTTCTAGTGCTGAATAAAATTCCATGGAGAAAGTCTGATTTTTTTTCAGGCAATTATTGATAACATGATAACATAGGGAAGCATCCAACATGGCACTGAACTAAAAAATAAATTTAATGAGTATGGAGTATGGAAATTCGTAAATGAATTATTTTACACTAAATTGGAAAAGTACATTCCTACAAAAAGGGGTAACAACTCAGTTGACTGGTATTGTTGTTAAGTACTTCCCTACTAGAAGGTCTTTTTCGTATATTATTGAAAATGCACTAAAAAGATGAAATATTTGTTGGCGTTTCACAAATGGAAAATTACCGTAATCGAGTTATTAGTTTAGTTTCTGAACAAAATTAATGGTCACATCAATAATAAAATACTTGAAGAATATAAATTCATTTATTTAAAAATTCAGATCAAAAATCTAAATACACGAACATGCTCTGAATATGAGTTGAAAAACGAAATAGACTAGTCGGAGGTATAATAATAATTAGCCAGAGATTGGCGCTGTGGAATGGGCGTCTGATTCTGGACCAAAGGTCCCGGGATCGAGCCAAAGTCGGAGCTAGGATTCTTTTCAATTTAATTTGACAGAATAAATTATTGAAATCTCGTAGCTATACTGGAGTGAGTCTTGCACGATTTACTGTTGCGTTCAAATTACTAGTGCTGCTCCTAAGGAGGAGTATGGAAGTACCTATATACAGTACGCTGCGACTGTATAGAATAAATTTGTTATTTAAAAAATAGGCAACTTTTTTTAAAAATCCAAACATAAGTACGTCAGTTTCAATATTTGAAGGCCTATTTTGGCAGCCGAAAATCCGAATAGGTTAATTAATTGTAAAACGCAATACAGTGAAAACGTTAACGTTTGGTTGGTATATTCCACGAATGCAATATTGGCCCTTTTTCCTGGATAACCTAACCAGACAAAAGTTTCTACATACAAAATATTTTACAACTTTCTCATGGAATTGCTTTTAAGCACAATTATTCTTACAATTAGATGGTGCCTCCGCTCATAATTCTCTGATAGCAAGGAACTTTTTAAATGCAACTTTCCCTAAGAAGTGGATGGGTTGAAAGTGTCCTTTAGAACTATGGCCCCCCGAGATCGCCGGATATTACCCCTTGTGACTTTTTTCCGTAGGGATGCTTGAACGATAAAGTTTATGCTACTCGGCCGCATCATGAAGAGGAACTTCGTATTACTATCAGGCAAGTGTATTGGGATATTACTCACCAAACTTTAAGAAAAATGAATGTACGTTTGAGAAGAATTGTTGAAAAGTGTTTGTTTCACACAGTAAATATGTTAGAGACACATGAATCTGAAATAATGTAATTCGTAATTTTTTTATCACAATTACCAATAATGAATTCAGTAAAAAAGTCTTAAAATTCTTTTTTATGCTAAAATCAGCTGTTGAAATTTTGAAAATATGAAATGAGGTATTTTTGGGATGACCATTCTTAATCTGATAGAGAAAAATCTAAAATTAGATCTGATATAATTTTTCAAAAACAGGTTTCTTAAACCCTCCCAACACCATACGCCAATGATAGGTGAATGAAAATGTTCACTGTGCCAAATACTTAATTTTTCTAACACACATTATCCACCAAAACTTCAATAAAATCGCATAATTAATAACTGCGATATTAGGTGTATTCATTAAAAGCGGTACACACTGCACATACATTATTTACAATTTATTAGAAACTTGGAACTCGGAAGCCGCTGGCAACAGCAACAGGTCCTATATTAATTCTTAATTCACCCAGCGTCAACGGGGTCGGTCCTCTTCTTTGAACGCGAACTTGACCGAAGAGTCAAATTCAACTCGTAACGAACGTTTTAGGATAGCCCACATTTCTAGTAAAATTTACCTCGTCTCCTACCGCTGGACCCCTCAGAAACAAAAGATCGTGGAATGAAATCTTGACTAAAAGCATATTCGGTAAGTGAGACATGGGATGGATTCATGTCTATTGTAGTTGAATAACATATTCAAACGAGGTACAATCTCCAATATTAACGTGGTGTTTCAGAAAAAGAGCCAAGCAAATAAGCAAAGTGTCACGAACGAGAACCAGATCGCCGCATTGTGATATTTATAGCCGAACACCCACCTGTGAAGTTTTCGTTGGATAATTAATCTTTTCAAGAAATTGCAACAAAAAATTATATTCATATTGCAGAGATTAACGCCCTGTACATCCAAAACAACTTTTTTCGTATGAGTTTGTCCGTAAAATTTTGAAATAGTCTTCATGTTTTTAGAGCACCGTTTGTATCTCCCTTGAAAGAACCCTGAAATAACCATTTCCAGAGAAAGGTCATTTCGAGAAAGTATCCTCAAAAACACCATTACTGGGTTGAATATTGGTAGTTTGGGGAAGTACCCCAAACAGAACAGTTAATATATAATATTACCCGAAAGTAACCATATTATGCTGTGGCACTTTGAGGATTTCCCCAAAATGACCACCAGTTTCCCAAAGTGACCTCAGTATGCCATATTTTTTCCTCAAAGTGACCATTTATATATATATATATATATATATATATATATATATATATATATATATATATATATATATATATATATATATATATATATATATATATAATAACAAAGTATTCTCGACCGAACTCTATTAATTAAGTAGGAATTCTCGGGTAGCGGTCTGTTGAACAATGAAACTCATTCGATTTAAATCTTCAATATTTCGTCAACCTTTATTGACTTCTTCAGGAAGAGCTACAATTAAAAAGGAATATGAGTTGTTGAAGGACTACATAAAAATAACATGATAACTTACAAAATTCACAGAGTTAGTTCTAACCTATGGAACATTGGGGAGGACAATTGTTATTCTCCGCTGCAGACTAATCGCTTAATTTACCTGACTGGAGTGTTGCTATGGTTTGAATAAGGATTCGTTTAAATACAATGGTGTTAATTAGTGTAGGTATTCCATTGGCACCAACTGTCAAACTACACACAACGTTGAATGGAATTTAAAATATTACAATATATACTACTAAGTTGTCCTGTATCGGTTTTGTAGTTAACTGTGTTAGGATTTTTGTTGATATGGACCATCTCAAGGAATAACCTGTTTTTTTGATTGCTGACTTTGTCTAGAATTTTTGGATTTGAATAATCAAACCGGTGGCCTGTTTTCTGGGTGTGGTCGACTGCTGCACAGGAGTTTTTTCCCAATTGGGCATCACTCTTGTGCAAAGCTAGCCGTTGTTTTAACCACTGTGAGGTCTGTCCGACATAACTACCTTCACAACCTTGGCATGGTAATTCATAAATTACATTGCTAAGGAGTGGAGTTGGTGTTTTGTCTTTGATTTTGGAGAACAAGTTGGAAAGTTTTGTATTATTACGCTTGGCTATTTTGATTTGTGGAAAGTCTTTGAAAATTTTTATTATGCGGTTGGATACTTTGTCGATGAATGGGATTGATTTATACTTATATTGTATTGTAACGTCATCAGTTGGTCCGTCATAAAAGTTGGAGTTATAGATTAGTTTTTTTAAGATGTGTTTTGGGTAACCGTTGTGTGTAAAAATGTCGAATAACTTTCTCAGATTCGCTTTCAAAAACGTTTCATGGCAGATGTGGGTGACTATATTTTTCATAGCAATGACGGTGTTGTATTTCTGATTTAAGGGATGGTGAGAGGCAAAGTTGATGAAACGTCCTGATGCTGTTTCTTTTTGGTACCAATCCAACAAAATACTGTTGTCTTCAGTACGTATCAACCTTGTATCTAAGAAGGGGACACTGTTATCTGTTTCTTTTTCGACAGTAAACTGTAAATGTTTATTGAACGAATTGAAAGTATCAAGCGTCATCTGTATAGTGTCTGCCGGTACTGCACAAATGATGTCATCTACATATTTGTAGATGAAGGGCAATTGGAAGGGTAATAATGGAATAACGGAGTCAAGTAAGTGGTCTAATACAATCTCTGCTAAAATTGGACTTATTGGTGAACCCATAGGAGTGCCGAAAATTTGCTTGTAAAATTTTCCATCGAAACTGAAGTAGGTATTGTCGAAAATGAAGTTAATGAGGTTCAAAAAATGATTTTTTGAGATAGAAGTGTGATTTTGCACTAAGTGCCATTTTTGTTCTAGAATAGTGTTGATAAGTTCTACGGGGATATTGGTGAAAAGTGAAACTACATCTAAAGAAATGAGTACATAGCCTTCGGGTATTTTGCCATTGGAGATTAAATTTACAAAGGTGAAAGTGTCTTTTATGTTATAATCAGAATTATCCTCGAAAGAGAGCTTGAGAATGTTTGCTAAATATTTAGAGATATTATATGTAGTGGCACCAATAGAACTAACAATTGGACGTAGTGGGGTATTTGGTTTATGTATTTTTGGTAAGCAATATAATTTAGGAAAAGCAGAGTTGTAAATTGTGAGCTGTTTTGCATCTTGTTTGGATATTTCATTGCTGTTTAGGAGTTGTTTTATCAGGAGGTTGTGCTTATTTTGCACAGTAATCGTGGGATCTCTTTTAAGTTCTTTGTAAGTTGTGGTGTCTTCTAATAGGGTTATTGTTTTGTCCGTGTATTCCTTTTTGTCCATTGCAACCGTGCAGTTGCCTTTATCAGATTGTAAAATATATAACTCTGGGTGTTCTCTTAGGAAATGTTTAGTTTTGTTGAAAATTCTGTTGATGTATGTCGGATTTTTAGGGCGAGAAACATGGAAAGCGTTAGTGAGAATATTGGCGGCTCTGGACCTTAATATGTCTTTTGATTCTGTTGGTACGTCCTCAATGATGTTCTCTACATCTGCCAAGAAGTGGTCTAGTCGAAGTGATTGTCTAGTGTCTGGAATAGCAAACTTCGGTCCGAGAGAAAGAAAGTCAGATATGTCTTCAGGAATGTCTACCGTGGAAATATTCCTGAACCAACTGTCCTTAGTGGACGGGGAAGTTATACGGTGTTGAAAGTTCCCTGGTTTAGTTAATAATACACAACCTATTTCTCACAGGTAACTACAGGTCCATTACACACAACATTGAAAATTTTATCACAACTCTCAAAAGAAAAACGTTATCTCTAGAAATTAAAATAACTTGCAATACCATCTCAAAGATTAACAAAAACATTTCAAAGATAAATCGAAGTCTAAGACAATTACTCCCGAATAACATAATCAGTGAGTTTGAACAAAAACAAAAGAAAACATACGAATACCTACACGAAAGAATAAGACAAAATAACCAAGACAAACTTACCAGACTATTAACTAAACCAGGGAACTTTCAACACCGTATAACTTCCCCGTCCACTAAGGACAGTTGGTTCAGGAATATTTCCACGGTAGACATTCCTGAAGACATATCTGACTTTCTTTCTCTCGGACCGAAGTTTGCTATTCCAGACACTAGACAATCACTTCGACTAGACCACTTCTTGGCAGATGTAGAGAACATCATTGAGGACGTACCAACAGAATCAAAAGACATATTAAGGTCCAGAGCCGCCAATATTCTCACTAACGCTTTCCATGTTTCTCGCCCTAAAAATCCGACATACATCAACAGAATTTTCAACAAAACTAAACATTTCCTAAGAGAACACCCAGAGTTATATATTTTACAATCTGATAAAGGCAACTGCACGGTTGCAATGGACAAAAAGGAATACACGGACAAAACAATAACCCTATTAGAAGACACCACAACTTACAAAGAACTTAAAAGAGATCCCACGATTACTGTGCAAAATAAGCACAACCTCCTGATAAAACAACTCCTAAACAGCAATGAAATATCCAAACAAGATGCAAAACAGCTCACAATTTACAACTCTGCTTTTCCTAAATTATATTGCTTACCAAAAATACATAAACCAAATACCCCACTACGTCCAATTGTTAGTTCTATTGGTGCCACTACATATAATATCTCTAAATATTTAGCAAACATTCTCAAGCTCTCTTTCGAGGATAATTCTGATTATAACATAAAAGACACTTTCACCTTTGTAAATTTAATCTCCAATGGCAAAATACCCGAAGGCTATGTACTCATTTCTTTAGATGTAGTTTCACTTTTCACCAATATCCCCGTAGAACTTATCAACACTATTCTAGAACAAAAATGGCACTTAGTGCAAAATCACACTTCTATCTCAAAAAATCATTTTTTGAACCTCATTAACTTCATTTTCGACAATACCTACTTCAGTTTCGATGGAAAATTTTACAAGCAAATTTTCGGCACTCCTATGGGTTCACCAATAAGTCCAATTTTAGCAGAGATTGTATTAGACCACTTACTTGACTCCGTTATTCCATTATTACCCTTCCAATTGCCCTTCATCTACAAATATGTAGATGACATCATTTGTGCAGTACCGGCAGACACTATACAGATGACGCTTGATACTTTCAATTCGTTCAATAAACATTTACAGTTTACTGTCGAAAAAGAAACAGATAACAGTGTCCCCTTCTTAGATACAAGGTTGATACGTACTGAAGACAACAGTATTTTGTTGGATTGGTACCAAAAAGAAACAGCATCAGGACGTTTCATCAACTTTGCCTCTCACCATCCCTTAAATCAGAAATACAACACCGTCATTGCTATGAAAAATAGAGTCACCCACATCTGCCATGAAACGTTTTTGAAAGCGAATCTGAGAAAGTTATTCGACATTTTTACACACAACGGTTACCCAAAACACATCTTAAAAAAACTAATCTATAACTCCAACTTTTATGACGGACCAACTGATGACGTTACAATACAATATAAGTATAAATCAATCCCATTCATCGACAAAGTATCCAACCGCATAATAAAAATTTTCAAAGACTTTCCACAAATCAAAATAGCCAAGCGTAATAATACAAAACTTTCCAACTTGTTCTCCAAAATCAAAGACAAAACACCAACTCCACTCCTTAGCAATGTAATTTATGAATTACCATGCCAAGGTTGTGAAGGTAGTTATGTCGGACAGACCTCACAGTGGTTAAAACAACGGCTAGCTTTGCACAAGAGTGATGCCCAATTGGGAAAAAACTCCTGTGCAGCAGTCGACCACACCCAGAAAACAGGCCACCGGTTTGATTATTCAAATCCAAAAATTCTAGACAAAGTCAGCAATCAAAAAAACAGGTTATTCCTTGAGATGGTCCATATCAACAAAAATCCTAACACAGTTAACTACAAAACCGATACAGGACAACTTAGTAGTATATATTGTAATATTTTAAATTCCATTCAACGTTGTGTGTAGTTTTGACAGTTGGTGCCAATGGAATACCTACACTAATTAACACCATTGTATTTAAACGAATCCTTATTCAAACCATAGCAACACTCCAGTCAGGTAAATTAAGCGATTAGTCTGCAGCGGAGAATAACAATTGTCCTCCCCAATGTTCCATAGGTTAGAACTAACTCTGTGAATTTTGTAAGTTATCATGTTATTTTTATGTAGTCCTTCAACAACTCATATTCCTTTTTAATTGTAGCTCTTCCTGAAGAAGTCAATAAAGGTTGACGAAATATTGAAGATTTAAATCGAATGAGTTTCATTGTTCAACAGACCGCTACCCGAGAATTCCTACTTAATTATATATATATATATAGTAGGAATTCTCGGGTAGCTACTTAGTTAATAATGGGAGATCTAAGGCAGATTGAGACCTTAGAGAGAACCAGTGACGAGACATGGGGAGTAGGCAGATTGAGACCCCGACGTCAAGTCACAAAAACCTAACGTAATTATACCTGAGGAGTAGGCAGATTGAGACCTCAGCGTAGAATTACGTATTATCCTTTCATGAATTTTCTTTCTTTTTCTTTCTATTTCAGTTCTTGAAAATGGCTCCAAAATCGGAGCCGAAACGTCGAATTTCAACAAATTCTAGACGCGGTTCTACCCGAACTTTTAGTTTTCAAATATCTGACCGCGGAAACCTATCTGAACACATATATGTTGTCCTTGAAGACGTGCTTTTATATAATTTTAACAATTTTAAAATCCATGTCATAATGTATCATCAGTAATGAGTGTGCATCCACGTTACTCTTGGTTGTTATTAATGATGTTTTACTCCCAGTGCTGTCCATATTTCATGATTATTTTTAACATATATATGCCAAGTAACCTCGAAACAGTGTAAGTTATTCCACGTCTTTCGTTGGCGTAATTCTCATAGTTGTCTTTACATATTTGTAGTTTCCCTGAAGATGATAATAAAAAGTTATTGAAAGCTTGGAACAAGTGTGTAAGAGTACCCTTATTGGCCTGCTGCATATCCCAAATATTAAAAAACTCATTTCCTAACTAGTCTATATATGGATATATATATATATATATATATATATATATATATATATATATATATATATGTTATGCGATATAGCGAATTGTTGTAACCATTTTGAAGTAAGGCTGATTTCAGTTTGTCCAGCTCTTGTGGTCTATTCTGGTTGTCGGTAAGCTGAATTGATCTGTATATCAGGGAGTTCAATATGGAGTTTGTTTGTGCTGGATGGTGAGGAGAGTTTGCGTGTAGGTATCGGTTGGTGTGAGTCTGTTTCCTGTGTATTGTGTGGGTGAAAGAGTTATTGGATTTCGTGATGAGAACGTATCCATCACACCCTTGGTCCCAGCTGCATCACCTGTATTAGTACACAACTTCTCCGACACACCACTAGATCAAACTAGCCTTGCACTACTATCAAGAGGATTCAATTATTCCATCACACCAAACAGAATCCCAACAGAAACCATCATCACACAAATTGAAAGCGCTATAACCCATCTACCAGAAAACACAGCTGAAGAAACTAGACAAGATATTGCCACAACACTTAGGAGAGCGAAACTCCCTTCATCCAACATAACACCTGCTGAAAAACATTGCCTCAGAAACCTCCACAACAACCCTGACATAATCATTCTCCCAGCAGACAAAGGCAACGCCACAGTAGTTCTGAATACCTCAGATTATGTAGACAAAATGAGTACACTATTAAACTCATCCGAGTATCAGATCACCCAACGAGACCCGACAACCTACCTCGAAAAGGAGACCAAAAATCTGATCAATAATTCTAAACTACCAGCCGAAACCAAGAAAGCCACTATCCCTAGAGAGAAGTCATCACGCACCCCTCGTATCTACGGACTACCAAAAATAGACAAGCCTGATATCCCACTCCAACCTATCGTCAGTGCCTTTGGATCACCAACCCAGAACCTCGCCAAGTATCTAGCGAGTACTCTTCAGCCACGAGCAGAAGAAGCTTCATCCTACGTGAAAAATTCATTCCACTTCTAAGACCTTCTCAAATCCTATAGAATCCCGAACACAGATTTCCTAGTGAGCTTCGATGTTGTCTCCCTCTTCACAAATATTCCCCTAACGGACACGCTAGAAATCCTTAAAACAAAACACAGAATTCCAAAAGACACCCTGGACCTCATCAGTCACTGTATGAACAACACGTACTTCCTCTTCCAAGGAACTTACTACAAACAAGTGAAAGGTGCTCCCATGGGTTCCCCCCTTTCTCCAGTCCTTGCAAACCTTTTCATGGAAGACTTCGAAACCAGGGCTGTAGAAGCATTTGACCACAAGCCTACTTGCTGGTTCAGATACGTTGACGACATTTTCGTCATATGGCCTCATGGTTACGAAATCTTAAACACGTTCTTAGATCACCTAAACGATATCCATCCCAACATTAAATTTACAATGGAGACCGAAATGAACAACTCCCTAGCTTTCCTGGACGTTCTCATCACGATATCCAATAACTCTTTCACCCACACAGTACACAGGAAACAGACCGACACCAACCGATACCTACACGCAAACTCTCATCACCATCCAGCACAAACAAACTCTGTATTGAACTCCCTGATATACAGATCAATTCAGCTTACCGACAACCAGAATAGACCACAAGAGCTGGACAAACTGAAATCAGCCTTACTTCAAAATGGTTACAACAATTCGCTAATCGACAAGTCTATCCGCCATCAACTGACCCGTCCTCCAAAAGCAAATGATCCACTAGAGAGTATTCAGCCACACAGAGTCCAGAGTCCAGAGTCCAGAGTCTACGAACACGAACTTGCTGTGCGTCAGGCATCTTCCACTTCCGCACTTTATGAACGTCGAGAAGACACAGGTCACAAAATAGACTTCAAACACACAAAAACAATTTCCACCGAGAAAACTCTACAAACCAGGATCATCCGAGAAGCCCTTGAGATAGAGAAGCGCCCCAATTGCCTCAACACTCGCGACGACGGACTCATTTCCCACCAACCCTGTTCCCGCACACAGCTCACTTAGCGCCAACCAAGTTCCCGCACACAGCTCATCTAGCGCCAACTCAGTTCCCGCCCATAGTTCACCTCGCGCCAATACATTGCACACGGCCATTACAGCCACGTCCACTATAAATACAGTTCCTCAACCCACAATTCCTCAGTTCTCTCGAAGGAGTAGGCAGATTGAGACCTTAGAGAGAACCAGTGACGAGACATGGGGAGTAGGCAGATTGAGACCCCGACGTCAAGTCACAAAAACCAAACGTAATTATACCTGAGGAGTAGGCAGATTGAGACCTCAGCGTAGAATTACGTTTCAACCATTTATTAATTTTCGTATTTTCTTTCTTTTTCAGTTCTTGAAAATGGCTCCAAAATCGGAGCCGAAATGTCGAATTTCAACAAATTCCAGACGCGGTTCAACCCGAACTCTATTAACTTAGTAGCTACCCGAGAATTCCTACTATATATATATATATATATATATATATATATAGTATATATATATATATATATATATATATATATATATAAATATATATATATATATATATATATATATATACTATATATATATATATATAGTATGAAAAAGAAAGAAAATACGAAAATTACTAAATGGTTGAAACGAAATTCTACGCTGAGGTCTCAATCTGCCTACTCCTCAGGTATAATTACGTTTGGTTTTTGTGACTTGACGTCGGGGTCTCAATCTGCCTACTCCCCATGTCTCGTCACTGGTTCTCTCTAAGGTCTCAATCTGCCTACTCCTTCGAGAGAACTGAGGAATTGTGGGTTGAGGAACTGTATTTATAGTGGACGTGGCTGTAATGGCCGTGTGCAATGTATTGGCGCGAGGTGAACTATGGGCGGGAACTGAGTTGGCGCTAGATGAGCTGTGTGCGGGAACTTGGTTGGCGCTAAGTGAGCTGTGTGCGGGAACAGGGTTGGTGGGAAATGAGTCCGTCGTCGCGAGTGTTGAGGCAATTGGGGCGCTTCTCTATCTCAAGGGCTTCTCGGATGATCCTGGTTTGTAGAGTTTTCTCGGTGGAAATTGTTTTTGTGTGTTTGAAGTCTATTTTGTGACCTGTGTCTTCTCGACGTTCATAAAGTGCGGAAGTGGAAGATGCCTGACGCACAGCAAGTTCGTGTTCGTAGACTCTGGACTCTGGACTCTGGACTCTGTGTGGCTGAATACTCTCTAGTGGATCATTTGCTTTTGGAGGACGGGTCAGTTGATGGCGGATAGACTTGTCGATTAGCGAATTGTTGTAACCATTTTGAAGTAAGGCTGATTTCAGTTTGTCCAGCTCTTGTGGTCTATTCTGGTTGTCGGTAAGCTGAATTGATCTGTATATCAGGGAGTTCAATACAGAGTTTGTTTGTGCTGGATGGTGATGAGAGTTTGCGTGTAGGTATCGGTTGGTGTCGGTCTGTTTCCTGTGTACTGTGTGGGTGAAAGAGTTATTGGATATCGTGATGAGAACGTCCAGGAAAGCTAGGGAGTTGTTCATTTCGGTCTCCATTGTAAATTTAATGTTGGGATGGATATCGTTTAGGTGATCTAAGAACGTGTTTAAGATTTCGTAACCATGAGGCCATATGACGAAAATGTCGTCAACGTATCTGAACCAGCAAGTAGGCTTGTGGTCAAATGCTTCTACAGCCCTGGTTTCGAAGTCTTCCATGAAAAGGTTTGCAAGGACTGGAGAAAGGGGGGAACCCATGGGAGCACCTTTCACTTGTTTGTAGTAAGTTCCTTGGAAGAGGAAGTACGTGTTGTTCATACAGTGACTGATGAGGGCCAGGGTGTCTTTTGGAATTCTGTGTTTTGTTTTAAGGATTTCTAGCGTGTCCGTTAGGGGAATATTTGTGAAGAGGGAGACAACATCGAAGCTCACTAGGAAATCTGTGTTCTGGATTCTATAGGATTTGAGAAGGTCTTAGAAGTGGAATGAATTTTTCACGTAGGATGAAGCTTCTTCTGCTCGTGGCTGAAGAGTACTCGCTAGATACTTGGCGAGGTTCTGGGTTGGTGATCCAAAGGCACTGACGATAGGTTGGAGTGGGATATCAGGCTTGTCTATTTTTGGTAGTCCGTAGATACGAGGGGTGCGTGATGACTTCTCTCTAGGGATAGTGGCTTTCTTGGTTTCGGCTGGTAGTTTAGAATTATTGATCAGATTTTTGGTCTCCTTTTCGAGGTAGGTTGTCGGGTCTCGTTGGGTGATCTGATACTCGGATGAGTTTAATAGTGTACTCATTTTGTCTACATAATCTGAGGTATTCAGAACTACTGTGGCGTTGCCTTTGTCTGCTGGGAGAATGATTATGTCAGGGTTGTTGTGGAGGTTTCTGAGGCAATGTTTTTCAGCAGGTGTTATGTTGGATGAAGGGAGTTTCGCTCTCCTAAGTGTTGTGGCAATATCTTGTCTAGTTTCTTCAGCTGTGTTTTCTGGTAGATGGGTTATAGCGCTTTCAATTTGTGTGATGATGGTTTCTGTTGGGATTCTGTTTGGTGTGATGGAATAATTGAATCCTCTTGATAGTAGTGCAAGGCTAGTTTGATCTAGTGGTGTGTCGGAGAAGTTGTGTACTAATACAGGTGATGCAGCTGGGACCAAGGGTGTGATGGATACGTTCTCATCACGAAATCCAATAACTCTTTCACCCACACAATACACAGGAAACAGACTCACACCAACCGATACCTACACGCAAACTCTCCTCACCATCCAGCACAAACAAACTCCATATTGAACTCCCTGATATACAGATCAATTCAGCTTACCGACAACCAGAATAGACCACAAGAGCTGGACAAACTGAAATCAGCCTTACTTCAAAATGGTTACAACAATTCGCTATATCGCATAACATATATATATATATATATATATATATATATATATATATATATATATATATATATATATTATATATATATATATCCATATATAGACTAGTTAGGAAATGAGTTTTTTAATATTTGGGATATGCAGCAGGCCAATAAGGGTACTCTTACACACTTGTTCCAAGCTTTCAATAACTTTTTATTATCATCTTCAGGGAAACTACAAATATGTAAAGACAACTATGAGAATTACGCCAAACGAAAGACGTGGAATAACTTACACTGTTTCGAGGTTACTTGGCATATATATGTTAAAAATAATCATGAAATATGGACAGCACTGGGAGTAAAACATCATTAATAACAACCAAGAGTAACGTGGATGCACACTCATTACTGATGATACATTATGACATGGATTTTAAAATTGTTAAAATTATATAAAAGCACGTCTTCAAGGACAACATATATGTGTTCAGATAGGTTTCCGCGGTCAGATATTTGAAAACTAAAAGTTCGGGTAGAACCGCGTCTAGAATTTGTTGAAATTCGACGTTTCGGCTCCGATTTTGGAGCCATTTTCAAGAACTGAAATAGAAAGAAAAAGAAAGAAAATTCATGAAAGGATAATACGTAATTCTACGCTGAGGTCTCAATCTGCCTACTCCTCAGGTATAATTACGTTAGGTTTTTGTGACTTGACGTCGGGGTCTCAATCTGCCTACTCCCCATGTCTCGTCACTGGTTCTCTCTAAGGTCTCAATCTGCCTTAGATCTCCCATTATTAACTAAGTAGCTACCCGAGAATTCCTACTATATATATATATATATATATATATATATATATATATATATATATATATATATATATATAAAATGGTCACTTTGAGGAAAAAATATGGCATACTGAGGTCACTTTGGGAAACTGGTGGTCATTTTGGGGAAATCCTCAAAGTGCCACAGCATAATATGGTTACTTTCGGGTAATATTATATATTAACTGTTCTGTTTGGGGTACTTCCCCAAACTACCAATATTCAACCCAGTAATGGTGTTTTTGAGGATACTTTCTCGAAATGACCTTTCTCTGGAAATGGTTATTTCAGGGTTCTTTCAAGGGAGATACAAACGGTGCTCTAAAAACATGAAGACTATTTCAAAATTTTACGGACAAACTCATACGAAAAAAGTTGTTTTGGATGTACAGGGCGTTAATCTCTGCAATATGAATATAATTTTTTGTTGCAATTTCTTGAAAAGATTAATTATCCAACGAAAACTTCACAGGTGGGTGTTCGGCTATAAATATCACAATGCGGCGATCTGGTTCTCGTTCGTGACACTTTGCTTATTTGCTTGGCTCTTTTTCTGAAACACCACGTTAATATTGGAGATTGTACCTCGTTTGAATATGTTATTCAACTACAATAGACATGAATCCATCCCATGTCTCACTTACCGAATATGCTTTTAGTCAAGATTTCATTCCACGATCTTTTGTTTCTGAGGGGTCCAGCGGTAGGAGACGAGGTAAATTTTACTAGAAATGTGGGCTATCCTAAAACGTTCGTTACGAGTTGAATTTGACTCTTCGGTCAAGTTCGCGTTCAAAGAAGAGGACCGACCCCGTTGACGCTGGGTGAATTAAGAATTAATATAGGACCTGTTGCTGTTGCCAGCGGCTTCCGAGTTCCAAGTTTCTAATAAATTGTAAATAATGTATGTGCAGTGTGTACCGCTTTTAATGAATACACCTAATATCGCAGTTATTAATTATGCGATTTTATTGAAGTTTTGGTGGATAATGTGTGTTAGAAAAATTAAGTATTTGGCACAGTGAACATTTTCATTCACCTATCATTGGCGTATGGTGTTGGGAGGGTTTAAGAAACCTGTTTTTGAAAAATTATATCAGATCTAATTTTAGATTTTTCTCTATCAGATTAAGAATGGTCATCCCAAAAATACCTCATTTCATATTTTCAAAATTTCAACAGCTGATTTTAGCATAAAAAAGAATTTTAAGACTTTTTTACTGAATTCATTATTGGTAATTGTGATAAAAAAATTACGAATTACATTATTTCAGATTCATGTGTCTCTAACATATTTACTGTGTGAAACAAACACTTTTCAACAATTCTTCTCAAACGTACATTCATTTTTCTTAAAGTTTGGTGAGTAATATCCCAATACACTTGCCTGATAGTAATACGAAGTTCCTCTTCATGATGCGGCCGAGTAGCATAAACTTTATCGTTCAAGCATCCCTACGGAAAAAAGTCACAAGGGGTAATATCCGGCGATCTCGGGGGGCCATAGTTCTAAAGGACACTTTCAACCCATCCACTTCTTAGGGAAAGTTGCATTTAAAAAGTTCCTTGCTATCAGAGAATTATGAGCGGAGGCACCATCTAATTGTAAGAATAATTGTGCTTAAAAGCAATTCCATGAGAAAGTTGTAAAATATTTTGTATGTAGAAACTTTTGTCTGGTTAGGTTATCCAGGAAAAAGGGCCAATATTGCATTCGTGGAATATACCAACCAAACGTTAACGTTTTCACTGTATTGCGTTTTACAATTAATTAACCTATTCGGATTTTCGGCTGCCAAAATAGGCCTTCAAATATTGAAACTGACGTACTTATGTTTGGATTTTTAAAAAAAGTTGCCTATTTTTTAAATAACAAATTTATTCTATACAGTCGCAGCGTACTGTATATAGGTACTTCCATACTCCTCCTTAGGAGCAGCACTAGTAATTTGAACGCAACAGTAAATCGTGCAAGACTCACTCCAGTATAGCTACGAGATTTCAATAATTTATTCTGTCAAATTAAATTGAAAAGAATCCTAGCTCCGACTTTGGCTCGATCCCGGGACCTTTGGTCCAGAATCAGACGCCCATTCCACAGCGCCAATCTCTGGCTAATTATTATTATACCTCCGACTAGTCTATTTCGTTTTTCAACTCATATTCAGAGCATGTTCGTGTATTTAGATTTTTGATCTGAATTTTTAAATAAATGAATTTATATTCTTCAAGTATTTTATTATTGATGTGACCATTAATTTTGTTCAGAAACTAAACTAATAACTCGATTACGGTAATTTTCCATTTGTGAAACGCCAACAAATATTTCATCTTTTTAGTGCATTTTCAATAATATACGAAAAAGACCTTCTAGTAGGGAAGTACTTAACAACAATACCAGTCAACTGAGTTGTTACCCCTTTTTGTAGGAATGTACTTTTCCAATTTAGTGTAAAATAATTCATTTACGAATTTCCATACTCCATACTCATTAAATTTATTTTTTAGTTCAGTGCCATGTTGGATGCTTCCCTATGTTATCATGTTATCAATAATTGCCTGAAAAAAAATCAGACTTTCTCCATGGAATTTTATTCAGCACTAGAAAAGGGAACCAAAAATAATTAATAAAACATTTCGACCTTCTTCAGTACTCTTCAAATATATTGAGAAGCATCAACCAATGTAGTGTTAATCTGTATGCAGACGACACTCAAATCTACTACAGTTTCCCACCTCAAATAAGTGATTTTGCTTTCATACAGATAAATGAAGATCTCCAATCATTTGTGAATCTTTGCACAGACCACTATCTTAACATCAATGCCAGTAAATCTAATGTCATGTTATTGTGATAAGGTAAGTAACTCAATTGATATTCGCATAAATGGGGAATCACTTGAATTGGTTCATGATGCCAGATCTATTTCATGAAATATTATCAACTAAAACACCACTCTACCTGCACCGAAAAATCACGCACCGCAGTGTCCACACCTAGAATATAAGATTCAAAGGTACACTTACGCCACCTAAATTCAAAACGGAACAATTCAAGAGATCATTCAGTTATCAAATTTGCGAAATCCATAATTCAGTTCCCACTAATATCAGAAATGAAATTTCCCTAAATTTCAAGAGAAAATACAGGCGATTTTTGTTTGACAGTCAGCAGTGAGGGGGTCATACGATCTCCCATGCAATAAATATCCTATTCAATTCAATCGTACATTCATACCATATATAGATAACACTTCTTTCTTTTAATCTTCACTATGTTGCACTTTAGAAATATGTTTGAGGTTAACTGGAAGAGTAACTTGGTGACGTTCGCGGAAACCAAATTGAACTTCGCATTTTGTTTTCTTGCTTATATTGTATTCAATAGCGAATATTAGCTATACATGTAAAAAATTGAAAAAACAATAGTCGTTTATTATTATTATTAGTTGGCGGTGGTCACGAGAATAAGTAATTAGCAATCTAGCTGAATTTTTACAATACTTAGCTAAGAGTATATTAGTTGATATAAGAAAAAGTTCATTGGCCAATCGATTTCCTACAGTCAAAACAAATTTCGAAAAAAAAATTATTTTCAAAATCCTAGAATATTCTGGGCTGGGATGAATATAATGACAAAAAAATACCATCTTGTAGGAGAAGTGTTTTTGGTGTAAAATTTACTACACTAACTGGGCTATTATGTGTTTTAGTGTTTACATGTAGATGTAAACGGTGTGGCTCAGTAGCTAAGGTTTCTAGTAGTGGAACTTCTGGCTCACATCAGACAGACGTTCGAGGCTCCGGTACGGTATGAAGTACACGGGTCTCTTTAGGTAGCCACATGCCTCGTTGTAAAACAAGTGTGATGTGAGTTGCCTAGAGCCAATCCCGACGTCTGGTGCTACCTTGAAGTGCGCACCGAGCAACCGGGGTGGTGCTGTAGGTATTCCGGGTTTTCTACATCTGAAAAGTGAATACACAGTGAAAAAACAGTAAGTCGCCCCGGAGTGCCACGGCAAATAATAATAGCCGTCCTCTACCCGCACAGGCTATGCCGTTGGGTAACACTCAATGAGTGTTTATGAAGGAGTATTATATTATTATTATTATTATATATACTCATACGCATAACGTATTCTCACAAAATTCAAAGGATGATTCTTTGAAAGATTTCGAGATGAAAAGTTCATATAAACATATATTCCTAACGGCTTAGTTTTCGAGATACAGGGTGATGAAAATACATTTTTCAACCCTTCAGAATTTTTTTTCCGCCACCACTGAGAGATTGTGAGAGAGGAATAATCAGTGTTTATATGAAGTTTTTGTCTTGAGATCTTTCAAAAAATCACCGTTTGAATTTTTTGAGAATATTTGTTCCTCAAATTTCTTTACGTTATGCGAGATACTGGAAAATGTTTGCTCAATACTTTCATTATAGTTCCTGAACCGTAAGAGTAAATGAAAAACACCAAGAGAACAAAAAGATGCTAAATGAACTGAATAATCCATTCTCACAATCTCTCAGTGGTGGCGGAAAAAAAATTCTGAGGGGTTGAAGAAGGCTGGACTCTGAAAAAAGGAGGACCTTGTGAGTTTTTTCAGAAAGGAATTATTTTGTAACGTGCGTACTATTGAATGGATCGTATTTGCCTAATTTCAACTTTCTATTGTCAAAAATGGCGAAGTAAACTTAATAAAATCTTTAAAAAAAAATGTATTTTCATCACCCTGTACCTCGAAAACCAAGCAATTTGGGACATATAGGTATTTATATGAACTTTTCGTCCTGAAATCTTCCAAAGAATCTCCTCTCGAAGTTTGTCAACGTACTTAATTAACACCCAGTATATCTCTAGGAGAAAGAGGAATAACTCTTGAAAGTTGGAACTTGGTGCACTCTAGCTCGTAGAAGAGAAATATTGTAATCGAACCATATTCGTACTTAGTGCCAGCGTGGATGTCTGCAATGAGCTGTATAGTGAGGTTAGGTCGGAGGTTAGGAATCTTTTGTCAAAATTAAAGAATTCAAGATGGCGGCTCCAATATGGAGAATCCGTTTTGTGATTGTGGTCCGATTCGATTCAAAATTGGTATTATAGGGTTTTCGGGGTTGGAGGTTTTATATATGATTCTTTTGCCAATATTGAAAATTTCAATATGGCTGCTACAGTATGGAGGACACGTTTCCAGACTAAAAAGAAGAAAATCAAATATAGTTTAAAAAACTAAAAATACGCGCTTCGATAGCTAGTCGAACTAAAAAGTGGAGAATAAATTTTAAATAATTTGATTGTAAAAAAGCGTAGGGTGATTTTTTACTATATCTTAACAATAATATGCTGCTAGCATGTCCAGCACATGCTGTGTCTCAGCTTATATCCGCATTTAATGTTAAGCACCCTCGCTTTTTTGCAATCAAATTAATTTTTTCGTTGATAACATTTATTGTGATTTAAAAATTATTTTCTCCTTTTTAGTTCGGGTAGCTATTGAAGCGTTATTTTTTTTAGTTTTTTATACTACCTATATTTCATTTTTGGTATCAATAGTGAAAGATCCCAAAATAGATCAAAGGCGACGGAACAATTACCACAATACGTACATTTCAAGGTAGATTTTAGTTGACCAACGAAGATATCTATAATCTTGAAGTAGTATTCGCGACCTGCGCGAAGGGTGCGACATCTATAATTATTTCGTTGAACTGATATAAAGCAACCAGGTATTTTTTTACCATAAGAGCTAGTGTATATACAGGCCGTTTCATTTATCATGTGGTAACATTGCTATATTCTAAACCGTAATAGATACAAAGACGATTAAATGGGAAAAAATGTAACTATTTTGGTGAGCAGTCATCACGAAATCCAACAACTCTTTCACCCACACAGTACACAGGAAACAGACCCACACCAACCGATACCTACACGCAAACTCTCATCACCATCCAGCACAAACAAACTCCGTATTGAACTCCCTGATTTACAGATCAATTCAGCTTACCGACAACCAGAATAGACCACAAGAGCTGGACAAACTGAAATCAGCCTTACTTCAAAATGGTTACAACAATTCGCTAATCGACAAGTCTATCCGCCATCAACTGGCCCGTCCTCCAAAAACAAATGATCCACTAGAGAGTATTCAGCCACACAAAGCTTTCCTACCATACATCAAAGGTGTGACAGACAAAATCAGTAATATCTTGAGAAAACACGAGATAAAAACAATATTCACGGCCAACAACCAAATATCCAAATTCATCAGATCTCCCAAGGACACAATACCAAACGATTCTCAAGGTATATATGAAATACCATGTTCAGACTGCCCGAGAACTTATATTGGCCAGACTAATAGACGAGTAACTTCCAGAGTCTACGAACACGAACTTGCTGTGCGTCAGGCATCTTCCACTTCCGCACTTTATAAACATCGAGAAGACACAGGTCACAAAATAGACTTCAAAAACACAAAAACAATTTCCACCGAGAAAACTCTGCAAACCAGGATCATCCGAGAAGCCCTTGAGATAGAGAAGCGCCCCAATTGCCTCAACACTCGCGACGACGGACGTAGACTTCCCAATACCTGGAAGCCTCTCATTGCACGCATCAACTCATTTCCCACCAACCCAGTTCCCGCACACAGCTCACTTAGCGCCAACCAAGTTCCTGCACACAGCTCATCTAGCGCCAATTCAGTTCCCGCCCATAGTTCACCTCGCGCCAATACATTGCACACGGCCATTACAGCCACGTCCACTATAAATACAGTTCCTCAACCCACAATTCCTCAGTTCTCTCGAAGGAGTAGGCAGATTGAGACCTTAGAGAGAACCAGTGACGAGACATGGGGAGTAGGCAGATTGAGACCTCAGCATAGAATTACGTATTATCCTTTCATTAATTTTCTTTCTTTTTCTTTCTATTTCAGTTCTTGAAAATGGCTCCAAAATCGGAGCCGATATATATATATATATATATATATATATATATAAATATATGAAAACTAAAAGTTCGGGTTGAACCGCGTCTAGAATTTGTTGAAATTCGACGTTTCGGCTCCGATTTTGGAGCCATTTTCAAGAACTGAAAAAGAAAGAAAATTAATAAATGGTTGAAACGTAATTCTACGCTGAGATCTCAATCTGCCTACTCCTCAGGTATAATTACGTTAGGTTTTTGTGACTTGACGTCGGGGTCTCAATCTGCCTACTCCCCATGTCTCGTCACTGGTTCTCTCTAAGGTCTCAATCTGCCTACTCCTTCGAGAGAACAGTTCTCTCGAAGGAGTAGGCAGATTGAGACCTTAGAGAGAACCAGTGACGAGACATGGGGAGTAGGCAGATTGAGACCCCGACGTCAAGTCACAAAAACCTAACGTAATTATACCTGAGGAGTAGGCAGATTGAGATCTCAGCGTAGAATTACGTTTCAACCATTTATTAATTTTCTTTCTTTTTCAGTTCTTGAAAATGGCTCCAAAATCGGAGCCGAAACGTCGAATTTCAACAAATTCTAGACGCGGTTCAACCCGAACTTTTAGTTTTCAAATATCTGACCGCGGAAACCTATCTGAACACATATATATATATATATATATATATATATATATATATATAAAGCGCCAGTTTTGGGGTCCTTCACATACATGTATTTTTTAAATAAATAATAGCCGTTCTCAACCCACACCGGCTATGCCTTTGGGTATATTCTGTGAGTGTTTATGAGGGTGTATTATTATTATATTATACTCTAAGCCACATCATTTATTCTTTCGTGAATCTCTCCATTTCATCATATGTATATTGATTAGAGCTACAAAAGGAAATTATTTTGTAGTCTACAGGGTAGCTAAACAAGTGACACATATTAAAGTTTTTTTTTTAATTGAACATGCTGTATTTCGTTACACTTTTGAATTGGTCAGGAAAAAATAATATGATTTCATAAAAGGTACTATGACTATGTACCTACCTATAACCGTTCCCGAGTTATTGATTCATTTATGAAAATGCTAGATACAATTAGAAACTAAATAACATCGAAGTGTATAGAAATCATCCCTTCGAATTATGACCATGCATGGAAGAGGTTTTGGGCTATTGATTTCGATAAAACCCGTTTCTCAATATTAAACAGAATTTTCAAAAATCATTATCACTATTTTATAGTTTCGGACAAAGATATCTTTGTTATTTCAGATGAAACTCGCTGAATTTTTTTGCTCCGAGGAATAGAAAATTTGATTATCTTTCATTTCATATTGGTTCCTTATACCTAACCTGAATAGTTTTTCAGATATTGGCTTTTTCGAATAGTAGTTCTTATTTCAATGCATTTGAAGCGACATTTATTTGATTCGCTCACAGAATACTTAGTTGTTATACTTCACTTCACTTACTGATCACTAAAATTAAGTAAGTCATTCACATTCATATTCTCACAGTAGTTCATTAAACAGACTGTACAATTTTTTTATTATTCTGCTGAAACAACAACAAAATATGAAACACAAGTGTGTTTATTCGAGTGTGTACTCGAAATGACGACCATCCTGTTGATAACAAAGAGCCACTCTCTCTTTGAGAGACTGCTTAACATTTAATAGCATTTGGGGCGTTACTGTTCGAAAAGTAGCCCTTATTCTCTCCTTCATATTTTCCAATGTGGTTGGAGGAGTGTCTTAAACATCATTCTTCAAGTATCACCATAGGAAAAAATCGAGGCAAGTCAAATCTGGTGATCTCGCTGGCCAATTTTGTGGTCCTCCCCTACCAATCCATTTATTCGGAAAGCACATATTCAAAAACTGTCTGACACTGAATTTGAAATGTGCCGGAGCTCCATCCAATTGTAACCACATCCGTTGTCTGATATGTAGCGGCACATTCTCTCATGCTCAGGCAGTAAAAATTGTTAAAATATTTGACCATTCAAGTGGCCATCAAAAAAGTATGGTCCTATAACTAGTGTACCTATAATACCTACTCACACGCTAACAGACCATCTAATCTGATGATCCAGAGTATGGAAAAAATGAGGATTCACATCACTATAATAATGGAAGTTGTATCTGTTCACTAAGCCATTGTATGAAAAGTAGATCCACCAGAAAATAAAATGGAATCCAAAAAATGTTCATTCTCACTAAACTTGTCCAGAACCCATAGACAAAACTCGATGCGTCGATGGAAGTCTATTTCATATAATTCCTGGTGCATCTGAAAACGGTAATAATGGCTCCGTCTGCTTATCCCTGAATCTTTCTCCATCTTACTTTGACTCGTATGAGTGTTTTCTATGATAGATCCCATAATAAGAAATTTATTCTACTCATTTCCAATGATAGGTTTTGGTCCATTTGCCTTTTCATAATCTACACTTCCAGTCCTACGAAATTCATGAAGCAATCGTTTGAAAACCAACTTGGTTGGATGATTCCGGTCTGAATATTTTTGGGCATACCCTTGACGCCAATAGGCAATTCTCTTCATACTCACCAATCGCTAAAATCATATCTATTCGCTCTTAAATGGGAAAAGTTTTCATTTTCAACGGTAATAATTTAGTGAATATTTTGAATAACATATAACACAGCTGTCAATAAGAATGCTTTCAACAAGTTGAATAAATTTCGTTCCAAGGCTATCTTGATTCAAGAAATGCATTGAAATAAGAACTACTATTTGAAAAAGCCAATATCTGAAATAATATTTTGGTTAGGTATAGGGAACCCCAATATGGAAAGAAAGATAATTGAATTTTATATTATTCAGACCAAAAAACTTTTGGGTGTTCTACTTGAAAGTTACAATGATTTTTGAACATTCTGTATAAAATAGAGAAACAAATTTTATCGAAATCAATTGCCCACAACCTCTTTTATGCATAGTCAGAATTCGAAGGGATGATTTCTATACATTTCGTTGTTATTTAGTTTAATAGTAATTGTAGCTAATATTTTTATGAAAAAATCAATAAGTCGAGAAAGGATATAGTTAGGTACATAAAATATTTTTTCCTGAGCTATTTAAAAGTGTAACAAAATATAGGTTGTTCCATTAAAAAAAACACAACTTTGATATGTCACACTTTTTTGAGCCACCTTATAAACTCCAAAATAATTTCTTTTTGTAGCTTCAATCAATATACATATAATGAAATGGGGGAATTCCCGAAAAAAATAATGGTTTGGTTCACAGGGACCGTGTCGTATGGAGTGCCCCACCCTGTATGTTGGGCAACTTTGAGAAAGTTTAATATTCCTGGAATAAATGAATTTCTTCAAAATTTCAGGTGAAATATTTTTTATAGATAATAGGCACACCCATTTCACTCAGTCACTCACTCAGTGTTTCGATCTTACTATACTCTTTAGCATGGTCACAAACTAGTCTACAGAATCGGATTGAATTGATGAAGTTAGTGAAATCACAGGAAGTTCAGATACTCCCCTGTGCATTCTATGTGACAAAGGGAAAACAGGAGCATTTCTCTCCAAGGCAGTACCTTTTGTGACAGATGAACTTCGTCTCGTTTTCGTTACTGAACAGGGTGACACCAACTCTGATACCAAGCATCCAATCCTGCAGCTGCAAAAGTATCAGCCAATACATGTGGTCTTCTTTAAAAATACTGAAGATATTAGTTTATTTGAAGAATGTGATCTGTTTTCCTCTGGTCAAGTGGACTGAAGTCGGTGACCGAAAATGGTATCCACAACATCTTGGTCTACCGCAGATGCGTGATTACTACTAGATGCAGGGTATGCCGACTCCATTGTGCATTTGCTGATATTCACATAAGAATTACTATCCATCATCTTCGATAGTCGAACGGAATATACAAGACATACGTGTTGTGTTACGCTCTGAGGGATATTGATTGAGTCTGTTGTCAACAATGAAATGACATAATAAGCCTAATGTAATCGTTCTCGACCAAAAAAAGAAGGGAAAATTCCGTCTTCGAATTTGGCTCTATGCTAAACGAATGCAGACCAAAAAGTGTAAGAAAAACGAATACAATTTGATTATTGACTATTCAAATTCCACAGAATTTTTCTCAAATTATTTTGTTGAAGTTGTGGTTCTGATCATAGTGGTTCCCATTGAAGTATAAGCTACTTTCTCATATCTAAAAAGTAAACCGGTTTGTCATGGGATGGTTGAAATCTCAACAAGACGAATGTAGGAGGCCGTTCTCTTCGCCTCACTTCTTCTACCCCAATGAATATGGGAAGTGTCTGGATGAGAGCTATTGGTACTGTTGACCGTATAGAGGTCATATGCGACTTACTATTTGATAGCACATTATTTTTTCTGATCTAGGAAAATCACAAAATAATCAATAGCAACTGACGGCTATTGTTTTTATTGGCCTTAGATTTCCTAGGCGACTTACTTTTGATAACGCATTCTTTATTGAGCTGTACAAAAATCTTGAAACAATCTGCAATATCTGTACGCCTATAAAGTTCACTAACGTTTTCCATAGGCTACATCTACATTCACGTATATAAGAGAATGAATGCGGTAAAGAGCATTATTCCACATCATTTGTTTATTTTCATAATAATACAATAATTGCGTCAAAAAAATTGAAATTATAGAATTTCCCTTTTTCAGTTTGACTTTCTGATAAATAAATCACCAATGGTTACTAATAAAATATAATGTGGTGTCATAAAATGAAAATTAGGGGAGTATATTGAATTATTGTGTACCTAGGATAGTGTAAGTGTACCAGAAATACTGATTAAGATGATGAACAGTTCCTGATAAAGCCATTTCAGTTGACGAAACGCGCCTCGAGTGAAATTGATGTAGTTTTGATGTTTAGGTATAGTTTTCTACATTTCTCAACATGAGTATTTATTGCATACATATACAGTGTGTTTTTTCAATATCTTTTCTAAAATCTATAATGCTACTATCCCGCCTCCGTTGGCGTGAAAATATCTACAGATACATTAAAAAATCTTGATCTAGGTCTATTTTCAGTAAAACCTGAAGTGTAACTTAAATGTTTTTCAATGGAAAAAGGTTTTGAGAAACTATATTTTTGATCCAAAGGTTACAAGTCTAACTTAAGAAGCAACTAAATGACATTCTGGCCAATAATTTCGTTGTCACCCGGTATAAATAATTATACTCGTTTGTGGAAAAGTTATTCAATAACCATCAAAACTATGCCAGGTTTACTAGATACGCATATAGCCAAACAAGGTGATATTTTTCATAGCTATGAGCATATATAACTCAGAATAAATTGACGTAGTTCTGGTGTTTAAGGAGTTTTCTGAGTTATTTGATTATCATCCTGTATAATTTTATATTTTCTGGTCCTAATTGATGGAAACTTTCAACTACCTAGTTGAAGTTCAGAATGAAGGAGCAACAGATACCTGAAAAACGATTTTATTCAAGCCTAATGAGCATGCATCTTTGTGAAATCTATTGGATTTGAAGTGAAGCGTCCTCAACATGTCTACCTCCAGTGTTACTGATTTCATCGCCCTGGATACAGTATTTAGATTTTAGTTCACTAACTACCGAAATAAATAGTCAATTTGCCTAACTTCGAAATACTTTAAAATTATCGCTGAACTCCAACAGATTGCATTATCAACGTTTTCCCGTTACTCTCTTTAAATTTTGAGACTATAAGACAAGTGTGCCCTGTCATTAAAATCAGCTATTCAAAAACAATACAAGACGACAAAAATATAAAAGGATTTGATTTTATTAAGTACCTATTGAAGTTCAAGTAGAAGCGGAAGCATGAATGATTAGAAAATTCCATTTTATGTTGAGAAAAATTATAGTAGGTCTAAGAAAGCCATTCAAAACTTAAAACAATGGAGTGAAATTGATTATACTCTATTTTTTTTTCATAACACCACTATTAAAAAAGGAAAGAAGCTCTTGACCTTCAAAGGTTATAGGGACGTTCATCCAGCTTCTTTATTCAGTGAAGGAATAAAATTGAAAGCAAAGTGCCATTACTTAGAGCGCATCCCAAGAGCAACTTAGTTTCAACATTCGAAGGATGGGGTTTTCAAGGACATCTAATTCATCAACTATTAAAATAAGTTCCTTGAAAGGTATGTCATTAGAAATACTTTGATGGAAAATCTGACTGTGAAACAATATGGGATTTACCAATTAAAAGTATTCGAGTTTTGGTTAACTTCATTCAAGCATGACAGGTAATTCCACAATAATAAAAATTGTTGAATTACACAATCACTTATCCGTATAATATTTTATTCTGAGTTCAAAAGCATAGCGGGATAGTGAAAGATGTATGGAAACGATTTTACTCAGTACGCCTTTTATTGTCCGTACTTCTCATTCTCATTGATAATAATGCACTAATCGAAGACTTGCCCTGGGTTCTTCATATTAAAAAATTATTTATTATGTCTTCGGAAATTATGTGTTTAGGTACATCATTCGGGTTGCCATGTGTTTTGTAATGAAATTCCGAAAAAAAATCTCTCGGAAAATCATTGGCATACCGTTGGGTTGGACCCGAAGAGCTGGTATGATCACCTGAACTTGTATTTTAGTAAGGGAATTTTCCGCGTTTTCAAGCAAGCTACCACTGATAAGTATACAAGATTTTGTTATAAAATTGCTGAAAAGAAGATGGCATACCGGTTGCGTATGCCCAAGTACACTGTACATTGAAAACACACGACGAATAATTTTTTATTATGAAGAACCCAGGACGACTCTTTGATTCATGCATTATTATCATGAGGATATACAAACAATATTATTGTCCTTTGAAATGCATACTAAGTAAAATCGTATCTCAAAATCTGTCAGTAACTTCCGTTATATTTATTGAAGAAATTGCTCTTGGGTGAAAAAGTTTTCAACTACACTATTCTACGTAAGTTATACATACTTCAAAACTTATCCTATTATCTGGTAATGTTCCAGAACTATTTATTTCAGTAGAACTGGACTCATTTGGTTAAGAAGGTGGGATATATTCGGAACCAGAGCTCTCGAAATCTATGAATTCCTTCATCTCTGTGGCAATTCGTTCCTGTTCTGCATCCAAGTCGGATTTATTATCATATTGATCTATCGGCGAGATCCACCCACTTTCGTTTACCACAGGGTCTGAAAAATGTAAGACAGATTAGTCCCAATTTGTTGAAATTGAACTCGATGTGTTCTATTGATATTTTTTGCATCTATGTAAAGAGGTCTCCCCAGTCATCAAATATTTATTGGATTGAAATTTTGTTTCAAGGACATTCAGCAGATATTTTTATATTCAACTATTTAACTGAAAATGTTTGTAACTACCCAAATATTTTAAATGTTTTGCGAAAATTTCCACAATTATGTTTTAAATATTCTCTTGGACCAAAATACACTACTAAATGAAGTAAAAGCTCAACTCTGAAATTTAGGGTACTTTTATCTTGAAAATTTTTAGTAAACAATCTAAAAAATATTGTGCTCTATTAGGTCAAAATCAGAAAATTAGTGGCATCTTCAATTTTTCACTGATTTCTTCCTTAAAAAGTGTATACCTACTTAAAGTATACTATTGTTACTTACCTTCAACAGAATCCCTATTTAAAACCATTCTTATAATTTTCTCACCTCTGGACATATTCAACCACACAACCACCCTCAACGGCGTAGCAAAATGAATTGAGAAGCCCGCCTGACCGTTTCCCTTTAAATATCAAAACATATAAGGCCTTCCACAAACTGCTTCACTGCCAATTACGGGCTTCGAATAATATGCGAAACTCTACGGGACTCCCGTAAACCGTATGATATCTACAAATCATAAGTGGCATTCCACAGACTGCCTCACTGCCAATTACGGGCTTCGAATAATACGCGAAACTCTACGGGACCCCCGTAAACCGTATGATATCTACAAATCATATAATATGTGGTTACATATATTCAACAATATTGACAAGCCAATGGAAGCAAACAGTTTTTGTTTTTACGAATTACCCAGGTTTCCGCTGACACTCTTCTAAGCTTGTGCGAGCGAGCAATGGTGAGCCACTCCAACTCCGTGGCAGACCGTCGCGGGGCCGAGGATCGAACCGGATACCCTTGTAAAATCTGATGGAAACGCCGATGCTTTAGCACTACGACCACTTCGCTGTAAATAGGTAAATTTAGATCTATGTAACATTTTTACATGTTACGAATAATTTTTTAAAGCACTGTTCTACAAGAAGACATTGAATTTCATTACTAGCGCGTTATGTATTGAAAAGAATTGTCATACGTGAAAAACACAAGTAGGAAGGATGTATCGATATAAGCACGATTCAGTTGGGTACATAGGAACCTGAAATGCTGATAAATGTAGCCTCACAATGGATATGAAATAATAAAATAATCGTTTGATGGTAATATGTAACCCATTAATGCTGAAATATAACTATAATGCAAGATAGCTTCTGCTTCATTTCGTTTTATACCAAGTAAAATTACATTTCAACTCAGGAAATCACTGAAAACTCAGAATAATGCCGTATATTTAATTTACTCTATCTTAATCAATTTAATGAGACTACTTTGTAGGGTTTTTCCCAAATTGAAGCGATGAATAAAGTGGGTGATAGAACACGACATATTAAATCGAAATGAATCAAATATTTTTGTCGAACAAAAATTATTTTCGAAGATAATGAATTTTGAACTTTTCCTGAAACTTTTGAAAAATACTCATCAGAATAGAATAGAATAGAATAGAATAGAATAGAATAGAATAGAATAGAATAGAATAGAATAGAATAGAATAGAATAGAATAGAATAGAATAGAATAGAATAGAATAGAATAGAATAGAATAGAATAGAATAGAATAGAATAGAATAGAATAGAATAGAATAGAATAGAATAGAATAGAATAGAATAGAATAGAATAGAATAGAATAGAATAGAATAGAATAGAATAGAATAGAATAGAAACAAATAGAATAGAATAGAATAGAATAGAATGGAATAGAATGGAATAGAATGGAATAGAATAGAATAGGTTTATTGGTGCTACAGAACGTAAAGTTTTACACAAGTCAAAATAAAGTAATACACTTACAAAGTTCACATATTAAAATATAAAATACAGATACAGTATATAAATAAAATAAATTGATACATGCTACGTAAAAAAGTATAACACATATCTAAATGTACACAGAGGTCAAAGGCAAAACAGTTTCTCATTAAAAAATATAGTACGGATTTAATTACATTTCGAAACTTTAATAGCATCAGTCTCAAATTGCAACACTCAAATCGCAAACTGAAATAAACATGGAGACTTGTGTTGGACAACGAGAAATCACTTCGAAAAAAACTTCACCACTTCGGCACATCATAAGACACTTTTGTCAGAAACTTGGAGTTTCGCGAACTTCGATCCATTTTCATTTGGTAATTTTTTTTTTCACGGTAGCTCTCTAGTAAAGTTTTTGTTTACTTTTGTTTGTTAATCCCAAGGTTTGTGACTGAAAACATTTTAGTTATATTGGTGCATATGCGTTTTTCAAGATGGCAGAGGCCCACGTTCATGAACATAACGAACAATAGTTCTAATTAAAAACTAAGACCTCGTTAATCCTTAGCTCGCACAAGTTTCGACTTCTGAGGGCTGTCGCTCGTAGGGGGATGACAGCTCGTTAACGGAATTTTTTTTTTTTTTTAAATAAGATATGCTCCTAATTTATTGTGAAATACACTGAAAAATATTAGGTTAATATATTCAGACCTAATTTTCATTAGCAAAAAACTTTTCTTAATGAACCTTTTCTTCGAAACAATGGAAACCTCAGTCTCAAGATTTTTCAATTTTTATATATGGTGTATGTCGAATATAAATCATTTGTGTAATTTTCTCGGTTAACAGAACTTTTCAAGAATACCTAATAGCATGTTTCCGTCAAATTGCAAAAAAAGTGTTTTTTGTTAATTCAATCCAGGAACTTGAAAAAAAATCTCTGACCCCCCAACAACATACCAATCTTGAATCGTAAATCACAAAACTCAATTGTCTTCCCAAATAATTATTAATGTCTCTACACAAATACCCTCCGCGTAAAAATTTTGATAAAATATTTCACCATTCATTGATTACCAAATAATGAATAACTGCAAAATTTCAGATCGATTGGAAGTAGACTGTACTCAATATATCTGTATTAACAGTAAACATTTTCGCAGAATGGTTTGGATGGAGAAACTGTCTAAGAGCTTCTGCCTAAGGAGTTAGGGGAAGGTGTTTCCAGTAACCCTGAAGACTTTGGAAATGAAGTTAGCCTTAACAATTTGGGAAACACATGTTTCATGAATACTGTTTGGCAAACGCTGTTTATGACTGAGACTTTCATGAATGAAATTTCATTCAAGTAGCAAGACTATTTCCCAGTTATTCTTCAAACTGAAAAATTTTCAAGTATCATCCACCAACCTTGAGTGTTTGAGGCAATCCAACTGTTCATCCGGACAGCATGAGGACAGTTCACAATTTTTTGTTACCTGTCAAAATACTTTATGAGAAGGAGAACAATTTCATTAGTATTCACAACCGCTCTGATAGAGATGAATACTCACAATCTTTCACTTCTTCAGTACATACATATTTTGGTGGTTAAATCTTAACTATTTTATGTTACGGTGAAAATGGTAACAAAAGCAGAAACGTCAGTGACTCCCTTGAATTGCAGCTCGCGCTTCCTAATCTGTTCGACACCTAGTCCGTGCAGAGCTTGCTGAAGCACCATCCTAGAACGAAGCTTCAACTGGTGATATAAGAACTCTCTGCCGATCATGATCCAGCATAAATAACTGCTATACAATAAGTAAAGTTGAAGCTCCTGCCTGTTTAGTAATGACTCTAAAGTTCTCCAAGTATGACCCAGCCTCTGTCCAATACACTAGGCCTATACAGAAAATCAGGTTGGATGAATACCCCATTCTTAACGACTGCCGTTATGAACTTTACACAGTCATCGTTCACTGTGGTTCTGGAGTGGATTCATTAGACTATATATAGCCACGTTAAAAGAACATCGTCAGCTATCTTGGGTGCTTTGGTGCCGATGAAGACACCCTATATCTTCTTTTATAGAAGACTGGAAATCAACAGATCGAATAACCTGATGAATAATTCACGTGAAGATAATTCCAAACGAGCAACCAATTAACAGTAAGTCGCCCCAGAGCACCGATTGTTTGTTTTTTTTCAACTCTATTTTCACGTGTGAAATAATTACAACTTGACTATGTAATTGAAGTGGTAGATCAATGAATAATTATGTAAACGATCTTGTTACTCTGGACATATTGGTGTTCCCCTGAAGATGATCGCGGATTTACGCGATTGAAAAGTCATGTGAAACAATAGTTCATGAGACGATGGAAATAAAAAAAAAATTCCCAAGGTAGAAATGGGCAAAATTCAATTCAATACAATATTTAAACAAAACATACTATTAGGAGGTAAAGTTTAAAGCTGGCAAAACTCAGTTAATAAAAGCTATGATAGGGGTTTCTGCTCTGAAGTCAAAACTAAGATACGTTCGTCTTGAAATTTTCAACAGAATAATCTAAAAATATACCGCGGTATGAGTTTATAATCAGCAAATTATTGGCATCTCCTACTTTTATCATACCAGTCCACTGGTTCCTCTAGAGTAATAAGATTGATGCAGTATCAAAGTCACCTCCAACAGGATCCTAATTTAACGCCATAACTTTGCTGCTTCTGTGTAAATCTAATATTGAATCAGACTTCAGCTTATATACAATCATAACAGAATAGAGAACGTATTGAGAAGCCCACCTGTTCGTTTCGCTTCCAAGAGTAGAAAAGCGAAATCATGAGTTTTTACAGACTGCAATGCTGCCAAATGTACGGGCTTCGATAAATACGCGGAACTATACGGATTTCCTATAAAGCGTATAACATCTACATATCGTATATAGTTATATACAGAACGACTCATGCGCCATCTGGTAGAGGTCGGCTGAACTAAACGTGTATATTTTGAGATATTATCCACCATTACGAAGCCCAGGCTACATTAGCTCTATGGGGTCGCGGGATCATCATTAACCTGATGGAATCGATATACACGTAGATTTTTACGAAGCCCGAGATCGGGCTTTGTAAACATACCTCGGGCTTCGTTTAATCGGTCATGTGTAGCGTTTTGGGCTTCGTAATGGGGGTTAATGCGTCTATATATATATATATATCTTTGCACATGTGTCTAACAGATATAATTCAATATCTGTCGCGGTATTAGCTAGAGAAGTAGTTGTTTTCTATCGGACACATGCCATACATAAAATACAAAGTTATAGTCACTTCCTAAAGGATTGTTATCGACTGTTTTACAGTCACTTGGACATTATTTACTCCTTAAAACAAGTATTTTACATATACCATTTCGTATCCGAAATGTCCTTCTGAAGTGCTCTCTAATCTGTCGTCAAGGTGGATCCTGTAAGCAATTGCAGTATTCATCTCAGCGGACGGTGACGGGCAGCGAGACCTCGCGTGTATACAATTTGTGATAACCTGGACTGCACTGATGAGGGACAACATTCCTAAACAGGTCTGTAGTTGGTTCACCATTTTAATCGGGTGAAGTCCTGCTGTTTGTTCAGAGAGTTCTGCAAGGTTGTTCCTTCAACACTTGAAATATGTCAAAGAAATGCTACCACTTACAGAATGTCATATTTGTAGTAACTCCTATAAACCTGAAGACATCAAAGTTCGAGATCACTGTCACTTGACTGGTGTGTACTGCTCATTCGAGATGTAATTTGCAATATAAACTGGTGAAATTCATTCCTGTCTTCTTCCATAATCTGACAAATTATGACTGTCATCTTTTCATAAAAAAAACCGTCACTGAATAAAGAAAATATCTCAGTGATTGCTCAAAATAAAGAGAGATATATTTCATTCTCGAAAACATATTTGGTTGAAGAATCAGAAAACCCAAATATCAGAGACAAATTCATCACTCTGAGGTTTGCTGAATCTTTCGGCTTCTTATCCAAATCTCTAGATAATCTGAGTAAAACATTGAAACCCTCACAATGTCGGGAGGTGAGAAAATATTTTCCAGATGATAAAAGATTCATCATGATAAGACGCAGATGTGTTTTTCCTTATTCATATGTTGACTCCCATGAAAAATTGGACCAATCTACATTACCATATCAAGCTGAGTTCTTCGATATTTTGAATGGTAGATATATTTCTGATGAGGATTATAATCGAGCTCATGAAGTGTGGCAGGAATTTGAATGTTCAACTCTGGGAGAATACTCTGATGTCTACTTGACATCAGATGTGCTATTACTGGCAGATATCTTCGAGAATTTCAGAAATGTCTGTTTGGAAAAATATAAACTTGATCCTGCCCAGTATGTAACAGCTCCTTCACTCAGTTGGGATGCTATGCTGCGTTTAACTAAGGTCGAACTAGAGCTCCTCACTGATATCGATACTTTTTCAATAAAGGAATTCGTGGTGGAGTGAGCCAATGCAGTAAAAGAAAGGCTACATCGATTCATATCATCCAATTATCCTTCAGCCAAATTCATATATTTTATATCTTGATACAACAAATTTGTACGGAGCTGCAATGAGTGAATATATTCCAATGCGGGAATTCAGATGGCTTCAACAGTATGAGATAGAAAATTTTGATTGGGGACATGTATTGGAAGTTTATTTGGACTATTCATCAATCTTGCATGATGTTCATAATGACCTTCCTTTTTGTCCAGAGAATATTAAGCACCTGGAAGCAAGTATTCCAAGTTGACCCCAAATTTGATGAACAAGGAGAGATATATCATACACTATAGCCCAAAATTGGGAGAGAGGTCAATAAACGATTTTCAGAAAAATCGCATTTTCTGACTCGTCCTGTAGTAATGTACACCATAATTGATATAATCAAAGGAAATTTATATTTTTCACATGATATTATACTCAAAAATCAAGAAAAATCCATTCGCCGAAAATATTTTCTGTAATTAGCGTTAGACAATCACCCATTTTTGTAGCTCACGCTGTAGAGCCAGATAAAAAGTCTAATGAAGAAAGTTGCTTGTTTTGACCTCTTGAATGATATATCCAAAAATCAAAAAAATCTATCGAGCCCCAGGAATACATGTATCCAGTGCCATGTCCTTTGAAGCAATGTTTTAAATATGGATTGAAATTGAAGAAGATTCATAGAGTTTTGGAATTCACACAAGCAGCATGGTTGAAGCAATATCTTCATTTGAATGCCAATCTCCGGAATGCTGCCAGAAATTTTGGATTTCTTTTTACTATTTAATAAAACGAAAATATTGAACACATGTTTTTTATTCAAACAACTAAATACAGATCAATTCAAACTACTCAAGCATGAATAACATTTTGATTGAGGAGGAGCCGGACCATCTATATGTTCCATCCACTCAGGTCGATTATGATGAATGTAGCAAGGCAGCTGAACCTTAAGTTGCTCATATATTCCTCTGGTAGTATGTGCCATGCCAAAAGAAGTTCCCCAGGTCTAGCTTTACGGATTTTAAGTATTGTAGTGGAAACTGTCGCAATTCATATTCAGTGAACTTGTAAATAAGGGTTTGAGCTTCTCATGTTCGGCTATAAGATCCATCAGGCAGTGAGTGATTTCCATATTTTCTGGAATGTATCCACCAGCGGAGAAAGAAGAAGCACTGAAGAGCAGACAGCTATGTAGTAAACAAGAGAACTGCTGTAGACTTTGAATCATCTCTTGTATTAGCTATTATTGGGGAGGGGTAAAGCCTGATTCTATCTGTTTGTACAGTGGAATTATTTTGTTTGATCAATAACTTGTACTCTGTACTATTGGTGGGTATTGAAGTTTTGAGGATTTGCTCATTATTGATTTCAAACGGAATCATTTTCACCCACTTGGATGGCCAAGTTTCATTCCATGTACTGTTACTATCGAAGCTAATGAAAACTTCTCTGATATCATTGGGATGGTGTACGAGTAGAATACCATGCCAAATTGTTTGTAAAATTAGAGAATTTGTGAAAATGTTGATCGCTTTAAATGAACTGAATTTGAATGGCAATTCATATAACTAATGAATGAAAAGGGGCAGGACCATGTGGGGGAAGAAATCATAGGTATTTTGAAAATGAATAATTAAAATTTCAATCTCTTTCCACCTATAGATGCCTTTGTCTGACCCTTTCTTTCCTTCGAAAACTGTGCTACTCTGTGATACTTGTATCCCTGTTGGAGTTCGGTACATATCCTGACACGTGCACTCATCGATTCCGAAAGAAGTCGTTGAACCCGTATTGAATTCCACTGAACTGTCTAGACATGTAACGGGAAACATGACGTCGGGACATTCCAGATAATTTGATATCTGACACATGAACTTGAAATAGGTCATTGAACCCATATTAAATTTCGCTGATCTGCCCAAATATGTGACCGGAAACGTGACGTAAGCACATTCCAGGTAATTCGATATCTCACACGTGCACTGGAAATAGGTCATTAAACCCATTTCAGATTTCTTTTACTTGTCTAGACATGTAATCGGAAACATGACGTCAGCAAAATCCAGGTAATTTGATATCTCACACGTGCACTTGAAATAGGTATAAACAGCGTGATTTACGTAGCCCGTGCATTAGAAATTTTTTAACTTGCAGTTGGACTAGAAATTTGAAATGCTGTCATAATTGATCATGTGCGTTCTACCTTAAATGTTTTTAGTCCTACAACTATACAGGGTATGCCAGAAGTCGGTACCAACTTTCTTATTTTAAATGGAAACCTAATGATTTTTTGTCATGGTTCGATTGGCCTTCTGATTATGACTTTAGACAACCTAAGTTATGTTCACTTATCTATCACAGTTTTTGAGATATGTCCATTTTTCGGAAAAAAATTACGGCTGTAGTAGTTTAGGAAAACACTTGTAGCCCGCAAACCGTTCAAAATTAAGAAACCATTATGGAGCAGTTAGCTGGTAGTCCAGGCTAACACCTAATGTCCCATCGACGGTCCCATTTTGTACCATATGGGCGCAGCCGATTTTTGAATGTCGCAATATAAAATTGTCAAAAACTCAATTTTTTCAAATGGCACCTACCATTTCTTTTTTAAACCTTCAAAAGAAAATTGAATTTTAGGATGAGTTATTTCATCTTTCCCTATACCCAAGTTCAACTTCTATCGAGTTATTCAATAAAAATCAAGAAATGCCTTATCTTACAAAATGATTATGAGTGTATGCCATGGAAACAAAAGAAAATTGTGATAATTTAATCAAAAATATTGAACAATTTTGACAGAACTGTAGCGTAAATGTTCAATATGACCACCATTGTTGTTCAAATATTCTATTATTCTACTTTCAATAGATTGCGTAGCACGACTGATTTCGTTTGTATCGAGACAGTCAAAAGTCTATCATTCTAAGTCTCAACTCATCTTTATTGTGAACTGGTGAAGAATAGACCAAATCTTTTATCCTACCCCAAATATAAAAATCTAAAGGGGTAAGATCTGGAGATCTTGCAGGCCAGAGAAAGGGTCCTCGATTTTCCCACCAACGGTGCTCGAACATGGAAGTCAATTTGGTATACACAGTTCGTGTATTGTGCGGTGGTACCCCATCCATCTGGTACCATGAACGTGCAGCTCTAGCCAGTGGCCAAATTGTCAAGAAATGTTTCTATTACGTTTTGAAGAATTTCTACATATCTGTCACTATTCAGATTTCCATCGAACATAAAGTAGCGTACCTCTTGGTTCATTACCAAACAAAACACATTTATTCGAAATTGTACTTGATTTTCAACTTCGAACACCATATGTGGATTTTCAGAAGCCCAAAAATGTCGATTGCGCCTATTGTAAAGTCCCTGCTGACAAAACTTTGCCTCATCAGTCCAATTATGTTGTCCGGCGTGCTCTTGTATTTTGAGTAATAAGTCCTCGCAAAAGTTTACTCTACGGGGAAAGTCACCTAGGTGTAATTTTTGCAATCGTATAAATTTGAAAGGATGTAGCTTATGGCGGTGTAAAATGGTTTGTATTGCAGAGTATGGAAATCCCAATTCCAAAGACACCGTTCGTATTGAGGATTCAGGATATGCTTGAAAATATCCGAGAATGGTAATTTGATTATCGTCATTGCCAGTTAGTGGTTTGACTCTCGTAACGGGTCTAGCCACCTTCCCAAAATGTATAAAATTAGTTTTCAATCGTGAGAACTTGCCCCGTGTCATCCTCGGTAAGTTTGGATAATCCAAATTAAACTCTCGGACAGCTCGCTGCACAATATTTTGACACATGCCGTGGATAACAAACAAGTCAAACACAACCTCGTTTGTTTAATTTTCCATATTCCAATCAGTTTTATTTAAGAATTAGCACGACTCGTTTTTACTTTGACAGAATAGCACCTTCTTGTTTACAGTTGTTTTTTGTTTTCATGGCATACTTGAATAAACACAAAAGCATTCGGCAGGATAAGGCATTTCTTGATTTTTATTGAATAACTCGATAGAGGTGGAACTTGGGTATAGGGAATGCTGAAATAACTCATCCTAAAATTCAATTTTTTTTCGAATTGAAAAAAAAAATGGTAGGTGCCATTTGAAAAAATTGAGTTTTTGACAATTTTATATTGCGACATTCAAAAATCGGCTGCGCCCATATGGTACAAAATGGGACCGTCGATGGGAGATCAGGTGTTAGTCTGGACTACCAGCTAACTGCTCTATAAATTTGGTTTCCTAATTTTGAACAGTTTGCGGGCTACACGTGTTTTCGTAAACTACTACAGCCGTATTTTTTTTCAGAAAAATGGACATATCTCAAAAACTGTGACAGATAAGTAAACATAACTTAGGTTGTCTGAAGTCATAATCCGAAGGCCAATCGAACCATGACAAAAAAACATTAGGTTTCCATTTAAAATAAGAAAGTTGGTACCGACTTTTGGCATACTCTGTATAATTGTAGGACTAAAATCATTTGAGGTAGAACGTACATGATCAATTATGACAGCATACCAAATTTCAAGTTTCTAGTCCAACTGCAAGTTGAAAAACTTCTAATGCATGGCCTACGTAAATCACGCTGTATATATATACTTGTTTCAAGGAGCAAATAATCTCCAAGTGACTGTAAAACAGTCGATAACAATCCTTAAGGAAGTGACTTTAACTTTGTATAGTATGTATGGCATTTGTCCGACAGAAAACAACTACTTCTCTGGCTAATAACGCGACAGATATTGAATTATATCAGTCAGGCACACGTGCAAAAATCCTTACTTTGAAGGAACAACCTTGCAAGAACTCTCTGAACAAACAGCAGGACTTCACCCGATTAAAATGGTGAACCAACTACAGACCTGTTTAGGAATGTTTTCCCTCATCAGTGCAGTCCAGGTTATCACAAATTGTATACACGCGAGGTCTCGCTGCCCGTCACCGTCCGCTGAGATGAATACTGCAATTGCTTACAGGATCCACCTTGACGACAGATTAGAGCACTCCAGAAGGACATTTCGGATACGAAATGGTATATGTAAAATACTTGTTTCAAGGAGTAAATAATGTCCAAGTGACTGTAAAACAGTCGATAACAATCCTTTAGGAAGTGACTATAAATTTGTATTTTATGTATGGCATGTGTCCGACAGAAAACAACTTATTCAATATCTGTCGAGGTATTAGCTAGAGAAGTAGTTGTTTTCTGTCGGACACCTGTCATACATAAAATACAAAGTTATAGTCACTTCCTAAAGGATTGTTATCGACTGTTTTACAGTCACTTGGACATTATTTACTCCTTGAAACAAGTTTTTACATATACCATTTCGTATCCGAAATGTCCTTCTGGAGTGCTCTCTAATCTGTCGTCAAGGTGGATCCTGTAAGCAATTGCAGTATTCATCTCAGCGGACGGTGACGGGCAGCGAGACCTCGCGTGTATACAATTTGTGATAACCTGGACTGCACTGATGAGAGACAACATTCCTGAACAGATCTGTAGTTGGTTCACCATTTTAATCGGGTGAATTCCTGCTGTTTGTTCAGAGAGTTCTTGCAAAGTTGTTCCTTCAAAGTAAGGATCTTTGCACATGTGCGTGACTGATATAATTCAATATCTGTCGCGGTATTAGCCAGAGAAGCAGTTGTTCTCTGTCGGACACATGCCATACATACTATACAAAGTTATAGTCACTTCCTAAAGGATTGTTATCGACTGTTTTACAGTCACTTAGACATTATTTGCTCCTTGAAACAAGTATATACAGTGTGGTCCAACGAAAACTTAACACCTCGATTTTCCGGCTTTAAAAGGAAAATGTGGAAAATCGCTCGGACCCGTCAATTTTTAATACGGGGGGGAACAACTTTTCCGCTGTTTTCATCCCCGTAACTTCAACCCCCTAACGGGGGTGAGCACAGCCCCTTGATTTTGAATAGGGGTGCGGGGTGTTGCGATACCTCATTTTGAAGATCTCATCGTGTACTATCTGACCGTAAAATTTCACTTCGAAATATCCATCGATAATGAAATAACAGCGAAAATAGTGAAAGAGGCAATATGGAATTTATCTCGAGAATAGTATTCGTATCCGACGCATTTCAAAGGTATTGAGTCGTTAATTTTTTGTCCAAAAAATTAGACGGACCTTGTTATTGTACCTCAGTCTATCGTGAATGTTTAAGAACGGTACAAGTGTGTCAAAGCGATTGTAAATTGGTAGTGGAATTAAAATGGTGTATTCCGTAGAAGAAAGGGTGGAAATGATAAAATTATTTTTCCGAAATAATGACTCTGCGCGCACAACAGCGGCTTTATTTAACGAACGACATTCTGGAAAAAATGTATCCGCTGCTTACGTTGTGCAACTGGTTGCCAAATTTGACGCTACTGGTTCAGTTGGAAACAAAAAGAGGGTGCATGAAAGAGACGAAGCGAGGGACGTGGCTGTCTTAGGTCATATAGCAATGGATCCGACCGTTAGTACTCGGAAATTGTCCGATGTATCTGGTTTTTCACGCACAACAATCATGAGAATCCTGAAACAACATAAATTCCATCCTTATAAGATACGATTGGTTCAGGAACTGAATGAGGATGATCCCGATCGCCGACTTCAGTTCTGTGAAGTGATCAGTGAAATAATTAACGGCAATCAAAACTACATGTTCGATATCTGTTTTTCGGACGAGTGTTCATTTTACCTTAACGGCATTGTAAACCGGCATAACTGTCGGTATTGGTCAGATGAAAATCCAAGATTATTTCGTGAGGTGTATACACAGCGCCCCCAAAAATTAAAAGTTTGGGCGGGTATATATGGAAATCACATAATCGGCCCTTTTTTTATACCCGGTAATCTCACAGGCCAAATTTACCTCGATCTATTGGAGAACGCTATTTATCCAGCCCTCGTGCAAGTATTGGAGAATGCAGAAGACCATCAAACGATCATTTTCCAACAAGATGGCGCACCACCTCACTTTGTTCAACCGGTGCGTCAGTTCTTAGATGACAATTCCTCACGCCTGGAAGAAGGGGACATATTGAGTGGCCACCCAGATCACCTGATCTGGCTCCACTGGACTTTTTTCTATGGGGTCACCGGAAATCCAAGATTTACGCTACCCAGCCTGAGTCACTGGATGATTTGCGAACTCGGATCATTAATGAATGCCGTCAAATTACACCAGAAATCTTGAGTAATGTACGTGAACGTTTTCAGCAAAACTTATATTACTGCATGGAAGTGGATGGTGCCCATTTCGAGCATTTAATAAAGTAATCACAAAAGTACGTACTCTTCCACTACTTTACCTGTCCTTTCGTTATTGATGGATATTTTGGAGCGTAATTTTACGGTCAGATAGTACACGATGAGATCTTCAAAATGAGGTATCGCAACACTTCGCATCCCTATTCAAAATCAAGGGGTTGTGCTCACCCCCGTTAGGTGGTTGAAGTTACGGGGATGAAAACAGCGGAAAAGTTGTTCCCCCTCGTATTAGAAATTGACGGGTCCGAGCGATTTTCCACATTTTCATTTTAAAGCCGGAAAATCGAGGTGTTAAGTTTTCGTTGGACCACACTGTATATACAACTTAATTTACGTAGGCCGTGCATTAGAAGTTTTTCAACTTGCAGTTGGACTAGAAACTTGAAATTCATGGGCGTTCTACCTTAAATGTTTTTAGTCCTACAATTATACAGGGTATGACAAAAGTCGGTACCAACTTTCTTATTTTAAATGAAACTAATGTTTTTTTGTCATGGTTCGATTGGCCTTCGGATTATGACTTTAGACAACCTAAGATATGTTTACTTATCTGTCACAGTTTTTGAGATATGTCCATTTTTCTGAAAAAACAAACGGCTGTAGTAGTTTACGAAAACACGTGTAGCCCGCAAACTGTTCAAAATTAGGAAACCAAATTTATAGAGCAGTTAGCTGGTAGTCCAGGCTAACACCTGATGTCCCATCGACGGTCCCATTTTGTACCATATGGGCGCAGCCGGGTTTTGAATTTCGCAATATAAAATTGTCAAAAACTCATTTTTTTCAAATGGCACCTACCATTTTTTTAACCATTCGAAAGAAAATTGAATTTTAGGATGAGATATTTCAGCATTCCCTATACCCAAGTTCCACCTCTATCGAGTTATTCAATAAAAATCAAGAAATGCCTTATCCTACCGAATGCTTTTGTGTTTATTAAAGTATGCCATGAAAACAAAAAACTGTAAACAAGAAGGTGCTATTCTGTCAAAGTAAAAACGAGTCGTGCTAATTCTTAAATAAAATTGATTGGAATATGGAAAATTATACAAACAAAGTTGTGTTTGACTTGTTTGGTATCCACGGCATTTGTCAAAAAATTGTGCAGCGAACTGTCCGAGAGTTTAATTTGGAATATCCAAACTTATCGAGAATGACACGGGGCAAGTTCTCACGATTGAAAACTAATTTTATACATTTTGGGAAGGTGGCTAGACCCGTTACGAGAGTCAAACCACTAACTGGCAATGACGATAATCAAATTACCATTCTCGGATATTTTCAAGCATATCCTGAATCCTCAATACGAACGGTGTCTTTGGAATTGGGATTTTCATACTCTGCAATACAAACCATTTTACACCGCCATATGCTACATCCTTTCAAATTTATACGATTGCAAAAATTACACCCAGGTGACTTTCCCCGTAGAGTAAACTTTTGCGAGGACTTTTACTCAAAATACTGGAGCACGCCGGACAACATAATTGGACTGATGAGGCAAAGTTTTTGTCAGCAGGGAGTTTACAATAGGCGCAATCGACATTTTTGGGCTTCTGAAAATCCACTATGGTGTTCGAAGTTGAAAATCAAGTACGATTTCGAATAAATGTGTTTTGTTTGGTAATGAACCAAGAGGTACGCTACTTTATGTACGATGAAAATCTGAATAGTGACAGATATGTAGAAATTCTTCAAAACGTAATAGAAACATTTCTTGACAATTTGGCCACTGGCTAGAGCTGCACGTTCATGGTACCAGATGGATGGGGCACCATCGCACAATACACGAACTGTGTATACCAAATTGACTTCCATGTTCGAGCACCGTTGGTGGGAAAATCGAGGACCCTTTCTCTGGCCTGCAAGATCTCCAGATCTTACCCCTTTAGATTTTTATATTTGGGGTAGGATAAAAGATTTGGTCTATTCTTCACCAGTTCACAATATAGATGAGTTGAGACTTAGAATAATAGACTTTTGACTGTCTCGATCCAAACGAAATCAGACGTGCTACGCAATCTATTGAAAGTAGAATAATAGAATGTTTGAACAACAATGGTGGTCGGTCATATTGAACATTTACGCTACAGTTCTGTCAAAATTGTTCAATATTTTTGATTAAATTATTATAATTTTCTTTTGTTTCCATGGCATACACACATAATCATTCTGTAAGATAAGGCATTTCTTGATTTTTATTGAATAACTCGATAGAAGTTGAACTTGGGTATAGGGAAAGATGAAATAACTCATCCTAAAATTCAATTTTCTTTTGAAGGTTTAAAAAAGAAATGGTAGGTGCCATGTGAAAAAATTGAGTTTTTGGCAATTTTATATTGCGAAATTCAAAAATCGGCTGCGCCCATATGGTACAAAATGGGGCCGTCGATAGGACATCAGGTGTTAGCCTGGACTACCAGATAACTGCTCCATAAATTTGGTTTCCTAATTTTGAACGGTTTGCGGGCTACACGTGTTTTCCTAAACTACTACAGCCTTAATTTTTTTCCGAAAAATGGACATATCTCAAAAACTGTGATAGATAAGTGAACATAACTTAGGTTGTCTAAAGTCATAATCAGAAGGCCAATCGAACCATGACAAAAAAATATTAGGTATCCATTTAAAATAAGAAAGTTGGTACCGACTTTTGGCATACCCTGTATAGTTGTAGGACTAAAAACAGTTGAGGTAGAACGCACATGATCAATTATGACAGTATTTCAAATTTCTAGTCCAACTGCAAGTTAAAAAATTTCTAATGCACGGGCTACGTAAATCACGCTGTTTATACCTATTTCAAGTGCACGTGTGAGATATCAAATTACCTGGATTTTGCTGACGTCATGTTTCCGATTACATGTCTAGACAAGTAAAAGAAATCTGAGATAGGTTCAATGACCTATTTCCAGTGCACGTGTGAGATATCGAATTACCTAGAATGTGCTTACGTCACGTTTCCGGTTACATATTTGGGCAGATCAGCGAAATTTAATATGGGTTCAATGACCTATTTCAAGTTCACGTGTCAGATATCAAATTATCTGGAATGTGTTGACGTCATGTTTCCCGTTACATGTCTAGACAGTTCAGTGGAATTCAATACGGGTTCAACGACTTCTTTCGGAATCGATGAGTGCACGTGTCAGGATATGAACCGAACTCCAACAGGGATACAAGTAACACAGAGTAGCACAGTTTTCGAAAGAAAGAAAGGGTCAGACAAAGGCATCTATAGGTGGAAAGAGATTGAAATTTTAATTATTCATTTTCAAAATACCTATGTTTTCTTCCCCCACATGGTCCTGCCCCTTTTCATTCATTAGTAATATGAATTGCCTTTCAAATTCAGTTCATTTAAAGCGATCAACATGTTCACAAATTCTCTAATTTTACAAACAATTTGGCATGGTATTCTACTCGTACACCATCCCAATGATATCAGAGAAGTTTTCATTAGCTTCGATAGTAACAGTACATGGAATGAAACTTGGCCATCCAAGTGGGTGAAAATGATTCCGTTTGAAATCAATAATGAGCAAATCATCAAAATTTCAATACCCACCAATAGTACAGAGTACAAGTTATTGATGAAACAAAATAATTCCACTGTACAAACAGACAGAATCAGGCTTTACCCCTCCCCAATAATAGCTAATACAAAAGATGATTCAAAGTCTACAGTTGTTGTTTTGTTTACTACATAGCTGTCTGCTCTTCAGTGCTTCTTCTTTCTCCGCTGGTGGAAACATTCCAGAAAATATGGAAATCACTCACTGCCTGATGGATCTTATAACCGAACATGAAAAGCTCAATCTCTTATTTAGAAGTTCACTAAATATGAATTGCGACAGTTTCCACTACAATACTTAAATCCTTAAAGCTAGACCTGGGGAACTTCTTTTGGCATGGCACAAACTACCAGAGGAATATATGAGCAACTTAAGGTTCAGCTGGCTTGCTACATTCATCATAATCGACCTGAGTGGATGGAACATATAGATGGTCCGGCTCCTCCTCAATCAAAATGTTATTCATGCTTGAGTAGTTTGAATTGATCTGTATTTAGTTGTTTGAATAAAAAACATGTGTTCAATATTTTCGTTTTATTAAATAGTAAAAAGAAATCCAAAATTCATTAAGCTATCAAATTAACTGACATTAATAGTAGGAGATCTAACACTGCGTTCTCATCTTTCGGATGCAACTTATGGTGACCCCAGGCTAATGTTTGAACATTATTGGGTAAAACAAATCTTTTGTCATCACTAGATGATAATGCAATTTTGTTTCTAAACTCCGTGTAAATCGTGTGTAAATAATAAGTACATTTTCCGTAATATAGTACCACCTCTTCTAACAATTCGAATATAATCTGAAATCAGAAGTGCATTCTCTGTCACATTTTTAGAAACTTCTTTCGCCTTTTTCATTACAGTTGTGCTCTTGATGCAGTATGCCTTCGCACCAGTGTTAAAAAACATCATATTCATGATCCGGAAAATTCATCTTTCATCTTTCCAACCACTAATACTGTTTTAGGAATGTTGTGGATATTATCGATTTTGAAATTAGATGTGTCAAAGTATTCTATGTTTTCCCTTATTTCATCGTATACATTTTCTGTGAATATTTCCAAAATCAATGAATCGGTATCTGTGTATCACAGATTTGCTTTATTACCATATTTTGTTTTGATGTAGCCATAATAAAAATCATATATGACCGTTTATGAAGTATCCAGAAATGAAAATCCTGCATAAAGTGGCTTGTCATAAGTGACTGCTACTTTCTCCAATTGGATAGACACTAAATTCTTATCGAATACTGAACACGATTTGAACCGAGGTTTTGCTAGAAATCCTTCAGCCAAAAGATCCTGGCATATTTTTCCAATGACTACATACTTTAATGTCTTGTCTCTTATCCACATTCTCCATAGTTTTTCCAAATATTGAGTTAATGATAAATTTGAAGAGGTCACGTATAAATTCATTCCTGGCAGCATTCCGGAGATTGGCATTCAAATCAAGATATTGCTTCAACCATGCTGCTTGTGTGAATTTCAAAACCCTATGAATCTTCTTCAATTTCAATCCATATTTAAAACATTGCTTCAAAGGACATGGCACTGGATACATGTATTCCTGGGGCTCGATAGATTTTTTTGATTTTTAGATATATCATTCTAGAGGTCAAAACAAGCAACTTTCTTCATTAGACTTTTTATCTGGCTCTACAGCGTGAGCTACAAAAATGGGTGATTGTCTAACGCTAATTATAGAAAATATTTTCGGCGAATGGATTTTTCTTGATTTTTGAGTATATCATGTGAAAAATATCAATTTCCTTTGATTATATCAATTATGGTGTACATTACTACAGGACGAGTCAGAAAATGCGATTTTTCTGAAACTCGTTTATTAACTTCTCGCCCAATTGTGGGCTATAATGTATGATATATCTCTCCTTGTTAATCAAATTTGGGGTCAACTTGGAATACTTGCTTCCAGGTGGCCTAATATTCTCTGGACAAAAAGGAAGGTCATTATGATCATCATGCAAGATTGATGAATAGTCCAAATAAACTTCCAATACATATCCCCAATCAAAATTTTCTATCTCATACTGCTGAAGCCATCTGAAATCCCGCATTGGAATATATTCACTAATTGCAGCTCCATACAAATTTGTTGCATCAAGATATAAAATAGATGAATTTGGCTGAAGGATAATTGGATGATATGAATCGATGTAGCCTTTCTTTTACTGCATTGGCTCACTCCACCACGAATTCCTTTATTGAAAAAGTATCGATATCAGTGAGGAGCTCTAGTTCGACCTTAGTTAAACGCAGCATAGCATCCCAACTGAGTGAAGGAGCTGTTACATACTGGGCAGGATCAAGTTTATAATTTTTCAAACAGACATTTCTGAAATTCTCGAAGATATCTGCCAGTAATAGCACATCTGATGTCAAGTAGACATCAGAGTATTCTCCCAGAGTTGAACATTCAAATTCCTGCCACACTTCATGAGCTTCGATTATAATCCTCATCAGAAATATATCTACCATTCAAAATATCGAAGAACTCAGCTTGATATGGTAATGTAGATTGGTCCAATTTTTCATGGGAGTCAACATATGAATAAGGAAAAACACATCTGCGTCTTATCATGCTGAATTTTTTATCATCTGGAAAATATTTCCTCACCTCCCGACATTGTGATGGTTTCAATATTTTACTCAGATTATCTAGAGATTTGGATAAGAAGCCGAAAGATTCAGCAAACCTCAGAGTGATGAATTTGTCTCTGATATTTGAGTTTTCTGATTTTTCAACCAAATATGTTTTCGAGAATGAAATATATCTCTCTTTATTTTGAGCAATCACTGAGATATTTTCTTTATTCAGAGACGGCTTTTTTATGAAAAGATGACAGTCATAATTTGTCAGATTATGGAAGAAGACAGGAATGAATTTCACCAGTTTATATTGCAAATTACATCTCGAATGAGCAGTACCCACCAGTCAAGTGACAGTGATCTCGAACTTTGATGTCTTCAGGTTTATAGGAGTTACTACAAATATGACATTCTGTAAGTGGTAGCATTTCTTTGACATATTTCAAGTGTTTGTTATATAACTTGAAAACGATCTCATCCATCATTCTAACAAAAACCTCAACACTATCACTTCCACGATATTGTACGAAGTTCGAGAATTTGTCATCAAAATTACATTTCACATAGAAAGCTAATGGATATGGTTAATGTTCATAAGCTTTCAATGTAAATGGATGCTCATCTGATGGTTCACTGTGATGAATAGGTTTCAGCAAACTCTCAAAATCAGCATATATCACATACGGAATTGGAAGTTGTTTTTTTGAATTCGTAAACTTGAGAATATTTCCAGGCAATGTTTCACCATACTTGTTGATAATCATATCTGGTTTTGGAAGTAGCACACATACATGTATTGATGAGCTGTCAGTTATTCATTCGTAGGAAAGAACTGAAGACATCCATCACAAATATATACACGTCCAATGTGCTCAGATTTTTGCCTTGAAACCAACCTTGACAAATCTGTAATGAGGCAGTAGTTCAAATCAGTAATCAATAGAAAATTCACATGTGTTGCAGAACGAGATTCTGTCTGTTTTTACAGTGGAATTATTTTGTTTCATCAATAACTTGTACTCTGTACTATTGGTGGGTATTGAAGTTTTGAGGATTTGCTCATTATTCATTTCAAACGGAATCATTTTCACCCACTTGGATGACCAAGTTTCATTCCATGTACCGTTACTATCGGAGCATATGAAAACTTCTTCGATATCATTGGGATGGTGTACGAGTAGAATACCATGCCAAATTGTTTGTAAAATTTGAGTATTTGTGAACATGTTGATCGTTTTGAATGAACTGAAGTTGAAAGGCAATTCATTTTGCTAATGAATGAAAAGGGACAGGACAAAGTGGGGGAAGGAAATATAGGTATTTTGAAAATGAATAATTAACATTTCAAGCTCTTTCCACCTATAGATGCCTTTATCTGACCCTTCCTTTCCTTCGAAATCTGCGCTACTTTGTGTTACTTGTATCCCTGTTGGAGTTTGGTACATATTCTGACACGTGCACTCATTGATTCCGAAAGGAGTCGTTGAACCGGTATTGAATTCCACTGAACTGCTCTAGACATGTAACCGGAAACATGACATCAACACATTCCAGGCAATTTGACACGTGCACTTGATGACCTTGGAAGAGGTCATTGAATCCGTATTAGATTTCGTGGATCTGCCTAAATATGTAACCGGAAACATGACGTCAACACATTCCAGGTAATTCGATATCTAACACGTGCACTTGAGAAAGGTCAATGAACCCATATTAAATTTCGCTGGTCTGCCTAAATATTTAACCGGCAGCATGACGTCAGCACATTCCTGGTAATTTGATAACTCACACGTGCACTTGAAATAGGTCACTGAACCCGTATTGAATTTCGCTGATCTGCCTAAATATGTAACCGGAAACGTAACGTCAGCAAATTCCAGGTAATTTGATATCTCACACGTGCACTTGAAATAGGTGATTGAACCCATATTGAATTTCGCTGATCTGCCTAAATATGTAACCGGAAACATGACGTCAGCAAATTCCAGGTAATCTGATATCTCACACGTGCACTTGAAATAGGTCATTGAACCCATTACAGATTTCTTTTACTTGTCTAGACAAGTAACGGGAAATATGACGTCATCGAATTCCAGTAAATGACCTTTGAACTCTTCCCAACGCTCTCTCATAGGTTTTGACCTTGAATCCTTTTGCTCTCTCATATCTACTCTACTACCGCCGTATTTCTACAGAGCGTCGACTCTTTCTCCTCTGCTCGTCGGCAGTGCGAACAGTCATCTGGGCATGGTCTTCGCGATAAGGGCTCCGCATTCTTATGGCTGGTCCCCGCTCGATGTTCGATCTCAAAGTCGAATTGTTGGAGCCTCTCGATCCAACGTGCCACTCGACCCTCGGGATTCTTGAACTGTAGGAGACATTTGAGAGCTGCATGGTCAGTTCTCAGCAGGAATTTTCTCCCATACACGTACTTGTAGAAGTGTTCAACTCCCTTGACAACAGCCAACAGCTCTCGCCTGGTGACACAGTAATTCCGCTCTGGATTACTCAGGGTCTTGCTGGAGTAACCGATGACTTTTTCCTGTCCTTACTGGATCTCAGACAAGACAGATCCAAGTCCCACATTGCTTGCGTCCGTGTCCAAAATGAATTTCTCGTCCGGAAGGGGATAGCTCAGTATTGGTGCGTTGATCAAAGCTCCTTTCAGCTTCCTGAACGAATGTTGGCATTCCTCTGACCACTGGAACTTTGTCCTTCCGTGAGCCTGGTCAGTGGTTTAGCGATGTTAGCAAACCACAGCACATATCGGCTATAGTAAGTGCACAAGCCAAGAAAACTTCGAAGCTGGTGTATGTCTTTCGGAACGGGCCATTCCTTAACAGCTTTGATTTTCTGCTCATCAACTGCCACTTCTTTCCCAGATACAACGTGGCCGAGATATCGTCCTTCTTTTTGGAACAGATGACATTTATTGGGGATCAATATCAACGAACGATCTGCCAACCACAATAATGTAGAGATACACCAGACACGTCTTCCATGAGTGTACCTTCAGAACCTTCTCCATTAATTTTTCAAATGGAGCGTTGCAGAGCCCGAATGGCATAACTGAGAACTGCCACAATCCTAAACCGACGGTGAATGCCGTCTTTTCTCGATCTTCCTGGGCCAGTTCTACCGGTCAGTATCCGCTCTTCAAATCTAGGGTCGAGAAAATCGTAGAACCTGCCGTGTCTAGCCTGTCGTTAATTCTTGGAAGAGGATAACTGCCCTTCTGAAAGAGTTATTGGATTTCGTGATGGGTCACACAGTACACAGGAAACAGACCGACACCAACCGATACCTACACGCAAACTATCATCACTATCCAGCACAAACAAACTCCGTATTGAACTCCCTGATATACAGATCAATTCAGCTTACCGACAACCAGAATAGACCACAAGAGCTGGACAAACTGAAATCAGCCTTACTCCAAAATGGTTACAACAATTCGGTAATCGACAAGTCTATCCGCCATCAACTGACCCGTCCTACAAAAACGAATGATCCACTAGAGAGTATTCAGCCACACAGAGCTTTCCTACCATACATCAAAGGTGTGACAGACAAAATCAGTAATATCTTGAGAAAACACGAGATAAAAACAATATTCACGGCCAACAACCAAATATCCAAATTCCTCAGATCTCCTAAGGACACAATACCAAACGATTCTCAAGGTCTTTATGAAATATCATGTTCAGACTGCCCGAGAACTTATATTGGCTAGACTAACAGACGAGTAATTTCCAGAGTCTACGAACACGAACTTGCTGTGCGTCAGGCATCTTCCACTTTATAAACATCGAGAAGACACAGGTCACAAAATAGACTTCAAAAACACAAAAAAAAATTCCACCGAGAAAACTCTGCAAACCAGGATCATCCGAGAAGCCCTTGAGATAGAGAAGCGCCCCAATTGCCTCAAAACTCGCGACGACGGACGTATACTTCCCAATATCTTGAAGCCTCTCATTGCACGCATCAACTCATTTCCCACCAACCCAGTTCCCGCACACAGCTCACCTAGCGCCAACTAAGTTCCCGCACACAGCTCATCTAGCGCCAACTCAGTTCCCGCCCATAGTTCACCTCGCGCCAATATATTGCACACGGCCATTACAGCCACGTCCACTATAAATACAGTTCCTCAACCCACAATTCCTCAGTTCTCTCGAAGGAGTAGGCAGATTGAGACCCTAGCGAGAACCAGTGACGAGACATGGGGAGTAGTTGAAAAGCGTTGTATTTCGATTTATTTCTTTTAGTTTACTTGAGTTTTCTTAACGTGTGAGTGATTGCGAGGATCTACAGGGAGATATTATAAACTTTTTTGTGATACGTTGCTGACGGATTTTGAAATACGGAATGGAATTTTTGTTTTATTCATGAAATTTTTGGTCTCCTGTAATTTTGACACATCTGCACCTGATATCGAGAAAAAAATTTCAATATTTTTTGTAATTCGCTACATTCCATTGAAGTTTTAAACAAAAGGTGGAAACCTATTATTATCATATCAAAATTTAAATAAAAAACTCTATTTATTTATATATATATTAATTTATATTACAAGTTCTCTTCAACAATACCAAAAAATAAAAAACTTAACGAACCTTGACTTTTCTATCTATATTTCTCTCTTCTCATAGACTGCCGCACGCGTTCCGAAATTTCGAGAGTGTTTTTACGGTTTGGAAGGCACACATGAATCGTTCAGTAAGAACTTCGATGGAAGAACTGGTTCTGCGCCATAAACTAGACCCATTCCATGTCCCCATAAAAAAGTCCAGCGGGTTAAAATGTGGGGAACGTGGGGGCCAAGCAATTGGACCTGCTCTGCCAATCTGCCGATTGGGAAACACTTTATTCGAATAATAGCGGACGGTGACTCGAAAATGAGGGACAGGCAATTCGTACTGTAAAATTTTCAAATATGTGTCACCATTTAAAATTCGCGGTAAAATCTTTAGGTATCTCCCACTATTCCTGTCCATATGATTACGCTGAAGTGTTCTTGGTGTCAAGATTATCTGATGATGTGTGGATTTTCTAGTGCCAAAATATTAACGTTGTGGCAATCTACTACTCCGTCGCGTGTAAATTGAGCGTAGTCGGTAAAAACGATACAGGATAACAATTCAGGAACCCTACTACATTTGCGTAGTATCCATTCGGAGAACTGCAAGCGTCGTATAAAACCTCTAGAAAGCAAACCTTGGACTCTCTGGATATGATATTAGTATAACATATTTCCAGACAGTTTAAGGGGAAACATCCAGATCCCAATATGTCCAGTACTCATACCAGGATTTTTTGATAACATTTAAAATCTCTTCATCTTTTACTGTGTTACATGTTTATGGCAGTCTGCCAGCATTGTGTCTTGGAGTCTGAAATTTGTCGTATTCCCGAACGTGATGATGGGAATTTATAAGAGTTCTACAGTTGGGAAGCCGGCGCCGATTAGGAAATTTTAGCGCGCACAACCTCTGAGCTTCAAGTCCGTTACCATTAGCCAGACAATGAGCAAAATGGATGTTAGCCACATTTTCAAATGAATATGCTTCATTTTCCATTTCAATGTTGAACAAATTGAATAAAATAAAGAAATACACTATCAGACACAAACCAACTTTCAAATAATGTCAAATACTTCAAAATGATCTCAACATCAAGATGAAAATAGCAGTCAAAGCCCACTAAATCTTTATTTTATTCGTTGAGAAATATCAATTAAATCCAACGTATCACAAAAAGTAATTTTAATTATTTTTTCAATAATGGCCGTAGATGCGTAAAATTTACACGAAACAAAAAAATTGTCTAAAGGAAACAAAGAATTAATTTCATGTATTAGAATCCACCAGTGATGCATCACGAAAACGCTAGACCCCTGAAAAGATATCTCCCTGTAGATTCTCAAAATTACTCGGCTTGTTGGATGATGTAAGCCCTGAAACGTAATCTTTGTTTAAAATATGATCTCAATATCTTAAAAACTGAGAGAGCTATTAAAAAAAAATAAAAAATCCTTGAAATTTCAACGCCCTGTAGATCGATAACGAATTGTTTGTGGATATATGTTAACCGTAAAGTATCATTTTGACCTTGAAAAAACCGCTCTCAAAATCTCGTATGGAGTGAAGCCCTCAATCACAATGAAACTTTTAGATTCTGTCCAAAAAAAAAACTTTCGTGTTTTCGGTAATGCTTTTCCACCAGCTCGCTTGCTTTTCTGGAACACTTCGGAAAGGATGGCGATCTATCTCTGGTTCAGATAGATATTTTCATGGAGACGATGCTCTTCTGAACTAGTATTAATCGTTCTACTGCTGGCCGTCTCATAGACACTGACCCTTCTAATTTAGTATTCACATCCCTTTTTCGTCACTTCAGAGACATGCAAAACATTTCTGAAAAGTTCTTGAAAATGGCTCCAAAATCGGAGCCGAAACGTCGAATTTCAACAAATTCCAGACGCGGTTCAACCCGAACTTTTAGTTTTCATATATATATATATGAAAAAACAAAAATATAATGCTCACCGAAAAACGTAAACAGTGGACAGCTGTTTCAAACTTCTTGGTTATCATCGGCACTGTGTATACAAATTAACAATGAATAAAAATTATAAAACTGAGAGCATTCATATCCGAAAATTATCGCTATCTGGGTTCAATCCTCTGTACCTGGTACACTGTACCTGGTACAAATGTCACAACAACAAACATTGACCCGATTTTAATGTAGGCATATCTATTTGATATTTCCATACAGCCTATTATTTATAGGTACGAAACAATATTCATCGAAGTTTATCGAAAACACGAAATTGAAACCAGAATTGTGGGACAAGTAGAGTACTAGAGTTCTCGTCTCGAAGACATGTAAGATATAAAAAAAAACAAAAATATAATGCTCTCAATTTCAAATCATACTCACCGAAAAACGTAAACAGTGAACAGCTGTTTCAAACTCCTTGATTATCATCGGCACTGTGCATACAAATTAACAATGAATAAAAATTATTAAACTGAGAGCATTTATATCCGAAAATTATCGCTAACACCAATTAGCTATCTGGGTTCAATCTTCTGTACCTGGTACAAATTTCACAACAACAAACATTGACCCGATTTTAATGTAGGCATATCTATTTGATATTTCCATACAGCCTATTATTTATAGGTACGAAACAATATTCATCGAAGTTTATCGAAAACACGAAATCGAAACCAGAATTGTGTATATATATATATATAGAAAAGGGTAGTCTTGTTTGCTGACTAGCTAGGAAATTATCATCTTCAGGGAAACTACAAATATGTAAAGACAACTATGAGAATTACGTCAACGAAAATATATATATATATATATATATATATATATATATATATATATATATATATATATATATATGAAAACTAAAAGTTCGGGTTGAACCGCGTCTAGAATTTGTTGAAATTCGACGTTTCGGCTCCGATTTTGGAGCCATTTTCAAGCTTACCCACAACCAGAATAGACCACAAGAGCTGGACAAACTGAAATCAGCCTTACTCCAAAATGGTTACAACAATTCGCTAATCGACAAGTCTATCCGCCATCAACTGACCCGTCCTCCAAAAACGAACGATCCACTAGAGAGTATTCAGCCACACAAAGCTTTCCTACCATACATCAAAGGTGTGACAGACAAAATCAGTAATATCTTGAGAAAACACGAGATAAAAACAATATTCACGGCCAACAACCAAATATCCAAATTCATCAGATCTCCCAAGGACACAATACCAAACGATTCTCAAGGTATATATGAAATACCATGTTCAGACTGCCCGAGAACTTATATTGGCCAGACTAATAGACGAGTAACTTCCAGAGTCTACGAACACGAACTTGCTGTGCGTCAGGCATCTTCCACTTCCGCACTTTATAAACATCGAGAAGACACAGGTCACAAAATAGACTTCCAAAACACAAAAACAATTTCCACCGAGAAAACTCTGCAAACCAGGATCATCCGAGAAGCCCTTGTGATACAGAAGCGCCCCAATTGCCTCAACACTCGCGACGACGGACGTAGACTTCCCAATACCTGGAAACCTCTCATTGCACGCATAAACTCATTTCCCACCAACCCAGTTCCGCACACAGCTCACTTAGCGCCAACCAAGTTCCCGCACACAGCTCATCTAGCGCCAATTCAGTTCCCGCCCATAGTTCACCTCGCGCCAATACATTGCACACGGCCATTACAGCCACGTCCACTATAAATACAGTTCCTCAACCCACAATTCCTCAGTTCTCTCGAAGGAGTAGGCAGATTGAGACCTTAGAGAGAACCAGTGACGAGACATGGGGAGTAGGTATAATTACGTTAGGTTTTTGTGACTTGACGTCGGGGTCTCAATCTGCCTACTCCCCATGTCTCGTCACTGGTTCTCTCTAAGGTCTCAATCTGCCTACTCCTTCGAGAGAACTGAGGAATTGTGGGTTGAGGAACTGTATTTATAGTGGACGTGGCTGTAATGGCCGTGTGCAATGTATTGGCGCGAGGTGAACTATGGGCGGGAACTGAGTTGGCGCTAGATGAGCTGTGTGCGGAAACTTGGTTGGCGCTAGGTGAGCTGTGTGCGGGAACTGGGTTGGTGGGAAATGAGTTTATGCGTGCAATGAGAGGCTTCCAGGTATTGGGAAGTCTACGTCCGTCGTCGCGAGTGTTGAGGCAATTGGGGCGCTTCTCTATCTCAAGTGCTTCTCGGATGATCCTGGTTTGCAGAGTTTTCTTGGTGAAAATTGTTTTTGTGTCTTTGAAGTCTATTTTGTGACCTGTGTCTTCTGGATGTTTATAAAGTGCGGAAGTGGAAGATGCCTGACGCACAGCAAGTTCGTGTTCGTAGACTCTGGAAGTTACTCGTCTGTTAGTCTGGCCAATATAAGTTCTCGGGCAGTCTGAACATGGTATTTCATAAAGACCTTGGGAATCGTTTGGTATTGTGTCCTTAGGAGATCTGAGGAATTTGGATATTTGGTTGTTGGCCGTGAATATTGTTTTTATCTCGTGTTTTCTCAAGATATTGCTGATTTTGTCTGTCACACCTTTGATGTATGGTAGCTCTGTATGGCTGAATACTCTCTAGTGGATCATTCGTTTTTGGAGGACGGGTCAGTTGATGGCGGATAGACTTGTCGATTAACGAATTGTTGTAACCATTTTGGAGTAAGGCTGATTTCAGTTTGTCCAGCTCTTGTGGTCTATTCTGGTTGTAGGTAAGCTGAATTGATCTGTATATCAGGGAGTTCAATACGGAGTTTGTTTGTGCTGGATAGTGATGAGAGTTTGCGTGTAGGTATCGGTTGGTGTCGGTCTGTTTCCTGTGTACTAAGTGACTCATCACGAAATCCAATAACTTTTTCAGAAGGGCAGTTATCCTCTTCCAAGAATTGACGACACGCTAGACACGGCTGGTTCTACGATTTTCTCGTCACTAGATTTGAATAGCGGATACTGATAGGTAGAACTGGCCCAGGAAGATCGAGAAAAGACGGCCTTCACCGTCGGTTTAGGATTGTGGCAGTTCTCAGTTATGCCATTCGGGCTCTGCAACGCTCCATTTGAAAGATTGATGGAGACGGTTTTGAAGGGACACTCATGGAAGACCTGTCTGGTGTATCTCTACATTATTGTGGTTGGCAGATCATTTGAGGACCATGTGAAAAACTTGGAGGAGGTATTCCAGCGTTGATATTGAGCCCCAATAAATGTCATCTGTTCCAAAAAGAAGGACGATATCTCGGCCACGTTGTATCTGGGAAAGGAGTGGCAGTTGATGAGCAGAAAATCAAAGCTGTTAAAGAATGGCCCGTTCCGAAAGACATACACCAGCTTCGAAGTTTTCTTGGCTTGTGCACTTACTATAGCCGATATGTGCTGTGGTTTGCTAACATCGCTAAACCACTGACCAGGCTCACTGAAGGACAAAGTTCCAGTGTTCAGAGGAATGCCAACATTCGTTCAGGAAGCTGAAAGGAGCTTTGATCAACGCACCAATACTGAGCTATCCCCTTCCGGACGAGAAATTCATTTTGGACACGGACGCAAGCAATGTGGGACTTGGATCTGTCTTGTCTGAGATCCAGTAAGGACAGGAAAAAGTCATCGGTTACTCCAGCAAGACCCTGAGTAATCCAGAGCGGAATTACTGTGTCACCAGGCGAGAGCTGTTGGCTGTTGTCAAGGGAGTTGAACACTTCTACAAGTACGTGTATGGGAGAAAATTCCTGCTGAGAACTGACCATGCAGCTCTCAAATGTCTCCTACAGTTCAAGAATCCCGAGGGTCGAGTGGCACGTTGGATCGAGAGGCTCCAACAATTCGACTTTGAGATCGAACATCGAGCGGGGACCAGCCATAAGAATGCGGAGCCCTTATCGCGAAGACCATGCCCAGATGACTGTTCGCACTGCCGACGAGCAGAGGAGAAAGAGTCGACGCTCTGTAGAAATACGGCGGTAGTAGAGTAGATATGATAGAGCAAAATGATTCAAGGTCAAAACCTATAAGAGAGCGTTGGGAAGAGTTCAAAAGTCATTTACTGGAATTCGATGACGTCATGGTTCCCGTACAAGTAAAAGAAATCTGTAATGGGTTCAATGACCTATTTCAAGTGCACTTGTGAGATATCAAATTACCTGGAATTTGCTGACGTCATGTTTCCGGTTACCTATTTAGGCAGATCAGCAAAATTCAATATGGGTTCAATGACCTATTTCAAGTGCACTTGTGAGATATCAAATTACCTGGAATTTGCTGACGTCATGTTTCCGGTTACCTATTTAGGCAGATCAGCAAAATTCAATATGGGTTCAATGACCTATTTCAAGTGCACGTGTGAGATATCAAATTACCTGGAATTTGCTGACGTTACGTTTCCGGTTATATATTCAGGCAGATCAGCGAAATTCAATACGGGTTCAGTGACCTATTTCAAGTGCACGTGTGAGTTATCAAATTACCAGGAATGTGCTGACGTTATGCTGCCGGTTTAATATTTAGGCAGATCAGCGAAATTTAATATGGGTTCAATGACCTTTCTCAAGTGCACGTGTTAGATATCGAATTACCTGGAATGTGTTGACGTCATGTTTCCGGTTACATATTAAGGCAGATCCGCGAAATCTAATACGGATTCAATGACCTCTTCCAAGGTCATCAAGTGCACGTGTCAAATTACCTGGAATGTGTTGATGTCATGTTTCCGGTTCATGTCTAGAGCAGTTCAGTGGAATTCAAACCGGTTCAACGACTTCTTTCGGAATCAATGAGTGCACGTGTCAGAATATGTACCAAACTCCAACAGGGATACAAGTAACACAAAGTAGCGCAGTTTTCGAAGGAAAGGAAGGGTCAGATAAAGGCATCTATAGGTGGAGAGAGCTTGAAATGTTAATTATTCATTTTCAAAATACCTGTATTTCCTTCCCCCACTTTGTCCTGTCCCTTTTCATTCATTAGCAAACTGAATTGCCTTTCAACTTCAGTTCATTCAAAACGATCAACATGTTCACAAATACTCAAATTTTACAAACAATTTGGCATGGTATTCTACTCGTACACCATCCCAATGATATCGAAGAAGTTTTCATATGCTCCGATAGTAACGGTAGATGGAATGAAACTTGGTCATCCAAGTGGGTGAAAATGATTCCGTTTGAAATGAATAATGAGCAAATCCTCAAAACTTCAATACCCACCAATAGTACAGAGTACAAGTTATTGATGAAACAAAATAATTCCACTGCACAAACAGACAGAATCTCGTTCTGCAACACATGTGAATTTTCTATTGATCACTGATTTGAACTACTGCCTCATTACAGATTTGTCAAGTTTGGTTTCAAGGCAAAAATCTGAGCACATTGGACGTGTATATATTTGTGATGGATGTCTTCAGTTCTTTCTTACGAATGAAAAACTGACAGCTCATCAATACATGTATGTGTGCTACTTCCAAAACCAGATATGATTATCAACAAGTATGGTGAAACATTGCCTGGAAATATTCTCAAGTTTACGAATTTAAAAAAACAACTTCCAATTCCGTATGTGATATATGCTGATTTTGAGAGTTTGCTGAAACCTATTCATCACAGTGAACCATCAGATGAGCATCCATTTACATTGAAAGCTTATGAACATGAACCATATTCATTAGCTTTCTATGTAAAATGTAATTTTGATGACAAATTCTCGAATTCGTACATTATCGTGGAAGTGATAGTGTTGAGGTTTTTGTTAGAATGTTGGATGAGATCGTTTTGAAGTTATATAACAAACACTTGAAATATGTCAAAGAAATGCTACCACTTACAGAATGTCATATTTGTAGTAACTCCTATAAACCTGAAGACATCAAAGTTCGAGATCACTGTCACTTGACTGGTGTGTACCGCTCATTCGAGATGTAATTTGCAATATAAACTGGTGAAATTCATTCCTGTCTTCTTCCATAATCTGACAAATTATGATTGTCATCTTTTCATAAAAAAAAAGTCTCTTAATAAAGAAAATATCTCAGTGATTGCTCAAAATAAAGAGAGATATATTTCATTCTCGAAAACATATTTGGTTGAAGAATCAGAAAACCCAAATATCAGAGACAAATTCATCACTCTGAGGTTTGCTGAATCTTTCGGCTTCTTATCCAAATCTCTAGATAATCTGAGTAAAACATTGAAACCATCTTGCTTGCTGCTTCACCCAAAAATCTATCTATTATATATATATATATATATATATATATATATATATATAGGTAAATATAATATATATATATATATATATATATATATATATATATATATATATATATATATATATATATATATATATATATATATATATATATAACAACACGGAACTATGACATCTACACATATATACATATATATACTTAACATTCCTTCTTTATTAGCAGATATAGAATCCATAATCTCTCTTTTTCCAAAACAAGCACAAGACCTTCAAAGATCTCAGTGCACTAATATAATTACTAATTTTTTGCAAAAAAATTCTTCAAAATCTTCTTTTCTTCAAAGAATTTTCATTCAAAGTAAAAAATTCCTTAAGGACAATCCTGATCTCTACATTGTTAGGAGTGACAAAGGAAATGTAACTGTATTAATGTACAGGCAAGATTACTTAGAAAAAAGTCAACAATTGCTTGATGATCAAAAGTATTATCTTAAAATTTCAAAAAATCCCACTTCTACGATTCAGCAGAATGCCAACAAACTGGTTTCGAGACTTGAGATTGATGGTTTAATCGATTCACAAACTTCAAAAAGTCTTAAAATTTATAACTCTACGGCTCCACGTTTTTACGCTCTTCCTAAAATTCATAAACCAACATTAGCGATGAGACCTATAGTTTCGTCAGATAATGCCGCCAATGGAAATTTAGCTACTTTTCTGACCAATATATTAACTAAGGCTTATAATACAGAAAATGATTTTTATATTAAAGACTCTTTTACATTTAGCAACTCCATAAACAATTTTCAACTTCCAGAGAATTATATAGTGGTGAGTTTTGATGTTGTTTCGCTGTTTACTAATTTACCTTTAGAAGTAGTCAGATCAGTTATATCCAGAAAATGGGATGGGATAAAAAATGTGTGTATTCTAACTTGGAGTGCGTTCATTGATATCCTTGAGTTCATTTTCGATACAAATTTTCTCCTTTTCAACAATTCGTATTATAAACAAATCTTTGGAACTCCCATGGGTTCAAAGATCTCTCCTATTCTTGTAAATTTTGTATTAGATGAACTTGTGCAGGACGTTCTATCTCTGATTCCCTATGACGTTCTGTTTGTGAAGAGGTATGTTGATGATCTGATACTCTCTGTTCCATCAGAAGGAGTGGAAGAAACGCTTTATTATTTTAATAGTTATGACATTAATCTACATTTCACTTCAGAGGTAGAGGAGAATCATAGTTCCTCGATATGAGAGTTTGTAGGGACAATCATAACGTTCTACGTACAAAATGGTACAGGAAGCCGATTTGTTCAAATCGTTTCCTGAATTTTCACTCTTATCATCATAAGAGCATGAAGCAAAATCTGATCGTCGCCCTAAAAAACAGAGTGATAGGTCTGTCACATCCTGTTCATCGACAGGAGTGTTTGAAGGAGTTGGGAAGGATCCTCTTGGACAATTCTTATCCTAAATACATGATTAATAAATTTCTTTTTAATACTTCTACCATAAATAATAATAATAACTTAAATAATATCATTGAAAATAACGTCAACATTTTGAATAATCAAACACAATCACAGCAAAGAATCTTATGTAAATATAGGAGCCTTCCTTATATACAGGAATTAACACCCAAACTCACCAATATTTTTAAATCTCCAGAAATTCGCATAGCGAAGAAAAATCTCAAAACTGTAAATCTTTTATACTCAAAAACTAAAACTCCTCTTTCTAAATTTGAACAAACTAATGTAATTTAATCTTGTGTCAATTGTGACAAAATATATATTGGACAGACAGGTAGAAATATCTCCGGACGTATTGCTTCACATAAGAGTGACTGCAAATTTAAAATACCCAGCTGTGCACTTGCAGAACACAGCATTTCAACTTTTCACAATATTAATTTCAATGAACCCACAATTTTAGCAATTGAAGAAAATTATTCCAAGAGAAATTTTCTAGAGATGGTTTACGTTAGTAAAGAACCTAATAGTATGAATAAGCGGTCTGATATAGCCAATCTTAGTATAATTTATAATTATATTCTTTCTCTCCACAAAAATAATGTTGCAAACTCAAATAACTTTAATAATAGTTCTCACAATCCCCCATAGAGGGCATAACTCAGCACAGAGCTGAAGCGTGTTTCATAGAACATACAAGGTTGACTGTTGACATTTGACGTGTTTTATGTTGAAATCTGTCAGTACTCTCTTCTTCTGTTTTTCTACATATATTTACCGCCCTTGTGCGTCCCTTGAACCACGTGCGGTTTCAAAGGCGAGTTTTGAAATGATTAACATTTTTCAAAATTTAAATTAAAAGTTTTCCTTCATAACTCATAAAATCATAATGTTTTTTAATCGTGTTCATGTACATGACATAGTTTTATTTTTGTTGTTCCATCTCGTTTTGTGTTGTGACATAACCTTACATACATAAGGAATGACCAAGAAGTTTTCTGCTGTTTTCAAAAAATTATTCTCACGTTAGTAAGTTGTTTTACATCATATTAAGAGTGTTCTGTTTGTTCACACGATTAATATTTTCAGATGTCTTGAAAATGAAAATAAATATTTGCAACCCCAAGGGATATTTTCACTGAGAATATTCTTAGATAAATTGGTTTTATAGATATATATATATATATATATATATATATATATATATATATATATATATATATATATATATATATATATATATATATATATATATATATATATATATATATATATATATATATATATATATATATAAAATATTTTAATATTTGGGATATGCAGCAGGCCAATAAGGGTACTCTTATACACTTGTTCCAAGCTTTCAATAACTTTTTATTATCATCTTCAGGGAAACTACAAATATGTAAAGACAACTATGAGAATTACGCCAGCGAAAAACGTGGAATAACTTACACTGCTTCGAGGTTACATGGCGTATATGTTGAAAATAATCATGAAATATGTACAGCACTGGGAGTAAAACATCATTAATAACAACCAAGAGTAACGTGGATGCACACTCATTATTGATGATACATTATGACATGGATTTAAAATTGTTAAAATTATATAAAAGCACGTGTTGTCCTTGAAGAGGCAAACAACCGCGCCGAGTAATTATGTTAGACTGACTACCCAAGACCAATGACAAATGACATGAGACAATTGATAAATGACAGGTGACATGAGCCACACGGAATCTTAATCATGGGGAGTGACAGATGACACTACAACCTAATGATACAGATCTGTGATGGAGCTACATGGAACAATAATTATGAAATGTGAATTTTGGAATATGAGAACAATTTATTTGAATGGTGTAGGTGACAGATGAGCTGAACCAACAAAGGAAACATATCCTGAAACCATGAACACTCGACCTAATGCTAGTGCATTGAATACAGAATTTTTCTGTCTGATTTTTGTTTGAGGATGAAGAGGCTGAAATATCATTTATTATTGTTTTGAACCATATCTGATATTGATTCCTGACAAAATAACCCCACATTATCTCCTTGCTGCAAGTGCTCTCAGATTATGGATATGCAGAATTTGTTCAAAATACGGGATTAGACCGTACTCAATGAAATAACAATATAGATATGTGAAGTTTACACCATGGCTGCCATCAGTATAGAAACATACTGATTGATGCCAACAGTAATATGGGGAGAGTTCTTTCACCTAAATTATTGGAAAAAGCTCTCTTTGACCTATCACCTTTTTGTTATCGAACATTTCAATAGATTCGACAAAAGTTTATTGGTATTTGAAACATAAATTGTTTTTTTTATGTTGAACAAAAATTATACATAGAAAAATTCTGTATTATTCACAAAAATTCATATGATATATCCTCTGTTAAATGAGAAAAAATCATTATACGAGGTATTTCTATAATTTTTCTCATTATTTAGTCTCGTGTATACTTGAGTCACACTGTATAATACTAATAATTTACGTTCTGTCAAGTGGCCATATGGCTCATACAACTGGTGCACTGAATTGATCAAATCACGTATTCCAAAAAATATATTACAGATATTATAATAATGATAATAATAATAATACTCCCTCATAAACACTCGTTGAGTGTACCCAAAGGCATAGCATGTGCGGGTACAGGACGGCTATTATTATTATTTGCCATGGCAAATATACACGAATACTTTCAATATTCACTGTATATATAACAAAAATACATATTTCCCGAATTCAGCCGATTTTATCGGATATATCCAACACAGAAACTTCACTCTTCGTACGATCCGACTCATGGTGTTGATGTTTCATTCTAAAATTATTTTCATATTTCATAACTCTGAAAAAGTCATGATTTACCCTGTATATTGTTCAAAAAAAGTCTTACAAAGCATACTGTGACACTGGCCAAGTGTAATACTGTGGCGTGGATGAAAAACCTACTAATAATTTTGTGATATTATCACCAATAACGCTAAGTTAATAATGGCCACAAAGTGACATTTTACAAATTCAACACTCTGTATCTCGCAAACTATTATAATACCATACCTAATTTTGATAGAAACAATAGAAAAACTGATTTTCAGATTCCACTTCGTAAATGAAGAATGAATAATATTATATATAACACAATTATATAACAATTATCGAACTCGTGTGGTATTCGATAGATTATTTTTTGATGCTCCAATCATAGACCTATTCTCTAGACATATAACATGTGTATTTCAACAATTTACTTGAATCATTATAAACAGAATGAAGTTTGGAATTCGAAGTTCTCATCATGAAATATACAATTATTATGGATGTTTTGTTCTTGGCTGGAGGATTCCGTAGCATTGTTTTGTTCTGTTGGATTGAAACCTATTGCTTTCTCTCTGTCCCTAGGTTATCAATTGACACGTTACTCAAAATAGTATTCTTATATGCATTTTCGTTGATTTTCTTAAAATTTCATCGAATGATGATGTACTAAACCGTTTTCGAATCATTTTTCACTGACAGACTTCAGATCAAAAGTATCAGTTGTCACATAATAAAAACAAAATACCACAACAAAAACCCGCTGCAATTTTCAAGGTAGGAAGCTCCCACTATAATAATGCTGTGATGGGCCTGAATGTACATGAATGCTTTCAATTGATGGTTTCGATTGGTTGCAAGAATTGTCAAAAAATAATCATAATAATGTTTTTCTGCTCACTTAGTGCTGGTTTTTCAACGTTCAGTTGAGAGTATCAGTACGCTGGCTGACGGCTAATAGTCCTCGGGCCCAGTAGGTACCAAAGAAAAAGAATTATTTCCCAACTGTTGAGATTTCATATATCTGTTCTTCATGTCCAGTTGGACAACGAACTATTGAGAATTTTTCTGAAATAACATGTCCGACCCAAAATGAAGAGCAGATATATGAAGTCTCACAGGTCGGGTGATTATTATTTCTCCCGGTACGGGGTGCAACGACTATTAGCTCTCAGCCAGCTAACTGAGACTCTTAACTGAACATTGAAAAACCGACCCTAAGTAATACCACCATTTTAATGAAACAATATGTTCTTTCCTCACATCTCAGTGGTAGCCAAAGCTGAGGAAGCTTCTGGCTTGCATCGGCAGAGGTTCGAGGCCTCAGTTCCCGATAATCTTCTTTCTCAAATGTATCAGTCTCTTCAGTCGTTCACATGCCTTGTTGTGACGTCTGGTGCTAGCTTGGAGTGCGCATCGACCAACCGGGGTGGTGATGTAGATTTTCCTTGTTTTTCTACAGCTGGAAAGTGGATACACTACCAAGCATCAGTGAGTCGCTCCGGAGCGCAATGGCAAAAAATAATAATAGCCATTCTCTACCCGCACAGGCTATGCCATTGGGTACACTCTATAAGTATAGGTAGGTATAGCCCTGTACTCACGATTCAAAACTAAATTTGAAAAAACAATATGTAGTTTACACAACATTTATAGGAATTATTAAATACTTTGAAACTGTTAGTAAGCCACAGAGGTGGTAGGAGGAAGTAATATTGCATTGTAGAGTAATGGGTTTTTTCGTCCTGTCCTGCTGTGGTGTTCAGTGGGCGGGAAAAACCAACCCTTGCCCTTGGGCAGTCTCTACCGCCGTGTTATGTAGACATTCGAATGCTGTAGGTACTAAGTCTCTATGGGGTTGTCTGGTCTACCTCCCTCAAGTTATGCGGGGGCTTTGTTTCGCTTATAAGTAAGACATTAGGCTATATTGATCAACTATTAATGAATTTTCAGTGGGCTTCTGGAAAAACGATGGAAAAACAAGGTACGATTCAACCAACATATAATATCTTATATGTCTAAAATTGAATCTTGAATCTTTTTTTTTTTGTTTGTTCTCTTTTCTCTCTTATTCTTCACCACTATACTTAAACCATGATGGCTCTTCTCATTTTGAACAATTTTCTAAATATCAGCAATGGTCCCCTTATTTGTGTGATTTGCTATCTAGCTTCCTCTCTGACAGATATTTGCATATATTGATCGATGGAGATTCATCTGACAATCTACCTGTAGATGCCAGTATCCAGGAGTTCATTCTAATACCAACAACCTCATGTCCAGTACAAAGCTCCGCGGATGGCGAGACCATGCATGCCGCTATCTTTACCAGAAAAGCGATATCAGCTCGTAAACCAAAAACAAACCGAGTAGGAATGTGAAAGATATGAAACAATACCAGTTTTCGGCGTAATCATGTCCTTGCGAATGAAGCCATCCATTTCGATACTCATCATTTAGGATTCCCGTCAGCTGTCTATCATCTATAGTAGTTTTGTTTCGATTCATGCATCTACCCGAAATATAACCAAACGTTTTTTTCTCAGAACTTTTTATTTTAACATACTGCAAGGCGTTGGAACCTCTAGTCGTTTAACATCCAAAACTTGACGGAAGCAAACACCAATTTCTAACTCCGTGTGATAAACTTGATATTACTTCAATTTGTGTCTTTGAATAATATACTTGTGTTCGGTTTTGATGTTTAATTATGAATGAATCGATATTGCTTACAAATTACAACACATAATAATAAGACCAATTGTTAGGGATATTCAACTCAATATTATGAATTCCTAGCTATATTGAAAAATGCTTATTCTATAATAATATATACCTTCGTACATTCGTTCCTTTAGTTCTCACGGACAATAATAAAAAACTAGTGAATGCAAACGATTTGGGAAATAATTTGTTGATAAAGAGCGCATGGGGCTCCTTCAACAAGTGATGAATAATGATCCGACCTACAGAATGATTCACATCTTTCATTTCACTATCAAATGATGATAAAAAGTGATTTGTCTCAGTACTACCTATATGAGGCTGTAATATAGATAACATAATATTAAATATCCAGTGAACTGAATTAGATGAAAATTAACGTAGGTACAAATGACCCCGCTGAGGAAGTCGGAGATATTGGCCAATGATGCTGGAAAATTAATAGTTCATTGGTGTTAAGCAGAATGTAGCATTGTTGGTATTTCACGAAACCTGGAGAACGAAATGGAATACTGTGCTATACAAATTCTTCTGTGTTAACAATATCCCCTGTTTGGGTCCTATTCCAATATGATTTGAATTATTATATATCAAAAAATTAAATATAGAGTAGATGTAGTTCGTCACTTTTTATCAGCACACAATACTCGTTTCTTCATTAGAATGAACTCGGAACATGGAATAATTGCAAAGAAAAATACTGAAAGTTCTTTAAAGTAAAGTCCTCATTAGAACCTATAAATCTTATGAAAACTGTCCTCACAGTATACGAACAACATGAAGTTCTTATGAGGACAGTTCCCATAGAATACGATAGATATAAAAGCTTGTGAGGACCGACCTCATAAACACCAAGTGTCCCCATAATATACGATGGTCGCCAAAAATCGTAATTGAAAACAGAATTGTGGGACAAGTAGAGTACTAGAGTTCTTGTCTCGAAGACATGTAAGATATAAGAAAAAAATATATATAATGCTCTCAATTTCACAAATCATACTCACCGAAAAACGTAAACAGTGGACAGCTGTTTCAAACTTCTTGGTTATCATCGGCACTGTGCATACAAATTAACAATGAATAAAAATTATAAAATTGAGAGCATTTATATCCGAAAATTATCGCTAACACCAATTAGCTATCTGGGTTCAATCCTCTGTACCTGGTACACTGTACCTGGTACACTGTACCTGGTACAAATGTCAACAATAAACACTGACCCTATTTTAATGTAGGCATATCTATTTGATATTTCCATACAGCCTACTATTTGTAGGTACGAAACAATATTCATCGAAGTTTATCGAAAACACGAAATTGAAAACAGAATTGTGGGACAAGTAGAGTACTAGAGTTCTCGTCTCGAAGACATGTAAGATATAAGAAAAAACAAAATTATAATGCTCTCAATTTCACAAATCATACTCACCGAAAAACGTAAACAGTGGACAGCTGTTTCAAACTTCTTGGATATCATCGGCACTGAACGATTGTATTTAGAGCGATATCCAGGGGGGCAGCAACCGACAAGAAGGTATTTCCAGTGGCTTGAAGAAAAATTAAGAACTGAGCCTGATGTTCACGAAGACCAAGAAGCATTTGTTATTAATGAGGAAACTGAAATTAATGTATTAGCTTTAGTACAATATGATAGCACAATTTCCTCAAGGCAGATTGGCGCCGAATTAGCTATAAGTAAGGACTCTGCTAGGAAAATTTTGAAAAAACATCGATTTAAATCCTTCAAGTATCAGTTGCATCAACATTTGTATGAAAATGACGGTGAAAGGCGCCTGGAATATTGTAATTGGTTTCTTCGACAAAATGCTGAGAATCACCTATTTAACTATTATATCTTGTTTACGGACGAGTCAAGATTTACCAACAATGGATTATTTAACAGGAATAATACAAGGTAGGTACTGTACTTTATTTGGATTATTGTCGATAGTCGAAGTGTAAAGTGCTAAAAGTGTGAACGGTCTTTTGTTTCAGGTACTGGGCGATAGAAAACTAGCACCGGTTTCGACAAGGTGGCTTCCAGGAGAGATTTGGTGTGAATGTTTGGGCAGGAATAGTTGGAACTCATATTGTTGGCCCTATTCTTTTTCAATGCCAACTAACCGGAGAGAGATACTTTAATTTTTTAACGAATGAAATTTCGGAATTCATTAATAACCTACCAGCGGAAATAACTGAGAGAATGTACTTCCAGCAAGATGGCGCCCCTCCGCATAATTCAAGAATAGCGAGAAATTATCTTCAAAATCGCTTTCAAGAGAGACTTATAACAACCCATGGTCCAGTCAGGTGGCCACCAAGGTCACCTGATCTTACTCCGTGCGAATTTTTTCTATGGGGGCATCTTAAAAATAGGGTGTATTCCACACAGCCTACAACTCTACATGAGCTAGAAGTAAAAACCCGTAGAGCTTTCCAAGATATCACGCCCCAAATGTTGAGAAACGTGTTACATGAAAATATCACCAGAGTCAATAAATGTATTGACGCTGAGGGAATGCATTTCGAACATTGGTTTTGAATTTATTTTATCTTTAATCCTATCAATTTGAATTTTTTTTTTTCGATAAATCTGTTTTTTTGTTATTTGAATAATAATAATAATTGGATTTTTTGGTATTTCATTTCAAAAAATTACTTTCTATTATATCATTAGAAAGGAATGGTTATGCTGAATAGTGGCCAAAAAAAGTTGTATGTTTCTATTTAAGTTATGGACCTACAGAGTATTGTTTTTTTCCCAATTTTTCCAATATTTTTTTTGGCGGCTTTTTATAACGCCGACGAATGAAAATAAAATATCACAGTAGTAGCAACTGTTATCAAGTGACGTATGGTTTCCATAGCCAACTTTTCAATTTTTGGCTTTCATTTTGCTTCCACGGCCTACTCGGTGAATTTCAATAATAATTTTTTTCTGATCTAGTTTCTGGTTAGATACCAACTTGTGATATGTCATTAGAAAGGGAATTGAATGCTGAATAAAGCGAAAAGAAAAATAAAATTGGGTTTCCATTTAAAATAAGAAAGTTGATGTTACTTCCGGTCAGACCGGAAGTTAACTTCGACATGTCAATATGCTCAAATTCTAGCTCTTATGTCATTATATCGACGCTCCAAATTTCACAAACCTACTTCATACAATAACTGAGATATTCCGTAGGAAATACTTCCGTAGCCACCCGGTATATATATATTGTCCGTTCCCCCCTACTAATGTTTGAACCACCTGGTATAATGCAACGAAATTTGGAAGGCTTAAATAGGAAATAAAAACCTACTATTCCATGAAAAAATCATAGCTTGAAAATTTGAAATGGCAGCTGAGCGCCATCTTCAATATTTATTTAAATAGAAAAATAGAACACCCAGTATATCATTGCATGCTCTGTTAGGGATGATCATAAGGAATACAACAATACCAAGTTTGATGCTATTCTTTTATCCATAAGGCAAATGAGTGTGAGAGAGAATTTATTTTTCCGAACAGAAAAAGTTTCTCTCTCCCACTAGTAATTGATACAGACGTGTTTTTTCCTAAATGAATGAATGAGTTTTTTTATAATCGAATCCATCTTCACAGTTTTGTTATTTGGTCTAACCTCATAATATTGTTTAAATATCAAGGTGTTCTTTGACACTACATATTTTTGAATTTGTTAATATATATATTTGTTTTGAAATATTGTTTTCTTGTTGGTCTGGTTACAGAAGGAAGTCAATTTATCTTATTCCAATTATCTAATTATCTATCATAGATTTGGTATTTTGTACTTTTTACTCCTGTTAAACTAAAAATTGCTGGCGTCCAAGCCAGACAAATTCTTGAAGTTTAAAATTTAAAACACTTGCCTGCCACATTAAAAAACCGAAACTGGCAATATAGTCTAAAGAACCTACGCTGTTCTCTGCTGAGCAGTCCGAGCAATCAAAATAACCCCGGTTACGTTACAGTACTTATGTATAATACAATATCAAAACTTGTATAACGATCAATTAATAAAAGTTAAAGGAATTTCACTTTACATATCACAAGGACGGCATTGAACAATATTCATTGTACGAATGGAAATTAAATAACAATAAAAGGGAATAATTCAATAATGAAAAAACTCGAGTTGATGTTATATTGAAGAAAGAACTAAGGGTAGGTTTTCGATATTTTCAATCTATAGTTCATGGAGAAAGAATAAGTTTTGTTTTAGGATCCATTCTTTAACATATTTTCTATATGAGTATTGTAACGATTTCGAGACCGGTCCTAATCACCTAATTAATTATGCACCCTCGACAAGTCGACAAGGTCTGCGCTCGCAAACACATGAGTCACGTGTAGAAGAAACGTGAACTTGCTGATGAACGAAATAGAAGTTTCGAGAGACATCTAAGGAGTCACCGTATGGACTCGATAGATCGAGAACTGTAAATAGAATCTGCTTGTGGGTATATACGGCGCTTGACGGGAGAGGGCACATGGATAGTCTCAGAGAGTTGCACATATAGTTCCAGAGTCCGCAAACAGAAAGCCTTTGTAGAAATAAATAGTGAAATTAATGTTTTAGTTGAATAATTGTTTAAGTAGTGTTTTAAATAAATTAGCAAAATTAGTTTAGTGCATTTTTACTACATTTGGTGTCATAAGTCGGATGTTTAAAATAAATAAATGTTCGCCGTGTTGAAAACTGATAGACATTTATCGAGTCTAATAGACTAGTGACCCCTTGAACATTTTAGTGTTTGCGAAGTTTAGCGCGTCGCGGGAAAATGATCTGAAAACTTATTGTGTGAAATAAATAATGAACTGATATCTCGGTTAAAGACTAGAAAAGACAAAATGTTTCCGAGGAGAGTTCACCTGGTTGACCTAAGAGTTAGTGAATTGAGTGAATTAGAGGAGCGTGAGTTAAAAACAACTGGAAAGAAGGCCGTACTCAAGAAAATACTTGCAGATGGACTGATTGAAGAAGGAGAAGACCCCGAAACGTTCCTATTCGAAGTTCCTGGAATTGACTTGAGCTCGATTATGAATAAACTACCAAGTCTCTGAAAGAAGAATTTAAACAAAATTCGGTGAGTCAGCAAGACAAATTTCTGAAAAATATTAATAGTTTGAAGGAGGAACTTCAACAAGAATCGGTGAGTCTGGAAAATAAATTTCTTCAAAATTTGAAGAGCCTGAAAGAAAACCTTATAGTAAATTCTGTCAGCTTGAAAGAAGAACTTCTACAAAATTCGAATAGTCTGAAAGAGGAACTCCAAGAGAAGTTTCTTGAAAATTCAAATAGGTTGAAAGAAGAACTTCTCGAAAATTCAAATAGTCTAATAGAGGGACTTATTTGCCCATTATTTGCTATCCATTTGCTGTTGAATGTGGTATTCAGAAACTGATTAACATCTCTTATACAATGAGAACGAGCTCCATCATGTTGAAACCAGATTCCATTCAACCTACCTATTGGAATATCTCTGAGGTATTCAGTGAAGGTGGTCCTTAAGAATTGCAAATAACGTTCGCCATTCAATGTCTCCTGGAAAATGTATGGCCCAAGAATTTTATTTAAAAATTCAAAGATGGGGGTGGCCCAAGTCAGATGATACCCTGTATAAAAGATTCATGGACATATATTCTGATAGCCCACATCAAAAGTGCCAATGATGAAATGTGGATATATTTTCAATATGTCTGCGAATAAAGAAGATATAGACAAAAAATAATTTGGGATTTTTAGTTTTTCCTGTATATCTCCAACACTAAGTTCGATTTTTTACATCATTGCCCCAATTTAACTGACACTCTATCTCTTATCGTTTACGATATCCCCATGTACAGAAACGAATTTGAATAGCCCAGTATAAAAAATGAATATAAATAACCAAATACGCTTGCACAGATAAATTGTTTCTGCTTATACTGGTCCATCATTTTTATTCAGTCAATAGGTACAGCGCTCACTTTCGTTGCACTACGTATACAATCCCGTTTTTAGTTAAAACACCAACAACTCTCACCACACTATCCTTTCCTGGATGGACAGCAACAACCCGACCTAGACGCCATTGCAGAGGTGGTAGGTTATCATTTTACAGAAGAACTAGTGAATCAATTTTGATTGAATCTGGAACATTGGCCTTCCATTTGCTACACTGTTGCAGTGATGTAATATATTCTACAGACCAGTGCTTCCAGAAGTGTTGGGTAAGTTGTTGTAGTTGTTGAGACAATTTGAGTCTGTTGGTTGGAAGTTCAATGACATCATGTTGGAGTACGGCTGCACCGAGAGAAACCTAGTTATGCAAGATTTTTTCAAAAAAATCTTATAGCTACTAAATGAATTATTTTAGCCACCAAATGTTATCTGATCAATATTGAAAGTGGAGGTTTCTATCGTTGAACAGGACCTTTTTTCAGAACACTCTTTTTGTTTCAAAATGGTTCCTTTTTAGATTCAATACAGGACACGATTGTGGTTAAAACATGATATTGAAAAGAAGAATTTATTATCCACTACAATTTACAATTTAATTGTTACACGGTACTTTGTAACCCGTAAACGGGTGTTTTTAAAATTTGAAAATATAACGGTTTTTACTACCACCACTTGGTAACTCCGTCTCCGTCGCACACGTGATCCTATGATGTTTTATTTCACACACTCCTAACACAACCTTCGGTCATTGCAGTCGACTGCGTCATTTTGATTCTCAACGTGAAGCAGGTCACATCTAGGTTTGGTCTTGTACAAGTGCGGAATAAAAGTTTGAAGGTGGTTTGTTTCTAAAAAAACATAAACATCGGTAAGAACCTACCTACCTAAGTATTAATACCAACACCATAGATTCATCTGAAAAATATTTTTTTATTTAAACCTGCATCATAATTCTTCTCAAATGCCCTAAATTGCGTTCGGAAACTTCGAAGCTAGAAAGGTTGGTGGGCTCCGCATCAAAAATAAAAGATTCTATATTTTTTTCACCAATACTAATAATAAACAAGGCTTTTATTAATAAAACATTTTTCCTGGTTTTTACATTTTTTCTCAATACATTTCTTATATCTTATCAAATGGCAGTTCAACCACTTGTTCACACAAGTGTTTGCTCTTCCACTCAACTACTATTGTTTATTTTCCAGAATTTCGAAGAACTGGAGCAAAGGATTGCAGAAAGAAAGCAAAAACTGAGATATAATGGAATATCGAAACAGCCATTTGCAACCATTTTGGGCCCAGTCAATAATCCAAAAGGGAATTTTATCATTGTTGATGACACAAAATATGAAATAGGATTCTCTATTCGTGCATAACAATTATACTGAATTTTATTTGCCTCAATAAATATTGATATATTTTTCAATGAGTTTCAATTTGAACTACGTCATCTACCCGTCCACTCATTAGAATGGACAACTTTAATGTGAATATGATGAAATGTATAGGATTGAAAATGTTAAAAGCGTGCTTGGTGAATTATTATTCTGAAGATATGACAAAGGCATTTATCGTGATGCAACTTTTGAAAAATATTTTTTCGTAATATTCAGAAATGATTATCTTCATCAAATGGCAAATATTTTCGTTTTCAAACAATCTCTGTTTCTGACCAAAACGTTTTTGAGTAAGATAAGCATAAAAATGACCCCAATCTAGAGCTCTATAAACAGTATTAACGTCAAAACACTACCACAACTCCTAATGAGTTGAAAAATGTCGAATAGCTGATGTAGTGATTCTGAAGATTTTTTGAGGATTAACAGTTGGGCAACATTTTTCACATTTTAATCATTCAATTTTGATAGCACCTACTTTCATTTGGATTAATGATCCGAATTTCAAGATGTACTTCTTGCACTCATAAAATTGAATTTGTTAATTTATGTCCAACGAGTATAAATCCCCAAAAAGTCTTGAAAATCAGCTTCATCACCATATGTGCTATTTAATATTTTGTGACAGTGTTTTGCCGTCAATACCTGCACAGTTAATCATTGTCATGTATGTTATTCAAAAACCATTTAGCCGGAAAAAAAAGGTTTGGAAGCAAAAACGTTTACCATTTGATTTAAATAAAAGATTTTCAAACCACAATGAGATTACTGTTTCACCATTTCAAGATATGGGCCGCAGTGGTCATGATGGTAGAGCGCTAGAGGGACGTGGGTTCGAATCCCAGCATGGTCACTGGTCTCGTTCTAGGAATCGCACGTTAAAAGGTAAGACCTCGTTAATCCATAGCTCGCACAAGTTTCGACTTCTGAGGGCTGTCGTTCGTAGGGGGGTGACAGCTGGTTAACGGAAAAAACAATTTTGATTTTTTTTTTTATAAAATAATAATGAAATGACAATCATTTAACTATCACATCAAAAACAAGTAATCTTGAAACGAGCATCATTTAACATCGAAATGTCATTCATTTAACCATTATATTGACAACAAGTGAGATTGATATGAGCATCTTTCAATTTTTATAATAACGTCATATAATATGGACATGCCAGGCATTTAACCATTTTAATAGAAGCAACTAATTTCAATATGACAATATTTTAATTTTTAAACGAGTGTTCTTTAACAGTAACAATATTTTTTTGAAAAATGAATCCTTTTCATTCTGAAAATGTTACTATGCTGGCGCCTATTCAATTCAGAAATCTTTTACAGTTTATACAATTTTGTATACCAGGTAATAGATATTTTTCTCGGTGTGTCATAGAGTCACCCACAAGGAAGTGAGCCGGGGTGAGCGCGGATAAATCATTTGGATCGTGCGAAAGGACAGTGATAGGACACGGGAATGTAAAATTGCCTCGATCTGGCAGAGCACAGTGTACAAACATTCATAATTCAAATTTCTATTCCCTACAATACGTGTTAGGTGATATTTTGCCGATTTCACCGCGTCTTCCCACAATCCGCCTTGGTGAGGGGTCAGTGGGGGTATAAAATACCATGTTTTAGAGTTTTTTAAAAGGTAGTCTATCATTTCCCCTGACTGAGTGGATTTTCCGATTGCATCAATAAGTCCCTTCAATTCATTATTGGCTCCTACGAAATTGGTGCCATTGTCGGAAAATGTCCGTGCATGAATTTCGTCGTGAAACAAATATTTTACGGCAATTGAGAAATGCTTCAGTGGATAAATTAGTAGCTAATTCGATATGGACCGCATTAGTTATAAAACATACAAAAATGCAAATATAAGATTCCACAAAGGACCAGGCAGCCGGCTTATGGAGAAATGTGCATCGGTGAAATTTCATGAATTGTTAGTATATTGTAGTTGACGACTTTGTGAGCAATAGTGTCCATGGGCTTAACTCAATCCTATGACTAGTTTCAGAGATACAGGGTGTTGAAGTTGGAAAATGTCCATTTTTTAAAAGCAAGTATTTCTTATTTTCTTCAATGTATCAAGAATTTTTTCCTGTTATAGTGTTCTAATGATAATAGATATCAGTCCCTCATGAAAGAGAGTTTCATTTGATACAGGGATACTCAAAAATAAAAAAACGGAACGTTGACTTGAAATATAATTCAACTTTCAGGAATTTCAATATCTGGCTGGATTTACTTCTGGTTGGTTTATAATAATAAGATATGCAAAAATTGCTTACAGGGCGAGTCAGAAAGTTTTTTTATTTTATATATATATTTTTTTTATTTTTGAGTATCCCTGTAGCAAATGAAACTTTCTCTCATTAGGGACTGATATTTAGTGTCATTAGAACACTATCACAGGAAAAAATCTTGATACATTGAAGAAAATAAGAAATACATGCTTTTAAAAATGGATATTTTCCAACTTCAACACCCTGTACCTCTGAAACTAGTCATAGGATCGAGTTGAGCCCATGGACACTATTGTTCAGAAAGTCGTCAACTACATACTACCAATTCATGAAATTTCACCGAAGCCCATTTCTCCATGAGCCGGCTGCCTGGTCCTTTGCTCAAGCATATCCAATTGCTGGGATGAATGCAGTCAATATTTTGGACAAACTATTGACCTTTATTTCTCACTATGGAGTTCCTCAATTTATAGCTTGCGAAGGAGATTCTGAATTTGATAACACCTTCGGCGACTTCTTTGAAACTCACAAGATTTCTATTCATGTCACAACTCCAAAAAATCCAAATTCAAACAGTTACATAGAGAGATTCCACTCTATAATTCTTGAACACATTAGAACATAAACTAGCCAAAACGCCTCTGCATCTTTATAAACACTCTAATGAAATACGCATTACTACATTATAACAACTCCGTTTACTCAACAATTGACCATACACCATTTGAAGTAGTAGCTGGTCACTTATCTTCCAAAGATCCTTTTGATATCAATGAAAAGGATGTAGTTACTAAATACGTTCAAGATCACAAAAAACACATTAAGATGATATACCCTGAACTAGGTGACAAAATTGAACAAACGAAAAATAAGAAACTGACCAAAACCAACAAAAATAGGATAGATCCCCCACTCTTAACAGATAAAGATCTAACTTATCATAAAAAAAATCCCAAAGATAAATTAGCGCACGCTTCACTAAAGTTAAAGCTATCGCACAAACAAAAAATAAAATTCGAACTGAAATATCACGATACTCGATACATAATCGCAAAAAACGTGAAACTACCTAATACATCAATTTCTTTTGTTACAGATGAGAATTCTTTTGCTGTTCTCATTCCTTCTATATTTTTCCCAAATTAATGCTTCTATTCAACAATTGTCTTATCCAATTTTGCCTATATTACTTAAATCAAGCATAATCATATCAAGTAAGCACACCTTCGTTAGCTACCTAAACATAACCACTCTCTTATGATAAATTTCAAAATCACTTACTACATACTTTTTTGAAATGTTACTCTTGATAACAGTATGCTCTTTCAACAAGCTGAAATGCTTCCTCTTCAATCAGATCATCTTCTGAAAATTTTTCAACCTGACACTATTCATAAGAGAGGACTTTTCAATATTGTGGGTACAATCAGCAAATGGCTTTTTGGTACACTAGATAGTGATGACAGTGAAAGAATTAATACCATACTCTCTCACTTGCAAACCACTGACCATTTAATAAGTGACAAAATTAATGATCAAATAACCCTTTCACAACAATTCATCAACTCTACAAATCATACTTTTCATCTTATAAGGGATAACTTACAAGCCCTTTCTGTCAATATGGATAATCTTCACTATGAACTTGATTTTCAAAACCATATACTTTCTTTGATAAATCCACTAACTTCTTTCAACTCCCAACTAAATCAAATAGTGAATGCAATAACTTTTGCGAATCTCAATAAAGTTCACCCAACATTTTTGTCACTTGGTAATTTGTATTTACTTATAGGAAAAATTAAATTTTCATATTCAGCTGAACAGATTGCAACATTTTCAAATCAATTGAGTTTTTATAGTTTTCTTGGTATCTAACTGTTATTTACTGATGATAAAAGTTCTTGATACATTTTCCCATTTTGCAACCCCTGGTATTCCGCACCTATTTTATTTACCCTATACCTGTGAACATCCAAATAATTTTACCACCAAAACCGTACCTAATCCTAAATGAGAAATATGGCCTTCACCAGTTCCAAGATGACCTATGCGAATTTTTGGAAGACACAACCATCTACAAATGGAAAATGATTGCATTATTGATATCTTAATGAACAATCAAGCTCATAATTGTTCCATATTTACCGTCAACTACAACACTCAATTAGCACACTAGATAACTCCAGAAGCCATTATTTTCACCACTCCTATGACTACTACTTACAATCACTGAAAGCTGCTCAATTGAGACCCACCATGACTATTTGCTTGTCCTAGTACACCAATGGTATTTCAAAATTAGACGAGAAAAATTTATTTATGGTAATGATGCTGTATATCTCCAGTTACACTTGCCTATACTCAATATGACAACCTCACTTAGGCAACCTACTGTTGGGGAATACCAAATTGATGTACTTTGGTACCCCAATCGTAAATAATTAATAAGAAAAAAGTCGAAGTCCCGTTACAACTCAGTTTATTAGAAAGTAAGTTACAGACTGTTCGTGCAATGGTTGAAGTTTGATGGATCAAATGACCCCGTTTTGAGGGGTTTACTGCCTTTTTACTGTTGTCTCCACTTCCTTGTCATCCTTCTGACTCACTTTGATGTCAATATGTGATCCAAATAAATTGTAGGAATCCCATGAAGTAATTCCTTGAATTTGTAGAAAAACTATTATTTAATCATACCAGGTATATGATTTGGAATTTTTCCATTTTTAAATAATTTCTGTCCCAAAATTTATGAAGTTACATGTTCCACACCTATAAAATATTTAATTAATTTCGGAATTAATGTTCCCTTTAGTTTCATCATATTTTTTTGAAAACATTGTATATTGATCCTTCTGATATATTTTTGAAATATTCTGGAGTAATAGGATAATAATAATCTATTCGAATATTTCAATAATAATCCCAGAAGGATTTTCTGTAATATTCCATTTGGTTGATATTGTGATAATCTTCGATGATCTTTCCGAAATATTTCTGAAACATTCTGGCTCAATATGATAATAATAATCTATTCGAATATTTCAGTAATATTCTTAGAAACACTTTCTAGAATATTCCATTTAGTTGACCATAGAATAATATTGTAATAATCTTCAAGGATAAAATTTTTCCTGAAATATTAATTTGATATTCCTTGTGGATGTTCTCTCATCATCCATTTGGATGATTGAGAGAACGTTCTATTAATATTCTGTGCTATCTGGGACATTACTACAAATTATGTCACCCTTATACTTTGGTTCACCACTGGCGTGCCCAATGATGTTCCTCACCTGTGAATATGGAGGACATTTCGCAGACTAGCCAACCATGACAACCCTAGTCTTCGATCTTTAAGGGGACGAGTTACGTACGCAGACCCGTCCTGGAGCCGATCCACATACTCACACCGCTTTTATATTCAGACCGATTGTTATCTTCAAGATGATGATTCTACATTTGTTCGCACCGCTTTCTATCATGAAACTTATCTCTTTTACAATTTGCTATTTCATAACTATGAAATTACCTGTTTTAGCGGAATATATACTTACTATGCACCCTACCGTACTTTATCTCTTATACCAAAAATTATCAGTTACATAGAAATTATGTTAGAACTCTTTGTTTCAAAACTAAGTTAATTTCTGTTCTCAATAATCGAGTAGTGTCTTCCACACCAAAGGCTGCGAGGGCACTATCGTAATTCCATCACGGCCCATCACGACTAATATCTTGTATTTCGGAAAATCACTAGTACAAACTACCCTTTGGAAGGAGTTGATTCAAATTTTTTCTATGGTGGCATAAGGAGTATATAATGAGGAATCCTGGTTTACTGTTTCAACGAAATATCTTGACTGGATACCGCTGGTCAGCAAAGTATTTCGAAAAATCGCAAGTACAAACTACCCTTTTCAAGGGGTTGATTCAAATTTTTTCTATGGTGGCACAAGGAGTATATAATGAGCAATTCTGGTTTACTATATCTTGACTAAAAATCGCCGGTCAGCAAAGTTATTCTAAACATCTCAAGTTCAAACTAACCTTGAGAAGGGGTTGATTTAAATTATTTTCTATGGTGGCTAAGAACTATATAATGAGCAATCTTGTTTTACTGTTTCAATGGAATAACTTCACTGGAAACCAGTGGGCACCAAAGTATTTCGAAAAATCGCAACTACAAACTACACTTAAGAAGGGGTTGACTCGAATTTTCTCTATGGTGAAATAATAAGTATATTATGAGCAATTCTGGTTTACTGTTTCAACGGGATATCTTGACAGGAAAATGCCAGTCAGCAAAGTTTTTCGAAAAATCGCAACTACAAACTACCCTTTAGAAGGGGTTGATTCAAATTTTTTCTATGGTGGCATAAGAAGTATATAATGAGCAATCCTGTTTTACTGTTTCAACGGAATATCTTGACCGGATACCACTGGTCATTTCGAAAAATTGCAAGTACAAACTACCCTTTAGAAGTGGTTGATTAAAATTTTTTCTATGGTGGAATAAGAAGTATATAATGATCAATCCTGTTTTACTGTTCCAACGAAATATCTTCACTGGAAACCAGCGGTCAGCGAAGTATTTAGAAAAATCTCAAGTACAAACTACTCTTTAGAAGGAGTTGACTCGAATTTTTTCAATGTTGACAATAAGTATATTATAAGCAATGGTTTTACTGTTTCAACGAAATATCTTGACTGGAAAATGCCGGTCAGCAAAGCTTTCGAAAAATCGCAAGTACAAACTACCCTTCAGAAGGGGTTGATTCGAATTTTTTCGATGGTGGCATAAGAAGTATATAATAAGCATTCCGGGTTTACTGTTTCAACAAAATATCTTGACTGGATACCGCTGGTAAGCAAAGTAGAAAAATCGCAAGTACAAACTAACCTTTAAAAGGGGTTCATTCAAATTTTTTCTATGGTGACATTAAAAGTATATAATGAGCAATCCTCTATTTCTGTTTCAACGAAATATCTTCACTGGAAACCGGCGTGGCGGTCAGCAAAGTATGTCAAAAAATCGCAACCACAAACTACTCGTTTAAAAGGGGTTGACTCGAATTTTTTTTATGGTGACATAATAAGTATATTATAAGCAATTCTGGTTTACTGTTTCAACGGAATATCTTGACTGAGAAATGCCGGTCAGCAAAGTATTTCGAAAAATCGCAAGTACAAACTACCCTTTAGGAGGGGTAGATTCGAAATATTTGTATGGTGGCATAATAAGTATATTATGGGCAATCCTGATTTACCATAACAACGAAATATCTCTACTGGAAACCGGCGGTCAGCAAAGTATTTCGAAAAATCACGAGTACAAACTATCCTTTAGAAAAGTTTGATTCGAATTTTCTCTATGGTGGCATGAGAAGTATATAATGAGCAATCCTGGTTTACTGTTCCAACGAAATACATTGACTGGAAACCGTAATTTCAAACTACCCTTGAGAAGGGGTTGATTCAAATTTTCTCTATGGTGGCATAAGAAATATACAAATTCCGGTTTACTATTTCAACGAAATATCTTGACTGAAAACCGCCGGTCAGCAAAGTTTTCCGAAAAATCGCAAGTAAAAACTACCCTTCAGAAAGTGTTGATTCAAATTTTTACTCTGGTGGGATAAGAAGTATATAATGAGCAATCCTGATTAACTGTTTCAACGAACTATCTTCACCGGAAACAGGCGGTCAGCAAAGTAATCCGAAAAATCGCAACCACAAACTACCATTTGGAAGGGGTTGATTCGAATTTTTTTCATGGTGGCATGAGAAGTATATTATGGGTAATCCTGGATTACTATTTCAACGAAATATCACTGGAAAATGCCGGTTATCAAAGTTTTTCGAAAAATTACAGGTATAAACTACCCCCAAATGGGGATGAATTTAAATTTTGATTATGGTGGCAAGAAGGTATCAGTTCATAGATATTTTTATTCCAATATGATATCGATATTCGCAGTACAAGTCTGAATCTACAAAATATACAAAATCTGGTCAGCAAAGTATATTTTCCGACGAGCGTGCTTAAAGTAGTACTATTCTGCAACATTTGTGTGATCAAAGTTACACTTTTCCGCATGCCGTGAGAATAAGATTTTTTCCGCACGACGTGCGGATAAGATGTTTTTCCGCACGCAGTGTGGAAAATAATAATTCTCAAAATCTCACTGGTATGGAAAATTTATATTTATTTAAGTTGCTGTAGACTATTTTATGCAATATGAGAAACCGTTGCAAGTGTATTCCCTTTCACTTTTCCATCGTATTTTTCGATATTTGTATTTCAGCTTAAAACAAAAAATATGTATGTTTTGATTACCTTGTACACTTACGATTTTTCTTAGTTTCTGTCAGCGAGTATCTACAAACACAAATACCGACACTTTTGAATTCATCAAATCATAAAAAGGTTTAAAAGCTGTTAAAATGAGCAGCTCTGGTAACGAGCTACCAGATTCCATCTCAGAGGCCGCAAACTCTGCAAGTTTAAATTTACTGCCCGCTAAATCTCAACAAAAATATGAGAAACAATATAAACATTTTGAAAACTGGTTCCACAACAAAGGAACAAATAGTATCAAGGAGGAGGTGTTCCTAGTCCATTTTGCAGATTTACAAAAAACATTTTAGCCAAATATTTTATGGAGTAAGTACCTTACTCTGTTAAAAATTGAGATATATTTTGCTGAGAAAGTTTTCTTGCTATTATGACAAACTTCGCGTCGTTCGCCTAACTGTATTTGCATGCGGAAAAATAACACTTTGCTCACTTGTTAGGAAAATTACTATTTCCCTGCCACTGATAAACAAATTTAATACATTATATTTGCTTTATTATTGCGGAATATTGAATATTCCATACGTTTTTGAATGTTTTTGAATGTTTTGAATGTAATATATTTTTTACCCGCCTATGATTTCGAATCATCCATTAGTGACATGATGCAGAGGCGTTCGTGTATTACATTCACTTTCTCCCGGAGCCGGATCCTATTTCAAATCCTATTATTCTCTTCAATGAACGCAAATCTCGAGGAAATGAAGCAATGATCTTACTTTCTTGGCGACGCGCTATGTTGAACCACTTGATTATGTGAACAATGTTGTGATGAGTCATTTCAGAAGGTTAACAAACAAGCTTTAGAGGTTGACGTTATGTAACAGAATATAAGACTCGTCATTTACGATGAATCACTCGACGGGAATGATGATCAAAGTACGAGTAGAAAGTAGATAAATGCAATGAGTGAAAACAATTTGCATGCGAGCGTCTTCTGCACCTCAGCTGATCAACAATTATCTTAAAGATGTATGAAAACTCGTTAATGCCGTAAAATAATTTGGATACCTACAATTGATTCAAAGTTTTTTCCATTGCTTTCCAAATTTTATGATCTTATTCCTAATATGATTTCATAATATTTTATTACATACGTGTGACCCATTTTGAATAGAAACACACTTATGAGACACTCAGTGTGTCCAAAAAGAAACCCCCAACAAAAAAAGTCAATATTTCAAAATGGCGGACTGACGCCATTTTGCAAAAAAAAAATGTTAAAATGGCAAAGTACCTAATATCTCATACCTAATACCTCATTCGAAACGTCCTTCAATTTTCTATACATCATAATTTCAAACAAAACTATTGATCCAAATGGAGGTACATAATGTTAGAACTATCATAAAGTAATCCCACACCTGTAAACTTTCAAACGGATTGGATTTTTGTATAAATTTTTTTTTGGTAATATAGGAATTCATAAGCCTTTTTGACAACAAAACAGTAATTTTTTTGAATTATTTTTTTGGCTGTGGATGTCGATTGATATACTGTTTCAATCGTATTACAATTCTCTACACGACATCAAAATATGAAACAAAAATATTTATTCAAAATCTAATGATGGTAGGTACATAATGTTAGAGATCTGCTTTGAGGATCCTTTAAACAATCAATCAATCAATCAATTTATTAGTCATATAAGTGTTCAGTTACAGTACAGGAGCCTACATTGTAACTTACTATCTTAGGTAACACGTCAGATAAGCTTAAAAAAATAGACAATAATTAACATGACATCAAAATTAAAGAAGTTAAAGACAGTCAGACACAAAAAACAGTATTTGTTAATCAAAAATATATAATTACAATGAGTCACTAACATTACTAAACAGGACATGTTAAAAAATGTAAACAATCTATAAATGATATTATTTTTGAAAAAATTCGTCTATGGAGTAGTGTGCTTTCAGCACAAGATGGTTTTTCAAACTGACTTTAAAACAATGCAAGTTAAGGGCGGATTTGATACTGTCATTAAGAGCATTATGAAGTTTGACACCAATCGATCCCGGATGATTCTGAGGCACTGATAGTCCAGTGAATGGTTGCTGAAGTTTATATTTATTTCTGATTCTATAGTCATGAGATTGTGCACAAGTAGGAATAAACTTTAGTTTTAGAAAAATCATCAAATCTTCGAAGGTACCCTTTTACCAAAGTTTGCTGGACCTGAGTTGATTCAATATCAACAAACAGATGATAAAGCGAAATTAGTAATAATAATATCGATCAAAGTAATCGGGGCAATCGCCCACGTCTATGTAATGGGAATACACCAGGGCTGGCAATTTTTCACCACTGCTGACCAATTTGTGATAAGAAATGATCAGCAGGGCGGTGGTCATTATAAACAAAAGTCGGGATGGTTTCATTGTTTATCCAGGTACTTCTAGACGCAGCAGTGATTTTCTGGAACACTTCTCGATACATTACTGCAATACGAAGTAGCACGTGCAACACTTATTTGCAAGTAGAACGACAAACAAACCGAGTAACAATAAAAATCAACCGCAAATTGTAGTTTCAATAGCCTCACCCCGTGATCACAAGGCAATAATCAACGTGATTCACGAACGCAAATGAAGCTGCTTACGTTCAACCGTCGCTTGCAGAAAAGTATAACATATTTGTGTGCTTGGCTATACTGTTCTGACGAGGTACAACGATCTCAAAACATATATCTACGGCTGCATTTATACTGAAGACCAGTGTTTGATAAAAATCTTTTTTGTTTCCTATATCCGTCAATTGTAAAGAGCATTTTGTTATCTTTGTGATTCTCTAAATTTTGTGAATACCTCTTCTTAGTCCAAACTACCCAAAAATATCTTCTTCCAGTTGTATGGGCAATATTATTCTGCAATGCCCATCCACTCAAGAACTATCTAGAATCGACAGCATGTCCTGTAAATAGCTTCACAATCTGATTAAAATCATCCACCAGTATGCTGTTTTCTTGAAAACCCTATTCTGGCTTCAACATATCAGAATCGGAACTATTATTACATCACAACAAATTACCATGTTGTGAATCTGAAGTATATATTGATTCTGAACACTCCTGTTTGTATAAATATGAAGCTTCAATGTAATCCCCAAAATGTGTCCCAGTAGGTGTCAAAGTCTATGTAATTTATAGAATTCTCATGTAGGGGCATCAGCCAAAAACTATACTTTAAATTAAAAAAAATATGAAGGAGACTCATATCAAGGAATTGTGATTTTATTTATTTCTCTGACAACCAAACATAATCTAACTTCACTATTCTTTTTAAAAACTACAGCTATTCGATTCATGTAATCACCTTTGTACTTCTCTCAACTAAACCACGCCTTGGCATTTTTTCTATTTCTTCTCTAACTTGTTCTCTGTACTTTTATTCAATGAAAAGATTTTTTTACTCGAAATTATCAATTTCTTCTACTTCTATTTTGTGCACATACTCTTTTGCTACCTTCGATTCACACATAATCAAATAGTACTAATGATAATAATAACATAATGCGCAATCCGATAACCCCAGAGGAAGTTCGACGGGCCCTCAAAGGCTCGAAGAATTTCGCTGCTCCAGGTCCTGATGGCATTAATAAATATTGGTGGTAAAAATTTCCAAGTACCTACCTGTCTGATCCGAAGAACTACAGACCGATAACATGCTTGAACGCATGTTATAAGATGTTTACCCGCACCTTATAGATGCGAATACTCTTCGCAGTTAAGCCGGTGTATGAACGGAAATATGAGCAAAGAGGATCAAAGAAGGGGGTCGCTGGCTGCAAGGAGAACCCGTTGATCAACAGATGCGTCACATAGGATTCCGTGCAGTACGAGCGTAACCTTTCAATGACCTGGGTCGATTATCGCAAGGCATTTGATACAACATCGCATGAGCTCATCATGCATTTGCTCAGATGCCTTGCGGTACCTGATCAAATAGTGAGATGCATTGAACAGCTGATGCCGCTCTGGAGGACTCGATTAACCATAACATCTGGTCAAGTCAGAGTCCAAACAGAGTAGGTTATCTTTAGAAGGGGCATGTTTTAGAGATACTCCCTCAGCCCTCTTCTCTTCTGCATCTCACTACCGCCATTGTCCGTTGCACTACGAAAAACCCGTGGATACAACTGCGGCACTCCCAGCAAACGGAGGCATGAGGTCACCCATTTGTTTTACATGGATGACTTTAAATTCATCAGTCCTTAAGGGTGGTGCAAGAGTACACGCATGCTATCGGAATGAAGTTTGGGATCGACAAATGTGCCACGGTTCGTCTCAAAAGAGGACGATGCGAAGAATACGGAGAGGATGTTCCGCTCATAGACGGAAGCATCCTACATCATCTGGATGCTGGAGAGACGTACACCTACCTAGGGGTGGAACAACACCACACCCAAGAGGTAGCTACTGTTAAAATCTCTCTCCGCGGCAAGTATCAGCACAAACCCCGACAGATCTGGTCTTCAGAACTGTCGGGGAAGAAAAAAGTTGCTGCAACTAATATGCTTGCCGTTCCGATTCTACTTTACTTTTTTGGAGTAATGAAATGGACTCAGGAAGAGCTGCGACAACTCGAAGTAAAAACTCGCAAAATGATGCATCTTCATAGGAGCTTGCATCCCAAATCGTCTGTTCCACGGTTATACTTCCCCAGACAGCGGGGAGGCCGTGGACTTTTGAGTTTGGAGTGTCTACACAACAGAATGGTACTGTATGCGATTATGAAAAAGCAGGGAATGGAGCATTTCTTTTCAAGGTAGCCGATGAACTTGGTCTCCTATTCGACACTGAACGGATGAACCCAAACTCTGTCACCGAGTTGGAACCTGTCCAGCAAAAAGCCCATGTGAAAGCTGCGGAGTGTGACAGGCTCCTACAGCTACATAAGGATAAGCCAATGCATGGGGTCTTCTTCAAGAACATTGAAGACCTTGGCTTATCCAGAAACCTGACATTCGCTTTTCTCAGGACAAGTGGGCTGAAGTTGGAAACCGTGGGATTCATAATGGCCTGCCAGGATGGTGTCTTCAACACCCTTGTCTACCGCAGTCGCGTTATGGGTATAGAGATGCAGAGCGTGTCGTGGGGCAGCTGAGACCATAATGCATTTGCTGTCTCAGCCTATATCCACAGGCATAACGCGGCCCTACGGGTGTTGTACTACTATCTACGACACTCGTACGGTGTAGACGAGACACCGGTGTTGCCTTATGCTCCGGGGGATATTGAGTCCGTTGTGGAGAATGAGAAGTGCCGAATCTATTGAAACATCAGTATGTCGCCCCGGAGCGCCACGGCAAATACCCGCACAGGCTATGCCTTTGGGTACACTCAACGAGTGTTTATGAGGGAGTATTATTATTATTATTATTCATTCCCCACCCTCAGGCAAATACAAGCCAATAAGCCTGATGTAGTCCTCCTCGACCATCAAAGAAGGACGATTTTTGTCATAGAGTTCTCGGCTCCTGGCGAAATTAACATCGTCCAAAAAGAGGAAGAAAAATGTACAAAATATCGAGATTAACTCTTTGAACTCCGCAGGCTTTACCCAAACCATTCTTTCAAAATGGTGGTTCTGATCATAGGAGTACTTGGTGGAATGATGGTAACGCTGCTCTCGAATGTAAAAATCATACCGGCATGCCATGATGCGGCAGAAAACTTGGCCGGAAGAATGCAGAAGGCCGTGATTCTTGGTTCACTCCGTCTTCTCAGGGCACATGACTCTCGGACCCAGTAATCACTCATCCCACGGATGTGGGGAGTGTTTACTTGGGTTAATTACACACCAGCGCGCCCTCTGGTTGTATCGCAGCTCCGGAGACAGGGCCTGACTGGCTCATTCCTTATGGGGAAAAAATAATACTAATAATAATAATAATACTCCCTAATACTCGTTGAGTGTACCCAAAGGCATAGCCTGTGCGAGTAGAGGACGCTATTATTATTATTTGCCGTGGCACTCCGGGGCGACTAACTGATGTTTTAGGTGATGTATTCACTTTTCAGCTGTAGGAAAACCCGGAAAACCTATAGCACCACCTCGGGTGGTCGGTGTGCGCTCCAAGCTAGCACTAGACGAGATTGGCATCTAGAAAACTCACAATACATTTGCTTTTCAATAAGGCATGCGGTCGCATGTCGATCCGATATAAAGTAGTTGAGAAAAATTCTCGTACCTACATCGGGCTCGAACCGACTATCGCTATGCTGGAGTTTCGAACGGCCTGTGCATTAGACCGCTTATCCACCGACCACACCAAACAGCTCTCAAACGAATAAAACAAGTTATACATGAAAGAACAATGATTTATCACCCTGATGTGATGAAAGAATTTTATATACATGCATCATTTACTGGAATTGGAACTAGGTTATTCCAAGTAGGGGATAATGAAATTAAAAATGATATAGCTTCCGCAAGCCGAATGTTGAGGCCAGCAAAAAGAAATTATACTACTAAAGAAATTATCTTTCTTAATGAATTGTATATTATTTAATTCCAGATTGACGTGATGGGTTCTGTCAATACAGGATTCTTCGTTTAGGATTATGTATATATATGCAGTGTCTTTCAAAAGTATCGAAACGGTCCCATATTTCAGAAACGGCCCTGAAAAAATTTTCGAAAATTTCGACAGGATGGTTTTTGATGATGCCCGAATCAACGGTGACATCGGCAATGTTGCCAAATCAACAGTTTTCCAGATATTGAGGGTAACTAATTTTTTTCAAATGGAATACCCTATTTGTTTTTATTGCAATCAATTTAGCAATACCTCATTACTTATGTCTACAAATATCAGATTTTGAATTAATGTAGTGTTTGAAATATGACAACAAGGCTTTTTCGTTCAAAAGTCTGGGAACGTTCCAATATTTTCGATACGGTTCAAAAAGAATTCCTGAAATTTTTTACAAGGTAGTTTTTGATGATGCCCGATTAAATGGTAATATCGGCAATGTTGCCGAGTCAATAGTTTTTCAGATATTATGGGTAAGTATTTTTTTTTCAAATGGAACATCCTATTTGTTTTCATTGCAATCAATTCAGCGACGCCTCATTACTTATTTCTCCAAATATTAGATTTCAAATTAATGCAGTTTTCGAAATATGACAACATGGCTTTTTCGTTCAAAAGTCTGGGAACGTTCCAATATTTTCGATACGGTTCAAAAAGAATTCCTGAAATTTTTTACAAGGTAGTTTTTGATGATGACCGATTAAATGGTGATATCGGCAATGTTGCCGAGTCAATAGTTTTTCAGATATTAAGGGTAAGTATTTTTTTTTTCAAATGGAACATCCTATTTGTTTTCATTGCAATCAATTCAGCGACGCCTCATTACTTATTTCTCCAAATATTAGATTTCAAATTAATGTAGTTTTCGAAATATGACAACATGGCTTTTTCGTTCAAAAGTCTGGGAACGTTCCTATATTTTCGATACGGTTCAGGAAAAATTCGTGAAAGTTTTTACAAGGTAGTTTTTGATGATGCTCGATTAAATGGTGATATCGGCAATGTTGCCAAATCAACAGTTTTTCAGATATTGAAGGTAACAAATTTTTTTCAAATGGATCACCCTATTTGTTTTCACTGCAATCAATTCAGCGACGCCTCATTACTTATGTCTCCAAATATCAGATTTTAAATTAATGCAATTTTCGAAATACGACATCATGGCTTTTTCGTTCAAAAGTCTGGGAACGGTCCAATATTTTCAATACGGTCAAGAAAAATTCGTGAAATTTTATACAAAATGATTTTTGATGATGTCCTATTCAATGCTGATATCGGCAATGTTGCCAAATTAAAAGTTTATCAAATATTGAGGTTAACTCAATTTTTCCAAATGAAAAACCCTATTTATTTTTATTGCAATCAATTCAGCGCCCTTCGTTACTTATGTCTCCAAATATCAGATTGTTAATTAATGTGGTTTTTGAAATATGAGAACATGGTTCGTTGAAATGTCTGCGAACGGTCCAATATTTTCAAAGAGGCTCGAGAAAATATAATGAAATTTCCCCACAAACTGGTTTTTGTTAAAATAACTTTTTATAGTTGAATTCTTTTCCAATAGAGTTTTGAATCAAATAACAGAAACTGAAAACTATCTGACTATGCTATTCTGTAACATTTCCGTTACAGAATAGACCCACAAGTGCTCAAAATGTTTGCCATCATTTGCTAAACAATAGCCCAAGCGGTCATAAAATTCCCTCAAGTTATTAGTTAGCATTTGAGGCGTGATTGAAAAAGCTGCCTGACATATTTGACTTTTTAGGATTTCTGAATTTACTGGTTGCTCAAACTACATCAATTTGAAATCTGATATTTGGAGATATAAGTAATGAGGCGTCGCTGAATTGATTGCAATGAAAACAAATAGGGTGTTCCATATGAAAAAATTGAGTTATCCTCAATATCTGAAAAACTGTTGATTTATTTAGACTTCCAAAACACAAAAACAATTGCCACCAAGAAAACTCTGCAAACCAGGATCATCCGAGAAGCTCTTGAGATAGAGAAGCGCCCCAATTGACTCAACACTCGCAACGACGGACGTAGACTTCCCAATACCTGGAAGCCTCTCAGTGCACGCATCAACTCCTTTCCCACCAACCATGTTCCCGCACACAGCTCATCTAGCGCCAACCATGTTCCCGCACACAGCTCATCTAGCGCCAACTCAGTTCCCGCCCATAGTTCACCTCGCTCCAATACATTGCACACGGTCATTACTGCCACGTCCACTATAAATACAGTCCCTCAACCCACAATTCCTCAGTTTTCTCGAAGGAGTAGGCAGATTGAGACCTTAGAGAGAGCCAGTGACGAGACATGGGGAGTAGGCAGATTGAGACCCCGACGTCAAGTCACAAAAACCTAACGTAATTATACATGAGGAGTAGGCAGATTGAGACCTCAGCATAGAATTACGTTTCATCATTTTATTAATTTTCTTTCTTTTTCAGTTCTTGAAAATGGCTCCAAAATCGGAGCCGAAACGTCGAATTTCAACACATTCTAGACGCGGTTCAACCCGAACTTTTAGTTTTCGACTCTTTGACTCTTTGACTCTATATATAAGTATAGGAACTAGTCGGAATGCTTTCTGTGGTTCCTATAGATGGCTCTGTGGCTACTTCCTTAGTGTGAACCTGAGTTATCGTTGAAACATTTGAAAAAAGCAAATAATAATCAATTGTAGGATGACAGGTATCATGAGGGAGGTAATGTATGGTCAGTGAAAAATTCTATGGAATTTTCCATCTCAATCCGACTTACTCTTGGTTCGCTACCGTCAGCACGCCATGAGGTAAATTTCATCTTCAGAAAGGCTTTGTCGTCTGAGGGTGATCAAACTCCAGAATAACTGAAAATCCGATCTTGGAGAGATTCCATGCTCGAGCAACCTATTGACGAATCCGATTATTATGAATTTGAAAATTTGAGATGTTTGAAAAGTATTTTTCCAAATTTCCTACTCTTGGTTTGATTTCTTCAATATCAGTAATAACTGATTATTCTCGAAGTCACATTTTATTTGATGGGGAGAATAATATAAGTCCTTTCATCACTCTGATCTTAATTCGAACAGTTGGATAAAGCAGTCAATTTTTTTAATTGGAATTTCAGGCTGTTCGATCAGAATTGGATAGAACAAGGAGAAACATCATATTTTTCGTAATTCATGAAACACTATCAACTTCTAACTAAAATCAATTCACAACCACGTTGGACGAGTAGGAAAAACAATTTTCTTCGTGATTTGTCTTTTTTGGGTACTATATCGATTATCAGTTGGTTGTCAAGTTGATTTACTTCAATTAGACGAAAGAAATACCAACACTTTTAAAATCAATCTATACCTACATCGAACAATCAGAAAAAACATATTTTTAGTAATATTCTTGGGTATAAGCTAGGTTATAAGTTGATGTGTTAGGATGACTCACTATGGGGAGGTACGATCACATGAATGAAATACGAGTAACTTCCGAATTTGGACACAAGTTGAACAAATAGAAGAACTTTTTTTTTTTCGTGATATTGCCTTTTTTGTACTAGCTCGGTAATTGGATGGTATATTGGATTGAAACACTCATAGAAATGAAGCTTTCGATAAAAAATGAAGAATATCCTCTTTGAAACAATATAATAATCTCTTATTTGTTCGCGTTGGTGCAAACTAATGTTAGAAATTATACTTACCTGTTTCATTCATCTGATTGAAGCTCCCCATTAGTGAAGCATCCTAACACATCAACTAATAACCGAGCTCATACCCAAAAATCAATTTTCACGAAAAAATATGTTCATTGTACTTGTTCGACGTGGGTGCAAATTGATTTTAGAAGTTATTAGTGTTTCTTTCATATATGAAGGAGCGAGTGGAAGAAGGAGTCAAGTACCCAGTAAACATAAAAACATAACTTAAACATAACTGTTATATCACATTGTGACTTGGTGATGTTATTCAGAGATATGCTTGATGTTACAGATACGTTGCGTCCATATGCCTTTGTGCCTCTTTTAAATATTACAATGTAATGTTACATGTAATGTTAACATAAATGTATCATATTTTGCGCAACTTTAATGTGACTTTATTACATACATATAATGTTACTCAAAACATCTATGCAACATTTGTAAAATGTAACATCAGGGTGGAGCATATACTCATAGTTTACCAACACTTTTTTCTATATTTATAGGTATATTTCTGGAATTTCAGTAGCCACTTTTCAGTAGATGAATAACAACAATAGTAATTAAAAAAGTTATTCATCTACCAAAGAGTGGCGATTGAAATTCCAGAAATACAACTATAAGTGGAGAAAAATAAATGTTGTTAAACAATGAGTATAAGCTCCACCCTGTATACTAAGAAATAAAATATGTATATGAGGTGGTAATGATGTAAAACATACCAATCAATCAGCAAACTTTATTGTCAATGATTAAAATCTCATGGATAAAGCGTTATAAAACAAGACAGTTACATCATTAACAATTAAATTAAAATTAGCAGTAAAAAATATAATCTTGAATCACTATGAACAGACCAAAGTACCTAATAATATGACTTACCACCTGAATCAGATGAAAAATTTATTGATTGGTCTATCAAAGTTAAGTGTTATTAGAAGAATAATATTCTATTTCTTTTGAAGAATAAAAACAGATATCACTGAATCAATAATTATATGGTTGTTATTGTCTCGGTCACTTCTCCTTTCTTTTTAGTTTCTGCTCTGCTAATGTCATCCAATCCATCACTATGAGTCAAACTCTTCATCTGTGATTGAACTGCAACCATCTTTTACATATTCTGAAAATATAGTCATTACAGTCACTGAAAACTCATATTAATCTTTATGATATAAGAAAACGACCATCCAATAATTATTAATAATTCTAAGTTGCCCCTAGAGGTAAAAGAAAAATAATTACTTACATTTCAGTATGTCCATAATTATCAATTCAAAACTTTTAGATTTTCATCTTCGATTAGTTCGGAAACAACAACTGCTATTTAAGTTTTTGTAATCTGATCATTCAATAAGTACCAGTTTGTACATCAAAACTGATAGAGGAAAGTGAAAGGACACCACCAAACTGAAAAGAAAGAGAAAATGCAGTTAGTTTATTGATAATTTGTATTGAACAATTCAAGTGATTTCTCTACAATCTCAAGAAACGTTAATATTATATGATACCTAAAAACGACGAATTACAAAAAACAAGTTTTTCTGTTTGATAGATGGGAGTGCAAATTGGTTTCATCAGTTATTCTTATTTCTTTCATCCAATTGAAGCTCCCTATAAGTGAATAAACCCAACACATCAATCTAATAACCGAGCTGATCCACAGAAACGATTAATTATTGAAAAAATAGTTTCTCCCATATGTTCGACTTGGGTCCATATTGATTCTAGAAGTTTTTCCTATTTCTTTCTTGTTATCGAACATCGCCTTGAGTGAATTATCCTAACACATCAACTTACATCCATAAACAAATTTTTATGAAAAATACGTTATTTCTATATGTTCGATGTGGGTGCACATTGATTTCAAAAGCTCTGCATGAATGAATAAACCCAACATATAACCGAGCTAGTACCTACCTACCCAAAATGACCGATTATCAAAAATTTGTTTCTATTCATTGTTCCACGTGAGTACAAATTGTTTATAGAAATTATTCATAATGCTTCCATTTAATTGAACCTCATCATGAGTAAGTCGTCCTAACCTATAAACTATTAACCTAACTAATACCTAAAAATCAATTATCACAAGAAATATGTTCATTCTACTTGTTCGACGTGGGTAAAAATTGATTTTAGAAGTTGTTCGTGTTTTTTGTTTCATACATTATTAGGGGAAATGCGCAAAGGATTATAAGGTATATTTAAACAAATGGAGATTGGAACCTTTGGTGTAAATAAAATTCAAGGGAATGGAAATAACCAAAAAACACCAAAACAACGTCAATATCCTTCGACGCGCGTTTTGCCAACAAAGTTGGCATCCTCAAGAGTTCAAAAAATCAGTATGCCTCTTTTAGTCAGTTTCCTACACAGGTATTTTTTGGGTTCCGTGTGCAGTTTGATGATTAAGTATTGCGGGTGGTTTCATCTCTTTGAGTACATGTTGGATAACATGAAATGCGATGGTGGAGGTCTCAGATACGCGACTGGCCAATATGATGGCCATTCCAAGATATATTGACCATAGTGGAATTCTAGAGCTTTGGCTAGAAAGTGAGATCTACAGCGAGAATGTCTCAGAAGAGAGAGTGTTGTCAACAAAACTCTAGTTCGTAATAATAGGTTTTAGGTTTTTAGGTATCAGCTCGGTTATTAGTTGATATGTTAGGATGATTCACCCATGGTAAGGTTCGATCATATATGAAGTGGCAAGTGGAAGGAGGAGTTATGTTACAATTATATGTTTGTGAGAAAAATAGGTTTTACTAAAGTTAGCGTCCTTGATGTTTAATGTAACATAGCCCCTCCTACCACTGTGTATCTGCTCAGATATGAATAATGGAAGCAAATCCTGACGGGGCAAGTTACAAATACACATATCACCTCCTTCCATGACATAACCGAATATTTTCAGAAAGTGTTACCCACTAAACATGATACGTAACAAAAATATTTTCCAGATATAACTTTTGTGCAATTTTGTGATATTGGCAAACTAACATTATATTAATGTCATATTGACGTTTCCAACACAGTGTTTTCAACTATATGTTTATGTAACATCAAAATAATGTAACCAATAATATTCATTAGATAATACATATAATGTTGTTTATATGTTGCCCAGATATGTCTTAGACAGAGTAGTTATGTTATTTGTTCGATATTTTTGTCTAACCTTCTCAAAACATTACTGACATGTGTACAGAGAGAGCCTTGAAATTAATATTAGGTATCTTAAAGGTTTCTTAAATGTAATTTTGGGTAATGACCACGTCATGACGTAATTCATCTACGTAACTTAAAAAAATGATATCCACGTTCAAACAATATTACCCAGTAAATATGAAATAAATATATCACTGACGACATCGTTCATTTTATCCTAATAATCATGGCGGTCATGGTAGGAGTTTTGAGTTCATAGAATTAAAATATAACTCAAACTACTTAAAAGTGATTGGAATCAATAGGATTGCAAAACTCATAATTTTCATGGTAAGATTATGATTTTCCACTACTCCATCCACTAATTGTTATTTTATCATTTAGGTTATGTAGTGAATGTAGTGATATATCTACTATTGATTAGAGATTATCTACATATGATGCTATGAATAGTAGAAAAGCCATCAGTTGTGGTTCCTGCTAATCAGATATTGGACAGTATGGAAATGGTTGCTGACATCTGGAGCTGTGTCAAATTATTTTGAACCGATTGATCAAGGAATTTTTGGAACTGAAACCAATGAATTTAGCTTGCTGAAACAACAATATTGGAGCTGCTTAATTTGTAAGTGAACTTAAAATTATATATTTTATACAGAGTGTTCTGATCTTTCTTAATTTCATTAATCTATGATAATATTAACGTTTCTTGAGATTGTAGACAAATCACTTGAATTGTTTAATAAAAATTATCAATAAACTAACTGCATTTTCTCTTTCTTTTCAGTTTGGTGGTGTCCTTTCACATTCCTGTATCAGTTTTGATGTACAAACTGGTACTTATTGAATGATCAGATTACAAAAACTTAAATAGCAGTTGTTGTTTCCGAACTAATCGAAGATGAAAATCCAAAAGTTTTGAATTGATAATTATGGACATACTGAAACGTAAGTAATTATTTTTCTTTTACCTCTAGGGGCAACTTAGAATTATTAATAATTATTGGATGGTCGTTTTCTTATATCATAAAGATTAATATGAGTTTTCAGTGACTGTAATGACTATATTTTCAGAATATGTAAAAGATGGTTGCAGTTCAATCACAGATGAAGAGTTTGACTCATAGTGATGGATTGGATGACATTAGCAGAGCAGAAACTAAAAAGAAAGGAGAAGTGACCGAGACAATAACAACCATATAATTATTGATTCAGTGATATCTGTTTTTATTCTTCAAAAGAAATAGAATATTATTCTTCTAATAACACTTAACTTTGATAGACCAATCAATAAATTTTTCATCTGATTCAGGTGGTAAGTCATATTATTAGGTACTTTGGTCTGTTGATAGTGATTCAAGATTATATTTTTTACTGCTAATTTTAATTTAATTGTTAATGATGTAACTGTCTTGTTTTATAACGCTTTATCCATGAGATTTTAATCATTGACAATAAAGTTTTTTGATTGATTGGTATGTTTTACATCATTACCACCTCATATACATATTTTATTTCTTAGTATACAGGGTGGAGCTTATACTCATTGTTTAACAACATTTATTTTTCTACACTTATAGTTGTATTTCTGGAATTTCAATCGCCACTCTTTGGTAGATGAATAACTTTTTTAATTACTATTGTTGTTATTCATCTACTGAAAAGTGGCTACTGAAATTCCAGAAATATACCTATAAATATAGAAAAAATTGTTGGTAAACCATGAGTATATGCTCCACCCTGATGTTACATTTTACAAATGTTGCATAGATGTTTTGAGTAACATTATATGTATGTAATAAAGTCACATTAAAGTTGCGCAAAATATGATACATTTATGTTAACATTACATGTAACATTACATTGTAATATTTAAAAGAGGCACAAAGGCATATGGACGCAACGTATCTGTAACATCAAGCATATCTCTGAATAACATCATCAAGTCACAATGTGATATAACAGTTATGTTTAAGTTATGTTTTTATGTTTACTGGGTACTTGACCCCTTCTTCCACTCGCTCCTTCATATATGAAAGAAACACTAATAACTTCTAAAATCAATTTGCACCCACGTCGAACAAGTACAATGAACATATTTTTTCGTGAAAATTGATTTTTGGGTATGAGCTCGGTTATTAGTTGATGTGTTAGGATGCTTCACTAATGGGGAGCTTCAATCAGATGAATGAAACAGGTAAGTATAATTTCTAACATTAGTTTGCACCAACGCGAACAAATAAGATAATATTGTTTCAAAGAGGATATTCTTCATTTTTTATCGAAAGCTTCATTTCTATGAGTGTTTCAATCCAACATACCATCCAATTACCGAGCTAGTACAAAAAAGGCAATATCACGAAAAAAAAAAGTTCTTCTATTTGTTCAACTTGTGTCCAAATTCAGAAGTTACTCGTATTTCATTCATGTGATCGTACCTCCCCATAGTGAGTCATCCTAACACATCAACTTATAACCTAGCTTATACCCAAGAATATTACTAAAAATATGTTTTTTCTGATTGTTCGGTGTAGGTATAGATTGATTTTAAAAGTGTTGGTATTTCTTTCGTCTAATTGAAGTAAATCAACTTAACAACCAACTGATAATCGATATAGTACCCAAAAAAGACAAATCACGAAGAAAATTGTTTTTCCTACTCGTTCAACGTGGTCGTGAATTGATTTTAGTTAGAAGTTGATAGTGTTTCATGAATTACGAAAAATATGATGTTTCTCCTTGTTCTATCCAATACTGATCGAACAGCCTGAAATTCCAATTAAAAAAATTGACTGTTTTATCCAACTGTTCGAATTAAGATCAGAGTGATGAAAGGACTTTTATTATTCTCCCCATCAAATAAAATGTGACTTCAAGAATAATCAGTTATTAATGATATTGAAGAAATCAAACCAAGAGTGGGAAATTTGGAAAAAAACTTTTCAAACATCTCAAATTTTCAAATTCATAATAATCGGATTCGTCAATAGGTTGCTCGAGCATGAAATCTCTCCAAGATCGGATTTTCAGTTATTCTGGAGTTTGATCACCCTCAGACGACAAAGCCTTTCTGAAGATGAAATTTACCTCATGGCGTGCTGACGGTAGCGAACCAAGAGTAAGACGGATTGAGATGGAAAATTCCATAGAATTTTTCACTGACCATACATTACCTCCCTCACGATACCTGTCATCCTACAATTGATTATTATTTGCTTTTTTCAAATGTTTCAACGATAACTCAGGTTCACACTAAGAAGTAGCCACAGAGCCATCTATAGGACCCACAGAAAGCATTCCGACTAGTTCCTATACTTATATATAGAGTCAAAGAGTATTTCAGCAGTGAAAACAATAAACATTTCACATGTGGAATAGAGCATACAGAGCAAAAGTCAACATTTTCATCAAATGAAAATTGATTTTAATATTTCAGCCTCTCACATTTTTTTTCTAATAGGAGTTTCGTCGGCAAACATCGAACAGAAAATAATCCAACAGCTTCATATAACTACCGAATTACCTCTGTCCAACATCTGGCAAAGCTTTTCCACGAGAACACACTTGCAATGCTTCTCAACAACTACTGCTTCTTGTAACAGCTAGCTGCAACTACATTAAAATTGTTCATAAAATTTATAGTGTTATGTTAACCTAAATAAGATCAAAACGCGTCATAATAAATGAAATTACTTTGAGATACATCCACAAAAATAATTCTTGTGAAGAACCGTTCTGAGGCCACAGCACTAATGTCCATTTCCATGTTCAATACTAAGGGCCTCAATCACAAAAAGAATACAGAAGGTAACCTTGAATTACATTTATAAATAATAGGCCTCAAAGCTATTTGATCAAGTTATTCATTTGGACTCATTACTACAAGTGAAGAAGTTAGTGCTCGATTGCTTTCCCTAGTGTTTCTTTCCATGTTTAACTAGACGAGCCTCAACTACAAAAAAAAAAACAATCAATTTACCTGAATCACATTCAATAGGCTGGAGAGTTATTCGATTAAGATATTCATTTGGAATAACTACAAGTGAAAGAGTTTGTGATCGATCACTTCGTATTCACATAAAGAAATCTTCGGAAGGATAAAACACCAAAAAGATTCATGTGTGGTATTCGTAACAAGTCTAAAAGCGAATGAAAGAATATTTGCACTCAATTTGCCTATTTTGCTATGCGCTATTTTTTCAATAATGCATTTCATGTAATGAGATGTTTTAATCTGAAAAACTTTGTATGATTTCAAACTTCGAAGATTTCACCTATAATTTTGAATATATTTTGAAGTACCAACATTTTGTAAATGATTTCAGTTCCTAAAATCCCAAAACATACTTACAATTTTGAATTCAAATTAAGAAAGAGATGTGAGAGGTTTTATACTGGACTATCATTAATAATACTCCCTCATAAACCTCATAGCCTGGCGGGTAGAGGACGGCTATTATTATTATTTGCCGTGGCGCTCCGGGGCGACTTACTGATATTGTCGGTGGTGTATTCACTTTCCAGCTGTAGGAAAACCCGGAAAACCTACAGCACCCCCCCGGTTGGTCGGTGCGCACTTCAAGCTAGCACCAGACGTCGGGATTGGCATCTAGGCAACTCACATCACACTTGATTCACAACAAGGCATGTGGCCACCTAAAGAGACCCGTGTACATGAGAAAAAAGATTCCGTACCTGAGCCTCGAACGTCTGTCTGACGCGAGCTTGAAGTTCCACGGCTAGAGACCTTAGCCACTGAGCCACCGACCGACCATTAATGAATATATTTGTTAGCCGTTTTCCACAAAATAAATAGTCTTGATTGAATGTAATTACTATTTGTCTGTTTTCATATCATTCAAATGAATATTGATATTTTCTCCATTAGTAACTAAAACTTACAAATCTTTCTAGGAAATAATAAAAAAACTGTGAGTTTATTATATTTTCCGTCAGTTAACCCTCAATCAATATTTCATATTTTATTGTAAACTTGTCATATTACAAACAACCATTGGATCGTTGATTTTTATCACAACAAAATAAAAATATGAATACTATATATTTACAACAATAATTTAATCCTACACTAATGAATAAATAATTGTCTTTGAGATATTGACTACACGAACAAATATCAATATATCAGGATCAAATAGTCTTCAACGATTTAGTATCTCTGAGTTATTTGTTTGATCCAGTCAAGATAGTGCGACACTTTGACATAAACTCCAGGCACACCATTCTGGCCACAGCCTATTCCCCAACTGACTACGCCAACTATTTGCCAAGTACCACTTCTTTCGCATACCATTGGACCACCACCATCACCTTTGCAGGCATCTTTTCCTTCCTCACCTCCAGCACATATGAATCCTGGGTGGAGTTTAAAGTCGTATCCAAGTCTAGTTTGCTGCAGTTGTCTTTGGCATATTGCATTATTCACCACTGGTACATCTACTTCCTTCAAAATGTTTTGATATTTTCCAAAATCGCCAAAAGCATCTTTGCCCCATCCTGTGGTCCAGCATCTCGATCCGGTATATTCATCATGTACATGAGGTAAGCAAGCGGGACTGATATGGGGATGTTTCGACCAGTCAACAGGCGTATCCATACGTAAAATAGCAATATCATTGTATAAGGTTCCGGCATAAAATTCTGGATGGACATGAACAGATCCAATATCACGTTCGATGTATGGATAGAATTCTACATCATGGTTCACGTCCCACTCTCCCAAACGAACTCTCAAATCGAAACCAGTGTAACTGAAATATTGAATATTATTGATAACAAGCAATCAATTGATAAATGTATACTCACGATTTCACACAATGAGCAGCAGTGATGATATGTAGAGAATCGATCAGTGTTCCACCACAAACATAGACACTCTCTTTGGGATCTTTCTTCAGAATAGCCACTTGCCATGGATATTCCCCAAACTCGCTATCACCATCAACATATACAGGATTTTTTATTCGTCCATTTATTCCTTGCGAATTTCGTGTACCGCACTGGCGATTCACCTGAGTGGGTTTGGGTTGAAGTTGTCTCCTACAACAAACATACCTTGGCCCACATGTTCGAAGATGACCAATTTCGCCACTAAACTGTCGCTGTAAAACAAAAATCAAATCAGTTACAGTCACTTTCACTGAAAATCTTTGTGAGTAACATTACCTCGCTGACTTTTTTATCAGATTCTTTTTGTTTGATTTCTCGTCTTTTTCTGCTGGTGGGAAATTTTATGGGATTCGGGGAGGGGCTATATTCGAGACTTTTAGCGCTCTTATGATCAGAGATTTTGTTGAATGATATCGAGTTATCATGATCACCTGGCAAATAATTTGGTGTTGCGTAACTAGTAACTCCATTGATATATTGTTGAGTATATTGTAGCAAATCATTATTGTTTATGTGCGTCGAGATATTTTCATAAGACCTGCCATTATGAAAATTACCAAAAAAAAACATCCCCATTTTCAATAGGATGGTAGGAATATGGCCTATGAGAATAAGTATTATGATGAAAAAATGGTTCCGAAAAACTAGTGGCATATCCGGGTTGAGAATTGGGATAATTCAATGAAACTTCATCTGGTAATGGAGAACCATCGTTGTACTCTGATATGAACGGAGGCGTTTGCTCAATGGCGTAGGGATGGTCGAGGTTAAATCCATTGGTTTGATGACTATAAGAATGAGGAATTTTATGAACATGGTAATGTTTGTGTTTGTTGAATACAACCGATTTTTTATATGACAAGAGATCTTCAAATTTATGAACAAGATAGTTGTTTGGGGTTACGTGAATATTAATGAATGGTTTTATTTCTTTATTACCATAATCATCTTTTGTAACTTGAAGCGAAATGAGAGGATTTACAGATACTAGACCGAGATTGATACCGGTTGCTCCAATTGATTCACCGTAAGGATTGACTGAAGGATTTGGGCCGTGAGGATTTATTGGGTATCCGCCACCCCCTTGTTGTGGTAAGCCGAAGGAAATGCCGAAAGTTGGTTTGATTTTCTTCATATCTATCGATCCTAGAGATCCGTATTGACGCTGTAAAAATACAGCTCATTTACTGATTTCAAATTGAACGTGATTTAGTTCATCCGACACCTAGGATATGTTAAAGGACACGAACATTTGCGGTAGTAATTATTTCCCTGAACTCCAAGTGTCTCCATCCGAATATATATATATATAATTAGTTGTTTTAGTAAGATTCCAGATGAAATTCCGTTATTTTCAAAGGAAACAAACACAAATAGACCATTGTTTTCTGTACAGCCCAAATTTTAATCATAAACACATGAACATACTTACAGGCTCTGGATCATCATGTGTTTTCTTCTCTGCGGGAGCTTCACGTTTGCTTATGGTTTTTGTATTCGCTGTTCCTTCTTCAATCATTTCTTCTGTAGAATTGGATGCATATTTATTTGAAGCTTGAAGGGTCGATGTAGTGTTCATGTCAGTGTTATCTTTTCCTTCATCTACAAAAGCCTCAATACCAGTCTTCAAACTTCGTGGATCAAGAGGTAAATACAAATCGTTTTTACGACCGATGACATCATGAGGCAGACACTGGTCATGAGGAACACAGAAACAGTTGAGTTTTTCAGATGTTGAAGACTCCAAACCTGCATATTTATCCGCATAACCGGATTGTAGATAGTTGTTGCTTAATGAATTGAGATTAAGTTCTTTTTTGTAGAGCCCGGAACTACCAGATGATCCAAAGTTTCCAAAATGTTGAACACCAAAACTTTCAGATACAGGTTTAGTCGATGTGAAAGAATTGACACCAAACGAAGGACCACCGTAATTTGCTATGGATTGACCACCGTATGATGTTGCACCACCACCAATCGTTCCGAATGTAGAACCGCCATGAGTGAAAGGATTTTCATTACCAGAACTATAATGACTGAATCCATCAGAACCTGTGGAGCTGAATCCTGACGTTGGTGGCTTATTAAAGGCAGCAGAAGATCCGAATGAACCGAAGGAATCATGGGAATTGAAAGAATTCGAAGTTAGGCCGGCTGAGGCTGAGACTGAAGCAGTAGAAATTTGAATTGGATTGGAAATTGAGGCAGGCTTACTTGCTCCATCGAGATTGTGATGATAGTGATGATGAACATGTTCTAAAGCTCCAGAAGCACTTGTCGATCCGCCATTCGTCGATCCCGCACCACCTTGGGCATTCACTGTTATTTCCACCCTTTTATCCTTTTGAATACTTGACTGTTGCTCGAACTTGTAAGGTGGAAGAACTGGTTCAATAGGCCGAATAAATTCATTTGGCGAATTTGAAAGAAAGCCTGGTGGCTTAATAAATAGTTCAGAACCTTCGTAGAATCCTCCATTCAACTCTGGTTTTCCATAAAATGGCTTAGGAGGTATAGATGATCCGAATTGACGACGTGGTGGTTTGCTATGGTGAGAAGATTGTGGAGAAATAAATTTATTCGGCGGGCCGTACCTTCCAGGTTGAATGTAATTTCCTGTTGAGCCGGGGGGGCCAGAAAAAGGAAAAGGCTTTGACGGGCGGCCATAATTTCCTCCCTTGGTTCCTTTAAGTGGTATTGTGGGAATTGGCTTACCCACCGGATTTATAGCAACAGGTTGGGCATAAACAAGTTCTTCTGGTGAAATGTATGGACGCTTTCCTTCTATATGTTCTTCCACATCACACTGAAAAAAAAAATAGGAAACGTTAGATTATATAATTGGATAATATAATTAGAATGTACCTGCATAAGTCCAAGATAACAAAGACGATCTTTGATAACATTTCTTGCTTCTCCATCATCTCCCTTCTGCAATGCGCTTTGAAAATTCGGATCACTATAAACTGCATCAAATCCATCTAAAGCTCTACCCTCTCTTGTTGAAGTGAGTATTTCATCAACAATATTTTCAACAGATGTTGAATTGAATTCAGTAGAACTTTCCACAAATTCACTTGGAGATGTCTGAAAGTTATCGTTCTGTGCTTTCCATGACCAATCGTTCTCTTGAGATGTGATACAGTGCATAGAGAGAACTATCAACAGAATGAATGTAAGCCACATATCTGAAAAAGGATAAATTGAAATTATTTTATATTTGGGTTAGTCTGCTCTCATTTCTAGAGAAAATGGTGGATTCAAAAAATATTCTCTTTGGTTCTCCCCTCTCAAGGAATAAGGAATAAATGAAATGGTATATGCAATGAGAGAAAGGACCAAACAAACACTCTTGATAGTGTATTCGTTATTGTTTATAGTGGCATTGACTGCTGTGATCACTAGCCACTATGTGTTCTGGGTAGACTTTCTTCCTAATTCCATACGCCACCTTAGGAGCAGCACTGTTAATTTGAATCGTACAGGACTCACCTCAGTGAAGCCCCGAGATTTCAACAATTCAATTGGTGATATAAAATCTAAAGAAATCCTAACTTCAACAGAGACTCGAACCCGGTACCCTAATCCCTGGAAACGGACGCCTTACCATTGCGTCATGCCCCGGCATGGTATCATAATGTTATTCGTATAATCTCTCTATGAGTCATGCCAAGTAGAAAAGTTAACAGTCTTGAATAACTTTTCATAATAATTATTTTTGATATCGTCAAAAATAAAAGTAGGTACTTTACTTTTTTACCAAAGGATCCCGCACCATTCTTATGGAAAATGGCTTTCGGGTAGATTCCCTGAATTTTTGGTATGCTGCAGATTTTGACTTTCTCCGCAAAAGTGTCCATGGGCACGAAAAATTGGCAGACTTGTTTTTTAACAATTCTGAGAATTGACAAAACGCCTATTCATTCTGATAATACCATGCTTCAATGATGGTACAATGACATCTTGATCTCGTATCCATTGCACCTTTTCGTTTTGTGCTCTACAACAGGTTGAACAAAGAAAAATTCAATTCGAATAATTCTGAACCAACCAGTGGTAGTTCTCTGATGAGAATTGAAAATTCAATTTAGCCTCGATGAACACCTTCAATCTTGATCGAAGTTAACTGACTTCATTGTTTTTCGTATAGGGTGGTTGAAAAATAGAGGTTCCTGAACCCGTACTTTTGAATATACGGATTTTATTGATACTCTATATACTACACCGAATACCAAAATAGGCTATTTTCGAGCAATTCTTCTTGTTGAAAAATATAGCACCGTTCTTGATGTGTACTAATTTTCATACATTTCTGATACGTCCTCAAGAGAAAGAAGATACCAGAACTTAATCGCACTGTATTTAAAATGAATAATTGCCGTTTTTTTGTTAATATTATTAACGCTATCTGGTAGAAGTCCATTTTTGGCTCAAAGTGGAGTAGGTATAGTATGGATGAGTAGAGAATAAATTTACACAATCATATCTAAAACTCATCATATTTGAATCAGTGACTTGAATATGAACATTTACGGCACCGACATATTTTCATGTGGGAGTGTGTCACAGCACATAAATTATTTTATACCGAACGAGTATCAATTGATTTTGGGTTGCTTTACGGGGCGGAAAATGAAGTTCTCATCAACTCAAAGCTAACTCGTTATTAAGGAAAGCCGTTACCTCTTTTCCTGTAATCACAAACTATCCCCTAGATTTTAATTGCAGAGCCACCAGTGATGTGAATAGACCTTTAGTATTGTATGTCTTCATTACATTGATGGAATATTTCTCACGTTTGTCTCTTGCATACTTTCACTAAGCTGATTGTGATACCGATTGGCATACAAAAAGAGTTTTGCTAAGTGAATATTGATGTTTTATGTTATCGCATTCGTTCAGAATATAATGATAATACACCTATATCTCCTCAAACGAAACGAATAATTTCGACTAAGTCGAAATACTCTTCTCTCTACGCATTCCCACAAAGTTGAGAATATGGGGCAAATTACTTACAGAAACCAACTTTTTTCCCTTACTCTAACATCCATTTGGGCAACTTTCTTCGAGAAGGACACAATTTCACGTGCTGGTTCTAATATATTTCTCCTTGCCTAACAACCAATTAGGGGATCATACATTTTTAATTTCAGCCAATATAAACGATACTGCACTGACTGCTTGTCGCTGTATTGCTAAAGGCTGAAACACAATGGAAGTTTTGGGTTTTTAATTTTAATTTTCGTAATTTTGTATTTTTTTTTTAACGCGAAACTATCATAGCCATTATTATTCTGATAACGCCTCATAAACAATCTTGTTGGTGAAATTTAAACTCAATTTTTCAATTCTATTTTGCACCTTGTTTTATTTGTAAAATTGATGTCCAAAATTCCAAAACTTAAAACTTATTACATAAAACTTCCATTGTGTCTACGGCTTAAAGCTGTAAAACTTTGGTTTTTGTTTTACTATCTGTCATTTGAAAATAATGATCTAACTTATAAACTTATTTCATCACGAAAAATATTTAAGTACTTATTTTTCATATGGATGTAGGTACTTGACATAAGGCAATATATAAATAATCCATCCTTTCGCCCTTTTTCCTACACGAACCGGAAATGATTCAATGTTTGCCGATAATCGTAAAGTATAGGAAAATGTGTGAAAGGCTATATTATTCATAATCAATTTCAATTTTATAAATTATAAACGACAACTTAATGTGTTTTGATTAGTTTTGGTATTTTTCAACATGAACGATCGGTGGGGACAAATTAATATCCATCAATAACTCAGATGCTGCAGATGAGCAGAGTGTTCCATCGAATACAGTTAGATATAAAACAACAAGTACCAGACCATTTAACAATTTTTGCACGAATATGAGTTTATTAACAACATAGTAAAATAAAAACTAAGCAGCTTGACAACTTGTGGAATACAGCGACAAGCTGTTGTTGTATATTCACCGTAGTATCGTTTCTATTCGCTCAAATTCAAAATGTAAGGTCCACTGATTGGTTGTTGAGCAAGGAGATATATTGTTATCTTCACAATTTTAACTTGCAACGAATTGATGACAAATTCATAAAAGAAATATTCTACCAATATCACAAAAAACTAACCTATTATCATGTACCAATCAATCAGTATCACTACATACTTAGTACATTGATTCAATGCCTGGGGTGTTATTTTCAAATCTTTCGCATACGAATTAAAATAAAATGATTTGAAAATAGCATCCCTGATCTTATATTGAAGTGAACTCTATTTTTGAATACTTCTTTTATTGATATTTAATAAAGGAAACCGGAAAAACAAGTAGTGCCCTTACAACTTCGTAATGTATAACTTTCCAAAACTATATTTGAATAATCTGAAATCATTCATCAGTGCTTAGCTTACTGAGCTCTTCAAAAATACAAGTTACAAATACACGCACGATTCCTATCATATCTGCTGTATTTCACAATACTAAGGAACCGTTAGTAAGCGAAAGTAGGATACACGTAGGTACTTGACCAATTTTTCCGTTTCTCCCATAATCTTAAACGGTTGGCAAGTTGAAATTAAGTAGATTTGTAGATTTTAATATACGAAAATATACTTAACTGATTGAATATCATTTTAAATTATTGTTTTTTAAATAATATATGAAAAATTATCGATGGGACAGTAATATAGGGGAAGTTGGGGGAATGGCGGCCACCAGGGTAAACCGGACATCTATTACTCACGTAGATTGCTAGTTTGTTAAAAAAAACATGTTCTGCCATCTAGTGGTGGACTACTGAACCTGCAGAAAAGCCGTAGTGGCGGTTTTTCATTTATCAGCATATATTAATATTTTGTGACTATCGCTAAGAAAAATTCCCGGTGTGAACAAAGGTAAATAGTACTTCAGTTTGATTTGAAATCATTGTTAAACGTGGGCATATTAAACTTTGAATACTTCAAACAGCTTCTATCGATTGAATGGAATAAACTATACAAATCATGGGGTAATGACAGCATGCCGCGATTACCCCATAAGGTCATTTATAACGTGCTAGGAATCGCACATTAAAAGGTGAGACCTCGTTAATCCTCAGCTCGCACAAGTTCCGACTTCTGAGAGCTGTCGTTCGTAGGGGGAAAAACCAATAAAGCAGCATGGTCTGCTGATCAAATCAAAAATGCTCTTGCAGCTGTAGAAAGTGGAAGACCACTGAGACAGGTAGCCCGATGTTTCAGAATTCCTAGAACTACTTTGCAAGCAAGAATAAAAAACAATAAGTTGGCACATAAATACTCTTCCTAACTTCCATAAGGGGTAATTATGGCCACGGCTGTGATGACCCCACATGCCTGGGGTACTGACGGCTAAGCATTCTTTTTATTTTATTCCATAAGAAATTGTAAATTCGTTATATTGGTCTTTTATTGATAAATACATGTTTATTTACATCTTGCCTAATTATTCATTCCAAATCAGAAGGTGAATATATTTTATTACTAGAGTAATGGGGGAAATGGCTTGGGGGCCGCTATTCCCCCAACTCCCCCCTACAGGGTGTTTTCTAACTACGGTTCCTAACTGCAGGGGATTATTCCTAAGGTCATTTTAAGACTATTGCTTCGTTTCTGAGATACAGGGCGTTGAAGTTTAAAAAAAGGTAATTATGAAATATCATGAATATCCTAGAACCTATGTGGTTGAAATTTGATATATTCATTTGAACTAATAAGGCGCTCATTTAGCTCTAACTAGATTGAAATGATTAGGGCCAGTGGCGACTCAGTGGGCACCACAACCAAAAATATTGTAAAAAGAAGTACGCCTCTGTTTTTTTTTTCGCATATATTTAGTTTATGCAGCTGAAAATATGAATCTATGGTCTTTTGTATTTTCTTCATATCTACCCTCGTTTTTGAGAAAAAAAAAAAAAATAAAAGCCACTCTAATGCATGTCGTGAACACATGCATTGGAGACCAGCTGACATTGATAGTACAGTTTTTCCTACACATATTTTATTTCAAAAAAGTTCTTTTGTTTTGGATTATTGGATTAATAGTATTTTCTAATAAACCTTTTTTTAATGGTAACCCCCCATATCTTAGAAATGAAACAACTCCACGCATATGGTTCATGGAAACTTTTCTTCCTCAAATGACCTAACAAATCATCCCCTGTAATTGGGAGCCGTAGTTAGAAAACACCCAGTATTTATCCAAAGGTTTTTCGCCTCCCTTTTAATAACTGTGACCAATGCGCTCTAACGACTACCAGTAAATTCAAACCATTATTTGTCAGTATCCACGAAATTCCTTTTATTTTCATAATTCATTTTTTGAATTCTTGCAATATGCTGTTTATTGCATTTGAGTAATCATTCATATTAAAAGTTTAATACTAATTCTGATTATCGAAATGTTTTCAAAAATTACCCTCAGGTATGAGATAATTTCTTGCTTAGATTTCAGTATACCTACCTACCTCTGTTATATCAATATTCCAAATCCCAACAAGAATGTGATTCCACAGCAAAACTCATCAGATACGAACCTGTACAATTTTAATTCACTTTCTTTCCAAACAGCACTGGTCACAATGAAGGAGTAATTTGAATTGATATTCTGTTTTATAAGCTCCCTCCACTCAAGTCGTAGGATGTCACTTTCTATGAAAATGCAAGTGTTAGTGAATATGACGAACCCACTAGGTCGCTTACCTAACAGTTCTTTATATTAAAATAAATTTGAGTTCATGTAGGTACTTCAAGAGGGGTTGCTGAGAAAGAGTTTTGAGAATTGTTTATTGTGAACCGAAACGGATCTTACATATTAATTAACAATTTGGGTTTTCTTGCAATATTTACGATGTTGAACAGTTTTTAGTCGATGATATTTCATTGCAGTAGCGTGTTAATATTTCAGCTGGTTTGTTAAAACGCATCGCTACTATTTTTTGAAACTCTGGAGTATATAGGTATTTGTTTTTTTTTGTTTTTTACGAATCACCCAGGTTTTTGGAGAAAACCCCTCAAAAGCAGAGCTTGTGCGAGCAAGGGAGATCCGGGACCAACAGTTTAAATAAAAGTGGATTCCGAACCACTTAAGCTCAGTGGCAGGCTGTCCCGGGGATCGAACCCGGGCCGTCTGGGTGGGAGCAATTTCTCTAGCACCACGACCACTTCAATTGTCAATATATGCATCCCTGATATTCATATTCTTGGAAATTAATAGATCAACATTTCTATCGACAATATTTTTCTGCAGAATAAATAGTTGATGAACACAATTTTTCCTACACACACAAACACATAGAAGTATTTGCCTGATACAAAAATGGAAGCAAAAGCCACAACAATTTAATTATTGCGTCATTTTTTGAGGATATCTATTTCCTGAGCAGTATTGACTGGTACGCAATATTGAGTAATTATTGATTGCTTCTTATTATTTCTTGGTAAAATAGAACCAATAGGCCTGTGACAATTGCTGCAGCAGTAGTCATAATCTAGTACCTATTTTTAATGTATGCAATGTGAGGTTTTATTAAGAATGAGGATGTACACAATAAGCAGGTTGCGACTAAAATATTTGTATCTAGTGAGTACTTTTTAATCGCGATAAAAATGGCTGTTCATCAAATCGAGTAAGGGACTGTCACTTCAATTTTCCTCTTAATAGTTATGATTGTTGAGTATTGTTGACAAAATATGAGTTGTTTTGGAGAAGCTTCGTCTGAAAAAATCACAAAGAAACATATCAATTATTATTTTTAATAACTGCAACTACAAATACTCACTCGTTTTAATGAAGGTAATTATTTTTTAGTGCCAAAAATAATGGAACTTCTCTTTTATTGGATAAATTTCTTCCAACTCCTAATTTTTACATCAGTAATTTCACTCGAATAGCTGACATTAGTCGAAATTGATCGCAATTTTTACATGTCAGTTTTTCTCGAACTGATTTCAAAAATAATTTTTTTGAAACACGAAATTTTACTGTAACTTCAATTTCTGTCATGTCAGTTATGGTTGTTCAGTATTCTCGAATGAGTTGTTTTGGGGAAATTTCGTTCGAATAAATCACAAAAAATATTTTAACAGTTGTGATTTTATTAACTGCTCCTTCAAACAATATTGATTCACTGAAGGTGATTATTAGTTACTGCATATATTGTCATTGATTCATCCCACCAAAAATTATTTAAACCTTAATTTTATTCGATAAAATAAAAATACACCGCACGAAAACAGAAGAAATTGGCTATTGGTTGAACTGGTTGAGATTTTATTGTTATAGTGGAATCGGCCATTACAAAAATGTGTGACTTTTAATATTTTTTATTTTTGCTATACAGTGTCACCGTTAAAGTCCGCATCATATGGGATTTTTTTTATTATTCACTTATTGCAAATTTAGAGTTCGTGAACAGTTTGTGCTTTGAAAATAATGCAAAATGACGTTTACGATTGTTTTCTATCTATTGGCTACACCTGTCAAATTTGACATTTTTTCAAAAAAATCTCGGAATGTTAGGTCATTTCTCAATATTTCGAAAAATATTATAAGAAAAAGTTGTTTATTTTTCGGTTTCCTAACCACCTACCGAATTTTCGAATAATTTAAATTTGATGAAATCTGGAAAAAAACAGTTGAGATGTAATACACCCATCTGCTGGAAGAATTTTTTCTGTTTATAAAAAATATTTCTAACTGAATATTTTCAGAAAAATACAAATATGCTAAGAAAATAACATCATACTTGATGCAAAGTGGCTCTAGTTTCAATATTCCATAGCAAAATTTGCTTCAATTATTTTTATCACAATACATCAGTGAAGTAGAAAATACTTTAGGTCTATTGGTTTAGAAAAAAATTCGATGATTCGAAACTAGAGCCACTTTGCATCAACTATAACATAATTTTTTTAGCATTTTTGTATTTATTTGAAAATATCAGATTTAAATTATCCGAAAAAGTGTAAGGTTAAGAAAACGCGAAAAAAATCAAAGTTTTTCAAACTGGTTCAGATTTGGTAGGTGGGTAGGAAACAGAAAAATGAACAACTTTTTCCTATACTATTTTTCGAAAAATTTAGAAATATCCTAACATTTTGAAATATTTTTGAAAAAATTTCAAATTTGACAGGTGTAGTCAATCGATGGAAAACAATCGTAAACGTCATTTTGCATTATTTTTAAAGCAAAAACTGTTCACGAACTCTAAATTTGCAATGACTGAAAAATAAAAAAAAGGCCCATATGATGCGGACTTAACGGTGACACTGTATAAGCAGCTGGAATTCGTATTTGGGAAATGCTTTTGTAGGCGAAATAAGACAAATGGAAAATGAAAACATTGAATGGAATTCCTAAGCATGTACAATCTTATTGATTATTGTACATTAGGGTATATATGGGGCATACTCAAAAAAATATCGAACGTTTCTGTTATTAGATAAATTTCTAAGAGTTCAAAATGTTTCCTTCAGTAAATTTACGAGAAAAACTGACAGACAAAACTGTTTGATCTCGCTCGACCAATGGTCTTGCAATTTATCATGTTTTGATTGACAAAACTATTTCGTTGAAAAACAAAATGTTTCGGATGAGAAAAACTCTTGTTCTTTTACTGTTGATGAGAACTCATGCAAAATGCTGTAATATCCAACACAAACATTACTTCGATATTTACGACTCAATAAATCTCTGGCAATATCGTGAGAATATGTCTCCTTAATACATTTCCATAGCACGATAACGTTAAAAATATGTTGAGGATAACAGATTGTTATTTTTTCTTGGTTGTTCATCATTGTGATACTCTTGTAGAAACCAATATTTTTTTCTTTTGAATATAATTCATGAATGTTTCATTACTACACTCTTCATATCACTCGATACTGGCAAGAAATTTAAAAGGGTTTGGGATTATTGAAATCCATGTTCACTGTTCCACAAAAGCTCCTGAATGTCATAGTCTTGTCTTAATTTATCAAAATGAATGAGCAGGTACGTAGATTCGATTTATTACCTATTCCAAACTGTCATGAAACCAATATTTTTATAGATATGTTGCAGAGTCATAATAAGACATTTCATTCATTATTTTCCATTTCAAGTAAGAATGGAAAATTTCAAAAATATTCAAATGAATGATTCATTGCGAATCTTATTATTAATATGGACTAAATCATTTAGTGGAATTCAACGCAATGAAAACAAGCATATATTTTCTATAAAGCCTCGCTTTCGAACTCGCCTACTTCTCTTCCATAGATATTTTCTTTATTGATGTTTACTCTTTATTGATGTTTATTGATGTTTATTCCACTACAGATTCTGATTATATTTTGTTGCATTCTACTACACTATGGAGCAGTAGTAATAGGAATTTCATTATTTTAATCAACATACAAATAATAATTTTTCTCGAATCGAATGATACATATTAAAATGAACTAAAAAGTTTGAGAAAACGAGGCGAGTTTCAATGGGGAATTTCTTCACCTGACGACAATCAAGTATTTTCCATTAAAGAGCCAAAAAACACTGCATTTAACACACCATTTCAACATTTTTCTTTGAAAAATTATTCAAGTACTTAAAAATGAAAAATAAAATTGGGCATTCAAAATTTAAAGGGATTTGTTTCTATTTCACCATCTAGCAACATCGGCTACAAATTTCACAGGTAAGAAAGAACAACAAATCTGTTACGGTAATAAGTTGAACAGAGATGACAATGTTCTGAGCACCGACCTATAATAAAATATAGATTGGTGGTTCTGAGTCGTTCTGTGACATTTTGGGTACTGTGTGCCTAACCCCTAACAAAGACAAATATATTGACTATGGTACTTATTCTTCTAGCATACTACCATCTCCTACGTTTTGTAGGCGCTGTTGCCAACATGTTGATGGGAAACAAAACCTTTTAAAATTTAATCCCAAAATTTTAAAGAATAATTTGAATACTTTTCGCAGTAAAATTGAAAAACTCATGAATGAAACTCAACTTTATTTTGTTCGAACTTACATTTGCTCCAATAACGCAAATTGAGGAGAATTCCCCATTCATTTAGAAATCAAATCCTCCACATTGATATTACCTCATAAGTAAAATAAAGGATACCTGACGCAAATGTGACTTTTTCGATTTATTCCTCAAGAAATGTGTCTCAGATCAGCTTCTTTTATAACATAAGGTTATTTTCAATGAACTGGAAAATTGCCCGAGTTCAACCAGTTTCTAAAAAGGGCAGAAAACTAAATAGCAACATGGAGCATATGAAATATTAGGAACGATCGACAATATAGTAGATGTCATCACATATTTGGCAGCTATCTATCGGTGAAATATCTGACAGTATCCTAAGATATCTCCAAAGCATACGATCGAGTTCGGCACAAAGCACTTCTCGCCAAGTTATCATCTAATCCGATAGTCTACCTATAGAGGCTGGTGTACAGAAGTTATCCAGCATCAACACCGTTTCCTTTCCACAACAATCACTTTTTGAGAGCTACCTCACGCCCACCCCATTTCCTCCATTCCCATTAGCAGTATCCCCCCATGCATGGGAAAAACATGCCAAAATGGTCTCTCGAAAACCTAATGGTTTTTTGTTTCGTGTCAAAAGCTAAAAGCTATTTCACTTTCTGTTAAATGAATACTGGACCGCTGTTGCGGTATATCGAGTGCAGCCTCTGAATACGCACTGAAACTTTTAAATTCTATCGAAAGTAAAGAGCCATTCGTTTCGTCGATACTGCTTCGCTTACAAGTTTGCTCAATTTCCTGGTACACCTCAGAAAGATAAGTGATATGTCTCTGTTTTATAGATATTTTCTTTGACCATGCTCTTCTTATACATCTTTCATTGTCATTTGGGAGACATGTCAAACGTCTCTTTCCCAGTGCCCGTTCTTCTAACGAACGGCAAAGCCATAGAACTCAGAAGTTCAAGAAGAATATCAATTCTTTCCTACTTTCCGTCTGCTCTCACGAAATTTTCTGAACATTACAGGATTTCTCTTATCGTGGAATCCAGAACAAGAAAAAATTACCTGTGAACTTTGGAGTATTTTGGGATGAATACATTACTAAAATATATTAAATCAACTAGTTGATTGCCAATACAAATACGTTTCACAGCGATACTAATCAAATTACTAACCTGTATAATTTTAATTCACTTTCTTTCAAAGCCACTGGTCACACAGTAATGAAGAAGTAGTTTAAACCGTTATTGTGTTTTATAGATTCCCTCCACTGAAGTCGTAGGCTGACACTTTCTATAAAAATGCAAGTGTAAGTGAAGATGACGTACTCTCACAGAGGTTACTTATCTAACAACCTTCATATTATTTAAATAAACCCAAATTCCAGGTACTCTGAGAGGGGTTGTTGAGAAAGAGTTTAAGGAATTATATTTATTGCAGGTTGAAACGGACCTAACACATTATGTAACGTATTGGGTTTTCCTTCCAAAGTTTTGGACTATTCGATTTCATAAGTTCCTATTCAATGATATTTCATTGCAGAAGCATGCCAAATGCGTATTTATAATGTCGCGAAGGTCGACGAAGGCATTTTTTTGAAATTCTGATTTAAATAATCTTAAAACAATAATGTATCCATTCTTTGTTTACTCTGAATCTGCTTAACTGATTCCAAATAGTTTTTCACTGATAGAAAGCTACCCTATTCCTGAGTTATCAAGGCTATAATTGTTCAACCTGATGAAAATATGTTCAGTCCAAAATTTTAAACTTTGTAGTGAAATAGGAAAAAACCTGCTTTGCTGCCTTATCGGCGTGCGAACACCCAACGGTGAAATACCTCTATCCAAATAATATAATGATATAGAATGTATTCGTTTGTTTGTGTAAAGGGTGAGTCAGAATAAGACCGACAAAATCCGACTACAGATTCCTCACCTCATTTCGAGGTGAAAAGTTCCTGTCAAGGTAGGTATGTCCTTAAATGCATCCCCTCTGAGATACAGGGTGTCGAAAGTGCAAAAAAAAATTAGATTTTTTTTCCCAAAATTCCTGAAGCAAAATATACCAAACTCGGTACACTAATCAAGGTTTATCAACGTGAAAATTGGAAGCTATAATTTTTAATTTTCGTAAACCAATGGCGTAGTTACGTTGGTATGTGGAAATATTTTCCTTTATATTTTCTTCGGACATGTAAATGGACAAGTGAGCGTTTGACATCAGTTAGGCTCATCGATACTCAACTTAAAAGTCATCCATGTACCTAAAAGTAAAGGTTTCTGAGAAAATTGAGAAAAACTGATGATATGTCCTGGAGTAGCAAAATAATTTCCTCTGTAAAATAATCTCATACCACTAATTTCTCACAACATATTAGAATATTTGTCAATCTCCTCAACATTAATTTCGGGTGAATCGGAAACATAGTACATACGGGTGATTCAGAATGAGACCTAACTCAGTGATTACACGACATCAATTTCATCAAATAATATGATGAATGAATTACTCACCTGTACTATGTTTCCGATTCTTTCAACATTGAAAAATGTCCAGAAGGTTGACAAATATTCCGATATGTTGTAAGAACTTAGCATTATGCGATTTTTGCACATGAAATTATTTTGCTACTCAGGACATATCTTCAGTTTTTCTCAATTTTATCAGGAACCTTTACTTTTAGGTACATGGAATGTTATGACTTTTGAGTTGAGTATCGATGAGCCTTACTGATGTCAAACACTCACTTATCCATTCACTTGTCAAAAGAAAATATGAAGGAAAATATTTCCGCATACCAACGTAACTACGCCACTGGTTTACGAAAGTTAAGAATTATAACTTCAAATTATCACATTGATAAACCTTGATTAGTGTACCAATTTTGATATTTCTTGCTTCGGAAATTTTGGAGAAAAAAATTAAATAAATTTTTTTTGTACATTTGACAAAAGGGAGAAAAGGGACCATGATGCCCTTCTAGTACGCCACTGGTAACAACTCAAAAAGTGTTTTCTTTCTCGAAATGAAGCACCTATTGAATACAAATACTCTTTAAATTTTTTTTTGGAAATTTTCAGAACTGTAGAAGTTATGAATAAAAATAACTTTTAATTTTTCATATTCAACACCCTGTATCTCTGCAACGAACGACATTTGGGGAAAGAAATATCAGGAGCGTCCTATTTATTTTTCAAGGGGAATCTTCTGTTTCAATTTGGCACCATAGTTTCTGGACACCCTGTATATATATATATATATATATATACCATATATATATATATATATATATATATATATATATATATATATATATATATATATATATATATATATATATATATATATATATATATATATATATATATATATATATATATATATATATATATATATATATCCACGATCCGTGGACAGCGCTGTTTCGTTGTTACCAACTCATCAGCACGGCTTTATGAATTAAGTTTCAAACTAGTGACTGTAGATTTCACAAGTTACTTTTCATTTATACTCTCTTTGCCTTATGGTACTAATTCAGAGTGCATTCGTTTTAATTTCGAGAGACCTCCTAAAGCCGTGCTGATGAGTTGGTAACAACGAAACAGCGCTGTCCACGGATCGTGAGCTCTCGGAGTTGGAACAAAAATACTCTATTCACTTTAGATTCTGCTTGCGTTCCTCATAACGCACGAGAAACTTGATTGAGTCTTGGATTAGCCAGAACAAATTTCTAGAAGGCAAACAGAAGGATTCATGATTTTTCTATCTACTACCAGGTTCGTAACACTGCCTCTTCTTCTAGGTTATTCCGTCCCGGATAACATCATCTTCATCTTGATTGTCTTGCTGGAACCAATTTGGAGGGTCGTGGCCTCGGTATTCTGCTAACCTCTCCACGTGAACAACTTTGGGTTTGCTCCTTGGGGTAAGCTGGATGCGGTTGATTTTCTTTACGACGACATAAGGGCCTGTCCAGTTCCTCTGTAGCTTGGGACATAGTCCTTTCTTTCTTTGAGGTTGGTACAGCCAAACAGCATCACCTGGCCCAAACATAGTCCCTGGAGTATTCCTGTCAAATCTCTTCTTCATCTTGTCACTGGTGATTTGAAGACGGTGTCTGCAGAATTCATGCACTCGATCCAGTCTTTCTCGCAATGCTTTGACAAATTCTGGAAGAACTTTGTCCTCATCTACATTCCTGGCGGGTGGCATTCCAAATAGCAGATCGATTGGCAGTTTCATTTCTCTCCCAGTGATTAACATTGAAGGGGTATATCCGGTGGACTCATGCTGGGCACTTCGATAGGATAGAAGAAATAGTGGCACCAACTCATCCCAATCCTTTTGATTCTTGGAGATGAACATCGACAGATACTGGCTGATGGTTTTATTGTGTCGTTCAACCATTCCATCTGATTGTGGATGTAAGGCTGTTGTGCGAGTTTTCTTCACGCCTAAAATGTTCATCATTTCCTGCCATAACTCGGATTCGAAGTTTCTTCCTTGATCTGAATGTAATTCTAGCGGAACTCCATGTCTGGCTATCACATTTTCTAGGAAGGCCTTTGCAACTGTCTTTGCCTCCTGGTTTGGAATGGGCACAACTTCGGGCCATTTGGAGAAATAGTCCATGGCTACCATCAAGTATTTATTTCCATGCTCAGTAACAGGAAACGGCCCCAGAATGTCAACTGCTACTCTTTCGAATGGTTCACCAGAAAGGTACTGGGCCATTTTTCCTCGACATCTGGCTTTCGGTCCCTTCTTTGAAGAACATAGATCACATCTCTTACACCATTCTTCAACATCTCGACGGCAATTCACCCAATAGAATCGATCTCGAACTCTAGCTAGGGTCCTCTTGATTCCGAAGTGTCCACCTGCACGACTACTATGAAGTTGTTCAAGCACATCTTTGACATGAACCTTTGGCAGCACCAATTGGTACACCACGTTTGCTCCATCTGGGCTCTCCCATCTGCGATGCAATAGGCCATCACGAAGACATAGGGAATCCCACTGAGCCCATGATTTTTCTATCTACTACCAGGTTCGTAACAAAAAAAAATATATTTATATATATATATCAAGCTAGGGAACTAGCTATGTAGATTACTAAGTTCCTGGGTTGAACCGCGTTGAGAGTTTATAACTCGACGTTTCGGCTCCTGCTTTGGAGCCATTTTCAAGAGAGTGACTTCGAGGTCTCTATCTGCCTACTCCTCGAGTCGTGGTCTGATGGTTCTTGGGTACCTGAAAGTGGGCGTGTCTTGCGGGTTTTCTCGTTCGTCCTACCTGTGTCTGCCTGATGTTGATTGTTTTGGATTGGGATTATTGTGGTTTGGTGATTACGGTCGGAAGAAGCGGTTTCCAAATGGGGTTCAATTTACGGCTATCATCTTTAATATTCAGGCAATCAGGACGTTTTTCGATTTCGATGGCTTCTCTGATGAATCTGGAGGTTCTGGAACGTACTGGGGCGATGGTTCTGGTTTTCTCAAAATCTATGGGGTGACCTGTTTGGATGAAATGAAGGGCTAATGCGGAGCTGGTGTCTCGGTTTTTAACGGAAAGGGAGTGTTGGTGTTGATAAGATCGGAAGTGGATCTGTTTTGAAGTTTCTCCTATATATGAATGGGGGCAAGTAGAACAGGGAATTTCGTAAATACCGTGGTCTTCGTTAGGAATTTTGTCCTTCGTTGATCTGATGAGGTGTGACAGGTTTTGCTCTGTGGTGAAGATGGTTTTGATATTGGCTGTTCTGAAAACTCGGCTAATTTTGTCTGTTACTCCTTTGATGTAAGGGAAGAAAACTTTGGATGGACGGTCTTCAACTTGTGGTTCGATTTTGTTTTCTGGTGACTTCTGGAGCTGTTTTTGGATGTTTCTTTCTATGTGGTCTGGTCTGTAGCCATTTTGTAGGAGAGCTTGTTTCACGTTGTGGAGTTCGGATTGTCTGCTATGGTCATCAGTTAGACGAATGGAGCGGGATATCAAAGTATTTACGACAGAGTTGAGTTGCGACGGATGATGGTGGGACTTTGAGTTGAGGTATCGGTTTGTGTGGGTAGGTTTTCTATAAACAGCATATGAGAAACCTTGTTGGGGATTTTTCTTGATTTGTACATCTTAGAAAGGCAGAGTCGAATTGCTCTCTACCTCCATCGTGAAGCGGATGTGAGGGTGTACTTCGTTCAGATGGATCAGGAAAGAATTCAGAGTATCTCTACCGTGGGGCCAGATGAGAAAAGTGTCATCAACGTATCGTAACCAGCAGGAAGGTTGAAGAGTGGCTGAGGAAAGGGCTTTGGTTTCGAAATCTTTCATGAAGATGTTGGCAAACGCGGGTGAGAGAGGGGATCCCATGGGGGCCCCTTTGATTTGTCTGTAAAAGGTGTTTTGGAAGGTAAAGTATGTGTTAGACATGCAATGTTTGACTAGAGTAAGAATTTCTTGTGATATGTCGTGCTTGTTTTTCAATATGGCAAGGGTCTCATCAATAGGGATGTTGGTGAATAGGGAGACGATGTCAAAGCTAACAAGGATATCGGAATTGGATATGTTGAATTCTTTAATTCGATTGATAAAGTGGTAAGAATTTTCCACAAATGATTGGGATGTTTCAACTAAAGGTTGGAGAATATTAGAAAGATGTTTCGCTAAGCGTTGGGTAGGGCAGTTAAATGCACTGACAATGGGTCTAAGAGGAGCTCCAGGTTTGTGGATTTTAGGAAGGCCATAGATTTTTGGGATTCGAGATGATCTCTCCCTCGGTATATATTAACAGAGATTAGACGTCTGATGGAAGTTGCGATTTATTGATCTGGGTGGTTTTCTCAAGGTAAGTGGTAGGGTCATTGGTGACTTTCTTGTATTCATCTGTGTTGATGAGAGAGTTCATTTTGTCGAAATAATCCAACGAATTTAGAATGACGGTTGTATTCCCTTTATCGTCTGGAAGAATGACAATATCGGGATTTTGATTCAATTCTTTGAGGACGTGTCTTTCAGCAGAACGGAGATTTGTGGGAGGGGGTTTTGCTGAAGATAGGATTTTGGCAACTTCGCGCCTGATGTTTTCGGCGTCGTTCCTAGGTAGATTGAATAGGGCCTCCTCGGTTTGGGTGATGATCTTTTCTACTGGAATTGTTCTGGGGGTGACAGCAAAGTTGAAACCTTTGGCGAGAGCCGAGTGTGCGGCATCAGAAATGGATAAATCAGATAAATTCTTGACGAGTTGAATGTCTGGGTGGGAGGGCGGGTTCGGATTCTAGGCTTCGATGAGTCGGGAGAGCTTACGTTTATGGGTATCTGTTTTTTGGGACGAGATGTGGAGGGCTTTCTGATGGGAGATACGATCAAACGTGTCCCATATTGTTGGATGAATATTGAAGGAGTGAATCTGGAGGTGAACTTGAAGTAATTTGGAATTCGTACTGTGTAAATTATGTCTGGTGGCCTGGATGTATTTTCTAAGAAGGGAAAAACCCGTGTGCCTGAGGATTCTGGAAATAGATGCGGATTCTGTGTGATATTTCAGCAGGAATCCCTTCGGGATGACGCTGTGGTCCCGAGAGTCTTCTACAGCTACACAAGGATAAGCATGGTGTACTCTTCAAGAATATTGAAGACCTTGGCTTATCCAAAAAAATCCGACATTCACATATCTTAAGTCAAGTGGGCTGAAATCGGAAACCAAGGGAATGATAACCTGCCAGGATGGTGTCTTAATCAATACCCCCATCTACCGTAGTCGCGAGATGAGTATAGTGACACTTGACACTGATACTAGATGCAGATCGTGTCATGGGGCAGCTGAGACCATAATGCATTTCCACAGGTATAACGCAGCGCTACGAGTGTTGTACTACCATCTGCGACACTCGTTTGGTATAGATAAGTATTGCCGTATGCTCTGGTGGATATTGAGTTCATTGTGGAGAATGAGATGTGCCAAATCTATTAGAACTACTCATTTCCCACCCTCAGGCAAATACAAGCCAATAAGTCTGATGAAGTCCTCGACCATCAAAGTAAGACGATTTTCCGGCTCCTGGCGAAATGAACATCGTCCGCAAAGAGGAAGAAAAACGGACAAAATATCGAGATTTACTCTCTGAACTCCGCAGGCTTTACCCAAACCATTCTGTCAAAATGGTGGTTCTGATCATAGGGGTACTTAGTAGAATGATGGACACGCTGCTCTCACCCCATACACGTGGGGAGTATTTGCTGCGGTTAATGACACACCAGCGCGCCCTCCGGATGTATCGGGGCTCCGGAGACAAGGCCTGACTGGGATATTTAAAAAAAACAAAATCAAAAATTGAATAATTCCAACGTCTGTAGATTAATTTTGAATCGAGAATCACTTTGTGAAATAGCTGACGGGATAATAATAATAATTTCACAGTCGATTTTTGAGTATAAATTCCCAAAGAACTAGAGACTTGAAACTTCAAACATAGGTCTCTCCAGTATATTCATAGTCGTAGTCACAAATGCCAAGTTGAATATTCTCTTAGCTGTTCATCATAGCTTCTGAAATATCATATTCTATATTATTTTTTTATATTCTCTTTTAATCTATGTTCACCATTATTCTTATAAAAACCTCAGTATTTAGTCAGGAAATATGTCACCATTTTAGTCCTGTAGGTTTTCTATAACAAAATAGCTGAGAACTGGATAATGATGCAATATTATTATGAGATATCAATATACCGTTAATTGATGAAATACTTCTAAAAAATTGGGATAGGGATGAAGAAAAGAATCTTATTAATGAATGAATTGAGAAGAAACTGATGGTTTCTGACCGAATACCAAACTGAAAACCTACGATAACGCGCCGAGTCCTCTATGTCAATTGAAGGATTTAGCATTCATTTGTTTCAATACTAAAGTTAAGTGAACTGCTTGCTTCCTTATTTTATTTTCCAAGACAGCAACAAATAAATAGTTTGACACATTATTGGTGCGTTTAAAAATTGTCTATTTAAGATATGACCGGTGAAAAAGAAAAAACCGAAATCAACCTGAAAATTTCACATCTCTAATTTTTAACCAATAAGATGCCTTAATTTTGACTAGTTATCAGGCAACTAAAAAAAATTTTCGAACATTTTTTCATGGCGCCACGATATTTAAGTGTAAATTTTTTGACAGTTGAAAAGGTAAACATATGATCTACAACCATTAAATATTGTAGATATACCTGTGAATAATGCAAAATTTCTATAAGAATTAACATTATTATTTATTATTCGCTATAAAGTTTCATTAAACAGAAAACAAAAATTTGTTTAATTATTATGCATTAACAATTTATATTTCAGAAAAAGTAGGATCTACAAACATAGTAAGATTTAAATGTTGCTTGAATTCTAACCCATCCTCTCTTCTTAATGGTGAATAGGAAGGTGACGAATTAATTAGATGTCTGTGTTTTAAGACATATATGTAATATTTTGAAACAATTTTGTTCAAATCTCTTTTAAGCAAAAGGCCATATTTACTTGACATCTGTAGCAGACTTTCTTGGATTTTCGTAAACAAACCATTCGACTCTAACGCTTCCTGGGGCCCAATTCTCAAATGTCTATTACCCTTTGTCGCATGCGACAAAATATTCCCATCTTTTTTCAATGCACATTCGAGAAAGGCGATGCACAAAGGATACTAGACATTTGAGAATTGGGCACCTGGTCGCAATCTTCCATTAAATTCGTCAAATATATTAATTTTGGATGACATATTTGCACTTGACTCAACTCTTTGCAGTATTTACATAATTTGTACTTTTCAAAGCATTTCATTTTTCTCAAATTGCTTAACGCAAATGCTTACAAGAAATGTTTTACATAAGAATATCTTTGTTTGCTGGTTTACTATACAGTATAAAACCATAGATACAATGGAAGTTTTATGTAATAAGTTTCAAGTTTTGGGATTTTGGATATCAATTTTACAAATAAAACAAAATGCAAAACAGAATTGAAGAATGAAGCTTGAATTTTACCAACAAGATTGTTTATGAGGCGTGATCAGAATAATAATGGCAATGACAGTTTCGTCTTAAAAAAATATCCAAAATCATGAAAATTAAAACTAAAAACATAAAACATCCATTGTGTTTCAGCCTTAACTCAATGTAATTCACCAATATAAACCTCATTTGTCAAAAGCATGGCCGCCTATATTACGGCCACCTACTGCAACAAACCATGTTAATAATATATTTTTTACATTAGAAGTGTTATGGATTACTTTAACAAAAAATACATTTCTACCACCTTTAGTGACCTAAAATTATAAAAGGGCGATAGACTAATCTAATACCCATCTAAGTTTTAGCATTTGGTGTAACTAAAGTTGGTAATATTTTTTATTTAACGAAACATGGTGGACTTGACAAGCAGTGAAATTAATTTAAAATGTCAGATTGGATTAATAATTTCTTTCCAAATTATGGTGTGAAATTTTCTTACCAAATACCACGCCAGCTTAAATTATTCCTGGAAATAATTTAAGTGACAATTTTTCTTGTCGTTATTTTATCAAAAGTTGTTTAAATTCGATTGAAACATTTTGCGCCTCAGATACTTATTGTAACGATTTCGAGACCGGCCCCGAGACCGGCCCTGATCTAATTAATTATGCACCCTCGTTCAACTTCCACAGCATATCTGCACTGGGACTCCGATGATTAGAAATGATTCATAGCATCGAAATGTGTCATATTCGAACGTTAGAAATGGGAAGCATAGTACCGATATTTCGAATATGACGTCACATTTCGATTCTATAAAACATTTCTAATCATCGGAGTCTGGGGGTTTTACTACATTATGAACAGAAAACAGTTATTAACAAAGAATTGAAAGACATTTTTCCAGACCCATAAAGATTTATAACCCCCACACATTCAGGGCCGGCCCGAGGCATTAGCGAGTTATGCACAGCATAAGGTCGCCATCAAATAGGGGCGCCAAAATTGATCAGGTGCCAAAAAGTTCAGAGGTGTTTGATATATTTCGAAAATTAATGTTATTGAATTTTTAGTTACTAAGGCGCCCGTTGACTTAATGAAACCATCAGTTGTTATCTGTTAATATCTAGCCTATTAAAAGGCGCTCGCTGGCCGTCTTCCACTATTAAACTCGAGTCTAGATAAAGCGATAATAATAGAGATCGATTGACCACAGACGGGTGCGTAAATATTCACAAATTCACGTAATGTATAGCAATTCGCTATTTCGCGTTCGCGACGATATTGAAGAAGGGCTTCCCCTTCCTCTCTCTAGACATTTCTTTAGTGCCAAAAACCATTGAAGATTTGATAAAATATTTGAGAGAGAATAAATAGGTCTGAAGTAGGTTTTTCACGGATCCTGGTGGATTGTAAAGAAATGGTAGAAACACTGGATATACCTGTTGATTTTGAACTAATGTAGGTGTTGCTTTAAGAATTTTATTGACACTACCTATTAGTGTGGCGAGTGGGGAAAGGAGTTTTTCTAAATTAAAACTCATAAAAAATTATTTACGAGCATCTATTTCTCAGGAAAGATTGGTTGGTCTGGCTTTGATTTCTATTGAAAATGAAGTACGTCAAACACTCTCTTTGGATAATTTGATTTCCGAATTCGCTAGCCTCAAAGCTCGTAAAATTAAATTATATGTTGAGTTGTTACTATTTCTCCAGTTGATTTTGTATTTTATGGGAGTATTGTGAATTATTTTTTAATTCTTTTTAATATCGATGATGTGTTCTTTATTTAATTATTTCACTTCATATTCTATTGAATTATTATTTTTTATGAAGAGTTATTTATTTTCTTTTCGCTTGAGTCGCTGATTCATCTATTTGATATGGTGTCTGTGATATTTTGGATAATTATCTGATTTATTATCATTTCCATCTTTTCAATTTCATCAACTCGTTACACTAACAATTGTATTGATGTTTTGGTTGATATATTTCAACTGTTTTGTACTTTTATGTTGATATTGTTGCATTTTATATTTTTATGTTGATACTATTTATATTTTATTTTATTCTATATAGTTTAACTGGTCTGCATTTCATATTCTTATGTTATTTTTTTTCTAGAATTATTCTTTTTTTTTGGTATCTCTGATATAAGCCAAATAATTATTTCTGTATCTGTTTTTTATATAAATAATCCATAACTGCTATAGTATGGTATTTTTATACAAATCTTCCATAACAAAGAACTGAATACAGTACAAGGATTTCAATAATAATAAAAATGATAAATTATATTTATCAGAACAAGTTTGATGAACAGGCAACGTTCAGGCAAGAGCTGTTTTCCAGCGCAAAAACAATGAATGAAAAAGTTTAGTTTTTTTTCAATAAATATTCAAATTATCCCTAGTATGTTGGCTGACAAAATATGCGAAAAACAAAAAAGTGAAGGGGCGCCGAAAAATATCTCGCATAAGAGCGACTACTACCCTCGGGCCGGCCCTGCACACACATTCCTAACGCCATACAGATTATCCTGGAAATAACAACCTATTGAAAATTCACATACAAAAAAATTTTCAGGACATCTGTTCGGGGTTAGGAAATTGTATGGGTTCATGAACCCTTATGAGACTAGGAGAAATTAATGAAATATTATTAGTCCCTTTAAAAACGTGATATTATTTTTTATTTTGAATAGAAAAGTGAAATTTCTTTATAGAATGTTTCAGAATAGAAGGACAATACTACATCGAAAATTGTGGATACCTTCTTTGCCGAAATACATCGTCACTTACTGATTTTATAAGGATGATCACGTAAAACCCATTCAGTGGAAATCAAAATAAATAATTGATCTGAAATATCGTCAGTATCGTAGCGGTCGTAGCACTACCCGCGAAACCGGAAGTGCACACAAACTTCCATTTTTTTCAATAGAACAACATGTAATTATATAATATTTTTGAAATTCACGTATCATTTCGAAACAATTTGTATAAAATGTCTCTATAATAACTCTCAAACTATTTCGCGTTATTAGAATAAAAAAATTCAATCAATATCATAAAAATGTAATTACATGATTCAGCAAATTGATGGATGTAGCCATGACTACGTAGTAGGAGATCATCATAAGAAATGAGAAAAGAAAATTTCTATGTTTTTATACCACTTTAATTTGTAACACTTCGTTACTGCAGTTTCGTCCTGTATGGATATTCTCAAACAACTATTTTAAAAATCTAATTTTAAAGTACCTATACCCAAAAATATTACCTAAAATAATTAACCAACGTAAGTTATCCTAAAATGATTACATACATTTTACAACAAAATTAAATTGACTTGTTATGCATTACTACCTGAATTTTGTATTTTATATCTGACACGAGATAAGTTAAAAACTGGCAAAAATACCAAATCTAATTGGTCATTCAGTAGGTTACATCTACAGTTTTTATGCTCATGAATTTCTAAAGATTCCAAAAAATTCAGTTTCAACCCTTTGCTTGCATAATGCAAAATTTCCGTATCTTTTGGATTCGGGAATTGGTGATTGCATTCTAAGGAATGATTTGAAAATGTTAAATCACTTTTTTCCAGTCTGGTGGACCTTTCATTTTCAACGTATCTTTTTGAAAAACTACGTCCACATTGACACTGTTACACTCTGGGCATTTAAGCTTATAAAATCCTGATTTTTTCATTTTATCTACCCTATCTTTGACATTAATAAGGAAATCGAATGACTTTGCATGCGGTCCGACCATCCTGAACCATACTCCTCTGTATTTGAATACTACAGCGGAGGTAAGGATAGAAGCATTCAGCCCAAAGTACCAGGGCCAATGTAGCGGCCACTCCAACATAATGGAAGTCATAAGAGTCGACATATACGAGATGCCGTCGGACAAACTGACTCCAATTTAGTTCTTTGACATACACCACCATCATAGAAAATGAGGAAGCCACATCAAATGCCATACCAATGCTATCAAGAGGGCACATCTGATATATGGATGCTTCTAAGACAAGCAATGGGGTAGAAGCTGGAATATATGAAGAGTGACTGAGGCAATACATGAGTCTGAATCTCGGTAGTATGGCGTCTATATTCTAAGCCGATATAATAGCTATTTTCGTTTGCATTAGAGAGATTCTAAGGAGGGGTCCTAGAAACCAACCCATAATTATTCTCTCCGACAGTTAGATGGCCATAACGACCCTACGATTATGCATATTATCTTCCAGACACATAAAAACCTCAACAACCTAGGAGCACTGAACAGGGTATAACTTGTCTGGGTACCAGGTCACATGGGCCCAGGTGGGATCGCAGATGCCTTAGCAAGAACGGGGGCAGCAACAACTCTTATTGGAACAGAACCAGCCTGCGGAATCCCGTTTGGGGACATAAACCACGACACGAATAAATGGGTTAAGAACCATCATCAATATACCTGGGAGAGTGCCGCAACCAATATTCACGAAAAAATTACGATGATGGGCCAACCCCATCGGCACACTGAGGTGAAACTCTCTCGGGAAAGTGATAAGACTGCTGACAAAGCACTGCCACCTCTGTAAACAACTGCATCAGCTTGGGATACACCAAGACTGCACAATATGGATGGAAATCTCTGGACACTGCATTGCAGAAGATATCATCCCACAGGAAAACCCCGCAAGATATCTCCAGGAATTCATCAAGAGATCCGAAGTACTTGCGAGAAAGACCTGACAGCGGGGTGCAGAACTTCCTGCAAATCATCTGATGGCCAGCCCTGTCAAATAATATTAATAATAATAGTATATAGTACTACAACTCAGCTGACTGGGATGGAGTTCGTAAGTTTTCTCAGAATTTCCATTGCAAAAAGTTTGTCTTTTTGAGATCCAATGCAATACGCCGAGACAATTTATGATATCAAAATGCTGGGAATGCAAACACAAATACTACAAGAAGAAGATCATATAAAAAACCATAGTTTCGCCAAAACTGTTCCAGAGTTGTCGCCTTCAAGCAGGCAGAATACTATTGATAGTAAAAAAATCGGTGCCAGATACCAGATCAGAATATCCCAGACAGCACTAGATATTCCATGAATAATCCTAGAACATTCTTTTTGGAATATTGAAATATTCTAGGAATATACTAGGATATTCTAGGATATTGGAGGAATATTCCCTGAACATGCTAATGGGAATCCCTCAGATAATCGTAGAATATTCTATGAATATCTAGAATATTTTTGGGATATTCCACGGATATTCCGTACAAAATATTCCTATAATATTACTAATGAATATCCTCAGAATATTTGGATATTCCAAGATTATCCAAGGAATATAAATGAAGAATAATCATAGAATACTCTTATTGAATATTCAATGAGTATTCTTTGAATATATGGTATGATCCAGGAATATTACTGTAATATTCCCACAGTTACCTTTTCGAATAATCGATTAGAAAAAATTCAATGGGTATAATCCTCAAATTATAGAGCAACCTTAGACAGACACATGTTCAAGACTGTTGGTCATCAGTACAGTGAAACCAAGTGCGAAAATGTGCAACACTTCTGACTTCGTAAAAAGTGTTATACACTTGGCTACACTGTACTCATGATGACCAACAGTCTGAAACACGTGTCTACAGTTGCTCTACAATTTGAGGGTTATATATAATTCAGGAAGAAAAGTTCATCTCTACAAAGGTACAATTGCATTATTTTTAAATTTCAACAGGGTGTGATATCTAATTTTAAAATAAGAAAAAAATCAAATCCAATTTACTCGTTCATTTCTGGGACATCCGTCAAGGCTGCTGAAATAAGAACCCTGAAAAAAAAAATTATTGTGCGATTTGATATTTGGTATGTTTTTAAATAAAATATATGTGCATTTGTAGGTTTAATGTGTAGAATTTAAAACTGTAAACAATGCCTCTCAAATCTCAAAATGAATGGGTGGTTGTTCATTTATAAAGGTTTTAAATTGACTCTCAAAATAAGTCTTCAGTAAAAATATTGTAACTGAAAAATATGGTCTTCGAATTTTACTAGGAACCATAATGTATCAATAATGGAGAAATATACAAGTTTGTAACTTCTATACATACTTACTAATTTCTTTCAATCGGTCGAAGGATTTTGCGAGGTACCAGAACAACCACTTCAATGTCCTTCAGATATGTTCTATTGTGGCAGCGTTGAATTGCATCTGGAAATGAAAAATTCATTGATAGTGTGTGATTCACTGAGACTAATATTTTCTTGATAATCTAATTCAAATATATTGAAAACATGTAGAGTTTATTCTGTATTTATAAAAGTACTTCTATTTATATGAGATCGAATAATGGTACGAAGCAGAACCTAAATCTATACTACTGATATTATCATTTTCAATTTGCTTTTCTGAATGGCGTTCGTCAAAGTCTTCTGAATCATTATGACACAAGAGTTCTTGGAAATTAAATGAAAATGATACAATAATTAACAGCTACAATGTTAGGCCAGAACGATGAGACATAACCTAAAAATTATAGCGTAATTATTATTCCCAATATTAATTATCATCAGAATGTAATGAATGCTTTCAAACTTTGTTGATAACATCTCATGCACATAAATTATTAGACATAAATTCAGATGGTTCCTATCATCGAAGAAATAAAAATTCCTATTTTATTACCATCCATTTCATTCTGATGAAAAGTATTATTCAAAAACTTCTTGGTTTACTTACGTTTTATATGATAACACTACACTCAATAAAACAAATCGAAATGAATAATGGAACCAGAAACCTGAAACTTTCCAGACGACACTTGTTGAAGTTGAAATGCACGGAATAACTTATACCATGAGCGCTGTTTGATTGGTTACTATAATGGCGGGAAGTTTAAATAACAAGGCATCAGCTGCATGCAAACCGAGTTGAAATGTATAAGTCATTAGTCATTCTCTGTCAAATGTTAATTTTGCTATTTACTTACCAAAATAGAGATTATGTCATAGAGAAAAGAAAATCATTTATGAATCAAGCATCAGCGCGCTAGTATAGAAACATTAATAATCGTTGGTCCAAATATGGAAACGTCTTGTATAGAATAATCTACGAATATTCCATGCATAACATTCCCTGCATGTACATAAAGAATATACAATAAGTAATATTCCAGAAATATTCAAATAAGAATAGGTATTCACATTGAAATATTCCTGGTATATTCTTTCAAGAATGTTCTTGAAATATTCTACTTTGTATGTTCCTTGAATGTGCCAGGGTATATAGATATTCTAGGAATATTCCATGTTTATTATACATATATATATATATATATATATATATATATATATATATATATATATATCCTATCTGAGACATCTGAGGAATATTCCAGGAATATACCATGCTGTCTGGGATATGTTGAACATACGTCCAAGGACAAAATCGAATCTTTGAAACAGGCTTGCAACGCCAAGATACGATCCAAACTACCATTTCATTTCCCCACCCAACCAAGCGATGAACGCCCAGTAAAAAGCTAATATTTTTGCGAACATGTTTCCTGCCAGTTCTACTCTAGATTCATTGGGAAAAAAACTCCTGAATATCACTTCAATCAACAGTCGTGTGCCTGAGATTACCTTCCGCAATCGAACTATCAGACGCATTTTGCTAGGTCTTAACACCAACAAAGCTGATGGATCGGCAGAATTTCACCTTTTAGTCTCAAAAAATGTGCTCCCGAACTTACACCAGTTATTTGCCAGTTTATCAACCTCTCCTATGATCTGGGGATATTTTTGCCCAACCGGAAAATTACTAGAATACAACCCACTAAAGAACCCTACTTAGCAACTACAGACCGATCGCATTGTTATGACTTATCTCGAATATCATGGAAAAAGTCATCAACATCGAGTTTATGGAATATTTAAAAAAAAAACAGGAGTTTTGAATGATCCACAATATGGTTTCCGTTATCAGAGTTCAACTGGTGACCTGCTTGCTTGCGTTTGAAAAATATGTCAGAAAGCTATAGAAAATTATAGTGAATATCTGGCTGCCTTCTTGAAGACAAGCCGAACATCTTTTTCCCAGGGTTCGTTCGTTCTGTAACTCACTGTATGAGAAGGTACTTCCTGAGGCATATAGCCTGCAGAAATTCAAGGATAACACGAATGTTTACCTACTACTTTCGTATCATACGATGTTCTCTGAAAATTACAGGATTTTTCTTCTCGTGTCTCTTGGCAATAATGTAAACAGATCGAAGGACCAAAAAGAAATGCATATACTATGGTTGATTTGGAATCAACTTGGTGTCCTACATCTACTGTAAGTTTTTTTTCTTTCATTATGAAAAAAAATTGTAAATTCAAATGTTTGAAATAGTTCACTCAGTTCACAATGTATACAGGGTCGCTGATATATATGGAAACGGTCGATTATCTCTCAAAGTAAGATAGCTAGCGAAAAATATTGAAATACAAAAGTTTTAGAGTTTTTCAAAATCCATTATACTAACAAAAAATTAAGTGTACAGGCTCAGTCAAAGAGTCAGTATGAAACAAAGTTGCTTTTCTCTAATTGGACACTCTGTATATTATTCCACATTTCAACTCTGCTCAAAATTTTGAACGAAATTGATATAGCACATCATTTTCTTAATTCAACCGTTTTCGATATATCGAATTTTGAAAATAACTCTTTACTACTCTCAAATTTATTGAAGAAAACGCACGAAATGATGCATATTTATTATGAAAGTCACAAAAGGTGGAGAATGTGCATATGATTACAATTTAATTGATTTTTTTTACAGAAAATGAAAAAGCAAATTATTCAGGGTTGATTAAAAATGCATGAAATGATAAAATGTAGTTTTTATGAAATTCCAGGATATTTAAAATTTTATGAAAACAATAGTTATGCCAGGAAAAAAAGAGAGGAAACAAACGTTAATAGACAACAAATTTTTCTTTGGAATTATATTTAATAAGGTGCTCAAAGTGTTTACTATTCACCTTCTGACAGTAATGAACTCGCTGAACAAAATTTTATAGTAAGTCTATAAGCATGTGAGGAGGAATGGTAGAAATTCCATGCCTTATTCTTTCTTGCAACTCTTCAATATTTGGCGGCCTATTTTTGTAGACTATATTTTTTATGTGACCCCATAGAAAAAAATCAATTGGGGTCATATCGGGAGACCTAGCTGGGGCCATTCAATTGCTACCCTGCGTCCAATACATTTATCATGAAAAGTTTCATCTAGATATGCCCGTATCACACGTCCAAAATGTGGAGGAGCCCCATATCTTGTTGAAACAATATTTGTTTTGCCGGCAAATTGCGATTGTTGTTATTCGGGAATAATCGTTTAAGCTCTGGAATAATATGCTGTTAGAAAAGTGATAAATATCGTTGAGTTCAAATTTCCGTTTATAAAATAGGGTCCTATGACGTCTCCACCAAGAATGGCACACCATACATTTACTTTTTGTGGCCGTTGAGTGTGAACTTCCTCCATCCAATGTGGATTTTGGTCTCAACAATACTTACAGTTGTGTCGATTTACGTGCCCGTTTAACAAAATGTAGATTCGTCAGAAAACAATATGTGGTTGATAAAGTTGACATTTTTATTTAATTTATCCATAATAACTTCACAGAACTTGATTCTACGATCAAAATCGTCTTCACTCAACACTCAATTCTTGTACCAAATGAATTTTATATGGATGGAATTTTTGCAGTTTGCAAATTTTTTGAATGGATTATCGACTCATATTATGATTCAAAGCCCTCTGTTTTGCCGAATTTATTGGATTTTCCACCACATCTAACATGATATTCAAAGAATTTTCTTAATTTTTAACGCTTACTGGTCTTCCAATTTTTGGTCGATCTTTGATACCTCCAGTTTCATGAAAACGCTGCAAAGTTTTTGTAACGGTTGATTTAGAAATAGGTTCCCGATTGGGATGCAATTCATTAAAAATATCCACTACTTGGTCACAACTTCGTCTTCTTTTCAATATGTCCAGTATTAGTTAAACGTGCCATTTTTGCGCGAAAATTATTTACCCCAAATGTATTTTTGAAATGTGTTGTCAAGATCATTACTGTTAGACAAAAGAACGACACGGCGTTGTTATGGAGCTGGAAGCTTTAAAGGTAACTTAATGGACTATGAATTTAAAGGACTAAAATATTTTTATATAATTTATTAGAAAGTTATTTTCAAAATTTGATATGTCAAAATCGGTTGAATTTAGGAAATTTTGTTCAGAAATGAAATGTGGAATAATATACAGAGTGACCCATTAGAGAAAAAGCAACTTTGTTTTGTCCTGACTTTTTGACTGATCTTGTATAGTTAATTTTTCGTAAATATAATGGATTTTAAAAAACCTTAAAACATTTGTATTTTAATATCGGAGAACAACCAGGAAATAAGGTAAACTTTAAAATACATACACTCCATACTATATTATATTTATGAGTAATCACTGTAATCAGTAATATCAGTATGTCTAGTCTATCAAATACATCAACGCTGCTTATCAAACGTAAAAGTCAACGACACATTAATCGTGTGGCTAAGAAAAGGGCACTAAATATTGCTAATACCGTAAATACAGAGATGTTAGTTGAGAATGCCGAGAGGGAGGTGAATGACCCTATGCCAGGGTGTTCTGGGGCAACTTCTGATCAACAGAATACTTCGGTAGTATCACCCGAATATGCTGGCCAGAGTTCTGACACATAACAAAATTCACATAGTGAAAACTTTGATGAAATAGAGCATGTTGTTTTCGAGTTGGTAGAAGATAGAATTGATGCCATGTCTTCATCAGAAGATGATAACTTTGAAGATATAATAACAAGTATACCTAATTTAGCATGTTCTGAAAATTCTAAGGATTTCCTATGTGGTTGGGCTTTACAAAACAATGTGACCCATACTGCTCTGACACAGTTATTGAAATGGTTGAAAACAAATCCCTATTTGACAGATCTTCCATCGGCTGCTAGGACATTACTTCACACACCTTCTGGAAACTGTTTAGAGCAAATGGGGAGTGGTACCTTCCACTATTTCGGTTTGAGAATCGGATTAATAAAAATTTTCAAAAGGTATAAAGATAATAATATTAGTTATAGTCTCGATTTCAACATAGATGGTTTGCCTATACATAAGAGCACAAAGGAGTCTTTTTGGCCTATTTTATGTAAGGTAGCTGAGTATCCCAATGAACACCCATTTCCAGTTGCAATATACTCCGGCCCAGTTAAACCTCCTTTGGAGTTATTTTTCTTAAAATTTGTAGCAGAATTGAGAATGTATTTAAATGATGGACTGAGATTCGATGATATTGTTTTTAACATATCTTTTAGATATTTTTGTTGTGATACTCCTGCTAGGAGTTTCATAAAAAATACCAAGGGTCATAATGCTTACAAGGGTTGTGACAAATGTCACGTGGAAGGACAATATTTGAATCACAAAATGATATTTCCTAATCTGAAAGCTAATTTAAGGTCAGACGAAAGTTTTCTGTTGGAGGAATATGGAGCCTACCGCAAAGGTCCAACTCCGTTGAGTGAATTGAATGTTGGGATGACATCAGCATTCCCAAATGATTATATGCATAGTATCTGCCTTGGATTATGCAGAAAGTTATTATTTTTGTGGAGAGATGGTAGCATTATTGAAGTTGTTTGTTAAAAATTCAATGAGTATATATGGTAAAGAATTTTGTATTTATAATGTTCATTCTGTGATACATATTGCTGATGAGGCTAAACTTTTTGGGTCTCTGAATGAAGTTAATTGCTTTCCATTTGAAAATTATCTGTTATTCCTTAAGCGTATGCTTCGTAAATCCAATAATTCTCTGCAGTTGTTAATAGGGTGTCTGAAGGTAGGGAAATGACAATGAAATCACAAAACAAGAACACTTATGTTATTGGAAAATCTTGTAGATTCGAAGGTGATGATAGAATTTTTTTTTTTTAATTTTGTTTTGAGAATTCTGTATTTTCTACCGAGTTTGGTAATAATTGTGCATATTTGAGAAATAACAAAATAATTTTAATTAAATCAATTTTTATAATATCTGAACAAACATCCAATAATATTTATGTAAGTGGAAAAGTATTAGAAATTATTAAACCGATGTTGGATTACCCAACAAATAGTTGCATTAGGAATAGATATATCCAATGAAGAAGTGACATTTGATGTCAATGAAATAAGGCGTAAAGGTATTTTGTTGAAGTCAAAAGACAAATATTTTGCTTCACCCATTTTCCATTGTCTTTAATTGAGTGTGAAACATATGCATGTTGAATAGTTTTTCTTTTCGAATTCCAGATTTTTTCAAATTTATTGTTAAGTGTTTTCAGTCCAATGAAGTCAATTGAATATATATTATGGAATTGAACTTCTTAGAAAGTCGGTAATTGGAAATAATGAAAATAATGGTATGGTATGGTATGGTGGATATTTTTATTAACTTTATTTGAAAAATTATGTTTGGTAACGACTGTTGAGGAAATTCTAAAATTGCTATTGAGACAATGTGGAAAAGGAAAAAAGATGATTATGTATCATTGTGATCAATAGAATTTGGTCATTTGGTTTCATGAATATTAACAAGCATGTCTGTGTCTCAAATAATTATTTTAAGTATATTTTTTAAGTTAGGCTGATTTATATCATATTTTCAGCAGTTTTGGTTCCTAGTTTGGACTCTGTCAATGCTAGTTGTCAGTCAAATTTTGAATTTTTAGATTTTTTGAATATAGGTGGAACCATCAATAGTTTATGAAATTATACGTACATGAAAATAAACCAGGTGTATTGATAATCTGCGTCTCATGTACTTTTTTTTTGTGAGTATTTAGTAGTTGAATTTCCGGAGGAGGACACAGATGGAGTAATCCCAATGGCAATAATCTCTAGTGACTGGGTGGTTGAACGAAATAGCAGTTTATACTGTTACTGACCAAAATATTTCAAATCTGATCTTCATAAAGACAAAGCCATTCAAAATCACACATCATTATCCTTGGAGAAATGTTCAGTATGTGCTATTGTTGTTAAATATAGTACAAGTGAGTTCTTTTGGCACTATCTTCAATAAATATGATTTGTATGAATGAAGTATATGGTTATTGATCTATGTGTAATTGTGTGCAAATTGTTTGATACCAACTTATGATAAACATTTGTATAATAATGGTGAATAATTTCGTATTTTTACTTTCAGTTGATTATAAAAAAGCAATTGCTAAACTTCAAAGATTAGAAAATGATTTAAAAAATGAAACTGATTCAGAGATGAAAAAGCGTAGACCAAAGAAAAAAAATTACTCTGACTATGAAGAGGACTACAGTGAAGATGATCTACAAATCCCAGTGGCCCCGTAACCAAAAAAATTAACGACTTTGAAACCTATGGAGGTGAAAGAGTGGAAAGTCAGGAAACCCCCACAAATAAAGAAAATGTATCTACTTCATGCAGGGGGTGTGAAGAAAATAAAGGTAGTTACTTTATGCTTTTTTTATAATGATATGAGGAAATGACTGTGGACATTTCATTTGAACAATTGGATGTAATTTAGTTGTGTTGCAATAACATATTTTTTTCAACATTTTTCTAGCACTTCTAAAAGAGTTACTCCGCTGTGTGGAGAGCATGAAGGAAGATATCAAATACTTGACTAAACTAGGAACAAAAAATGAAAATGTACAGATTTTTTTTGAAAACTACCCGAAATTTGAAGAAGTTGATGAAATATTCAAATTTAATGAGGAATTGTCAAATGAAACGACTTTTGTAAATGCTGTAAGGATTTTATTTACAATATTTAAAATCTTTCATCTACATTTTAATTTGCAGTGTACAAAATTTCAACTTGTTGGAGGAAAAGATTTTCATGATATAACAAGAAAAATACTGTCACTACTGGTTAGTCATAAACTAGCATTAACAATGAACTGGAGTGGAAGAAATGATAAAGGTGGATTTAAAACGATGAAAAACCTAATCAAGCTTATCCATGGTGAGATAAATAGATTTTGAAACACAGTAAATTTCATTATTCATGAAGAAAGCCATATCAATCTAATATGAACAGTCAACATTCAGAAAAAACAGCTGTTAGATATACCATGTGGTCCAAGAAGTTTTCATTATTTGTAAGGATATCATTTCTGAAATATATGCACGATAATTATTTATAGTTAATGCTTATCTCTAAATCAATAAAGAACTATTGAAAATTATCATAAGTTATATAGTAAAGAAGTATATGTAGAATTTTGAATTTTAGTCCAATATAAAGTACCCTTATTCCAAAAAATAGGAGTAATTCATTTTTGATTGGACAGATTGTTCATAATCGAAAATGTCCTATAAAATTAAATGAACATAAAACAAAATTTTTGAACTGCCCCATGTACTACTATGATGTCTGTCAATTTGGTCTAGCCACAAAATTTTAAGTTTACAAAAATACCCTGTCATTCTGAGTCACTTAGAAAATAGTTATATATATGATTTTAGTGTTGAAAATTATATTTTATTTTGTGAGAAGGAGAGTTTGGGATATGAGAGTGGTCTTTTCCCTTTGAACAAAACAAAAGCACTTTCAACAAGAACTTCATACAATGTTTTCTCTACAGTCACTGATAAAAGACCCCCAAAATAATAAAAAAATATCAGGAGTTCAAAATAACAAATAAAAAGTGCATGATCACATGGTACATAATGTTATGATAGGCTTTTTATATTATATGTTATTTTTTAAAAAACACCAGTTCTGTAAATACTATTTATATTTTAGAAATGTTTTTTTGACCTGTCCAATAACTTGTATGTTACAGAGGATTAATAAAATGAATGATTGATAGTAATCATTTGCTTCTTTTCAAATACATAGAAACCACTGCTCTTTGTTATTAGTTCCAAAAAGCTTGAATGTAATTTTTCTAAAATGCGTTGTATTGAATATATATCAAAGTTAGTACTTAAAATCAAGCATATTTAAAAATAAGAATAATTGTTGTATTTTTCCTCAATTTGCTCAAATTAATGTACTCAATAAAATTAAAAAATATCTATTCTTTATTTTAACCACTAGTGTTAAAAGTTGCTCATTTTCAAAACTATACGTTTAAAAGTGAGTGACTTAATACTTGTGTATTGAAATTACATTTTTAATAAAGTTAGCTAGTGTTGAAAGAACTTTGATAGTGTTTGTAAAAAAACGGTTTAAAAACATATATCTATTAGTTTTATCTAGTATCAGTACGAAAAAATCCTTTGGCAATGAATGCTACGCTGAGTGATATCGAAAATGTTATCAAAGTTTGGCTACGCAATGCTCCTGACAGAGAGGGTGGGCGTACCAAGAGAGCTGTAAATAAAAATAATGCAACCGAACTGTGACCTTTCTCAAAATGAATATTCGACTGATTTTTACTTATTTTTAAACTGTGTTATGTTTTTTACATTATAGTTTATGTATATATGTGTATATTTGTGTATTGTCATGAAAATTGAATATAAGAGTAGTAGATAGAAATTTAAAAATATTGGACTTAATAGAAATAAAACTAAAAATAATATTTCACAGAACAACCCTGACTGATACTTTTTCAAAAAGATATAACCTCTGCCAGTTAAAAATGTCACACTTTTAATTAAAAAAATCCTTCAGAAACCTTGCAAAATAAAGAGTTATTCTCAAATTATAAGATTACGAGCCAAGTAAACGGAACACTCTGAACTCATCCAAGAAAGCTAACTTTTCTTCAAAGAAAATAATTTCAGCCACCTAAAACCATAAGCTTAGTTATCAACAAAGTAAAACATATTCAAAAGAATAGGAAAACATTAGAAAAAGATTATTTCCAGTTGAAAATAAAATATTATTAGATAAAATTTATAACATCTTGTATATGAAACTGTCACACAGCCAATCACAGGTAGAGTTTAGAAAAAGAACGAGGAAACTTATAGTCAAGAAAAAGGTCATATCAGCAACTAAAGAGGAAATAAATATCATGTATAAAAATGGAAAAACTCATTAAATTTTAGTAGAAATAAAATAAAAATGTACCATATAGAAATAATTGTAAATAGATTAATTAATTATAAGAAATCAATAAAAATCAGTGACTGACAACCATAAGTGATCGAGAGTGTTTGTGAAAATCGAAAAATAACGGGCCTGGTAACGGAAAAAAAAGTGAGGAGTTATCAACAAGAAAGGAAGCGGAGGTCGATTTTGGAGAAAGCAGAGAAAAATTACATCAAAATTCCAATTAAATGAAGAATTACATCTAAATCTCCACAGAAACACTTAATATACCAAATTAGGAAGTACTGAAACTGAAATCAACTTACCTTGACAAACGTTTGGTAAGAAATCCAACCTGCAAGCCAAATAGGAGAAGCTGGAATCTACCAGAACCAGAAAGGTATTTGATCCTTATATAAATCCAAAATTCAACAAGCCATCCAGTGCACGAGTTTGAACTTTCCTTTCTTTCCGAACTTTTCTTCATAACCAGTTAGATCATTAAGACAATTTCCGCGTATCAGTGCACGAAACTATTCCTTTTTGAGAACTTTATTAGTCTTATTTTATCAATTATTTTCATTTCAACACACGAACTCTTCTGTTTACTTGTAATTTAAGGTTAAAGACATTTCCGTTTGAGGAACCATATGAATGGCAAGTGTCTATTAAAACGGTGACGGTGCCGTTCCTCTAATGTTTGAAATTTACATGACTTTGCCAAGTTCACATATTTAGCAAGTAAGGTAGTTTTCGTAGGGACAGGTAAAATAAGAATTTAAGAAATCTACTGATAATTATGAGAATTATTACATTAAAAAAAAAAATTGACTATTGAGAATAAAATGAACAATATTTGAGTTGAATTCATATCTTTCTTTATTTCCAAGGTAAATAACATATTATTATTATATATCATTCTTGACATCCTTATCCTGAATTCTACCTTGAGATTGAGAGTTTCTCATGTGGCGTACCAAGAGAGCAGCTGGAGCACCTGAAAAGAAAGAGAAAGGTAATATCTAAAAGCAAAGAGTAAGTATTTGTAAGGGCGTTCTGAAATATTATTTGAATACAATACTTTATTTACAGTCTACAAACCACTGATTATAAATATGAATAAAAGGGAACAAATTTCTAACTACTACTATTGCTACTATCAATTAAACTACTTTCACTAAAGAAAAACTATAAAACAAAAATTCGAATTCAATACAATTATTTTTCTACGAATTCTACAACTACTAAAAATTACCAAAATAATAATACAGTTTATTATTATCAACAATCACTAAGACTATCACTAATATTATTAATATATTCAAACTATTATTATTTTTATTGTAATTATTGATAACCAATTCATCATAACAAATGTCACCTCAACTTAGGGCACTCTAGAATTCTTCACACACATTCATTTTCTTAACAATATATATATATATATATATATATATATATATATATATATATATATATATATATATATATGATTGAATACTCTCGTGACTGTGAAAATATATCTTGGAAAATATTTGGGCAGCAGTCAGTTGACCAGTAAAAGTTATTTAATCTTCGTTTTTAAGCCGAGCTTTCGAAAATCTTTATTTTATTTATCAAGACTATAACTAGAATATAATGTATATGAGTATATATGTTAATTCAACAGTTAAGTAATACTTACTAACGTGAAATTGAAAGAAATTTACATCAATGATAAACATAAAGAATATTGAAAACTTCAAAAATACAGACAGAGACAGGAAGATAATGACAGAAAGATGAATGGTATATATAGGATGAGAAAAACATAAAAATTTGTAAAGAAGAATAGAATTACAAAAATAATATATTCAAGGAGGACGACTGTTGGAAAATATCTGTTTATTTCTGTGTAAAATGTATGTATATATAGAGCTCAATTCTTTTATGTCAGTTCTTTTGTTGACTGTATTGGTTGCGTAATTGATGCGAACCATTTCCAAAAAGAGTCTTTTCCGTAAATTACTTTCTACATCAAGAACTTTCGCATTTTCATAATCAATCCGATGGTCTTTATCAATGGTATGTTCAGATAATGCACAAGATCTTATATTTCTCCTTGAATCACTCTTATGTGAGGTAATGCGATCATTTAGCATTCTTTTTGATTGGCCAATATATACTTGATCACAGTCTTTGCATGGAATTTCATAGATAATATTAGATTTGAACATGGTAGGTACTGGAGTTTTCAATTTAGAATGTAAATTCGAGATAGTGGTGACATTTGTTTTTGCAAATTTTATTTTTTCATTTCTGAGAACATTGAATAATTTTGGAGTCAAGTCATGGACATGTGGTAAGCTCTTATAATAGGTCATGTTATTGGTATCGTGGGTTCTTGTGTCCTGAATATGAGAGGAAATGTTTTGTGAAGGTGTACTGAAAAGAATTTTGTTTACTAAAGAATATGGATACGATTTCTCAGGTAAAATGACTTTGAGTTCATTCAAACATTCAAGTCGAAAAGAAGGGTGAGTCAGTTTCTCAACCCAACTTTTCTGATTGTTGATCATATTGATTTTAATTTTGATGGTATGATAAGAGTGATAATTTATTAAACGATTACTATTAATAGATTTTCTATACCATTTAGTTCTTATTTTATTATCTGATCAACATCATATCTAGAAAAGGTACTGAATTATTAATCTCCTCCTCCACTGTGAATTGAATATTTTCATCATATCCATTGAACACAGAAAGAACTTCTTGAATTTTTTGTTTTGGAACAGCAAGAATTATATATATATATATATATATATATATATATATATATATATATATATATATATATATATATATATATATATATTAATTTACTTGACTGGAGTCGTAACACTCCAGTCAGGTACATTAAGAGATTAGTCTGCAGCGGAGAAGAACAATTTTCCTCCCAAATGTTCCATAGGTTAGAACTAACTCTGTGCATTTTCTCTTACAGTGCTCTTCATTACAGTACAATCTACAATAATTACAACGAGTCAATAAATAAAAACATAGAACTCAGACACATAGATTAGGTCACATTTTATGATAAAAAATATATATATATATATATATATATATATATATATATATATATATATATATATATATATATATATATATATATATATATATATATATATATATATAAATAAGCAGATAACTATCACTGAGTAATTTACACATCTTTTCATTTCACAAGGCAAATCGTTGAACAAGACTAGACCTTTTGTAAATAAAGTATCACAGAAAAAACATTTCCAGAATTTATATAAAAATCGTTTGCTGCTTGCCTTCTTGTATTGTGACAATGTACAATTCAATTTCAATTTCAATTTATAAACGAAAATCAGTGTATTATATGAAACTCTTTGTTTGATGTTCATTAATTGTAGTGTGTTCAGCATTGTTGTGATTGGTGTACGCCTTTTACAATTCATAATCGCTCTCATTGCACGATTCTGGATTTTTTGCAGTGTATTAATGTGTTCATTACTTAGGAAACTTAGTAAAGTGCCACAATAATCGATATGCGGTGCGATAATTGACTTGTATATTGTTAGTTTAGTAAAATGAGACACTTTATCACCAAGTCTGTACATGAAACCAATTTTTCGCGCCATTTTCTTTTTTATATAGTCACAGTGACTGTTAAAATAATCACTCCCAAATACTTGAACATTTTCACTTCTTCAATGCTTTCCCCGTTTAGTTGAATGTTAAATATTATTTTATTTTCCATAATCATTTTTATATTTGCTTTCGAGGATATAATCATGAATTTCGTCTTCTTAACATCAATTTTGAGTCCATTATCACAAATCCAGTTGAATATATTCTGAAGATCTTCGTTCAAGAATTTTTCCAGATTATTTTTTTCACCAGAGAAGTAAAGTAGGGTATCATCCGCAAAAAGTTTCAGCTTACAATTTTGGACGTGATGTATAATGTCATTTATAAATAAAATTGGCCCCAGTACAGACCCTTGTGGTACTCCATGCTTGACGTGTTCTTTATTTGAGTATGTGTTATTGTATGTAATAAGTTGTTCTCTGTTTTGTAAATAACTCTGAAACCAATCAAAAACCTTCCCGCCGATTCCATATTTGTTTAATTTTTTTAAAAGTAATTCTTTATTTATAGTTTTAAATGCCCTTTGTAAATCCAAGAAAACCACCCCTATGATTTTCTTGTCATGAATGTCTACTTTCCATTTGGATATCAAAAACTGAAGAGCTGTTTCACACGAGTGACATTTTCTGAAACCTGATTGTTGTTCAATTAGTATTTCATTTGCACTGATGAATTCAAGGAGTTGATCTTTGACGGCAAGCTCTAATAATTTCTCAATAATCGGTAGTGTATTGATTGGGCGATGTTCAGAGGCAAATTGGGTATTAGTTACTTTTGGTATCGGAATCACTGTAGATATTTTCTATACATCAGGAAAACCCCAGTAATCAACGATGAATTTATTGTATCAAGGAATCTATTTCCAATGATGTCAAAAGCCAGTTTAACTATGGTACGATTGATCCCATCTCTGTTACAAGAGTTCTTTTTTAACGATGAAACAATATTTTTCAATTCCTGCATTGTGATACTTTTGAATGATAGAAATTCATCTGCACTTTCTGGAATTTTACTTATTATATTAACGAATTCGTTTATTGGAGTGATGTTTTCAACAATATTATTAATGCTATCGATGAAAAATGAATTGAAAGCGTCTGAAATTTCCTTGTCGGAATTTACTTGTGTCCCATCAAATATAATTTGTTTTCTAGTTTGATTTTTTTTCCACCTACCAATTCCTTTAGTGATATCCATATTGCTTTGGGATCATGTTTATTTTCATCAATTTTTTCTTCATAGTATGTTTTACTTTCTTGTCTGATTAATTTGGTTACATGATTTCTGACTATTTTATACTCGTCCCAGAGAGATTCGGATTTAGTTGCCGTTGCTTGCTTATATAATCTGTCCCTATTTTGTATCTCTCCTATAACCCCATCTGAAATCCACACATTCAATTTGAAGTTATTGAAAGTTTTATATTTCTTTAAAGGCGCATGTATATCCAGACAAGAGATTAAACATGAAAGTAGATTGAGTGCTAGAATATTGCTATCTACTATATTGGAATTCCATGAGGACTCGAGTAGGGAAAATTGAAACTCTACTTCATTGAAAGTTTTGAAGTTCCTTTTGATCAAAACATTTTCTCTATCAGGCTCAGCATTTAATTTATCATCATGAAGTGTAATAAGTATATTGTGATGGTCTGCTACATTGGGAATATTATTAACTTCATAATTTAAGGTTTTATCATTACTTATTAAATAATCAATAAGGGTGGAGGAATTTTTAGTAACTCTGGTAGGTTCCTCAATCAGCTGAAATAGTCCCATCTCATCAATTAATTGTTTAATTTTCACAGCATAGGTATTATTGGTTAAATTCAAATTGATGTTGAAGTCTCCAACAATTATTAGGGTACTTTTACTACATAACAATTCCTCTAGTGTTTCTTCAAAAAATTTCAAGAAATCGGCATGAGAGCTGTTTGGTGAATGGTATAATACACACAAAGTGAATGCTATATTGTATATACTGAATTTAATGGCTAGTATCCAAGTATTTGTATCGAATACAGTGTTCAATATTACTTGCATTTTAATGAACTGTCGAATGTATATTGTCACGCCACCAGTGTGCCTACTACTTGAATTTCATCTTATCATACTATAGCCTCCTATTTCGATTTCATGATCTTCAATGTCATCAGTTACATGGATTTCAGATAAGCAAACTACAAGAGGTTTGTAATGATGAATACAATAAATTAAATTATCAAAATTCCTAATCATACTCTGACTATTTACATAAAATAATTTATTTGTTTTTATTTTGGAACCGAGTTCATGATCTAAGTTTGAATTTGTTCTCCTTTCTTTCTCTCTAAAAAATTACTTGCACTTACATCTGGTTCAGCATTTATTTCATACTTGGAATTTATTTGAATAATATTGATTTGTGATTGAGAGTTTTCCTGAACTTGTTCCTGTAGTATACGGATAAGGCTTCTACTGAGATACAATTTTGCTACTTTCTTCAGATTGTATCCATTTCCAGCATAATTTGACTTCCTTATTATATTGTTGCACTCAAAAAGCTATTTAAAAGTGGCTTTCCTTGTTCACATATGAATACAAAATCGACATGATATCTATATACATGTACAGGTTAATACACACATGAGATTGAACAGGTGAGCTTTCAGCACTATATAGTACACACCTCATGTGAGTATTAATCTGTACATGTATCTATATACTATGTCGATTTTGTATTCATATGTGAACGAGAAAATCCACTTTTAAATAGTCCTGAAGATGAACCAATAAAAGTTTCGAAACGTCGACTATTTTAAATCTTTACTTTCCTTTAAAACATTGACCGAATTAACCAATTTCATTTCAACAGCTCAAATTTATTCAACGGTCGCTATCTTATTCTACTAAGCTTTCATTATCAACTAGCCAATGGAAGGAACCGGTGCCGGAGTAGTAACGGCAAAAGATCCGTTTTTATGCAATAACCCATTAGTGGGTTAATTCATTTTTACCTTTGACCGACCTCAACTAACCCAGTTACTGGCCAGTGCCTGACTCTAGTACTTGCCAGTACTGGCGCTGTGCTGGGCGCATTAGGAATTTGCTGGGATTGTATACCGTGGCAAGCTATCGGCCGCCGGGACGCGGGCTAGCCGGGCCTTAATCTGATGCCGTTTCTGGCCCAGTTGAACTGCTTGTTGGCAGCAGGGATCTTGCCATCACAGTGCCATTCATTCAATGTTTGCTGGGTCGGTGGATCAGCGGTCTAATGCACAGGCCGTTCGAAACTCCAGCATAGCGATAGTCGGTTCGAATCCGATGTAGGTGCGAGAATTTTTCTCAACTACTTTATATCGGATCGATAGGCGACCGCATGCCTTGTTGAAAAGCAAGTGTATTGTGAGTTGTCTAGATGCCAATCTCGTCTAGTGCTAGCTTGGAGTGCACACCGACCACCCGAGGTGGTGCTGTAGGTTTTCCGGGTTTTCCTACAGCTGAAAAGTGAATACATCACCTAAAACATCAGTAAGTCGCCCCGGAGCGCCACGGCAAATAATAATAATAGCCGTCCTCTACCCGCACAGGCTATGCCTTTGGGTACACTCAACGAGTGTTTATGAGGGAGTATTATTATTATTTTTTTTTTTTTTTTTTTTTTTTTTTTCCGTTAGGAATTACCCAGTCAGGCCCTGTCTCCGGAGCCCCGACACTTCCGGAGGGCGCGCTGGTGTGTCATTAACCCCAGTAAACACTCCCCACGTCCATGGGGTAAGTGATTACTGGGTCCGAGAATCATGTGCCCTGAGTAGGCGGAGTGAACCAAGAATTACGGCCTTCTGCATTCGCCCGGCTAGGATTTCTGCCATGTCACGGCAAGCCGGTATGATTTTTAAGTTTGAGAGCAGTGTGTCCATCATTCCACCAAGGACCCCTATTATCAGAACCACCATCTTGACAGAATGGTTTGGGTAAAGCCTGCGGAGTTCAAAGAGAAGATCTCGATATTTAGTCCGTTTTTCCTCCTCTTTTCGGACGATGTTCGTTTCGCCAGGAGCTGAAAACTCAATGACGAAAATCGTCCTACTTTGATGGTCGAGGAGTACTACATCAGGCTTATTGGCATGTATTTGCCTGAGGGTGGGGAATGAATAGTTCCAATAGATTCGGCACTTATCATTCACCACCACGGACTCAATATCCCCCGGAGCATAAGGCAACACTGGTGTCTCGTCTACACCGTACGAGTGTCGTAGATGGTAGTACAACACTCGTAGGGCCGCGTTATGTCTGTGGATATAGGCTGAGACCGCATAAGCTGGACAAGCTGACAGCAAATGCATTATGGTCTCAGCTGCCCCACGACACGCTCTGCATCTAGTGTCAGGGACCTCTATACCCATCACGCGACTGCGGTAGACGAGAGTGTTGAAGACACCATCCTGGCAGGCCATTATGAATCCCTCGGTCTCCGACTTCAGCCCACTTGACCTGAGAAACGAGAAGGTCAGGTCTCTGGATAAGCCTAGGTCTTCAATGTTCTTGAAGAAGACCCCATGCATCGGCTTATCCTTATGTAGCTGCAGGAGCCTCTCACACTCCGCAGCTTTTACGTGGGCTTTTTGCTGAACGGGTTCCAACTCGGTGATAGAGTTTGGGTTTGTCCGTTCAGTGTCGAATACGAGGTCGAGTTCATCGGCTGCACGGGTTGCTGCCTTGAAAAGAAATGCTCCAATCCCTGCCTTTTCATGATCACATACCAAGCAGAGAAGGGGATCTGAACTCCTGATGACTTTACAGGCTCCATCCAGTACCATTCTGTTATGTAGACACTCCAAACTCAAAAGTCCACGGCCTCCCCGTTGTCTGGGGAAGTATAACCGTGGAACAGACGATTTAGGATGCAAGCTTCTATGAAGATGCATCATTTTGCGAGTTTTTACGTCAAGTTGTCGCAGCTCTTCCTGAGTCCATTTCATTACTCCAAAGGAGTAAAGTAGAATCGGAACGGCAAGCATATTAGTTGCAGCAACTTTGTTCTTCCCCGACAGTTCTGAAGACCAGATCTGTCGGAGTTTGTGCTGATACTTGCCGCGGAGAGAGCTTTTGACAGTAGCTACCTCTTGGGTGTGGCGTTGTTCCACCCCTAGGTAGGTATACGTCTCTCCGGCATCCAGATGATGTAGGATGCTTCCGTCTACGAGCTGAACGTCCTCTCCGTATTCCTCGCATCGTCCTCTTTTGAGATGAACCGTGGCACATTTGTCTATCCCAAACTCCATTCCGACAGCATGCGTGTACTCTTGCACCACCCTTAGGGACTGGTGAAGGTCCTTTTCTCCGGAGGCATAAAGTTTAAGGTCATCCATGTAAAACAGATGGGTGACCTTATGCCTCCGGTTGCTGGGGGTGCCGCAGTTGTATCCGCGGGTTTTCCGTAGTGCAACGGACAATGGCAGTAGTGAGATGCAGAAGAGAAGAGGGCTGAGGGAGTCTCCCTGAAACACGCCTCTTCTAAAGATAACCTGCTCTGTTTGGACTCTGACTTGACCAGATGTTATGGTAAATCGAGTCCTCCAGAGCGGCATCAGCTGTTCAATGCATCTCACTATTTGATCGGGTACCGCAAGGCATCTGAGCAAATGCATGATGAGTTCATGCGATGTTGTATCAAATGCCTTGCGATAATCGATCCAGGCCATTGAAAGGTTACGCTTATACTGCACGGAGTCCTGCGTGATGCATCTGTCGATCAGCAGGTTCTCCTTGCAGCCAGCGACCCCCTTTTTTGACCCTCTTTGCTCATATATCCGTTCATACACCGGCTCAACTGCGGAGAGTATTCGCATGTACAAGATGCGTGTAAACATCTTATAACATGCGTTCAAGCATGTTATCGGTCTGTAGTTCTTCGGATCAGACAAATCTCCGTTTTTGGGGATTAGCACGGTTCGCCCCTCGACAAACCAATCCGGAATCTGCTGCTCCCCATCTAGCCACGAGTTGAAAACTCTTGCTAGATGGTGGTGGGTACTTGGTAATTTTTTCCACCAATAGTTATTCAGGCCATCAGGACCTGGAGCAGCAAAATTCTTCGAGCCTTTGAGGGCCCGTCGAACTTCTTCCAGGGTTATCGGATTGCGCAGTTCATTGAGCTCAGGCTGACGAAGCCTCCTGCAGAAAGCTTCGAACTGCGCTAGGGCTGGAGTATCTACGTTGAGTGGTTGCGGAAATTCGTAAATACCCTTCCAGAAGGTTTCTACCCGATCAGCCGCCGGCGGGTTTTCCACAACACGTGGAGGCTCTTGGAATAGGCGAGAAGGTTTATCGCGGAACTTCATGTTTTCCGCGATGCTTCTCGCCCGCCTCACTAGTGACTTTTTTGCAGCCACCAGCATTCGTATCCTATCAAGACAGTGCTGTTTGATGGTTAACAGCACGCCTTGATTTAGTGTGTGGTGAGCTCGTCTCAAACTTGCGGCAATTCGCCGCACTGCGGGCGTGAAGGGCCTATTGGCCGCCACGTAGTCCGCCACACACTGGATACGAGACGCGTGTTGTCTCGCTGACCTGATCTTAGCTTCCATCTTGTGAATGCGTCGCTCATGCCTCCCAATCAGAGGGTTGGTATCCCTTCTCTCCGTTTGGGACAGGGCCTGAGCGGCGTCATACACGGCAGAGTTGATCTGCCAGATGTCAGCCTCTTCTGAAAGGACATCGTGAATCTCCGCATCCACCCGGGCCAGTTGTTGTGGCTTCAGGGGCTTGGTGTTATGCAGCGCCCTGCGGGTTCTGATGCCTTCCGTTGGTGGTATGATGCGGGCCTCCTCTACAGCCAGATCGACGCGTGGCATATCTGCCACCTCTGCCACTGCGTTAACCGGCTGAGGAGGGGCTCTAACATAGCCTCGAACCCGAAGGTGGGATACATAATCCCTCAGGTTTTGTGCGGAAAAGGCAGCATGCTCTGGGTGTATTTCACACCACAAAGCATGCATTCTCGCCATGTATCCTCTTCGGGCGGGCTCACTGCTCTCATAGCAATGCAGAAGACTGTCCCTTAGTTCATCCGTCCACTCAAAGCGTCCGTTTTCATTGCGGTCGTTATATAGTGGCAATCCATCGTTCTGGGCCCCACCACCTTGCCTAATTATTATTATTATTATTATTATTATTATTATTATTATTATTATTATTATTATTATTATATTGCTAGCTATCTTACTTGAAGAAATAATCAACCGTTTTCATACATATCTGCGACCCTGTATAATAATTCAACAAGCAACCAATAATAAATCAATGATAAAAAGGACAGGTAGCCGAATGGTTAGAATTGCCGCTTTTCAATTATTCTGGCTGTCGGTTTCAAATTCCAGCAACAACAACGAATTTATTCATTCTGTTCCGAAACACCCCGTATATCTGAACTTCTTTCAAGACCGTTGTATTTTTTAGATCGATTTGCAAGTGACTAGGCATTAACTACAACACGCTCCCATTAAAATTGACCAGGTAACATGGTTATTTCAATTATTATCATTTTCCTTCGTTTACCATCGAATTCACTTATCTAGTACCCTTATTATTTTTTAAATTGTCACATTGTCAGTTTTCTGCATACTGTCCCGTTGATACTTATATGTAAGTTTTTGTAGATTGAAACCTAGAATTGAAGGTTTTTGTATTACAATTGTAGTGAAAAACATCTTGAATACACATTTACCATCATATCATAATTTACCGATTATACATACACTTTCTATTCAAGACACCCTTCACACGTTAGATGAGTAGACCCTTGAACTCAATTTAATGTTTCCGTCATTTCATTATAACAGTTTCAAAACCCACTTCATTCTGAATTGCCCAGTACACATGAAATAACCTAATCAAAATCAAATTATTTCTTTCAAGATGTATATCAAATGAGGACGCTGGAGAAAACCGCAATAGATATCTCAATGCATAGCTCATACGACGCCACAGCAAACGACCAGCCGGATTCACTAATAAATCCACCAAACTTTGTTACTCGTTTCTGTTGTAGTAACCGGCAACCCTGCTGGGACAACTATAAGCTGTGATCTGGAAAAAATATATACTCTGGAAGACCTAAAGCTGTGATTTGGTAAAGTCAGTATACGCGCGGGTGACCCATATATAGCCCTTTCGTTGGAGGAAGCATCGGCGGTATCTTATATGGTTTTAAAAAAATGTAATAATGTGAACAAACAGCAGGACTTCACCCGATTCAAACGGAGAACCAACTACAGACCGGTTTCGGAATGTTGTCCCTCATCAGTGCTGTCCAGGTTATCACTATTTTATACACGCGGGGTCTCGCTGCCCGTCACCGTCCGCCGAAATAAATACTGCAATTGCTTACAGGATACACCTTGACGACAGATTAGAGAGCACTCCAGAAGGACATTTCGGATACGAAATGGTATATGTGAAATACTTGTTTCAAGGAGCAAATAATGTCCAAGTGACTGTAAAACAGTCGATAACAATCCTTTAGGAATTAACTATAACCTTGTATAGTATGTATGGCATATGTCTTACAAAAAACAACTACTTCTCTGGCTAATACCGCGATAGATATTGAATTATATATGTCAGACACAAGTGCAAAGATCCTCACTTCCTCACTCAGAAACAACTTTGCAAGAGCTCTCTGAACAAACAGCAGGACTTCACCCGATTCAAACGGAGAACCAACTACAGACCGGTTTCGGAATGTTGTCCCTCATCAGTGCAGTCCAGGTTATCACAATTGTATACACGCGGGGTCTCGCTGCCCGTCACCATCATTCTAGACCCGAACTTTAAGTTTTCAAATATCTGATATCTGATATATATATATATATATATATATACAGGGTGTCCCAACCAAAAATTTCCACACGGATTTACTGGGAAATGACAAATTATTTTCGGAAACGCTGAAACACGTCGATTTTGATTTCTAGGGGGACACATGTCATTGATGAATTTAGTCACGCAACTTCATCCCCCTGACAGGGGCGGCTACCCCATTGCGAATCATCATAGGGAACTTGGGTCGAGTGATACATCATCTTAAAGCTCTCGTCATTCTCTACCTAAACGTTCATATTTTTTCAAAATCGAATGACTGGTAATTGAGATTAGTGTGGTAATAGGTTTAATTTAAATAATCAATATCGTACCTGTTCTTATCGAAATTCAATTTATTAATTGCTCGAAATGAGCCCCTCCTACCTCCATACAATGATAAAGTCTACTTTCGAAACTATTACGAACGTTTGCCAATACTTCTGCAGTTATTCTGCCGCACTCGTTTACAATTCGACCACGTAGATCCTCTAGTGACTCTGGCGGAGTGGCAAAAACTTTGCTTTTGAGATGCCCCCATAAAAAATAATCCAACGGGTTGAGGTCCGGTGATCTAGCTGGCCACTCAATTGGTCCTCGTCACCCTATCCAATGATTGGTATATCGTTCATCCAGAAAGTTTCTAACCGCCACTGCATAGTGAGGTGGTGCTTCATCTTGTTGAAAATGGAGGTTGTCTTCCGAATAATCTCCATCGTTTTCGATAATATCCGTTATCATGGGATCGATGGCATTCTCAAGAAGATTTAAATACATTTGTCCATTCAAATTATCATCTATAAAAAGTGGTCCAATAATATTTTTTCCAAAAATACCACACCAATCATTCAACTTCTGCGGAGTTTGTGTGTGGACCTCACGTATTAACCTGGGATTGGTATCGCTCCAGTAGCGGCAATTGTGATGATTTACGTTTCCATCAACAAAAAATGTACTCTCGTCTGAAAAACAAATATTGAAGAGCAAATTGGGATTTGTTCTCAGACGCTCAGACATTTCCTCACAAAACTGTTGACGTCGGTCAAAATCGTCTTCGTTCAGTTCATGTACAAGTTTTAGTTTGTATGGATGGAATCGCTGTGACTTGAGAATTCTCTGAATACTCGATCGCGCTACACCTGACGCGTCAGCCAAGCTTCGAATACTTTGAGTAGGATCCATAGCCACGTGTCCCAAAACCGCTACCTCAACAGCCTCGTTCCTTATCAGACGTTCAGGATGATGTTTCTGGTTTCCCACAGACCCAGTTCTTTCGAATTTCTCAATCAACGTATGAACATAGGTATGAGATGCATTTTTCCCTGGATGCCTTGTATTGAAAATTCTAGCTGCAGCTCTTAGACAATCATCATTTTTGTAGTAAAGTTTCACTAACTCAATTCGTTCTTCTAATGCGTAAACCATTGTCAGGCAGAAACTTAACTCACAGAATACGAATCAAATGATATTTCCATAAGAATCATGCGAACTGTGAATTCATGCTGAGAACATACACGCAGGAGAACCATAAAAAACAGGTATTTTTTGTCTATGAAAAAGTCAACAGAACAAAAACTAAGAAATATGGTTTCCGGGCTTCAGTGCCGTGGTCTGTTCACCTCTGTGGAGGAGGTTCCTTTGGACGTTTCGCTCACAATTGGGGTGGGCATCTTCCGCTTGTAATGTTGTATTCGCGAATAGCGACATAAAACTGATACTTGGTTGAAAGATCTTCGCAATTAATAGTCCCAGCCTGGCTACTTACTTTGTTTTGACTAATTTGTTTTCGATTTTCGTGGGGTGACTGGATTACCTGACCGGATGGGATGTTGCCATTTTCTATCTGTCCACTCATTGAGTCTTAAAATAGTTAATAAATTGAATTTGAATAGGAACAGGTAAGATATTGACTATTTACATTGAACCTGTCAACAACACTAATTTCAATTACCATTCATTCGATTTTGAAAAAATTATAGACGTTTGGATAGAGAATAAAGAGAGCTTTAAGATGATGTATCACTCGACCCACGTTCCCTATGATGATTCGCAAGGAGGTAGCCGCCCCCGTCAGGCGGATGAAGTTGCTCGACTAAATCCATTACTAACATGTGTCCCCCTAGAAATTAAAATCGACCTGTTTTCGCGTTTCCGAAAATAATTTGTCATTTCCCAGTAAATCCGGGTGGAAAGTTTTCGTTGGGACACCCTGTATATATATATATATGAAAACTAAATATCTGATATATATATATATATATATATATATATATATATATATATATATATATATATATATATATATATATATATATATATATATATATATAACAAGAAGGAACATTTTATTGGACTAAGCCCTCTAGTAAAAATGCAACCGTAGACACGGTTTCGATCTTAGGGATCTCATCAGTACGGTGAAAGCAAGTGTAAGGATGTGCAACACTTGATTGCAGGTGAAACAACAAATGAACGGAGTCAACAAACAGGAAGCCAACCGCACATTTGTGGCTTCAGTCGTAACACCTCGTGTTTACAAGGCAAGAAACGACGTCGCCACGGAGGCAGCTATAGCTACCTTGTAAACACGAGGTGTTACGACTGAAGCCACAAATGTGCGGTTGGCTTCCTGTTTGTTGACTCCGTTCATTTGTTGTTTCACCTGCAATCAAGTGTTGCACATCCTTACACTTGCTTTCACCGTACTGATGAGATCCCTAAGATCGAAACACGTGTCTACGGTTGCATTTTTACTAGAGGGCTTAGTCCAATAAAATGTTCCTTCTTGTTATTCACAATTTCCCTCGAGAGCATATCCCTGCTTCATATATATATATATATATATATATATAGTAGGGATGTATTCTCGACCGGACTTTACAAAATCAGCTGGGGACTTCTCGGGTTTGCGGTCTGTTCACCAATAAAACTCATTCGTTCTATATATATATATATATATATATATATACAGAATTGGAAAAATCTTGAGGTTGCATATAGTATTCTCGACCGAACTCTATTAACTAAGTAGGAATTCTCGGGTAGCGGTCTGTTGAACAATGAAACTCATTCGATTTAAATCTTCAATATTTCGTCAATCTTTATTGACTTCTTCAGGAAGAGCTACAATTGAATAGGAATATAAGTTGTTGAAGGACTACATAAAAATAAAATGATAACTTACAAAATTCACAGAGTTAGTTCTAACCTATGGAACATTTGGGAGGAAAATTGTTATTCTCCGCTGCAGACTAAACGCTTAATTTAATTTATTACGCTTGGCTATTTTGATTTGTGGAAAGTCTTTGAAAATTTTTATTATGCGGTTGGATACTTTGTCGATGAATGGAATTGATTTGTACTTATATTGTATTGTAACGTCATCAGTTTGTCCGTCATAAAAGTTGGAGTTATAGATTAGTTTTTTTAAGATGTGTTTTGGGTAACCGTTGTGTGTAAAAATGTCGAATAACTTTCTCATATTCGCTTTCAAAAACGTTTCATGGCAGATGTGGGTGACTCTATTTTTCATAGCAATGACGGTGTTGTATTTCTGATTTAAGGGATGATGAGAGGCAAAGTTGATGAAACGTCCTGATGCTGAATTTTTTTGGTACCAATCCAACAGAATAGTGTTGTCTTCAGTACGTATCAACCTTGTATCTAAGAAGGGGACACTGTTATCTGTTTCTTGCCAAGCGTAATAATACAAAAGTATCCAACTTGTTCTCCAAAATCAAAGACAAAACATCAAGTCCACTCCTTAGCAATGTAATTTATGAACTACCATGCCAAGGTTGTGAAGGTAGTTATGTCGGACAGACCTCACAGTGGTTAAAACAGCGGCTAGCTTTGCACAAGAGTGATGCCCAATTGGGAAAAAACTCCGGTGCAGCAGTCGACCACACCCAGAAAACAGGCCACCGGTTTGATTATTCAAATCCAAAAATTCTAGACAAAGTCAGCAATCAAAAAAACAGGTTATTCCTTCCTTCCTATAACACAGTTAACTACAAATTAGTCTAGTCAACAAGTGCCATTTAGACCAACTTTTTTCAGCAGTCTCCGAAAATTATGATTGAGGTGTCATTCGATTCGGAATGACATCCAGATGATTTTTGAAAAAAATGAAGTTCCGCATGAAAAAATTGTAAAAGTTATTAACAATTAACTAAAAAAAAAGATGGCTTTAGTATTTTGTAAATATCTCAAAAACTAATTAAAATTTTTTAAATCTAAAAAAAGATTCAAAAAGAGGAGGAAATTTCCTAAAAAAAAGCTCAATTCCCGGAATTGTAGCATCAATATTTATAATTTTCCCAGAGGGATGAAAATACGGCCGAAAACGGGTACTCTGGCTCGGGCAAGCCACACCCACTTTGGACACTTTAACAATAAAAATTATTTTAAAATACTAAATATGAAAATAAAAAATTGGAAAAATTCAGGCACTAACTGAATAGATTAATGAACAATAATCCGCTTGAAAAAAATTTTTATCACAATTTTTCAATTAGTTAATCAATAGTTAATTAATAATTTTTTTCTGCTTGAACATGAACATTGCAAGTGTGATAATTGTTAAACTATAAATTTAAGATTTTTTTCCTCTTTTGGAGCAATTCTTGAAAGGCTTCAGAATAGAACCCCGTTGGAAAAATTAAAAAGTTTTTATTTTTCAGTTTTTTATTAACAATTTTCGTTGTTGCAAAATTAAATACTTAAATAAATCATTAAAAAAAAATTTTTTTTTTAAATATTATCAATAATCCGTTTTTATGTTATCAGGAACTATATAGAAATAATTTTTTTAAATTTTTATCTCTAATTGTTTAAAAAATTGTTATAAACAAATGCGTTGTTTATAAGATAATTGAAAATTTTTTTATGGAATTTCAATCTTTGATACAAATAATGATTTTTAAAAGAAAAATTGTTCCTTAAAAAAATTTTTTTATTGCTTGAAAACGCATTTGTTAATTAACAATAATTTTCTCCCGCTTCTAATTAATATTAAGGAACCATTTTTTTTTTTAAATCATTATTTGTCTTTCTTTCTGATATAAAAAAAATCCATTTTATTTAATTTTTCATTGTTTATGCAATAAACAATTTGTTATAAACAAATAAATTTTTACCTTATATTTTTTTTCTATTCTAATTTCTGTCACAAAAACAGACATGATTTTTTTTCTTTTTGAAAATTTTTTTTATTATTTTTTATTTAATTTTTAAATATAAGTTCTCTCTAACTTCGTCATTCTTACCTGGTCTTCATCCTTAAAATTATTATAATTTACAAACTAATGGAGATACGATGAAAATATTTAAGACTTATTTATTCTCCATTACATAAAAAACAAATTTAGCAGAAAAGTTTAGTTGTTACTTATTTATTTATTGAATTTATTAATTAAATTGTTAATAAAAAACTGAAAAATAAAAACTTTTTAATTTTTCCAACGGGGTTCTATTCTGAAGCCTTTCAAGAATTGCTCCAAAAGAGGAAAAAAATCTTAAATTTATAGTTTAACAATTATCACACTTGCAATGTTCATGTTCAAGCAGAAAAAAATTATTAATTAACTATTGATTAACTAATTGAAAAATTGTGATAAAAATTTTTTTCAAGCGGATTATTGTTCATTAATCTATTCAGTTAGTGCCTGAATTTTTCCAATTTTTTATTTTCATATTTAGTATTTTAAAATAATTTTTATTGTTAAAGTGTCCAAAGTGGGTGTGGCTTGCCCGAGCCAGAGTACCCGTTTTCGGCCGTATTTTCATCCCTCTGGGAAAATTATAAATATTGATGCTACAATTCCGGGAATTGAGCTTTTTTTTAGGAAATTTCCTCCTCTTTTTGAATCTTTTTTTAGATTTAAAAAATTTTAATTAGTTTTTGAGATATTTACAAAATACTAAAGCCATCTTTTTTTTTTAGTTAATTGTTAATAACTTTTACAATTTTTTCATGCGGAACTTCATTTTTTTCAAAAATCATCTGGATGTCATTCCGAATCGAATGACACCTCAATCATAATTTTCGGAGACTGCTGAAAAAAGTTGGTCTAAATGACACTTGTTGACTAGACTAAAATCCGATACAGGACAACTTAGTAGTATATATTGTAATATTTTAAATTCCATTCAACGTTGTATGTAGTTTGACAGTTGGTACCAATGGAATACCTACACTAATTAACACCATTGTATTTAAACGACCCCTTATTCAAACCATAGTAACACTCCAGTCAGGTAAATTAAGCGATTAGTCTGCAGCGGAGAATAACAATTTTCCTCCCAAATGTTCCATAGGTTTGAACTAACTCTGTGAATTTTGTAAGTTATCATGTTATTTTTATGTAGTCCTTCAACAACTTATATTCCTATTTAATTGTAGCTCTTCCTGAAGAAGTCAATAAAGATTGACGAAATATTGAAGATTTAAATCGAATGAGTTTCATTGTTCAACAGACCGCTACCCGAGAATTCCTACTTATCTCTTATTATCTCGCACTAACTGTTTGGGCACTCGTGAATATGTTTGAGCAAGATAAAAACAGTCAACATCTTTATGACGTCCCATACAGAAATATGATCTTATAATGTCCTCTTTTTCACATATTACATCATCGAAAATGAAAACAGAATTTGGTTTGGCATCGGACGGTTCCACTATTTCTGCATTATTACTGAACGTATAAAATCCCAAACCCTTTATGGGTTCCAATACATTTCGTAGGAATTGATATTTGGGCTGATTGAGTGATTTCGAATAGAGATAAACGTTTGTGAATCGTAGTCCTTGTGGATATGTCAGAAGAGAGATCATGGCATTTGTCTTTTCACAATTCGAAGGTCCAATAATGAGTCCTCGAACAGATGATGGAAGTAGCGGACCATGCCGCAACACATTCTGACCATTCAATCCACAACCGAATTTTTCATCTAGATTATCTACAGCAAACTTTTCTTTCTGCTTTACAATGCGCATTGTAACGTGGTTGGAGACTATGTAAGCGATGATATGTCGTGAACGTTTCATTTCAATGAGTACCATCAAACGATAAGGATGTGTTCGTGGTGTATGCAGAAAGAGCGAACTTGGATTTGTTGATAATTTGATAAACAAACTTCCGTTCGAATTACATTTACCCGGAGGATATCAGTACTGTGGACCCGGTACAAAATTGGAAAAACGTTTAGACCGCAAAAATCCCGGAATCAATAAATTGGATATTGCATGCAAACAACACGATATTCAATATTTGAATCATCTAACTGATCTCACAGCGAGACATAGAGCAGACAAAGAACTCGAATACGCAGCTTGGAATAGGGTTAAATCGAAGGACGCTGGTATTAAGGAAAGAGCAGCTGCCCTACTCGTTACCAATATTATGAAATCAAAGAGACGTTTCGGTATGGGTTGTAGTACTACTATAAAGAAAAGGAAGAAAAATCAACCGAAGAAAAAGAAAAATAATCTCAGAAAAATCGCCTTTGGTTCTGGAGTGGTTCATAAAGTGCGGAATGTACTGAAAAAAGCTGGGGGTGAGCAATTTGTAACGAATAATTTGAAGAGAGCTACCGTAGTGGCATTACATGCGGCACGTAAATACCTCAAAGCTGCTGGTAGAAAGAAAACAATCCGCACATCTCGCATAATTCCAATTCCTAAGGTCGGAGGGATTCTACCACTAATTATTGAAAAGAACAAAATTTAGTGGTCCATATTTATTATTGTGTGTTCACGTGGAGATTTGTTATTATATTTATATTAGTTGTCAAAATATATTGTTTTCCGAAAACGTCTACAAAAGTTATTTTCTGCTATTTAATTCGAAATATTCTTGGCTCGATTCATAAGAAATAGTATATTTCATCAGGTTATGGGCCCAGATTACGCCCGAGTCAAGAACTGAAGTCGCACCAATAAAATTATACATTTGTTTGCGAAATAAGTATTTCGATCCGTTAAAGAAGATAAATAGTTGTAGCTGTCGTTTTGATTTCGGAAATGTCGTCAAACAGTGCATTATCTATGATCGAGAAACTCAGAGGCAGAGAAAACTACGATACATGGAAATTCTCCATGCAAACTTTGTTGGAACACGAAGAACTCTGTGGCTGTATCACCGAGGAAGAGAAAGATGTTAAAAGATCACCAAGGCTAAATCTAAAATAATCCTTTCCATCGATCCGATCAACTATGTTCATGTGCAGCAGGCAGGAACTGCCAAACAAGTTTGGGAAAATCTTCAAACGGCTTTTGAAGATTCTGGTCTCACCCGAAGAGTTGGTTTATTGAGAACTCTAATCAGTACCAAATTAGAGGATAGTTCATCTGTCGAAGATTATGTCAATAAAATTATCTCAACTGCCCACAAATTATCTGGAATTGGCATGAAAATCAGTGACGAATGGATCGGGACACTTTTATTGGCAGGTTTAACGGAAGAATATAAACCTATGATTATGGGACTGGAAAGTTCCGGAATTGTTATTAGTGCAGATGCGATCAAGACTAAGTTGTTGCAGGATGTGAAACCTGACATCTCTGAAAATCATTCAGTAGCGCTACTTGGTAGGAATATCAAGAAATTCCATGCAAAAGCAAAGGGTCCAAGATGTTTTTCATGTAACAGATTTGGTCATTTTTCCCGTGACTGTAAATCTCCGAAAAAAAAATAATAATTCTAAACGGGAAACAGTTTTGTATTCATCGTTTGTGGTCGGTCAGCTGGATTCCGATGACTGGTTCATAGATTCTGGTGCTTCCTCACATATGACCAAGAGAAGGGAGCTGCTAGAAAATCCAAGAAAACCAGATTTAACTCAAGTTCAAATAGCAGATAACACTCATTTGTCAGTTGAATCTGTTGGAGATGTGAAATTGAATTTATTCAATGGAGAAAGCATTACTGAAGTAACTGTCAAGAACGTCATATATGTACCAAACCTCTGTATCTGTCAGTCAAATGATCAAAAATGGCAATAGAGTCAAATTCGATGAAAAAGGTTGCAAAATTTACAATTCCCATAATCGTTTAATTGCAACATCTACTTTATGTGGAAATATGTTCAAATTGGATCGTCCAACGCAGGCGACGAATTTTTCAATCAATGAAAAGCTCGATTCATAAGAAATAGTATATTTCATCACTGATACCGATTTTTGCTGGATTGTCCGCGCTCGGAAGTTTAGCGGGTGCTGTTGCAGGCATCACCAGAGCTGTGAATTCAGCAAAAGCAAGCAGAACCGCCCTAATCGAAGCGAATCGCCATAATAAGAAAATGAAATTGTGGCATTGGGTAAAAGTGGTAGTGGTGTATACCTCAAACCGTACCGTAAAGGACTCGGACTCTACTTGAAACCATACAATCCAAAAAACTAGTTGATTCCCTACCTCGACGGCCTCTCACCGACATCGATCTCAATTATTATGCCAAGAAAATGAAAGTTCCATACTTTCGTGGTATTTTCATGTGTGATAAATTACCCACTAGAGTTCCACGACACTACGAGACCGCCATTGTCAATTTAGATGGAATGAGAGGATCGGGAACACATTGAGTGGCATACAGCAAATGTGGGAATACTTTCAGAAATGTTCGAAAGTGAAAATTCTATATAACTATGACCGCCATTGTCAATTTAGATGGAATAAGAGGATCGGGAACACATTGAGTGGCATACAGCAAATGTGGGAATACTTTCAGAAATGTTCGAAAGTGAAAATTCTATATAACTATGATCGCCAGCAGAAGTTCAACACAGTTTTCTGCGGTCACTTGTGCTTGAAGTTTCTCTCTGAATTATTACAAAATGGATACAACTCCAGCAATGACTCGAGAGGCTATTGAGGCGATGGGATTTTCACTTAAGATGTATTCAAAATATCGCACCCTGACAAGAATGGATCGAGTGATGCTTGCAAATATGCCGAAGGAAGTAATACTCGCATGCGCTGCACATGAGATTGCTTATGTTTGGGAAAAGTTACCTAAAAGTCTACAAGATGATGTCGACTTAATGAAATATAGATATTGTACTGACCACCACAATCTTGACGGCAATAGCATTCCAGATTCTGATGTGAATGATGGTCCTCCACCACGGAAAATATTCTGTTGTTTCTGCAATATAAATGATATGAATATTGGTGCTAATAAAAATGAAACGGATATTGATGAATCATCTCCGAAAAGGCGTAGGTTGTCTCGAGTGTGTTGTAGACAACAATAAATTGAAGTGTTATTCATAAAATTTATCAGTCATGTCACGGAAGTTCGAACTACAAGCTGTCGGGACGAGTGTCTTGAGTGCAGACTTTTTCCCACCCATTGAATTGGACAGAAACAGTCGTTATGGATTGGGACTTTTAGGATTCTATGGATGCAATACAGTCAATAATATAACTGAAAAAAACAATATGATCAGTTTCAGAATCAGAGATGTTAGTTCACCAATACTTCAGAAATACACAATTGAAATACCATATGGTGCCTATGAAATAGAAGAAATCAATGCAGTTATTCAGAAACATATCATGTTCAGATTGTTTCATAGTAAAAAAAAACGATACCGATGCAGATGATATATTCTACCTACATGCCAATAATAATACTTTCAAATGTGAGATGCGATCAAAATATGAAATTGATCTAACTCATCCGAATTCCATAGCAAAGATGATGGGTTTCAATTTTGATAGATTCCAACCGAATCAGATACATGAATCCTCACAACCGATAAACATAACAACTGTAAGACTCATCCGCTTAGATTGCAACATTATATCTGGTTCATACATAAATAATGACGAATCCCACATTATTTTTTCATTCGATATCGATGTGGAGCCTGGATTCAATCTCACAAAAGAACCACACAAGATTATATATTGCAGTATTGCAATGCGTATATACAGTGCGTATTTTGAATCACAAAAATAATCTCATTGATTTTGGAAGTGCAGAAGAGATTGTCATAATTTTGGAATTGAAAAAAATCTCATGAGTATCATGGGTTTTTGATATAATAGACAGAATCGACGAGGATTTGAAAACTTTCCACAAACAGCTAAAAAGGAAGGCTCGGCTAGAAAAAGGCTCATTCCAAAAGTGTACGCTAAACAGTTAGCAAACCACGCTCTGTCAGTGAGAGATCTCAAATTTTTGAAATCAATTGGACTGAAAATAAGGGACAATGGTGCTCGAAACAAATAGTGAAAAATTAAATATATTTGATGAGCCGATGTTCGATCATTCCCTCACAAGTTTACATGAGCACACGTACAAACCATATGGATCACCACTATTCAGAAATTCAGATGAAATTCGAATTGCAATCAATAATCAAGCTGTTATACTCGACATTGCTGAGAGGTTCATTTATATAGAGGGTAAATTCACACCTAAAGATGAAACGAAATCATGTTACCTCTCGAACAATGCTATCGCTTTCCTTTTTGATGAAATTCGCTACGAAATGGGTGGTGAACAAGTTGCTGTCGTCAGGAAGCCGGGGATAACATCTACAATGAAGACTATGATTTCATTTGGAAAAACATATGCTAATACATTATTAACCACTGGATGGGGATTTTCGGAAACTAAACAGGATATCTTGGATAAAACCAGTCATGTATTCAGTGGCAAATTACCACTAAAGTATTTGATGGGTTTCGCTGAAGATTACAATAGAAGTATCTTGAATGCCAAACAAGAAATGATCTTAATAATCGCTAGATCTTTCAAGAACTCATATATTGGTGAGGTTGATGCTGATTTGGAAATTAATAAAATTGAGTGGAAAATAAGACACATAGTGCCAGAAGATAAGCACAAGCTCAAACTTTTGAATAGAATCAACAAAAGTGGTCTGAATGCTAAAATCAAGTTGGCTTATCGCATGTGGGATCTCTATGAACTTCCATCACTACGTGACACATCTTCAGACATATGGGCTATCAAGACAACCAACGCCCTTGAAACACCTCGTTATATCATCATTGGATTCCAAAGCACTACCACGTCTGAAGACAGGATAAAGGACATCACTAAATTCACAACTGCTGATATCAATAACATTCGTGTGTACTTGAACTCTGAAGTATACCCATATGAACGTTGGAATTTGGATTTCGATAAGAAACTTGATACTTCAGCATATTATGCCTATGAGAACTTTCAACGAAGTTATTATGATAAAGATATGAGTGAACCTCTCATAGACATTGGGGAATTTCGACAAAATCCACTATTCATCATCGATTGTTCACATCAGCCGAATGCCACAAAAACATCAACTATTGATATTAAGCTCGAGTTTGAAACTAGGAAAGTCAACTTCCCAGCCAACACCAAAGTATATGCACTCATTCTACATGATACATTTTTGACATACAATGCATTGGACGGATCAGTTCACAGCAGATATTGAAGGCACACACATTTTTCATTATTTTGTATTGATTTTTTTCTTTCTTTATTCTTGTAAAAGAGGAATAGGTAAATAAAACATGTATGAACTATTTTATGTTTTTTATTCAGATATCACTAGCTTACAATTCAATTATTCTTAGGCATATACAAACAATCCAATATAACTTCTTCTTCATCGTCATGATTTTCTTGACCATTTTCGATTTCATTACCATCGCTATCCAGTTGGTACTTTTGGATGATTCCATTAGGTAGGTATGGCAAGAGACGGTAGAGAAATCTCCTCAGCTCACATTCAACCATTGCATCGCAGAGTTGATCTAGATCCAAAGAACCATCTGTATATTTCTCACAAAGATTCACACCTTTCTGATAGTTCTCAGCGTCACGCAAACATAACTGGATCTGCTCTTCATCATAACACACGCTCAGGTCATAGTTGGTGACATGGTGAGCATCATCACTCAAAGCATCCAATTCAGAAGTCAATCGTTCAACAGCTGAAGTGATGTCTACAGCTTCGGTCCAGTTTTGGCTAGCATACAGCATCCACATCTTTCTCGAAAATGAAACTGAAATCAAAGAAAAATTATTGAAATAAGTATGCTATAATAGAATTTATCAATAAAACTCACATATACTTTCGATGATGCCAATCGCCAAAGAGTGTGTTTAACAATGTATGAAAACTTTTTATATTTTCCTTACAATTAACACCTATAATATAATTCGACTTAGACTATGATATGTGAAAATTAACTATTATTCAATGAGATCAATCAATCCAATTCAATGATACCAGCAAAGCTTTGTTGAGTCTGACCCAAATATGCTACGGTATATTGACCATCAGATGAATTGATGCAAGTAACATCGTCGTCACTAAATTGCTCTAAAACACGTTTTGGTAGCCAAGTTTTGAACAATGTGTTATTGCTCACATCGAGTAATGTTAACAAAATGGATTTACCAAAACGAGTTGAACAAATTGACATATTCTTCATTGGATAAGCTTCATTTAGTGGCAAAGATGATATTACTCTTTGTTCTAATACTTCCATCTCTTGTTTAATTACAGAATTGATTTTTTGTAAATCCACCTTTGGAACTGACATGATGAAAATATAAAAGGAAAATATAAATAATTTTCGATAGAAAAACACACACACCAATTTATCTCTCTCTGAGTGGGCACTGAATAACTTCACTACTCTTGCTGACTGCTCGACTGCTAGGTATACAACTCCTGATTTCATATCACCATACCCAATTCTTTCTTAATAGATAATGAACTTCCCCCACCACAGACTTATGCACTACATGTGTGATGCGGAGCCCCCACCATGCGCGAGTTTGCAACGCATCGATGAAAGACAGAGACTAAATAGTAGTCGCTGCATTGCGCAGCGTATGGGTATGTGATGTCAGCGGACTCACCGCACCGAATCGTCGTCGGATGCGCATAGCGTCACGCGACCTCTCCCCCCCACCACCATCGCAAGGTATATATCACGGGAGAGGAATCAGAGTTCACATATCTGACTGGATCTCCGCGGTGTGCAGACGTGTACTCCACACATAAGGACCATACATAATAGCAGAGTAGGTATACATGAAGGGTATGGAAGGTATGGAAGTAAGAAAAAATATATGTACTTGGAAAAAGTACTAGTCCGTGTATGAAAAAAAAAAAGACAATCCCAAGGTAAAACACAAACCCTGAACACCTCCCAACAATACTCAAGACCAAGACCACTATCAACGTCAATGTCCAGTTCAAGTTCAAAGTCAAGTTCAAGGTCAAGGTCAAGGTCAAGGTCAAGGTCAAGGTCAAGGTCAAGGTTAAGGCCAAGATCAAGATCAAGGTCAAGGTCACCGATGACGTCATCAAGGTCAAGGTCACCGATGACGTCATAGTGGTGGTGGGAGGCCCAGAACCGGCTCAAATCTCCTACTGTAGTTTGGTCGCAGTTCAATACATGACAATGATGTGTATTGGTAGAAGTTCTCGTTCATTATCAGATAGGTACTGGGTGGAACAATCATTGTTGAATTGGCAGTAGGGATGGAATACAGGTGATATAGGAAAAATCAATTGATTTGGAGAATATCAATTTTCAATATACTGCTATGTGTTGTTTTGAGTCTAGCAAATGTAACTGCGTTTTCAATATCAATCAACAATTGCAAGATGATTTAGAGTGAAATATTGATTAGATTCAGTACGTCTCGAATTTCCCAGTATTCATCAATATTTAAAACTAACTGGTTCCATTTTATATTCAATTTGTCAAAAGTGGAAGTTATCGCCTTCTGATTCTGATCAATTATTGTGATTGTTCCATTGAAATTTTCGATTATTTCGGTAGTAGGAGATATTTCTTGGTTTATTTTTTTGACGATTTTTTGTTGATTGGTTTGATGATCATTGATTACCTTGTCATAGTGAGAAGCATCATTTGCATCTAAATTTCCGGATTTACTTTTTATAATCGATCCTAAACCGTCTATGAGTCCTCTCTTTACTCGTCCATTTGGACTCAATGAATTGAATTTCTGTTCCGCTGATTTAATTCGAAACAAAAGTGCTCGATCAAAGTTTACAAATTCAGATATATCGGAGATATTTTGTTTTCTGTTGATGGTAACTGTTATATTTTCGTATAGATTTTTTATAGATTGAATTTGGTGTCCGATAGGTTCTAGGTCGTAATAATGAATTAAACTATGGGTTTTTATTTTCATTCTAGTCGTTCCTAGCTTGAACGTCAGAATCCCTGGATCCTTGTTCAGGTTCGTTATTGTTACCTCCTGTGGTACTGCTGGTACCAGTAGGTGGCACCTTTAACAATTTTTTCTAATTAGCCTTTGGTCTTTTTAAGTTTTGTTTGTGAAGGCTAATGACCTTAATATTTTTATTTCTTATAACTTTTCCTTTTGTGAATATTGGTGAGAGTTTATTTCTCGTATTTGATTTTATCTTTCGATAAAAGTCAGTGTCATGGGTATATTCTAAGGGTTCCTCACGATTTCGATTATGTCTCTCAATCGTTTTCTCTTTTCGTTTAGTCATTTTTTCGTTAAGGTTTTTGTATATTTCTTTCGCCATTTCACGATGTTCATGAATGTAATTGTTCATAAGTTATTCGTTGAAGTCAATGTCGAATGGATCTTTGGTATTCAAATGTCCTTTTATGATATCGATAGGTTTTTGTTTTGTCGATGTATGAATCGAGTGATTGTACCCTAAAATAGCATAAGGAATTTGGTTCAAAATATCGATTTTATTTTTGTCTTTTGATATGATAATTCACAAGTGTTCGATCAGAGTGGAATGGAACCTTTCAATAGCACCGTTCGATTGGGAATTATTGACTGTGATGTAAAGAATATTGACCTGATGTGTTTTGAAAAATTCTTTTACTACGGAATTCTTCAATTCCGATCCATTATCCATTATGACGAGAGCGGGGATACCGTGATGGGTGATGAAAATTAAAAATGCTTTCACAACTTCTAATCCTGAAATTCCTGAAAGGGGGTATGCCTGAGCATACTTGGAAAATGAATCGATTATTATCAAAAATTTCTGACCTTGTGCTTGGAAAGTATCAATATGTACTACTTCAAATGGTTTCGAGGGAGTGAGGGTTATCATAAGTTATTGGTTCGGTGGATTTCTATCATATTTATTGATTTGACATATTTCGCATGAGTTTATATACTTGGTTACGTTATTTTTTAAGCCTGGCCAATAATATGACCTTTTTATTCTCGTTTCGATTTCTACAATTCCGCGATGATTTGTCTTACCCTCATGATAGTTTTGTTTCAGTTCTGTCTGTCTGCCTTTTTCTGTTACGTCTTCTTGAACTGAGTCACATTTAATCAATTTATATGCAGAGTATTTGAAAGTTGTTTGTATGGTGGTGACGATACGAGGTGTATACTATTATTTTCGTAATAAATTGCGTATGTGAATTTTGGATCAATATAATTTTTGAAAACATTAATTATATCATTTTCGAGGTTGGCGATCGATATTTGGGAAAGGACGCGTTTTTTTGTAGGTTATATTTGTTCTGTTTTTGGTTTTGTTGGTGAATGTAAGACGAATTTTATTATTAATTGATGATCGTAGGAATTGAGTGGTTTTCCGGAATTTTTCATTTCCAGTATTGGTTCTTCATGGCTGGTATCTCCGTCTGTTTCATCATTTTCTTCGTTTTCTTCGACTGTAGTGGGTTTCTCGGAGGAGTGTTGTTGATCCGTCACATCAGTCATTATTGATGGTCGCTTACATTTCCTGTGGTAGAGATGTTGTCTTCAATGTCATCAGATATTGATTTCCGATTGCTAGGTCCGGTTCATCTACGTATTGAAAAAATTCTTTCGTGTTTATCTCAATACGAGAAAGTGCATCTGCTTTGGTGTTATTCTTCCCTTTTTTGTATTCTACTTCATACTCGAACTCTTCAAGTTTCAGACGCCATCTTACTAGTCTCGAATTCGGTTCTTTGAGTGACATCATCCATTTTAGTGGTTTTTGGTCAGTTATTATCTTGAATTTTTTTGCCGTACAGGTATGGCCTCAAATATTTCGTAGCCCATACTATTGCCAACAACTCTTTCTCGATTTGCTGTAATTTTGTTCTGATTGGTTGAGTGTTCTTGACGCGTACGCCACTGGCTTGTCTTTTTTTGATGGACCCCTGAGATAAAATGTCCCCTATGGCAACGTTACTTGCATCTGTCGTCAAATTAAAGTCTTTGTAGAAATCAGGGTACTGTAGGATGGATTCGTTGGTCAATATGTTTTTACAATCTTCGAAACATTTTATGAATTGGGGTGTTTGTTCGATTTTGGCATCTTTCTTCAGGCATAATGTTAGAGGTTTGGTTATGCGAGCGAAGTCCTTGATGAATTTTCGGTAGTACCCGAGTAGGCCAAGAAATCCTTTAATTTCTTTGTTTGTTCGTGGAATTGGATATTTCTTTATCGCAGATTTTGTCTGGATTTGGTCTGACTTCTTCTGGTGTAATGATATGGCCAAGGTAAGCTACTTCTTTCTTGAGGAATTCCGATTTATCAAGTAAGATCTTGAAATTGGTATCTCTGAGGCGTTGAAAAACTTTTGGCAGGCTAACAAGATGTTCTTGGAGGGAGGTCGAATGATGCTGTTATCGAGATAGACTGAACAAATTTCGTTCTGAAGACCACGAAGAATGTTGTCCATGACTCGTTGAAAGGTCGCTGGAGCATTCTTCAACCCAAAAGGCATACGCAGGTACTCGTAGTGCCCATTCTCAACGTTGAAAGCTGTTTTTGGAATATCTTCAGAATTCATCTATATCTGGTGGAATCCGCTGGCTAGATCTAAAGTAGTAAAATAATTGGAATATATTTGGAAGGGGGTATCGATCATCTACAGTTTTTTCATTGACCTTCCTATAGTCGACGACTATTCTCCACTTCTTTTTTCCGGACGCGTCCACCTTTTTTGGGACAATCCATATCGGTGATGACCAGGGCGAGTTGCTTGTGCGAATAATACCTTGTTCGAGCATTGATTCGACTTGTCTTTCAACTTCAGGCTTGTGGACAAAAGGATATCTATAGGATTTCGTAAAAACCGGTATTTCATCTTTCGTTTGATTGGATTCGATAAGGACAACGTTATTTCTTGATTTGTTTTATAGAAAATTTCAGATTTCAAATTAATTTTTTGCTGTAGAAAGAGTTTTGTGAATTTCGCAATTTTGGATATTTTATTTTAGTATGATAACGTCCCCATTTTTCCTGTCAACTGGAATTTTGGTAATCAGTTTTGTATGAGGTTTGATAGTCACCCTGTAATTGATACTTTGAAGGGAAGGTTGGTAGCGTATAGGAATAACGCAAGTGGGGGTGAATAATTTCAAATTGACAACATCGAGTGGGGCATTCAAAAGTTTTAAATTATCGAGTCCGATGAGACCATCAAAAATATTGTGGAAATTGAATAAGTAAAATTTGAGACTATAATTTTTTCTGAGTTCTGAGAATGTTGGGATCTCTGCACAATAGTCATGGGATGAAGTTTGGAAAATTGTAGATACTATAAAAGGCTCAACAAATATTTTATCGTGATAATATTTGGAGACTATTTCGGGGTTGATTAAGGATTTCGTGGAACCAGTATCGATTAAAAGTTTTAAAGTAGGGTTATGAATTTGGATATAGGGGAGTTTTTTTTTGTCGGTTGACAAATGATACTCTATCACGTCTCTTCGTTTATTGTTCTGGAAAATTTTCAGGATATTCTTCCTGGTATTTCTCGCCATAGTTCTCAAATTCAAAGTTCGTAGGGTTCTTTTCGCAATTGGGGTCTGTTTGTTCGTCAAAATATTCAGTATCAAACAATTCTTCCCATATTATATTGGGTCGTTGACCATTATTTTGGAAAAAGTTATTTTGACTTTGTCTCCTATACTGAGGTGTCGTATTTCGGGGAACATTTTGGGATGTTTTCCATGGATTTCGGAGTATTCCGAAAACTTTGAAGGGAATCTTTGGGTAGGTGGATTTGGGTGTCTTGGCAAGTTTATTGAACCTCTTGGAAATAGGGGTTATTGTGGTGAGATAAAATTTATTTGTCTGAATTGTGGTGTCGAAGGTCGCTGAACAAAATAATTTTGAGGGTATCGGTATGAAACTTGTGAATGATTAATTGATTTTCTTTCAGTCATATTTGTATGATTGGTTTGGTTAGATTTTTGAAAGTATTTAATATTATCTTCTTCGATTATAAATTGTAAGGATTGAGCAAGCGAGGTAGGCCTCATAGCACGTATAATTGGACCTAATGGATCTTTCAAACAGGCTAAAAATGTTTGAGGGCCTGTTTTTAGAAAAATTATCTCGTACTTTCACGCTGAGCAGCATCCTCTACATTAAGGTCGATATAATTACAAATTGTGTTTAATAAATGCAAAACTTTTTCATGGAACTGAAAAGGAGATTCATTTGGCTTCTGCCTCAAGTTAACCAAGTCCTGATTTGAACAATTTTCATCTCTCTGATCTCCAAAATTTTGGGTCAAGGCTGATTTAATATCGACCCAACTTTTGATACCATAGATGGCGACAACTTCTTCAGCCCTTCCTTCAAGCTTATTCATAATACCGTTCAACAAAAGTGTATTTTGGAAATTATTGACTTTTACTGTGTCCTAATAATGAGTGAGAATTGATTTGGAAGCACTGATAAATCTATGAAGTTTATTTGGGTTTCCATCAAAACTTGGAATTATTAATAGATTCTTGATATCTGATACTGAGGGAGCCATATTTAATTCTGTATTTGCAATTTTTAAATTATCAAATATTTCAACTAAACGTAATTCTAAATTTTCAGTGTTTTCGCAAAAGGAAGCACGAGAAGAATTTAACTCTAAATCTTGAGAGTTTTCGCTGAAGGATTCACTGGATAAAGAGGAGTCTGACATGAACTAAAGAAAATCAACTTACAGCATCAGTATTGCGACGTCCCGAACCATGTGTACTCGTTCAGGTATCCTGGATGGATTCTTGGGAGACACACTGTATATAAAGTTCGGATATTTCGTTTAAGAGTTGAAACTCACAGATTTTCTGCGATGGATATCCACAAAATTATCATACCGACTGCGCCACTTAAATACTTTGGATGTCAAAGACTGTTTTTAAAAAGTTTTATTTTCAAAATCAGAAAGGACAGAAAATATAAAAATAAATCTGAACAATGGGAATACTTCGTCAATACTGATTAAAGTATAAAATAATTATAACACGTTTTGCGTTTCCGCAAAGTTCATTGAAATGGGAAAAGTCTGTGTCAGCATCTCGTCGGTGCTCCTGTACCGGAAATACAGGGTGGATCAGGTGTATAACTCGCGCGTCTTTTCTGCAAAAAAACATGGCGGCGATGGCGCGGAAGACAAAATAACATGGCGGCGATGACGGAAGCTATGAAAAAAACGTCCCCTCACGTGATTCGCTGAGAGCAATTGGCTGGAAGAGAAAAAACGTCACGTGATTCGCTGAGAGCAATTGGCTGAAAGAGAAAAAACGACATGTGATTCGCTGTGTAGAAAAAATAAATGGCCGCCGCCAAATTGATAAAACAGAAAAATATGGAAAGAGTCTGTCTTAGAACAACAGAAAATTATGATGGAATTATTAATTCACTCTCTCGAATGGAATTCCAAGAAAAATGCATCTCTGCCATGAAATAGCGATAAGGCACGTCCCGTGCTTGTTTACTGTCTGCTCTTGTGGAGATCAGACGTGTTTGCTACGCTCCTCGATTTAGTCTAACGCGCATGTGTTGTGACAGGTTCTGAAAGTCCAGGTGATTGTTTTTAGCCAATGCAATTTTAATGCATTGGCTTTTTTATGCCATTTTTCGCGATCACCACACTTTCCATTCGACTTGGAGAATTCTCAAATGTACTTAGAAAGCTGTGAGAGTGACAGAGACACACAACAATTAAAGTGAGAAAGGACACGTAAAACCAGAGTGAAATAGAAACTAGTGATAAAGGACACAGTTAGTTATTAAATTAAGTGCAAGTGCATCAATAGTGCAACAGAACTACAAGTAAGTGAAAAAGACACATTAACCTAGAAATTGAGCTGTGACAGAGACACTAGAATAACCCCTGTAGTAAAAGTCACACTGCCCGAGAGACTGATAAGGTCTCACGGGCTTTTTTTTATCCGAAATTGCTTCTAGCACATCATTTTCGTGACCAGTTCAACGTTCACCACACTTTCCACTACGGAAAGTGGGTGAAATATGAGTGAAATCAGTGCACCCCCGTCAAAGGATACCCCCATAAGCAAAGACACTCCCGTAACTAAAGTCCCACCACCGCCAAAGGACCCTAAAGAGGCAGAATTCGCCTTCAGCACGAGTAGTACATACAGACGGACCCGATCGATCAAGACGAGCAGGACATGAAGGACATCATAACTGCAATAGAGACAATCAACGCAAGCGTAGCCAGAAAGAACAACGGCATACTAACAAAAGTGGATCAAGCCACTATTCGTGAGGCCACCCAAGAAATAATGGCAAAACTAACAAGGACCATTCGAAAAATAGGCTTATTACAAACAGCCAACGCCAAATTAAACGACCAAGTTCAAATGTGGAGACACAAAGCATTAGCACCAAGAGACACTTTCCCACAATTGACAAGGACAGTCCACCAACTGAACCCCATACCACCGGAATTCCAATTCCCGCCGAGACCCACACCACCAGACCCACAGACACCCATCAACCAACCCAACTTCACTCAACAAGCAGAAGAAGTAGCCAAGACTTACGCCACAATAGCAACGGCCCCAAAAATGTTAAACACAACTCAACCACAGAAAACAACTGAACCATGGACCACTCCCCCGAGAAGACAGGAAGTGATAGTGAAAGAAGTAACAGAAGACGACGTGAAAAAAGGAATAAATCTGATGCACAAAAGACAATGCAGAAACTTCAGGAAGGAAAACGTTATCCTGCAATGCTCACCCAAAGTTTTCAGAGCCTTCATGAAATTAAAGGTCTTTTGCATAGAACTCGTAGCAGTCTCGGTCGAAGAATATGCCAGGGTAGCCACGTGCTTCCAATGCTGCCGATACGGGCACGTAGCAAAATATTGCAAAGAAGCACCCAGATGCTACAATACATGCATTCGCAGACGACCAGGTCCTACTGAGAGCAGGACGAATGAAACCACAAATCGAGCGACGATGGAAGAAAATCTGGAACTCTTGTAGGACCTGGGCGGCAGACCCTAAGCTCACTTACAACACAGGAAAATCGGAAATGATGTACATAACAGAGACAAATGACAACGCAATACCAGACATAGACTTAGATGGATATTTTCCGGAAAACAGGGAGAATATCAAATACCTGGGCCTAACGATCGACAGGAGGATGCTTTGGATCGAGCACATCAAGCCGGTAGGAAATTGGGAGCCAGTAAAGACACACTGAAGACAATATTCACAAGAGCCATCAAACCTCTCATCCTGTATGGAGCTAATATATGGGGACATAGAGCCACGGACAGCCGAATACAGAGACACATCAAGGCAATAGAGAGGCCATTTCTACTGGCCTTCACAAAGGCCTATAGAACTGCCCCAACTGACGCCCTTCACGTCATAACAGGAATAATCCCCTCCCACATAGACGCCATGGTAGAGCACACTCACTACTAAACACACAGAGCCAGCATCAGTCACAACAGAATAACTCACTCCGACAAACCTCACCCCTCGAAGGTCCATAGACAGGTGGGTGAGATAACCGGTGAACATATAACCATCTTTACGGACGCATCAATGGATGAAGAACACCACAGAGCCTACGGGATAGCCAAAACCACGTCAACTGAATCAACAGAGGAAACAGAGTCCCAAACGGGGAGGACATCCATGACGTGGAACTGCTGGCTATCCTGAAGGCCATGGAACTCATAGCGGAATCGATTATGGACACTCATATCTATACCGATTCCAAGAGAGCCTACGACAGGATCAAAAACATGAATAGCGAGGACAAGAAGGCGAACGTCATCCAGAGATGCGTACAAGATAAACTGGACAACAACCAGAAAGAATGTATCTCACTCACCTCGAGGGACAACCCTGACATAAAGAGGGAGGAGAGGATTGCCAAAAGACACTTGCAGGATGAGAACATACAGGATCTCAACCAGACCAAGAAGGAACTGAAGGACGTCAAGATGGACTGTAAAATGAACACCTGGCAAACGTACTGGGACGACTCTCTGACAGCAAGGACGATACACAGCATCCTTCCTATTGTTCACAGGGTGCTACTCGAAGTTGACTGGAAAACTACACAACTACTCACGGGACATGGCCATTTCCAAGCGTACTACAAACGCTTTAGACTACGACCAACGACGGGAATATGCGAATGCGGCACACAGGAAGAGACAAACACACATACGATGATCGACTGCACCCTTCCTCAAAGGGTGCAAGCGAGAACAGAATTCAGGGACTACCTGTCGAGAATAAATATGCCATATCCTCCCATCGTGAGTAACCCCAAAACCATAGATAAGGACCTCCTAAATCAAATGAAACGATGGGCAACAGGTATAGTCACGGACGACGACCAAGATTGACCTGGTACCCTATATTTGGATATTCAAAATTGTACAATTTTTAGAAAAGAGAAAACGAATAAAATAAAATAAGAAGGATCTTTCCCTGCTGGTTTTAGGAGTAGTGGTGCTGGGATGGGTTGTTTTGTCGGGGGTTTCGGTAGATAGATGGTAGCAGTTAAGGAAACAACATCGGCCTCATGCCAAAAGGTAGGTGGGCCATCCGAGGGGGACCCTGGTCCTCTCCCGGAAAAGTTCTTGTCTGCTCGAGCTGAATGAAATTCTAAGAGAAAACACGATGATCGATTTGACCTTGATTATAGAATTTGTTGTTATCGTGATGACAGCTCACTCAAATATATACACTGAGAGGAACACCACATACACCATTACTCAATGCACATGACTCGTATTTCTCTCTCTCCCTCTCTCTCTGTGCTGCTGCTGCTGCTGCTGCTATTGCCATCGTCAATTTGCATATTTTGAAAGCGTTTAAAAATACAAAGCTTTTGTTCGTACTCTGCTATGTGCGCCTTGAGCTCGCGCAAATTTTGCAAGTGCCGATTGATAGGAGTGTCGTCGTCGTCGTCGTCGTGATCGTCGTGGGGCCTCACCATATCAGGTGCGAAACAGTGTCTCACGGCACAATGCACTTCTATTTCTCCGGATGCTATATCTTTGCTTCTCGCGTTGTGACGCCTGTACTTGTATTAGCCGCAATATCGACTATGTGTGGCCTCTTAGGCAGATCAAGCGCACACTTCAGCGAAAAATCGAATTTTTGATTACCCTTCACGTATACCACATCATCCTCGATGATGGGGCGCAGCACTTCTTGGATCTCGTTGAATTCGACATAGTCATCAGAGTATGGAATGCCGTGGATATTTCTCTCCAAATATCGTACTTGCCGTTTATCAGCTTCGCTCAGGTCATGGAATGGCACTACGGCTTTGAATAAAAAGTGGTTTGTGCGATGTCTGTCGGGGATGTCGAGCTCTTTGGGTTGGAATTCACCACCCACAGTAAAACCCTGGATGTCACAGGCTACGAGCTTCTCTTGTTTGCTTGCTGATGGAACTGATTCACTGCTGTGGTTAACTGAGACACAGAGAGAGAGCGAGATTAACCACAGACTGAACGTTTGGCTCACAACTGACGCTCTCGACCTGTCGAAGCCTGCATTTCATACATACACAAACAAAGAGTAGATTTCATCACTAACCACTGCTACTACTGTATGTCACTTTTTTATGACAGACGACGTACAATCTCGCTCAAAGGCAAGGGTTCCAGCATACAGTCGTGAATAATGATGCAATGGGCTCGAGTATTGGTGGGAAATCCGACTCTGACCTTGATGTCAAGTTTGTCATCGACAGTGGAGGATTTCATGGATTCCGCTCTGCGGGAACAGTCTATTACGAACACGGTGGCTCTGTTTTTGAATGCTCCGTAATCGAGTAGAGGGTGCTTCTTCGGACAATTGTCATAGCTCGGATAAAATTCCGTGTAGACTCGACGGGCTTCAACAAAGTTGTTTCTGTTGAATTCCAAGTACATGCCTTCATGCGGGTAATTATCGCTGTTTATGGTTAGGCGTATGTTGCTGATGTCGATGTGATCGAAATCCGATTTGTTTGGAAAGTCACAATGACGAATCGGGGACTCTTCATGGCCGTGCAAGTTTTCACAGCCCAAACTTCCTTGGTGGAACCCTGAGTGAGTGCAGGCAACTCGTGTATGTCCCACTTGCGATACGAAATCACTACAGGAGCGTCTGTTTTGATGGACTGCAGCAATTTCAGATGAATGTCGTCATGTTTGACTATGAGTACAACGCTCGTGATCATCAGTGCGGCTGTGGTGGCTTCGACTACTGGATTCGCCACCTCCTCTATAAGCATGCAATTGTTATCATTTCTACTTCTGACCAAGCGAATGCACTGTCGTCCAATGGTGGCATATCTATAGACATGGAATATGCCCAACAGATACTTAAGCGGGATCCACATGGCGAACGAGCCGTCGGGGGCGTTGTGAACAGCTCCGCCAGGATAGGTCCAGCCGGCTGTGCTCAAGTGTCGCACATCATTTTCCTCGTAACAAGTATAGCCACGAAGGGTGCTCACTATACCCGGCGATCGAACAGAGTCCACCTCTTTGCCATTGATTTTATAGTAGATGGCCTCGAAAAGGTATTCGCCGGCATTATTGATAAATCTAACATTGCCGGTTCCTGCGGTACGAGTCAGAGTGCCCGCTATGCACACAAAGGCATCGTTCATCAGTATCCACACATCGCTCTGCTGAATGACAATTTCGATGATGTCATTATTTTGAAAGGACTTTGCGTACGGGTGGTGCGTTCGAGTCTCAACTCTGTTGATGGATTCGTCGAACTTTGGATGATTGTACACGTCGAACACTTATCTTGATAACATGATGTCCTTGCGATTCAGAGTGAGAAGAAGTGTGTGCGTCTGCTTTCTTCGACTGCGTCTGCGCGATTGAATTGATGCCAGCACCCTCTGCACTTCTTTGCCCAAAGGCATCATCATTCTGATCAAATACCAACCCCATTTATGACAGCTTGCGCAGCACAAAGTGTATAATGATGGTCTCTCCACGGAAATTCACACTGCAAAAGTCCTGATCGAGAATATTCAAGGTTATGTTGTGTATTTCCGTCTTGTTCACAGGCAGGTAAATCAAATTCGAGGGCGTTTCGTTGATGTCAAAGCCGGGGTCTTCTCGAATGGCAAACTCGTATATGGTGTGACCCGGGCGATTGTTGAAGAAGGCAACCGATGTGATGTTACTATCGATGTGAACAGTTCGAACTTTGATAATGTTCACAGGTATGTCGGATGAGTGAACGCGTCCAGCCTCCAATAGTCTCGGGGAAAAACCCAGCAATCGTCCTATGGAATCTTTGGGACGAAAATCGATGTTATAGAGCTTGCTGTATATCTCACACTGCAGCGTATTGGTGTTGGGTTTGAGAGAGAACAAAGCCTTGCTTTTGTTGGTGCCGTCGTCGTCGTCACTAGACACTACGGCTCTCTTCTTCTTTGCTTCTTTCGGCCTCTCAATGTGTTTGTGTATAATCTTGGCAATGTCGCTTATTTCGTAACACCCAGTCGATATTTGGATGATGCTTACAGATGGCGCTCCTTTGACAGAATAATAGAATCGGCCACTCGATATGTTCGGTATGTTGTATGAATGAAAACCAATCAATGCCAAGCCGTAAATGCTATTTTCGTCCAATTGGAGCGGCGGAGAAAAGTCTGCGGATAGCGTCGACGTTTGACCTGTCACTGTCAACAGCAAAGACATGACTAACACTGGACGGGGTTATGTACTTCCATTTAAACCATTCTATATGCGCGCTCTGTGCTCAGAGTCTAGTATGAGATTCAAGACGCGTGAGGCTCGCGCTATTCGTCTAGCGAATCGTATCCTGTCCATGGCCACTTGCATCCAATACGATTTGCGCGAAGTTTTGTATGCAAAACGCCACGTCACCATATAATGAACCTTATTGCGCTCGACATTAAGGGTCACCACTTTTCTATTCATTTTCGCGTGCACACACTCAGAGTGTGTTCTCGTATAGAAAATTCAAACACAAATGACCGCAATTAAATTGATTGAATGTCTGATAGTGATCGTTGTTGTAGAAGATTTTCACTTTTTACCCAGATATCGCACCAATTCCACCGGCGGCTTCAAATTTCCGAAACTGTCAAAGTATTTCACCACATGTCCGCGTTTCTCGTAAGCTACTCAATGCGTTCCGCGATTGCTGCTCGAGTCCAGATTGATGATTGCGCACTCTCTGTACTTGGGGAGTTTCGAAGAGGATTGAGGTAAGTTGTCTCGCATGAAAACACTAATGAAATGAAGTATTTTCAGGCGTTTCAAATATTTGAGCAATTCCTCATCGTACAACGCTCTATTGGGCAGCTTCATCAGGAGTTTTTCGAACATTTCTTTTTGAGAAACAAATCGTATCCCCCTTTAGCGGTCTTGCGCAGAAACAAACCGGAACCTCCTACATGTTTGTTGTCACCGCCAATGCTCTCCATTGCGGTATTATGACGCTTGTCTTCCTCCAATTTCTTTGTGGCATTGGCCGAGGAGACAATGGTCCTGGCTATGGTGCTGGCACCGCCTGCCAACGAGCCCAGCGCCACCAGAGCGGCGAATATCGGAAGCAGAGGTAGCACACCACCGCTCTTCGCAGCGAACGTTATTATTCGGGCTACTCTGTTTTTTTTTTGCGGCCACCCAATTTTTTCACTTGAGCACGGGCAGCACGCAGAGCCACCAAGGAGGATTTTCGCAGAGCCTTCGCACTCAAATCCTTCAACTGATCAAGTTTCAGAGTTATTCGCAGATTCTTGGCGATTTTCTTTACCACATCTCTGCGAAAAGACTTTGGCTTTGCAGCAGCAGCAGCAGTCTTCTTCTTAAGCCCCATTCCCAAATTACGTTTTGCCTTTATGGTTGTGGTGACCAGCCAAGCAGCAGCTTTCTCACGGAATTTGGCGTCTTTTGATTTGACACGTTCCAAAGCTCGATTTTCCAGCGCCCAGTCAGCCTTGTATCTCTCCTTCAGAGACTTGTTTTGCGAGTATACAATATCGTGAGTCTTACAAGCCGAATCCAAAGGGTTCACACCAGGGTCTCTACGTGCCAATCTCTCCTGCACCGGTCCACAGTACTGGTATCCAGGCAAATGAAGCTCGAATGGCAGATGATTAATCAGAGAGTTCACCACTCCACGACCTTCGTGCTCGACAGCCAGCATGACACTGACGCGAATGATGTTGCGCACCTACTTACATACTTATATAAAAAGAATTTGGAAACTAATGCTCAGTCGCATAAATATCCAACAAAAAAGGGAAATTTGCTGAAAATAGAAAAACGCAAAACAAAACTTTTCGAAAAGTCGCCAATATATATGGGATCTAAATTATACAATTGCCTTCCAGCTGAGTTGAAATTGATTTCTAATTTGAATAATTTCAAAAAAAAAGTTAAAAACTTTATATCCTCTGAAGGATTTTATTCAAGAGATGAATTTTTTGATTATATTGAGACGAAAAGTTTCGATGGGTAAACTTTTATATATATTCATAAATGTTTGTATAATATGTTTGTGCATATATATATATATATATATATATATATATATATATATATATATATAGTATATATATATATATATATATATATATATATATATATATATATAGTATATATATATATATATATATATATATATATGTATATATATATATATATATATATATATATATATATATATATATATATATATATAGTATATATATATATATATATATATATATATATATATATATATATATATATAGTATATATATATATATATATATATATATATATATCTTTGCACATGTGTCTAACAGATATAATTCAATATCTAGAGAAGTAGTTGTTTTCTGTCGGACACATGCCATACATAAAATACAAAGTTATAGTCACTTCCTAAAGGATTGTTATCGACTGTTTTACAGTCACTTGGACATTATTTACTCCTTAAAACAAGTATTTTACATATACCATTTCGTATCCGAAATGTCCTTCTGGAGTGCTCTCTAATCTGTCGTCAAGGTGGATCCTGTAAGCAATTGCAGTATTCATCTCAGCGGACGGTGACGAGCGGCGAGACCTCGCGTGTATACAATTTGTGATAACCTGGACTGCACTGATGAGGGACAACATTCCTAAACAGGTCTGTAGTTGGTTCACCATTTTAATCGGGTGAAGTCCAGCTGTTTTTTCAGAGAGTTCTTGCAAGGTTGTTCCTTCAACACTTGAAATATGTCGAAGAAATGCTACCACTTACAGAATGTCATATTTGTAGTAACTCCTATAAACCTGAAGACATCAAAGTTCGAGATCACTGTCACTTGACTGGTGTGTACTGCTCATTCGAGATGTAATTTGCAATATAAACTGGTGAAATTCATTCCTGTCTTCTTCCATAATCTGACAAATTATGACTGTCATCTTTTCATAAAAAAAACCGTCTCTGAATAAAGAAAATATCTCAGTGATTGCTCAAAATAAAGAGAGATATATTTCATTCTCGAAAACATATTTGGTTGAAAAATCAGAAAACCCTAATATCAGAGACAAATTCATCACTCTGAGGTTTGCTGAATCTTTCGGCTTCTTATCCAAATCTCTAGATAATCTGAGTAAAACATTGAAACCATCACAATGTCGGGAGGTGAGGAAATATTTTCCAGATGATAAAAAATTCAGCATGATAAGACGCAGATGTGTTTTTCCTTATTCATATGTTGACTCCCATGAAAAATTGGACCAATCTACATTACCATATCAAGCTGAGTTCTTCGATATTTTGAATGGTAGATATATTTCTGATGAGGATTATAATCGAAGCTCATGAAGTGTGGCAGGAATTTGAATGTTCAACTCTGGGAGAATACTCTGATGTCTACTTGACATCAGATGTGCTATTACTGGCAGATATCTTCAAGAATTTCAGAAATGTCTGTTTGGAAAAATATAAACTTGATCCTGCCCAGTATGTAACAGCTCCTTCACTCAGTTGGGATGCTATGCTGCGTTTAACTAATTTCGAACTAGAGCTCCTCACTGATATCGATACTTTTTCAATAAAGGAATTCGTGGTGGAGTGAGCCAATGCAGTAAAAGAAAGGCTACATCGATTCATATCATCCAATTATCCTTCAGCCAAATTCATATATTTTATATCTTGATACAACAAATTTGTATGGAGCTGCAATGAGTGAATATATTCCAATGCGGGATTTCAGATGGCTTCAGCAGTATGAGATAGAAAATTTTGATTGGGGATATGTATTGGAAGTTTATTTGGACTATTCATCAATCTTGCATGATGATCATAATGACCTTCCTTTTTGTCCAGAGAATATTAAGCCACCTGGAAGCAAGTATTCCAAGTTGACCCCAAATTTGATGAACAAGGAGAGATATATCATATACTATAGCCCACAATTGGGCGAGAAGTCAATAAACGAGTTTCAGAAATATCGCATTTTCTGACTCGTCCTGTAGTAACGTACACCATAATTGACATAATCAAAGGAAATTGATATTTTTCACATGATATACTCAAAAATCAAGAAAAATCCATTCGCCGAAAATATTTTCTATAATTAGCGTTAGACAATCACCCATTTTTGTAGCTCACGCTGTAGAGCCAGATAAAAAGTCTAATGAAGAAAGTTGCTTGTTTTGACCTCTAGAATGATATATCCAAATATTAAAAAAATCTATCGAGCCCCAGGAATACATGTATCCAGTGCCATGTCCTTTGAAGCAATGTTTTAAATATGGATTGAAATTGAAGAAGATTCATAGAGTTTTGGAATTCACACAAGCAACATGGTTGAAGCAATATATTGATTTGAATGCCAATCTCCGGAATGCTGCCAAGAATGAATTTATACGTGACCTCTTCAAATTTATCATTAACTCAATATTTGGAAAAACTATGGAATGTGGATAAGAGACAAGACATTAAAGTATGTAGTCATTGGAAAAATATGCCAGGATCTGTTGGCTGAAGGATTTCTAGCAAAACCTCAGTTCAAATCGTGTTCAGTATTCGATGAGAATTTAGGGTCTATCCAATTGGAGAAAGTAGCAGTCACTTATGACAAGCCACTTTATGTAGGATTTTCATTTCTGGATATTTCAAAAACGGTCATATATGATTTTTATTATGGCTACATCAAAACAAAATATGGTAATAAAGCAAACCTGTGATACACAGATACCGATTCATTGATTTTGGAAATATTCACAGAAAATGTATACGATGATATAAGGGAAAACAGAATACTTTGACACATCTAATTTCAAAATCGATAATATCCACAACATCCTAAAACAGTATTAGTGGTTGGAAAGATGAAAGATGAATTTTCCGGATCATCAATAGAATGTTTTTTAGCACTGGTGCGAAGGCAAACTGCATCAAGAGCACAACTGTAACGAAAAAGGCGAAAGAAGTTTCTGAAAATGTGACAGAGAATGCACTTCAAATTTCAGATTATATTCGAATTGTTGGAAGAGGTGGTACTATATTACGGAAAATGGATATTTATACTAATTATTTACACACGATTTACACAGGAGTTAAGAAACAAAATTGCGTTATCATCTAGTGATGACAAAAGATTTGTTTTACCCAATAATGTTCAAACATTAGCCTGGGGTCACCATAAGTTGCATCCGAAAGATGAGAACGCAGTGTTAGATCTCCTACTATTAATGTCAGTTAATTTAATAGATTAATGAATTTTGGATTTCTTTTAACTATTTAATAAAACGAAAATATTGAACACATGATTTTTATTCAATCAACTAAATACAGATCAATTCAAACTACTCAAGCATGAATAACATTTTGATTGAGGAGGAGCCGGACCATCTATATGTTCCATCCACTCAGGTCGATTATGATGAATGTAGCAAGGCAGCTGAACCTTAAGTTGCTCATATATTCCTCTGGTAGTTTGTGCCTTGCCAAAAGAAGTTACGGATTTAAGTATTGTAGTGGAAACTGTCGCAATTCATATTCAGTGAACTTGTAAATAAGGGTTTGAGCTTCTCATGTTCGGTTATAAGATCCATCAGGCAGTGAGTGATTTCCATATTTTCTGGAATATTTCCACCATCGGAGAAAGAAGAAGCACTGAAGAGCAGACAGCTATGTAGTAAACAAGAGAACTGCTGTAGACTTTGAATCATCTTTTGTATTAGCTATTATTGGGGAGGGGTAAAGCCTGATTCTATCTGTTTGTACAGTGGAATTATTTTGTTTCATCAATAACTTGTACTCTGTACTATTGGTGAGTATATATATATATATATATATATATATATATATATATATATATATATATATATATATATATATATATATATATATATATATATATATATGTTCAGATAGGTTTCCGCGGTCAGATATTTGAAAACTAAAAGTTCGGGTTGAACCGCGTCTAGAATTTGTTGAAATTCGACGTTTCGGCTCCGATTTTGAAGCCATTTTCAAGAACTGAAAAAGAAAGAAAATAAGAAAATTAATAAATGGTTGAAACGTAATTCTACGCTGAGGTCTCAATCTGCCTACTCCTCAGGTATAATGGTATAATGGCCGTGTGCAATGTATTGGCGCGAGGTGAACTATGGGCGGGAACTCAGTTGGCGCTAGATGAGCTGTGTGCGGGAACTTGGTTGGCGCTAAGTGAGCTGTGTGCGGGAACTGGGTTGGTGGGAAATGAGTTGATGCGTGCAATGAGAGGCTTCCAGGTATTGGGAAGTCTACGTCCGTCGTCGCGAGTGTTGAGGCAATTGGGGCGCTTCTCTATCTCAAGGGCTTCTCGGATGATCCTGGTTTGCAGAGTTTTCTCGGTGGAAATTGTTTTTGTGTTTTTGAAGTCTATTTTGTGACCTGTGTCTTCTCGATGTTTATAAAGTGGAAGATGCCTGACGCACAGCAAGTTCGTGTTCGTAGACTCTGGAAGTTACTGTCTGTTAGTCTGGCCAATATAACTTCTCGGGCAGTCTGAACATGGTATTTCATATATACCTTGAGAATCGTTTCGTATTGTGTCCTTGGGAGATCTGAGGAATTTGGATATTTGGTTGTTGGCCGTGAATATTGTTTTTATCTCGTGTTTTCTCAAGATATTACTGATTTTGTCTGTCACACCTTTGATGTATGGTAGGAAAGCTTTGTGTGGCTGAATACTCTCTAGTGGATCATTTGTTTTTGGAGGACGGGCCAGTTGATGGCGGATAGACTTGTCGATTAGCGAATTGTTGTAACCATTTTGAAGTAAGGCTGATTTCAGTTTGTCCAGCTCTTGTGGTCTATTCTGGTTGTCGGTAAGCTGAATTGATCTGTATATCAGGGAGTTCAATATGGAGTTTGTTTGTGCTGGATGGTGATGAGAGTTTGCGTGTAGGTATCGGTTGGTGTGAGTCTGTTTCCTGTGTATTGTGTGGGTGAAAGAGTTATTGGATTTCGTGATGAGAACGTATCCATCACACCCTTGGTCCCAGCTGCATCACCTGTATTAGTACACAACTTCTCCGACACACCACTAGATCAAACTAGCCTTGCACTACTATCAAGAGGATTCAATTATTCCATCACACCCAACAGAATCCCAACAGAAACCATCATCACACAAATAGAAAGCGCTATAACCCATCTACCAGAAAACACAGCTGAAGAAACTAGACAAGATATTGCCACCACACTTAGGAGAGCGAAATTCCCTTCATCCAACATAACACCTGCTGAAAAACATTGCCTCAGAAACCTCCACAACAACCCTGACATAATCATTCTCCCAGCAGACAAAGGCAACGCCACAGTAGTTCTGAATACCTCAGATTATGTAGACAAAATGAGTACACTATTAAACTCATCCGAGTATCAGATCACCCAACGAGACCCGACAACCTACCTCGAAAAGAAGACCAAAAATCTGATCAATAATTCTAAACTACCAGCCGAAACCAAGAAAGCCACTATCCCTAGAGAGAAGTCATCACGCACCCCTCGTATCTACGGACTACCAAAAATAGACAAGCCTGATATCCCACTCCGACCTATCGTCAGTGCCTTTGGATCACCAACCCAGAACCTCGCCAAGTATCTAGCGAGTACTCTTCAGCCACGAGCAGAAGAAGCTTCATCCTACGTGAAAAATTCATTCCACTTCTTAGACCTTCTCAAATCCTATAGAATCCAGAACACAGATTTCCTAGTGAGCTTCGATGTTGTCTCCCTCTTCACAAATATTCCCCTAACGGACACGCTAGAAATCCTTAAAACAAAACACAGAATTCCAAAAGACACCCTGGACCTCATCAGTCACTGTATGAACAACACGTACTTCCTCTTCCAAGGAACTTACTACAAACAAGTGAAAGGTGCTCCCATGGGTTCCCTCCTTTCTCCAGTCCTTGCAAACCTTTTCATGGAAGACTTCGAAACCAGGGCTGTAGAAGCATTTGACCACAAGCCTACTTGCTGGTTCAGATACGTTGACGACATTTTCGTCATATGGCCTTATGGTTACGAAATCTTAAACACGTTCTTAGATCACCTAAACGATATCCATCCCAACATTAAATTTACAATGGAGACCGAAATGAACAACTCCCTAGCTTTCCTGGACGTTCTCATCACGAAATCCAATAACTCTTTCACCCACACAGTACACAGGAAACAGACCGACACCAACCGATACCTACACGCAAACTCTCATCACCATCCAGCACAAACAAACTCTGTATTGAACTCCCTGGTATACAGATCAATTCAGCTTACCGACAACCAGAATAGACCACAAGAGCTGGACAAACTGAAATCAGCCTTACTTCAAAATGGTTACAACAATTCGCTAATCGACAAGTCTATCCGCCATCAACTGACCCGTCCTCCAAAAACAAATGATCCACTAGAGAGTATTCAGCCACACAAAGCTTTCCTACCATACATCAAAGGTGTGACAGACAAAATCAGTAATATCTTGAGAAATCACGAGATAAAAACAATATTCACGGCCAACAACCAAATATCCAAATTCTTCAGAACTCCCAAGGACACAATACCAAACGATTCTCAAGGTATATATGAAATACCATGTTCAGACTGCCCGAGAAGTTATATTGGCCAGACTAACAGACGAGTATCTTCCAGAGTCTACGAACACGAACTTGCTGTGCGTCAGGCATCTTCCACTTCCGCACTTTATGAACTTCGAGAAGACACAGGTCACAAAATAGACTTCAAAAACACAAAAACAATTTCCACCGAGAAAACTCTACAAACCAGGATCATCCGAGAAGCCCTTGAGATAGAGAAGCGCCCCAATTGCCTCAACACTCGCGACGACGGACTCATTTCCCACCAACCCTGTTCCCGCACACAGCTCACTTAGCGCCAACCAAGTTCCCGCACACAGCTCATCTAGCGCCAACTCAGTTCCCGCCCATAGTTCACCTCGCGCCAATACATTGCACACGGCCATTACAGCCACGTCCACTATAAATACAGTTCCTCAACACACAATTCCTCAGTTCTCTCGAAGGAGTAGGCAGATTGAGACCTTAGAGAGAACCAGTGACGAGACATGGGGAGTAGGCAGATTGAGACCCCGACGTCAAGTCACAAAAACCTAACGTAATTATACCTGAGGAGTAGGCAGATTGAGACCTCAACGTAGAATTACGTTTCAACCATTTATTAATTTTCGTATTTTCTTTCTTTTTCAGTTCTTGAAAATGGCTCCAAAATCGGAGCCGAAATGTCGAATTTCAACAAATTCCAGACGCGGTTCCACCCGAACTTTTAGTTTTCATATATATATATATATATATATAATAACAAAGTATTCTTGACCGAACTCTATTAACTAAGTAGCTACCCGAGAATTCCTACTATATATATATATATATATATATATATATATATATATATATATCTTTGCACATGTGTCTAACAGATATAATTCAATATCTAGAGAAGTAGTTGTTTTCTGTCGGACACATGCCATACATAAAATACAAAGTTATAGTCACTTCCTAAAGGATTGTTATCGACTGTTTTACAGTCACTTGGACATTATTTACTCCTTAAAACAAGTATTTTACATATACCATTTCGTATCCGAAATGTCCTTCTGGAGTGCTCTCTAATCTGTCGTCAAGGTGGATCCTGTAAGCAATTGCAGTATTCATCTCAGCGGACGGTGACGAGCGGCGAGACCTCGCGTGTATACAATTTGTGATAACCTGGACTGCACTGATGAGGGACAACATTCCTAAACAGGTCTGTAGTTGGTTCACCATTTTAATCGGGTGAAGTCCAGCTGTTTTTTCAGAGAGTTCTTGCAAGGTTGTTCCTTCAACACTTGAAATATGTCGAAGAAATGCTACCACTTACAGAATGTCATATTTGTAGTAACTCCTATAAACCTGAAGACATCAAAGTTCGAGATCACTGTCACTTGACTGGTGTGTACTGCTCATTCGAGATGTAATTTGCAATATAAACTGGTGAAATTCATTCCTGTCTTCTTCCATAATCTGACAAATTATGACTGTCATCTTTTCATAAAAAAAACCGTCTCTGAATAAAGAAAATATCTCAGTGATTGCTCAAAATAAAGAGAGATATATTTCATTCTCGAAAACATATTTGGTTGAAAAATCAGAAAACCCAAATATCAGAGACAAATTCATCAATCTGAGGTTTGCTGAATCTTTCGGCTTCTTATCCAAATCTCTAGATAATCTGAGTAAAACATTGAAACCATCACAATGTCGGGAGGTGAGGAAATATTTTCCAGATGATAAAAAATTCAGCATGATAAGACGCAGATGTGTTTTTCCTTATTCATATGTTGACTCCCATGAAAAATTGGACCAATCTACATTACCATATCAAGCTGAGTTCTTCGATATTTTGAATGGTAGATATATTTCTGATGAGGATTATAATCGAGCTCATGAAGTGTGGCAGGAATTTGAATGTTCAACTCTGGGAAAATACTCTGATGTCTACTTGACATCAGATGTGCTATTACTGGCAGATATCTTCAAGAATTTCAGAAATGTCTGTTTGGAAAAATATAAACTTGATCCTGCCCAGTATGTAACAGCTCCTTCACTCAGTTGGGATGCTATGCTGCGTTTAACTAAGGTCGAACTAGAGCTCCTCACTGATATCGATACTTTTTCAATAAAGGAATTCGTGGTGGAGTGAGCCAATGCAGTAAAAGAAAGGCTACATCGATTCATATCATCCAATTATCCTTCAGCCAAATTCATATATTTTATATCTTGATACAACAAATTTGTATGGAGCTGCAATGAGTGAATATATTCCAATGCGGGATTTCAGATGGCTTCAGCAGTATGAGATAGAAAATTTCGATTGGGGATATGTATTGGAAGTTTATTTGGACTATTCATCAATCTTGCATGATGATCATAATGACCTTCCTTTTTGTCCAGAGAATATTAAGCCACCTGGAAGCATGTATTCCAAGTTGACCCCAAATTTGATGAACAAGGAGAGATATATCATATACTATAGCCCACAATTGGGCGAGAAGTCAATAAACGAGTTTCAGAAATATCGCATTTTCTGACTCGTCCTGTAGTAATGTACACCATAATTGATATAATCAAAGGAAATTGATATTTTTCACATGATATACTCAAAAATCAAGGAAAATCCATTCGCCGAAAATATTTTCTGTAATTAGCGTTAGACAATCACCCATTTTTGTAGCTCACGCTGTAGAGCCAGATAAAAAGTCTAATGAAGAAAGTTGCTTGTTTTGACCTCTAGAATGATATATCCAAATATTAAAAAAATCTATCGAGCCCCAGGAATACATGTATCCAGTGCCATGTCCTTTGAAGCAATGTTTTAAATATGGATTGAAATTGAAGAAGATTCATAGAGTTTTGGAATTCACACAAGCAACATGGTTGAAGCAATATATTGATTTGAATTCCAATCTCCGGAATGCTGCCAAGAATGAATTTATACGTGACCTCTTCAAATTTATCATTAACTCAATATTTGGAAAAACTATGGAATGTGGATAAGAGACAAGACATTAAAGTATGTAGTCATTGGAAAAATATGCCAGGATCTGTTGGCTGAAGGATTTCTAGCAAAACCTCAGTTCAAATCGTGTTCAGTATTCGTTGAGAATTTAGTGTCTATCCAATTGGAGAAAGTAGCAGTCACTTATGACAAGCCACTTTATGTAGGATTTTCATTTCTGGATATTTCAAAAACGGTCATATATGATTTTTATTATGGCTACATCAAAACAAAATATGGTAATAAAGCAAACCTGTGATACACAGATACCGATTCATTGATTTTGGAAATATTCACAAAAAATGTATACGATGATATAAGGGAAAACATAGAATACTTTGACACATCTAATTTCAAAATCGATAATATCCACAACATCCTAAAACAGTATTAGTGGTTGGAAAGATGAAAGATGAATTTTCCGGATCATCAATAGAATGTTTTTTAGCACTGGTGCGAAGGCATACTGCATCAAGAGCACAACTGTAACGAAAAAGGCGAAAGAAGTTTCTAAAAATGTGACAGAGAATGCACTTCAAATTTCAGATTATATTCGAATTGTTGGAAGAGGTGGTACTATATTACGGAAAATGGATATTTATACTAATTATTTACACACGATTTACACAGGAGTTAAGAAACAAAATTGCGTTATCATCTAGTGATGACAAAAGATTTGTTTTACCCAATAATGTTCAAACATTAGCCTGGGGTCACCATAAGTTGCATCCGAAAGATGAGAACGCAGTGTTAGATCTCCTACTATTAATGTCAGTTGATTTAATAGATTAATGAATTTTGGATTTCTTTTAACTATTTAATAAAACGAAAATATTGAACACATGTTTTTTATTCAAACAACTAAATACAGATCAATTCAAACTACTCAAGCATGAATAACATTTTGATTGAGGAGGAGCCGGACCATCTATATGTTCCATCCACTCAGGTCGATTATGATGAATGTAGCAAGGCAGCTGAACCTTAAGTTGCTCATATATTCCTCTGGTAGTTTGTGCCTTACCAAAAGAAGTTACGGATTTAAGTATTGTAGTGGAAACTGTCGCAATTCATATTCAGTGAACTTGTAAATAAGGGTTTGAGCTTCTCATGTTCGGTTATAAGATCCATCAGGCAGTGAGTGATTTCCATATTTTCTGGAATGTTTCCACCATCGGAGAAAGAAGAAGCACTGAAGAGCAGACAGCTATGTAGTAAATAAGAGAACTGCTGTAGACTTTGAATCATCTTTTGTATTAGCTATTATTGGGGAGGGGTAAAGCCTGATTCTATCTGTTTGTACAGTGGAATTATTTTGTTTCATCAATAACTTGTACTCTGTACTATTGGTGGGTATTGAAGTTTTGAGGATTTGCTCATTATTGATTTCAAACGGAATCATTTTCACCCACTTGGATGGCCAAGTTTCATTCCATGTACTGTTACTATCGAAGCTAATGAAAACTTCTCTGATATCATTGGGATGGTGTACGAGTAGAATACCATGCCAAATTGTTTGTAAAATTAGAGAATTTGTGAACATGTTGATCGCTTTAAATGAACTGAATTTGAAAGGCAATTCATATTACTAATGAATGAAAAGGGGCAGGATCATGTGGGGAAAGAAAACATAGGTATTTTGAAAATGAATAATTAAAATTTCAATCTCTTTCCACCTATAGATGCCTTTGTCTGACCCTTTCTTTCCTTCGAAAACTGTGCTACTCTGTGTTACTTGTATCCCTGTTGAAGTTCGGTACATATCCTGACACGTGCACTTATCGATTCCGAAAGAAGTCGTTGAACCCGTATTGAATTCCACTGAACTGTCCAGACATGTAACGGGAAACATGACGTCGGCACATTCCAGGTAATTTGAGACTTGTACTCTTTGACATTGGAAAAGGTCATTGAACCCGTATTAGATTTCTTTTACTGCTCTAGACATGTAACCGGAAACATGACGTCAACACATTCCAGATAATTTGATATCTGACACATGAACTTGAAATAGGTCATTGAACCCATATTAAATTTCGCTGATCTGCCCAAATATGTGACCGGAAACGTGACGTAATCACATTCCAGGTAATTCGATATCTCACACGTGCACTGGAAATAGGTCATTGAACCCATCTCAGATTTCTTTTACTTGTCTAGACATGTAATCGGAAACATGACGTCAGCAAAATCCAGGTAATTTGATATATCACACGTGCACTTGAAATAGGTATATACAGCGTGATTTACGTAGGCCGTACATAAGAAATTTTTTAACTTGCAGTGGGACTAGAAATTTGAAATTTGGTATGCTGTCATAATTGATCATGTGCGTTCTACCTTAAATGTTTTTAGTCCTACAACTATACAGGGTATGCCAGAAGTCGGTACCAACTTTCTTATTTTAAATGGAAAACTAATGTTTTTTTGTCATGGTTCGATTGGCCTTCTGATTATGACTTTAGACAACCTAAGTTATGTTCACTTATCTATCACAGTTTAAAATTACGGCTGTAGTAGTTTAGGAAAACACTTGTAGCCCGCAAACCGTTCAAAATTAAGAAACCAAATTTATGGAGCAGTTAGCTGGTAGTCCAGGCTAACACCTGATGTCCCATCGACGGTCCCATTTTGTACCATATGGGCGCAGCCGATTTTTGAATGTCGCAATATAAAATTGTCAAAAACTCAATTTTTTCAAATGGCACCCACCATTTCTTTTTTAAACCTTCAAAAGAAAATTGAATTTTAGGATGAGTTATTTCATCTTTCTCTATACCCAAGTTCAACTTCTATCGAGTTATTCAATAAAAATCAAGAAATGCCTTATCTTACAGAATGATTATGTGTGTATGCCATGGAAACAAAAGAAAATTGTAATAATTTAATCAAAAATATTGAACAATTTTGACAGAACTCTAGCGTAAATGTTCAATATAACCACCATTGTTGTTCAAACATTCTATTATTCTACTTTCAATAGATTGCGTAGCACGTCTGATTTCGTTTGTATCGAGACAGTCAAAAGTCTATTATTCAGTTGTCAGTTGTCATTGAATATTTCGCAGCTCCCCAGAACACTAATGAACACAATAGGATTACCGACTCTATGATTGTAAGTGGAACAGTTGTATAATTTTTGGTTTGATTTTTCAAAATTCCTAACATGTTTTTGCAGCTTTTCTCTCCTGAAGAAGCTAATAAAGATTAGCGAAATATTGAGATATAGAACGAATGAGTTTTATTGGTAAACAGACCGCAAACCCGAGAAGTCTCCAGCTGATTTTGTAAAGTTCGGTCGAGAATACATCCCTACTATTCATGATGGGTTTCTATCAAAAAATCAACAACACATACGGAACGCAAGCCACAAAATTAATGAAGGAGTGGGCTAAGTCATGCCGAAAACTGGCCAACTGCGTCAACAGACGAATATTTCTACTACGTTGCAGAACATCGGGAATCACACCAAGACATATTCAAGATGGTAGAAGAAATATCCAAAATCTTCTCTTAACAGGTAACCACATGTCCGTCACCAATAACATTGACAATTTCATAACAAAGCTCACAAAAACTACACTATCACTAGAAATAAAAACAACTTGCAACACCATCTCAAGGCTAAATAAAATCATTCACGAATTAAAAACTGAACTCAACAAAATACTTCCAAAAAACATATTGAATGAATTCTCCCAAAAACAACAAAAAACTTATGAATGCATCCTCAATAAAACAAAAGGAATTAACATAGCCAAACTAAACAAATTAACTAACTCAATAAATTCCCGTCACAACAATACTCCAGTTTGCAACACAAATTGGTTCAGGAATATTTCAAACACTGATATTCCCGAGGACATATCAGATTTCCTATCTCTCGGACCTAAATTTGCAATCCCAGGACCGGAAACGTGACGTAAGCACATTCCAGGTAATTCGATATCTCACACGTGCACTGGAAATAGGTCATTGAACCTATCTCAGATTTCTTTTACTTGTCTAGACATGTAATCGGAAACATGACGTCAGCAAAATCCAGGTAATTTGATATCTCACTCGTGCACTTGAAATAGGTATATACAGCGTGATTTACGTAGGCCGTGTATTAGAAATTTTTTAACTTGCAGTTGGACTAGAAACTTGAAATTTGGTATGCTGTCATAATTGATCATGTGTGTTCTACCTCAAATGTTTTTAGTCCTACAACTATACAGGGTATGCCAAAAGTCGGTACCAACTTTCTTATTTTAAATGGAAACCTAATGTTTTTTTGTCATGGTTCGATTGGCCTTCTGATTATGACTTTAGACAACCTAAGTTATGTTCACTTTTCTATCACAGTTTTTGAGATATGTCCATTTTTCGGAAAAAAATTACGGCTGTAGTAGTTTAGGAAAACACGTGTAGCCCGCAAACCGTTCAAAATTAGGAAACCAAATTTATGGAGCAGTTAGCTGGTAGTCCAGGCTAACACCTGATGTCCTATCGACGGCCCCATTTTGTACCATATGGGCGCAGCCGATTTTTGAATTTCGCAATATAAAATTGTCAAAAACTCAATTTTTTCAAATGGCACCTACCTTTTTTTAAACCTTCAAAAGAAAATTGAATTTTCGGATGAGTTATTTCATCTTTCCCTATACCCAAGTTCAACTTCTATCGAGTTATTCAATAAAAATCAAGAAATGCCTTATCTTACAGAATGATTATGTGTGTATGCCATGGAAACAAAAGAAAATTGTAATAATTTAATCAAAAATATTGAACAATTTTGACAGAACTGTAGCGTAAATGTTCAATATGACCACCATTGTTGTTCAAACATTCTATTATTCTACTTTCAATAGATTGCGTAGCACGTCTGATTTCGTTTGGATCGAGACAGTCAAAAGTCTATTATTCTAAGTCTCAACTCATCTATATTGTGAACTGATGAAGAATAGACCAAATCTTTTATCCTACCCCAAATATAAAAATCTAAAGGGGTAAGATCTGGAGATCTTGCAGGCCAGAGAAAGGGTCCTCGATTTTCCCACCAACGGTGCTCGAACATGGAAGTCAATTTGGTATACACAGTTCGTGTATTGTGCGGTGGTGCCCCATCCATCTGGTACCATGAACGTGTAGCTCTAGCCAGTGGCATAATTGTCAAGAAAAGTTTCTATTACGTTTTGAAGAATTTCTACATATGTCACTATTCAGATTTTCATCGTACATAAAGTAGCGTACCTCTTGGTTCATTACCAAACAAAACACATTTATTCGAAATTGTACTTGATTTTCAACTTCGAACACCATATGTGGATTTTCACAAGCCCAAAAATGTCGATTGCGCCTATTGTAAACTCCCTGCTGACAAAAACTTTGCCTCATCAGTCCAATTATGTTGTCCGGCGTGCTCTTGTATTTTGAGTAAAAGTCCTCGCAAAAGTTTACTCTACGGGGAAAGTCACCTGGGTGTAATTTTTGCAATCGTATAAATTTGAAAGGATGGATCTTATGGCAGTGTAAAATGGTTTGTATTGCAGAATATGAAAATCCCAATTCCAAAGACACCGTTCGTATTGAGGATTCAGAATATGCTTGAAAATATCCGAGAATGGTAATTTGATTATCGTCATTGCCAGTTAGTGGTTTGACTCTCGTAACGGGTCTAGCCACCTTCCCAAAATGTATAAAATTAGTTTTCAATCGTGAGAACTTGCCCCGTGTCATCCTCGATAAGTTTGGATATTCCAAATTAAACTCTCGGACAGTTCGCTGCACAATTTTTTGACAAATGCCGTGGATAACAAACAAGTCAAACACAACCTCGTTTGTATAATTTTCCATATTCCAATCAATTTTATTTAAGAATTAGCACGACTCGTTTTTACTTTGACAGAATAGCACCTTCTTGTTTACAGTTTTTTGTTTCCATGGCATACTTTAATAAACACAAAAGCATTCGGTAGGATAAGGCATTTCTTGATTTTTATTGAATAACTCGATAGAGGTGGAACTTGGGTATAGGGAATGCTGAAATAACTCATCCTAAAATTCAATTTTCTTTTGAATGGTTGAAAAAAAATGGTAGGTGCCATTTGAAAAAATTGAGTTTTTGACAATTTTATATTGCGAAATTCAAAAATCGGCTGCGCCCATATGGTACAAAATGGGACCGTCGATGGGACATCAGGTGTTAGCCTGGACTACCAGCTAACTGCTCTATAAATTTGGTTTCCTAATTTTGAACAGTTTGCGGGCTACACGTGTTTTCGTAAACTACTACAGCCGTATTTTTTTTCAGAAAAATGGACATATTTCAAAAACTGTGACAGATAAGTACATAACTTAGGTTGTCTAAAGTCATAATCAGAAGGCCAATCGAACCATGACAAAAAAACACTAGTTCCATTTATATTAAGAAAGTTGGTACCGACTTTTGTCATACCCTGTATAATTGTAGGACTAAAAACTTTTAAGGTAGAACGCCCATGATCAATTATGACAGCATACCAAATTTCAAGTTTCTAGTCCAACTGCAAGTTGAAAAACTTCTAATGCACGGCCTACGTAAATCACGCTGTATATATATACTTGTTTCAAGGAGCAAATAATGTCTAAGTGACTGTAAAACAGTCGATAACAATCCTTTAGGAAGTGACTTTAACTTTGTATAGTATGTATGGCATGTGTCCGACAGAAAACAACTACTTCTCTGGCTAATACCGCGACAGATATTGAATTATATCAGTCAGGCACATGTGCAAAGATCCTTACTTTTAAGGAACAACTTTGCAAGAACTCTCTGAACAAACAGCACCCGATTAAAATAGTGAACCAACTACAGACCTGTTTAGGAATGTTGTCTCTCATCAGTGCAGTCCAGGTTATCACAAATTGTATACACGCGAGGTCTCGCTGCCCGTCACCGTCCGCTGAGATGAATACTGCAATTGCTTACAGGATCCACCTTGACAGATTAGAGAACACTCTAGAAGGACATTTCGGTTACGAAATGGTATATGTAAAAACTTGTTTCAAGGAGTAAATAATGTCCAAGTGAATGTAAAACAGTCGATAACAATCCTTTAGGAAGTGACTATAACTTTGTATTTTATGACCGCGGAAACCTATCTGAACATATATATATATATATATATATATCCCTGTTTCATATATATATATATATATATATATATATATATATATATATATATATATATATATATATATATATATATATATATATATATATATATATATATATATATATATATATATATATAACGCACTCCAAGTTAGAGTACACACATTTTTTATCCCATCCCATATATATATATATATATATATATATATATATATATATATATATATATATATATATATATATATATATATATATATGGGATGGGATAAAAAATGTGTGTACTCTAACTTGGAGTGCGTTCATTGATATCCTTGATATCATTTTCGATTCAAATTTTCTCCTTTTCAACAATTCGTATTATAAACAAATCTTTGGAACCCCCATGGGTTCAAAGATCTCTCCTATTCTTGTAAATTTTGTATTAGATGAACTTGTGCAGGACGTTCTATCTCTGATTCCCTATGACGTTCCTTTTGTGAAGAGGTATGTTGATGATCTGATACTCTCTGTTCCATCAGAAAGAGTGGAAGAAACGCTCTATTATTTCAATAGTTATGACATTAATCTACAATTCACTTCAGAGGTAGAGGAGAATCATAGTATCCCGATCCTCGATATGAGAGTTTGTAGAGACAATCATAACTGTCTAAGTACAAAATGGTACAGGAAGCCGATTTGTTCAAATCGTTTCCTGAATTTTCACTCTTATCATCATAAGAGCATGAAGCAAAATCTGATTGTCGCACTGAAAAACAGAGTGACAGGTCTGTCACATCCTGTTCATCGACAGGAGTGTTTGAAGGAGTTGGGGAGGATCCTCTTGGACAATTCTTATCCTAAATACATGATTAATAAATTTCTTTTTAATACTTCTACCATAAATAATAATAACTTTAATAATATCATTGAAAATAACGTCAACACTTTGAATAATCAAACACAATCACAGCAAAGAATCTTATGTGAATATAGGAGCCTTCCTTATATACAGGAATTAACACCCAAACTCACCAATATTTTTAAATCTCCAGAAATTCGCATAGCGAAGAAAAATCTCAAAACTGTAAATCTTTTATACTCAAAAACCAAAACTCCTCTTTCTAAATTTGAACAAACTAATGTAATTTATCAATTATCTTGTGTCAATTGTGACAAAATATATATTGGACAGACAGGTAGAAATCTCTCCGGACGTATTGCTTCACATAAGAGTGACTGCAAATTAAAAAAACCCAGCTGTGCACTTGCAGAACACAGCATTTCAACTTTTCACAATATTAATTTCAATGAACCCACAATTTTAGCAATTGAAGAAAATTATTCCAAGAGAAATTTTCTAGGGATGGTTTACGTTAGTAAAGAACCTAATAGTATGAATAAGCGGTCTGATATAGCCAATCTTAGTATAATTTATAATTATATTCTTTCTCTCCACAAAAATAATTTTGCAAATTCAAATAACTTTAATAATAGTTCTCACAATCCCCCATAGAGGGCATAACTCAGCACAGAGCTGAAGCGTGTTTCATGGAACATACAAGGTTAACTGTTGACATTTGACGTGTTTGACGTTGAAATTTGTCAGTACTCTCTTCTTCTTTTTCTCGACATATTTATACCGCCCTTGTGCGTCCCTTGAACCACGTGCGGTCTCAAAGGCGAGTTTTAAAATGATTAACATTTTTCCAAATTTTAATTAAAAGTTTTCCTTCATAACTCATAAAATCATAATTTTGTTTAATCGTGTTCATGTACATGACATAGTTTTATTATTGTTGTTTCATCTCGTTTTGTGTTGTGACATAACCTTACATACATAAGGAATGACCAAGAAGTTTTTCTGCTGTTTTCACAAAATTAATCTCACGTTAGTAAGTTGTTTTACATCATATTAAGAGTGTTCTGTTTGTTCACACGATTAATATTTTCAGATGTCTTGAAAATGAAAATAAATATTTTCGAAAGCTCGACAATTTAACAAAGAGTTGTTCTTTACCAGGCCACTTTTTCTGACTGCAACCCCAAGGGATATTTTCACTGAGAATATTCTTAGATAAATTGGTTTTTTTCAACTAGTCCAGTCACGAGACTACCTCTCTCTCTCTATATATATATATATATATATACCGGGTGGCTACGGACGCATTGCCTACGGAATATCTCAGTTATTGTATGAAGTAGGTTTGTGAAATTTGGAGCGTCGATATAATGACATAAGAGCTAGAATTTGAGCATATTGACATGTCGAAGTTAACTTCCGGTCTGACCGGAAGTAACATCAACTTTCTTATTTTAAATGGAAACCCTATTTTTTTTCTTTTCGCTTTATTCAGCATTCAATTTCCTTTCTAATGACATATCACAAGTTGGTATCTAACCAGAAACTAGATCAGAAAAATATTATTATTGAAATTCACCGAGTAGGCCGTGGAAGCAAAATGAAAGCCAAAAATTGAAAAGTTGGCTATGGAAACCATACGTCACTTGATAACAGTTGCTACTACTGTGATATTTTATTTTCATTCGTCGGCGTTATAAAAGCCGCCAAAAAAAATATTGGAAAAATTGGGAAAAAAACATTTACACAAAACAATTATTATTATTCAAATAACAAAAAAACAGATTTATCGAAAAAAAAAAATTGATAGGATTAAAGATAAATTAAATTCAAAACAAATGTTCGAAATGCATTCCCTCAGCGTCAATACATAAATTGACTCTGGTGATATTTTCATGTAAAATGTTTCTCAACATTTGGGGCGTGATATCTTGGAAAGCTCTACGAATTTTTACTTCTAGCTCATGTAGAGTTGTAGGCTGTGTGGAATATACCCTATTTTTAAGATGCCCCCATAGAAAAAAGTCACACGGAGTAAGATCAGGTGACCTTGGTGGCCACCTGACTGGACCATGGGTTGTTATAAGTCTCTCTTGAAAGCGATTTTGAAGATAATTTCTCGCTATTCTTGAATTATGCGGAGGGGCGCCATCTTGCTGGAAGTACATTCTCTCAGTTATTTCCGCTGGTAGGTTGTTAATGAATTCCGAAATTTCATTCGTTAAAAAATTAAAGTATCTCTCTCCGGTTAGTTGGCCTTGAAAAAGAATGGGGCCAACAATATGAGTTCCAACTATTCCTGCCCAAACATTCACACCAAATCTCTCATGGAAACCACCTTGTCGAAACCAGTGCTCGTTTTCTATCGCCCAGTACCTGAAACAAAAGACCGTTCATACTTTTAGCACTTTACACTTCGACTATCGACAATAATCCAAATAAAGTACAGTACCTACCTTGTATTATTCCTGTTAAATAATCCATTGTTGGTAAATCTTGACTCGTCCGTAAACAAGATATAATAGTTAAATAAGTGATTCTCAGCATTTTGTCGAAGAAACCAATTACAATATTCCAGGCGCCTTTCACCGTCATTTTCATACAAATGTTGATGCAACTGATACTTGAAGGATTTAAATCGATGTTTTTCAAAATTTTCCTAGCAGAGTCCTTACTTATAGCTAATTCGGCGCCAATCTGCCTTGAGGATATTGTGCTATCATATTGTACTAAAGCTAATACATTAATTTCAGTTTCCTCATTAATAGCAAATGCTTCTTGGTCTTCGTGAACATCAGGCTCAGCTCTTAATTTTTCTTCAAGCCACTGGAAATACCTTCTTGGCGGTTGCTGCCTCCCTGGATATCGCTCTAAATACAATCGTTCAGCGGCATAAGAATTTTTTAAACATTCACCATAAATGTCAATTTGTTCGGTTCGTAAATAACGGGGCATTTTTTGAATATTCCACTAACTGATTTCTATTTCCAAACCCTTTTACAATGGCAGAATCAAAAACACTACTTCGAACGTCAAAATAATATGGATAGCAGCGTTCGTGAGAGCTCTCGTTTCTTTTTTGTTTCATTCCAAAATACATCTTAATCAGCCTACTTGTTAATATTTTGGTTCGAATGATTATTGCAATGGAATGATTATTCTGAATAGCACAAACATCGTCCATAGGTAGATATTAGAATATCTATGGACGATGGCACAGACCAAGTACGTTTATGTTCCTATTTAACCTAGAACCTACAGGATATAATTTATCATTCCACATTAATTTTAATGTTATTTTTGCGTATGGCGATAATCTGTTTTGTTATTTGAATAATAATAATTGGATTTTTTGGTATTTCATTTCAAAAAATTACTTTCTATTCTATCATTCGAAAGGAATGGTTATTGCTGAATAGTACAGGCAAGAAAAAGTTGTATGTTCCTATTTAAGTTATGGACCTACAGAGTATTGTTTTTTTTCCCAATTTTTCCAATATTTTTTTTGGCGGCTTTTTATAACGCCGACGAATGAAAATAAAATATCACAGTAGTAGCAACTGTTATCAAGTGACGTATGGTTTCCATAGCCAACTTTTCAATTTTTGGCTATCATTTTGCTTCCTCGGCCTACTCGGTGAATTTCAATAATAAATTTTTTCTGATCTAGTTTCTGGTTAGATACCAACTTGTGATACGGCATTAGAAATGGAATTGAATGCTGAATAAAGCGAAATGAAAAAAAAAATAGGGTTTCCATTTAAAATAAGAAAGTTGATGTTACTTCCGGTCAGACCGGAAGTTAACTTCGACATGTCAATATGCTCAAATTCTAGCTCTTATGTCATTATATCGACGCTCCAAATTTCACAAACCTACTTCATACAATAACTGAGATATTCCGTAGGCAATACTTCCGTAGCCACCCGGTATATATATACAGTGAGGACCAAAAGTGAGTCGCCCCCCCCGTAACTTCTTCATTTTCCATATTACAAAAAAATGTTAAATACATAAGTTGTAGGGTTTCATTCGATCTCTTTAATGGTTTAAGTTTCATTCATACAGAGTGTCTCAAAAAAGCACGGTGACTTAGAAGTTAATTTTTTTAAATGGGACACCCTGTATTTCATTGCATTATTACATTCTACGTTGAATTCTGAACAAGTTTGATAAATGGTTTTCTATCAAAAAAGATAAAAGTTTTGGACTTATGAACACTTGTAAATAATTATTTCGACTACTTCGCCAGTTCAATGAGAAAATCGTAACAAATGGATCACAATGTATTCCACTTTCCTATCCTAACTTTTTGAAAGCTATCCAATGTTGCAAACTGCTGATGGCACCATGTGTAACTTACCTCGTCGTACCATTTTACAATTGTTAGAGTTGTTGAATCTCACGAAAAACTAGTACAAATGAAGTTGAAACATTTTATTAACAAATAAGGTAGTCCATAAATACAGATGAAGAATCATTAAAAACTGAAGAGATATTTTAATTTATAACTAAAAACGGTGAGTTTTTATCTATTTCAAAAGATGTTCGACATGTCCACCATGCATTTCTTGACACATAAATAGTCGGGTTGTAAACTCTTCCCTAACATTAATCAAGGTTTGAGGTGTTATTTCTGAACACACTTCAATAATTCGACGGCGCAGTTCATCTAACGACCCACAAACTGTCTTAAAAACTACGGATTTCACATAGCCCCAGAGAAAGAAATCAAGCGGTGAGAGGTCCGGTGAGCGAGCTGGCCACTCTGTTGTACCTCGACGTCCAATCCACCTACCTGGATACCTTTCATCTAAGTAATTTCTCACCTCCCGAAAATAGTGTGGTGGCGCTCCATCTTGCAGAGCAGTTACATCCAAGTAATATTCATGTGGGTTTTGCGCAACGATCTCATCGATACTGGAACTTATTGTGTCTTGCAGCATTTGGAGGTATCTGGAACCATTTAAATTTTTTTTCCAAGAATATGGGACCTACAATGTGGTTACCTAAAATACCAGCCCAAACATTAATTTTCTGGGGAAATTGAGTATGCCCCTCGCGGAATTCATGGGGATTCTCATCACTCCAATATCTACAATTCTGGGTATTCACATTTCCATTTAGGTAAAAAGTGCTTTCATCACTAAAGCAGATGTGTTGCAAATAAAGTCGATTTGCAACAATTCTTTCTGCCATGGTCTCGCAAAATTCAAGTCGCCGGTCTGGATCATCTTCAACCAATTGGTGAAAAATTTTTATTTTGTAAGGATGGAATTTATTTTGTTTTAAAACCCTCTTTACTGATGTTTAAGAAACATCACATGTCTCAGCTACTTGCTTAGTTGATTGTTGTGGGTTATTTACCATTTCAGCTAGTACTTGAATTTCAACATCTTCCGTAATTTTTTTCGGCCTCCCAGATCTCGGAGCATCTTTCACGGTGCCAGTTTGGTTAAATTTTGCCACCAATTTCTGCAGATATTTTCGACACATCGGACGTTCTGGAAACCGTTCATTGAAAATGCGAATAGCAGCGTGGTAATTTCGGTTAGCTTCACCAAATATGATAACGGCTTCAACTTTGTCTGCTACTGAACGAGTCATATTAATCAACAAGAGAAATTGAAAACCGTTTGAAACAAAGTTTTGAAAACCTACAAAATGTCAATGACATTTGGCAAAAACAGATAAGAGTTTTTTTTCGTTGTCATGGATAAAATAAACGCGCCTAGCGTGCATAGCCTACCTCATTAATTTATTCGTGAACTGGTGCAAAAGTAGTCGAAATAATTATTTACAAGTGTTCATAAGTCCAAAATTATTAACTTTTTTGATAGAAAACCATTTATCAAACTTGTTCAGAATTCAACGTAGAATGTAATAATGCAATGAAATACAGGGTATCCCATTTAAAAAAATTAACTTCTAAAACAACGTGCTTTTATGAGACACTCTGTATCAATGAAACTTAAACCATTAAAGAGATCGAATGAAACCCTACAACTTATGTATTTAACATTTTTTTATAATATGTAGAATAAAGAAGTTACAGGGGGGCGACGGACTTTTGGTCCTCACTGTATATATATATATATATATATATATATATATATATATATATATATATATATATATATATATATATATATATATATATATATATATATATATATATATATATAAAGTGAATAGAGTATTTTCGTTTCAACTCCGAGAGCTCACGATCCGTGGACAGCGCTGTTTCGTTGTTACCAACTCATCAGCACGGCTTTATGAGGTCTCTCGAAGTTGAAACGAATGCACTCTGAATTAGTACCATATATATATATATATATATATATATATATATATATATATATATATATATATATATAGAGAGAGAGAGGTAGTCTCGTGACTGGACTAGTTGAAAAAAGCCAATTTATCTAAGAATATTCTCAGTGAAAATATCCCTTGGGGTTGCAGTCAGAAAAAAAGTGGCCTGGTAAAGAACAACTCTTTGTTAAATTGTCGAGCTTTCGAAAATATTTATTTTCATTTTCAAGACATCTGAAAATATTAATCGTGTGAACAAACAGAACACTCTTAATATGATGTAAAACAACTTACTAACGTGAGATTAATTTTGTGAAAACAGCAGAAAACTTCTTGGTCATTCCTTATGTATTCAAGGTTATGTCACAACACAAAACGAGATGAAACAACAATAATAAAACTATGTCATGTACATGAACACGATTAAAAAACATTATGATTTTATGAGTTATGAAGGAAAACTTTTAATTTAAATTTTGAAAAATGTTAATCATTTTAAAACTCGCCTTTGAAACCGCTCGTGGTTCAAGGGGCGCACAAGGGCGGTAAAAATATGTAGAAAAACAGAAGAAGAGAGTACTGACAGATTTCAACATAAAACACGTCAAATGTCAACAGTCAACCTTGTATGTTCCATGAAAAATGCTTCAGCTCTGTGCTGAGTTATGCCCTCTATGGGGGATTGTGAAAACTATTATTAAAGTTATTTGAGTTTACAACATTATTTTTGTGGAGAGAAAGAATATAATTATAAATTATACTAAGATTGGCTATATCAGACCGCTTATTCATACTATTAGGTTCTTTACTAACGTAAACCATCTCTAGAAAATTTCTCTTGGAATAATTTTCTTCAATTGCTAAAATTGTGAGTTCATTGAAATTAATATTGTGAAAAGTTGAAATGCTGTGTTCTGCAAGTGCACAGCTGGGTTTTTTTAATTTGCAGTCACTCTTATGTGAAGCAATACGTCCGGAGAGATTTCTACCTCTCTGTCCAATATATATTTAGTCACAATTGACACAAGATAATTGATATATTACATTAGTTTGTTCAAATTTAGAAAAAGGAGTTTTAGTTTTTGAGTATAAAAGATTGACAGTTTTGAGATTTTTCTTCGCTATGCGAATTTCTGGAGATTTAAAAATATTGGTGAGTTTGGGTGTTAATTCCTGTATATAAGGAAGGCTCCTATATTTACATAAGATTCTTTGCTGTGATTGTGTTTGATTATTCAAAATGTTGACGTTATTTTCAATGATATTATTTAAGTTATTATTATTATTTATGGTAGAAGTATTAAAAATAAATTTATTAATCATGTATTTAGGATAAGAATTGTCCAAGAGGATCCTTCCCAACTCCTTCAAACACTCCTGTCGATGAACAGGATGTGACAGACCTGTCACTCTGTTCTTTAGTGCGACGATCAGATTTTGCTTCATGCTCTTATGATAAGAGTGAAGATTCTGGAAACGATTTGAACAAATCGGCTTCCTGTACCATTTTGTACGTAGAACGTTATGATTGTCTCTACAAACTCTCATATCGAGGAACGGGATACTATGATTCTCCTCTACCTCTGAAGTGAATTGTAGATTAATGTCATAACTATTAAAATAATAAAGCGTTTCTTCCACTCTTTCTGATGGAACAGAGAGTATCAGATCATCAACATACCTCTTCACAAACGGAACGTCATAGGGAATCAGAGATAGAACGTCCTGCACAAGTTCATCTAATACAAAATTTACAAGAATAGGAGAGATCTTTGAACCCATGGGAGTTCCAAAGATTTGTTTATAATACGAATTGTTGAAAAGGAGAAAATTTGTATCGAAAATGAACTCAAGGATATCAATGAACGCACTCCAAGTTAGAGTACACATATTTTTTATCCCATCCCAATTTCTGGATAGAATTGATCTGACTACTTCAAAAGGTAAATTAGTAAACAGCGAAACAACATCAAAACTCACCACTATATAATTCTCTGGAAGTTGAAAATTGTTTATGAAGTTGCTAAATGTAAAAGAGTCTTTAATATGAAAATCTTTTCTGTATTATAAGCCTTAGTTAATATATTGGTCAGAAAAGTAGCAAATTTCCATTGGGGGCATTAACTGACGAAACTATAGGTCTCATCGCTAATGTTGGTTTATGAATTTTAGGAAGAGCGTAAAAACGTGGAGCCGTAGAGTTATAAATTTTAAGACTTTTTGAAGTTTGTGAATCGATTAAACCATCAATCTCAAGTCTCGAAACCAGTTTGTTGGCGTTCTGCTGAATCGTAGAAGTGGGATTTTTTGAAATTTTAAGATAATACTTTTGATCATCAAGCAATTGTTGACTTTTTTCTAAGTAATCTTGCCTGTACATTATTACAGTTACATTTCCTTTGTCACTCCTAACAATGTAGAGATCAGGATTGTCCTTAAGGAATTTTTTACTTTGAATGAAAATTTTTTGAAGAAAAGAAGATTTTGAAGAATTTTTGTGCAAAAAATTAGTAATTATATTAGTGCACTGAGATCTTTGAAGGTCTTGTGCTTGTTTTGGAAAAAGAGAGATTATGGATTCATTCATATAAATCTATTTCTCCAAAATTCTATTCACTCCCCAAAATTCATAAACCGACTTTGTCTGGTCGACCAATAGTGGCCTCAATAGGAGCTCCCACAGAATGCATTTCATCCTTTCTCACTGACATTTTAACCAAAGCATATGACTTTGACAATGATTATTATATAAAAGACTCCTTTCAAGTTAATACACTTTTTAATAAATTTAATCTTCCAAATAATTTTGTTCTGGCCAGTCTAGATGTGGTCTCTCTATTTAGTAATGTTTACTTACAGGCGTGTTTGAGGGCCATTGAAAAAATGTGGAGCGTGATCAGTGGTTACTGCAACTTGACTAAAGACACTTTTTTAAATTTAATATCTTTCCTCTTTGAAAATACTTATTTTGCATTCAATGATGAATTTTATAAACAGACTTTTGGTACCCCAATGGGTGCAAAAATTAGCCCTATATTGGCAGCATTAGTTATGGATGATTTGTTAGACATGGTCACTAATGATCTCCCTTTCAATCCACCTTTCCTTAAGAAATATGTAGATGACATTATCATTGCAATTCCATCAGATACCATAGATGATAACTTGTTCATTTTCAACAGCTACGATCTCCACATACAGTTCACCATTGAGAGAGAAAACGAACAGAACAGCGATCCGTTCCTTGATACCATGTTTATCAGAACACCAGAGAACACCGTACTTATAGATTGGTATAGGAAACCAATGAGCTCTGGAAGATCTATGAACTACTGGTCTTATCATAAACAGAGCATGAAGGTCAATCTGATTAAACAAATGAAATCAAGGGTCATCAAGTTATCTGACACTTCCTTTCCCAAAATAAATTTAGACATAATTTACAATCTTTTTCTCCAAAATTCATATCCTGCTTCCTTTGTAAAAAATATCTCGTATAATACCTCATCCATGGATGACATAAACTTACATGGTAATAATATTAATAATACACTTTCTCCATCTCCAGTCAATGCGCAAGTTGCTGAAGTCACTGAGACTCTTTCCTTTTATGCTTCTTTACCGTTTATTAAAGACATCACCCCTGGACTATCCAGAATTTTCAAATCTTTTTCAGAAAATATAAAAATATCCAATAAAAATGTTTTGCCTATCAAGAGAATTTTTTCCAAATTAAAAGACAAGACTCCATGCATAAACTGTTCGAATGTAGTTTATTGTATACAGTGTCAAAATTGTGAAAAACAATACATTGGACAAACGTCCAGACCACTTAAGGACCGCATTGTGTCACACAAGAGCGACAGTAGACTACACCCGGAGAGATGTGCACTGAGTGAACATGTCGCTAAGGAAGGACATTGTATGGATTATAATTCGGTAAATATTTTATCTACAGAAAAAAACACAGCCAAAAGGCTTTTTTTAGAAATGGTTCACATTGCACAAGCGGATAATGCGCTGAATAAAAAAACAGACGTAAATCACTTGAGTGAAATTTACTCTTATTTAATTTTTGCAGATAATACAAGGTTTGGAGACAATCAACGGATTACTTCAATGAATATTGACTTCACAAATTATTTCAATATAATTCAATTCCTCTGTCAAAATACTGTTCATACAATCTTTGTTCCATATATTCCAGTAATGTATTATTGTTAGCATTAGGTCGAGTGTTCATGGTTTCAAGATACGTTTCCTTTGTTGATTCAGCTCATCTGTCACCTACACCATTCAAATAAATTGTTCTCATATTCCAAAATTCACATTTCATAATTATTGTTCCATGTAGCTCCATCACAGATCTGTATCATTAGGTTGTAGTGTCATCTGTCAATCCCCATGATTAAGATTCCGTGTGGCTCATGTCACCTGTCATTTATCAATTGTCTCATGTCATTTGTCATTGGTCTTGGGTAGTCAGTCTAACATAATTACTCGGCGCGGTTGTTTGCCTCTTCAAGGATAACACGTGCTTTTATATAATTTTAACAATTTTAAATCCATGTCATAATGTATCATCAGTAATGAGTGTGCATCCACGTTACTCTTGGTTGTTATTAATGATGTTTTACTCCCAGTTCTGTCCATATTTCATGATTATTTTTAACATATACGCCATGTAACCTCGAAACAGTGTAAGTTATTCCACGTTTTTTGTTGGCGTAATTCTCATAGTTGTCTTTACATATTTGTAGTTTCCCTGAAGATGATAATAAAAAGTTATTGAAAGCTTGGAACAAGTGTATAAGAGTACCCTTATTGGCCTGCTGCATATCCCAAATATTAAAAATATTAAAAAATATATAATAAATATATATATATATATATATATATATATATATATATATATATATATATATATATATATATATATATATATATATATATATATATATTTGAAAAAGACCAACTTTGGTCAGCCACGTTTCAATGATGCACCCTGTATGAATAAGAATAATTTTGGAAGATAGTCCTAAATGGTCCGTTTGGCAAACAAATATAAGAAATCGAAATAGTGATTCACAACGGAGCAATTGACCACGGGAATCTTGTTGACTCACCCTGTACATAAATATATATATATATGCATTTTTTAGCAGAGGGCTTAGTCCAATAAAAAAAATGTCCTACTTGTTATTCACAATTTCCCTCGAGAGCACATCTCTGTTTACATATAAATATATATATATATATATATATATATATATATATATATATATATATATATATATATATATATATATATATATATATAATATCATATCAACAAAAATCCTAACACAGTTAACTACAACACCGATACAGGACAACTTAGTAGTATATATTGTAATATTTTAAATTCCATTCAATGTTGTGTGTAGTTTGACAGTTGGTACCAATGGAATACCTACACTAATTAACACCATTGTATTTAAACGAATCCTTATTCAAACCATAGTAATACTCCAGACAGGTAAATTAAGCGATTAGTCTGAGCGGAGAATAACAATTGTCCTCCCAAATGTTCCATAGGTTAGAACTAACTCTGTGAATTTTGTAAGTTATCATGTTATTTTAATGTAGTCCTTCAACAACTTATATTCCTTTTTAATTGTAGCTCTTCCTGAAGAAGTCTATATATATATATATATATATATATATATATATATATATATATATATATATATATATATATATATATATATATATATATATATATATATAAATGAAACAGGGATATGCTCTCGAGGGAAATTGTGAATAACAAGAAGGAACATTTTATTGGACTAAGCCCTCTAGTATATATTCCTGGACTCGGATGTCACGCAGGTAGCTATAGCTGCCTCCGTGGCGACGTCGTTTCTTGCCTTGTAAACACGAGGTGTTACGACTGAAGCCACAAATGTGCGGTTGGCTTCCTGTTTGTTGACTCCGTTCATTTGTTGTTTCACCTGCAATCAAGTGTTGCACATCCTTACACTTGCTTTCACCGTACTGATGAGATCCCTAAGATCGAAACACGTGTCTACGGTTGCATTTTTACCAGAGGGCTGAGTCCAATAAAATGTCCTACTTATATATATATATATATATATATATATATATATATATATATATATATATATATATATATATATATATATATATATTGCTATTGCTTTGCTAGCTGGAACTACACACCGACCACCCGGGGTGGTGCTGTAGGTTTTCCGGAGTTTTCCGAAGAAGTCGTCCCGGAGCACCACGACAATAATAATAGCCGTCCTCTACCCAGGCTATGCCTTTGGGTACGTTGTATGAGTGTTTATGAGGGAGTATTATTATTATTACTTAGAAGCCATATCTGTTGAATACATACCAACTGATGAAAATTTTGCTGATATGCTAACAAAGTCCTCATATAAAGAAATATTTGTTTAACAAAGATAAAAAGCTTGTAATTCTTTGTTTTAGAGCAATTTTTCTTTTTTTACAAAATAATATGTGAAAACTTAAAATCAAGGAGTGGAGATTTTACTAATTCTGGTGGTCTGTGCTGACGGCGGATTATCGTCACCATAATATTACAAGGTTGTATGTTATATTGTTGGTAAATATAACATTCAACCTTATAATATTATGGTGACGTTATGTCAGTTTGTGACGCAGTCGTTGTAAAAGCCGCTAAGTAATGTGTTTGCTATTTTGAACTATTGTATTCCTAAACTAATATTATAATTATTAAAACAGTTCAGCCAGTTATTTATACTCTAAGAATAACCCTTACTTCAACAATTCAACAACCGCTAATGTTTGGATGGTCGACCTCGGCTTGATGGTAATGCATGACATCATCACCGTTCTATTCTCATCGAGAATGAAGAGGAGCCATCTGGACCAGTCACTGTAGACTCTTGGCGGTTCCAGAATGGTAAGACCCTAAACATCAGATGGTAGCCAGTTGCAGATATAGTTAGTTCTAGAGTTTGCTAATAGACAGTTAGCGACAGTGATATAAATTGAGATAAATGTATAAACTAAATCAAAAGTTATAGTTTACTAGTTTATTGTCATTAGAGAACTAATAGAAATATTTCACATTTTTTAAATAATGTGGAATTTCAAGCATTTAGTGTGGAGCAAAACTTGAAAATAAAATAAGTGTGATTATCCTGACAATTATTTATTTCAAAACGACAATAGGCATGCGCAACTCCTGCAAATTATACGATCAAAATGTATGGATCTATTTCTTCTTGAAAAAATTCATTAAAGTCGGCTGATTCTGTTTATTATTCTTCTTTTCTTTCTTTTCTTTGGAGAATTTTCGAGCTAAGATAAGGTTTTCCGTACAAGCAGTTTGCTTTTCATCCAATGATTTGATTACTGGTTTCTCTACAGTATTTTTCAAAGTAATTTCATTTTCTTCTTCAGACGCAGTTTCGTAACTATACTCAGTTTTTGTTACTGAAATAAAAAAATGGTAATTTCGTAATATGAAACAAATATTCATCCTACCTATAAACCCTTCAGAATCCTGATATGTTTTATCAACTGCTTTCCTCTTTCTGGTTTTGGGTTCGGACGAATTCTTCACAACAGGTGATGAAACGAGTTCAGGCTCATCATCAGATTTATCAACATCTTCATCAGCAATTTTCTCGAACATATCTATGGTACAAACATTTGCATTATTGGAATGTAATATATTTTGTATTATTATATCAGCAGTAGACATATACTCTCGTTTGTTTTTGAGAAAAAAGGAATAGGAATTTTACAAACTTTAATACACCAAAACGGGAGAGAAAATGTTCGCGAAATAGTATATTCTGTAACAAGGTTAGAATGAAAATTCGATGCGGGAGGAACCACGAGCATCACAAATTTTCATTCTAACCGAGTAGCAGACTGTACTTTCTCCACGACCAAAAATTTTAAAATATTTTTAAATGGAAACGAACAAAAGATAATTTCCACACGAAATAATAACTATTATTTAAAAACACTGTTTATCAGAAAGGACTGATCCTGGACTAACTATTTTTTTTATCGCAAAGATGCATTAAGAATAAACTATTAAATAAAAAAAAAATTGCCTTGTCGGTGGCTTGAACCCAAAACCTCTCGTCAACCACGCCAATTCTATACTATCTGAGCTATCCGGCCTCTCATTAAAATATGTTTGATAAATATTATATTAACGGCATTCTCTTCAACGAAAACTACGAGTCTTAATTATTTGGGTGTTTTAGTAGTAAACTTTTCAGTATATTATTTGTATTCTTTCTAATTTCAGGTGGTGTATTTTCACACTCTGGTTCTGAATCACTGAATAAATTCATGATACTTTTTATATTTTCGAATGAAAACGTGACAGCATAATTTTGACACTACTGCAATTTGCCACTACGGCGACAATCAACTGCGTCAAGGCTAATGATATTATTGCTAACCAGTGTGAGAATATTATTCTATTACAAGAGAGAGAATGTAAATACATTTGAATTGCATGGGGGCAGAGGTGTTGCAGAATATTTCTTCAATCTCAAGAGAGAGAATTCCAGCATTCTGTAATCAAATTTCATTTCAGAATTAGAAAATTTTGTGATGATCGTGGAGAAACGTACATTCGTAGATCGCTTGGTTTTGCCATAATAAATATTATCACAATTTTGACAGCAAATTTTATGAATTCCTGATCTATCTAAAATTAGAATTTTGACTTTTGGGTTGCCTACTAACATTCGGAGATTATTCGTACTGCTATGTATAAGCCAAAGGTTTACATCCCAGAAGATTAAGCCGTGAATCGTGTGTAATTTTTATGAATTTTTTGTTATCTTTACGTTGATCTAGTGAAGTTAGTTATTTGTTTGAAGGGCATTTTGAACTTTTCCAAATCTATTATGTTTGGAAAATATCCATTGTTAATGACTACTTCCTTGATGGTTTTGATTTCTCCCCAAAAACATTCATCACTGAGTGGAAAACTCAAAGCCCTATGAACAAAGAAATTGAAACTCGCCATCTTGTGCTGAATCTATCAGTGTTTGTAGGTTTCTTATAAATATATATTTCCACACGTTCTCCATTCCTGAAAACCAATGTGTCCAAAAATGGCAACTGTCTATCAACTTCCATCTCCACGATGAATTTTATTTGTTCGAATACTGAATTCAAACTATTCAAGAAGTGTTCTATATTTTGTTTTTGTCGGGTTTATGAATTTTTGGCAATCCGTACAGTTTCGGAATTGTCGGATTTGAAATATTCAATTTGTATTTCAATGCTTTATTAATGACCAATTTGCAATTGTCTATTGTTGACTTGTAAGTCCGTATCATTTAGGGTAATGGATATTTAGTTATATTAATATAACGCCCTTTCTCAATAAGATGTTTATTCTCATCGAGTGACACCACCCATTTCCTAAAGAATATGCATAGAAATATAAAAATAAAATAATTTGGCTGCATAAATGGTGCCATGAAAAGTTTCAACATCCTACTAAAAGAGTTTAATGAACGTAGATATACAAAGCATCATAATACTACCTTATATTCGTAACACAGGATGCAGAGAAACGGAAGCTATCATAATCGGATTAATTAACAACGAAAACATCATAACGTACTTTTTCAAACCGTAAAAGTTCATAACGTACTCTATAGAAACGTGATCAGACCATATTCCTAAAACATCCCAATCGCATTGTATCACTAAGTCAACGTGTCATAACGCTACAGCGCAGAATTCGTATTGAACAGAATACGAACTCGATCATATCCGTAATGAGTAGAATACGTTATGTTACAGTTCGTAAAGTTTCATAATTTGGATGCGCCCGCAACAAGCCTGTCCCACAGTAGCTCACCGGTATTATAGTAGATGGGCTGAACAAATATTTTTGAATAGAGGACTTCGGATAAGGAATCAGTCATGCCATCACACAACTTTTGGCTTTAAAACTAGGTACCGACACGTTTTTCGATAATTTTTCTTCATGTCGAGGTTCGGGGCAGCCTCAGGAACCTCGTACTAGGATTGAAATTGTCCATAACAGTATAAATATTTAACGATTTCGAGACCGACCCCGAGACCGGCCCTGATCTAATTAATTATGCAACTACAACATCATATCTGCTGGCATATCGCCGAGAACAAGCTGGAATAAAATCGATCAATTCGATACTGTTCGAAGAGCCATCTAGATGAAATGTTCTATACTCCAGAATAATCGAGAGAGCCGTTGACGGAACCTGCTTGCGACTATATAACCGCTGGGGGACAGTCAGAATTCAGAGAGTATGTAACAGTTACAGAGTTCGCTGATTGATAGCCACAGTAGAAATAAATTGAAATAGTTATTGAAGTAAATGTTTTAGTGAATAATTGTTGTAAATAGTGCTTTAAATAAATTAGGAAAATTAGTAAGTGCAGTTTTACTACAATATTTTCCATAAAATACAAAACACTAGGGACTTCAGTTTTTTTTAGGGGTTTTTGTATAATAATGGCGCTAATTTCAAAATATGTGATTTATCTGAATTCAAAGAAAATCGCTCATTTCACATTTTATAGTTAATGAATAATGAATTGATCTAAAAATTATTCTGAGCTTGGAAAATTTCACGGATAAACAAACTTTTATTACCTTTCTGACAAAATCTCTCAGCATTTCATTGAATAACAATAACATAACCTAAGTTCGAGAGGTGTTTGCAGTTTGTGGTGGTTGAAGTTGGTTCGTTAATAGTTATCTAGTTATGAATAATTGAAGTGTTGTAAAGGGAAATGATCTCAACTAACCTTTTCCAAAGAATTCCATGTTGAATTCAGACGCCCACCAAATTGGTACATAGCCATGTATGTATATTACACCTGAAACTCAGGATGGAAAGAAATACTTCGTTACTTTCATCGATGATCATACCCATTTTTCTATGGTGACCTACTCCAAAGTAAACATGAAGTTTACAAGTATTTCAAACAGTATCAAGCAATGGCCCATTTTGGAGATAGAATTTCAAAATTGAGAAGTGATAACGGTGAAGAGTGCAAATCTTCATCCGAAATGTCCTTCTGGAGTGCTCTCTAATCTGTCGTCAAGATGGATCCTGTAAGCAATTGCAGTATTAATCTCGGCGGACGGTGATGGGCAGCGAGACCTCGCGTGTATACAATTTGTGATAACCTGGACTGCACTGATGAGGGACAACATTCCGAAACCGGTCTGTAGTTGGTTCACCATTTGAATCGGGTGAAGTCCTGATGTTTGTTCAGAGAGCTCTTGCAAAGTTATTCCTTCAAAGTAAGGATCTTTTCACATGTGTCTGACAGATATAATTCAATATCTGTCACGGTATTAGCCAAATATGTAGTTGTTTTCTGTCGGACACATGCCATACCTACTATACAAAATTATAGTCACTTCCTAAAGGATTGTTATCGACTGTTTTACAGTCACTTGGACATTATTTGCTCTTTGAAACAAGTATTTTACATATACCATTTCGTATCCGAAATGTCCTTCTGGAGTGCTCTCTAATATATCGTCAAGATAAATCATGTAAGCAATTGCAGTATTCATCTCGGCGGACGGTGACGGGCAGCGAGACCTCGTGTGTATACAATTTGTGATAACCTGGACTGCACTGATGAGGGACAACATTCCGAAACCGGTCTATAGTTGGTTCACCATTTGAATCGGGTGAAGTCCTGCTGTTTGTTCAGAGAGCTCTTGCAAAGTTGTTCCTTCAAAGTAAAGATCTTTGCACATGTGTCTGACAGATATAATTCAATATCTGTCGCGGTATTAGTCAGAGAAGTAGTTGTTTTCTGTCGGACACATGCCATACCTACTACACAAAGTTATAGTCACTTCCTAAAGGATTGTTAACTGTTCAGTCACTGTTTGTTCAGAGAGCTCTTGCAAAGCTGTTCCTTCAAAGTAAAGATCTTTGCACATGTGTCTGACAGATATAATTCAATATCTGTCGCGATATTAGCCAGAGAAGTAGTTGTTTTCTGTCGGACACATGCCATACCTACTGTACAAAGTTATAGTCACTTCCTAAAGGATTGTTATCGACTGTTTTACAGTCACTTGGACATTATTTGCTACCTGAAACAAGTATTTTACATATACCATTTCGCAACCGAAATGTCCTTCTGGAGTGCTCTCTGATCTGTCGTCAAGATGGATCCTGTAAGCAATTGCAGCATTCATCTCAGCGGACGGTGACGGGAACCGAGAGATATATATATATCTTGACAATTTTTGGGGCAGCAACAAAACGTGTACTCTTATAACGTTATATTTCCAATATTTCGATAGTGGTTACTATCATCATCAGGGTTCTACAAAAATGGATGAAACTATGGTAAAATGGTGAAGATGGTTGTCCTATACTTACAATGTTAGAGAGATTGGTCGTTTGAAAACGATGTTGAAAAATTAAACAAGACAGAATCCATGTGCAACATGGGGTACTCGATAAAAATTATGTTAAAACATTAATAACTTTTAAAATTCAAAAACAGTGTGTCGGATGCAGACAAACACCTGTATGATATGATGCCACGTGGAACGTGGGAGGAAAGAAAATTATTTGGTTAGAATATATGTCAAAAGTCAAAGTCAAATTTCATGGAAGTTATAGAAACCAGAGAACAGTTGACCTGAGCTGCTGGGATTTACAGTACAGTTGCAAGTACTGCTAAAGAGAAGATATAATTATGGATATCATGTTATAATTGTTAAGAAAAAATTGATTATTTATTATTATTTGAATTTAAATGGAAAATGTGGGATGTCAAAAAAGTGTAATAACATACAGTAAGGGATTAAGTAATGCCAAACGAACTGTTGTTGAGAGCACTAGGGTTCTTGTCCAACATTAATAAATAAGAATAGATCTCACTCAAGTGGATTAGATCTGTTCTTTTGTTTAAACACTGATCAGATTGAAAAATAAATGTCATTTCCAGGAATATTCGTTTCGAAACATTACCTTCTTTGGTTAAAATTGTTGTGGAATTATAGTCCATTGAGTGGCCTTCTTTGAAAACATGTTCACTAAGAGCACATCTCTCAGGGTGCAATCTACTGTCACTTTTATGGAAAGTTATACGGTCTTTCAGCAACCTTGCTGTTTGACCAATATATTCAAGATTACAATTCGCACATGGAATGCAGTATACTAATTTTGATTGAGAAAGTAAAGGAGTTTTGTCTTCTACAACAGAAAATAAGGAATTTATGGTAAGAACCGTTTTTTGAGCAATTTTTACATTACCAAGTTTGCAAGTTTGTTGAAAATTCGTGAAAGCTTAGGCGTGATTTCAGCAATGAAGGGCAAGGATGTGTAAAAAATATTGGGTTGTGAAACATTATTATTATTACCATTGTTATCGTCATTAACATTAATACTATTTTGAATACCTAGAGGAGGTTCATTAACCGTATGGTCTATAGGCGACGAACTTGGTTGGCGCTAAGTGAGCTATGTGCGGGAACTGGGTTGGTGGGAAATGAGTTGATGCGTGCAATGAGAGGCTTCCAGGTATTGGGAAGTCTACGTCCGTCGTCGCGAGTGTTGAGGCAATTGGGGCGCTTCTCTATCTCGAGGGCTTCTCGGATGATCCTGGTTTGCAGAGTTTTCTCGGTGGAAATTGTTTTTGTGTTTTTGAAGTCTATTTTGTGACCTGTGTCTTCTCGATGTTTATAAAGTGCGGAAGTGGAAGATGCCTGACGCACAGCAAGTTCGTGTTCGTAGACTCTGGAAGTTACTCGTCTGTTAGTCTGGCCAATATAACTTCTCGGGCAGTCTGAACATGGTATTTTATATATACCTTGAGAATCGTTTGGTATTGTGTACTTGGGAGATCTGAGAAATTTGGATATTTGGTTTTTGGCCGTGAATATTGTTTTTATCTCGTGTTTTCTCAAGATATTACTGATTTTGTCTGTCACACCTTTGATGTATGGTAGGAAAGCTTTGTGTGGCTGGATACTCTCTAGTGGATCATTTGTTTTTGGAGGACGGGTCAGTTCTCCGACACACCACTAGATCAAACTAGCCTTGCACTACTATCAAGAGGATTCAATTATTCCATCACACCAAACAGAATCCCAACAGAAACCATCATCACACAAATAGAAAGCGCGATAACCCATCTACCAGAAAATACAGCTGAAGAAACTAGACAAGATTTTACCACCACACTTAGGAGAGCGAAACTCCCTCCATCCAACATAACACCTGCCGAAAAACATTGCCTCAGAAACCTCCACAACAACCCTGACATAATCATTCTCCCAGCAGACAAAGGCAACGCCACAGTAGTTCTGAATACCTCAGATTATGTAGACAAAATGAGTACACTATTAAACTCATCCGAGTATCAGATCACCCAACGAGACCCGACAACCTACCTCGAGAAGAAGACCAAAAATCTGATCAATAATTCTAAACTACCAGCCGAAACCAAGAAAGCCACTATCCCTAGAGAGAAGTCATCACGCACCCCTCGTATCTACGGACTACCAAAAATACACAAGCCTGATATCCCACTCCGACCTATCGTCAGTGCCTTTCGATCACCAACCCAGAACCTCGCCAAGTATCTAGCGAGTACTCTTCAGCCACGAGCAGAAGAAGCTTCATCCTACGTGAAAAATTCATTCCACTTCTTAGACCTTCTCAAATCCTATAGAATCCAGAACACAGATATCCTAGTGAGCTTCGATGTTGTCTCCCTCTTCACAAATATTCCCCTAACGGACACGCTAGAAATCCTTAAAACGAAACACAGAATTCCAAAAGACACCCTGAACGCCGCTATCCATATTATTTTGACGTTCGAAGTATTGTTTTTGATTCTGCCATTTTGAAAGGGTTTGGAAATCGAAATCAGTTAGTGGAATATTCAAAAAATGCCCCGTTATTCACGAACCGAACAAATTGACATGCTTCTCATTAATGGCGAATGTTTAAAAAATTCTTATGCCGGTGAACGATTGTATTTAGAGCGATATCCAGGGAGGCAGCAACCGTCAAGAAGGAATTTCCAGTGGCTTGAAGAAAAATTAAGAACTGATCCTGATGTTCACGAAGACCAAGAAGCATTTGTTATTAATGAGGAAACTGAAATTAATGTATTAGCTTTAGTACAATATGATAGCACAATTTCCTCAAGGCAGATTGGCGCCGAATTAGCTATAAGTAAGGACTCTGCTAGGAAAATTTTGAAAAAACATCGATTTAAATCCTTCAAGTATCAGTTGCATCAACATTTGTATGAAAATGACGGTGAAAGGCGCCTGGAATATTGTAATTGGTTTCTTCGACAAAATGCTGAGAATCACCTATTTAACTATTATATCTTGTTTACGGACGAGTCAAGATTTACCAACAATGGATTATTTAACAGGAATAATACAAGGTAGGTACTGTACTTTATTTGGATTATTGTCGATAGTCGAAGTGTAAAGTGTTAAAAGTGTGAACGGTCTTTTGTTTCAGGTACTGGGCGATAGAAAACGAGCACCGGTTTCGACAAGGTGGCTTCCAGGAGAGATTTGGTGTGAATGTTTGGGCAGGAATAGTTGGAACTCATATTGTTGGCCCCATTCTTTTTCAAGGCCAACTAACCGGAGAGAGATACTTTATTTTTTTAACGAATGAAATTTCGGAATTCATTAACAACCTACCAGCGGAAATAACTGAGAGAATGTACTTCCAGCAAGATGGCGCCCATCCGCATAATTCAAGAATAGCGAGAAATTATCTTCAAAATCGCTTTCAAGAGAGACTTATAACAACCCATGGTCCAGTCAGGTGGCCACCAAGGTCACCTGATCTTACTCCGTGCGACTTTTTTCTATGGGGGCATCTTAAAAATAGGGTGTATTCCACACAGCCTACAACTCTACATGAGCTAGAAGTAAAAATTCGTAGAGCTTTCCAAGATATCACGCCCCAAATGTTGAGAAACGTTTTACATGAAAATATCACCAGAGTCAATAAATGTATTGACGCTGAGGGAATGCATTTCGAACATTTGTTTTGAATTTATTTTATCTTTAATCCTATCAATTTGATTTTTTTTTTTTTTCGATAAATCTGTTTTTTTGTTATTTGAATAATAATAATTGGATTTTTTGGTATTTCATTTCAAAATATTACTTTCTATTATATCATTAGAAAGGAATGGTTATGCTGAATAGTACAGGCAAGAAAAAGTTGTATGTTCCTATTTAAGTTATGGACCTACAGAGTATTGTTTTTTCCCCAATTTTTCCAATATTTTTTTTTACGGCTTTTTATAACGCCGACGAATGAAAATAAAATATCACAGTAGTAGCAACTGTTATCAAGTGACGTATGGTTTCCATAGCCAACTTTTCAATTTTTGGCTTTCATTTTGCTTCCACGGCCTACTCGGTGAATTTCAATAATAATTTTTTTCTGATCTAGTTTCTGGTTAGATACCAACTTGTGATATGTCATTAGAAAGGGAATTGAATGCTGAATAAAGCGAAAAGAAAAAAAAATAGGGTTTCTATTTAAAATAAGAAAGTTGATGTTACTTCCGGTCAGACCGGAAGTTAACTTCGACATGTCAATATGCTCAAATTCTAGCTCTTATGTCATTATATCGACGCTTCAAATTTCACAAACCTACTTCATACAATAACTGAGATATTCCGTAGGCAATACTTCCGTAGCCACCCGGAATATATAAATCGTTAAAAGTAAATATATATATATATAATTTTAGATTCAACGACTGAAAATTGGTAAACAGAGGGGAATAACGAGAGCTAGGTACATAGTAATAAAGAGTTTTTAACGTAACGTTTACTTTCCTGACTGAAGATCCCCGTTATTTCCCTCTGTTTGTATATATATATATATATATATATATATATATATATATGAAAACTAAAAGTTCGGGTTGAACCGCGTCTAGAATTTGTTGAAATTCGACGTTTCGGCTATATATATATATATATATATATATATATATATATATATATATATATATATATATATATATATATATATATATATACTAGCTGACCCGACAAACGTTGTTTTGCCATATAAATAATTTTGATGGCCGACAACTGTGTAGGGAGTGAGAAAGAAAGGAGACCGGCTTCGTTCTCATCCCTACTCCGTGCTGTTTACTGGGTCAGAAGTGACACCTGTAGACATCTGGAGGGGATAACTAATTAAATGATGATTGATCAGTTTTCGACCGGAGAGGAAAAATGATTAAATTACTAAAATGGCTATTAAAAAATAAGGGTTGATCGTAGAAGGGTGAAAATTGAGGATTGTATGTATTTTTGAATGTTGTATCATAAAAAAATAGAAATTAAAAATTTTGTCTAAAAAATAAAATAAAAAATTTAGGGGTGGACTACCCCTAACATTTAGGGGGATGAAAAATAGATGTTGGCCGATTCTCATAGATACCGGATAAGCACAAAAAATTTCATCAAAATCGGTCGAGCCGTTTCGGAGGAGTTCAAGTTCGAACACCGTGACACGAGAATTTTATATATTAGATATATATATATATATATATACACACCTATATATATATATATATATATATATATATATATATATATATAGTAGGGATGTATTCTCGACCGAACTTTACAAAATCAGCTGGGGACTTCTCAGGTTTGCGGTCTGTTTGTTTTTTATACATTTACTACTTTTTGCGGGCAGGACTTCTAAATGATTTTGTTTATATGTCGTTCCAGAGATATGCGGCCAAACTTCGTAAAAACGTAGTTCAGTAGGATTGACAAGGAAAAAAACCGTTATGTTAGTCGAAACAAGACAAATTCAGGATGAAAATGTATTTATCAGAACTCGTTAACAAGTTTAATTATAATCTCATTAATGATATTACATTAGGGTCTATAACGGGTCATATTAGTCAATAAAATCTTTTTTCAGGATTAATTTTTGTAGCACTACCTATTCCAAATCCAATAAGTTATGTTCTGATAAGACGTCATAGTTTCATCTATTTTAGAGGACAAAAACGTGTTTTGTTTATTGACGAAAATTTTGGATTATACCCCTATACTTACTGAAAATAATAGACAGATTGTTTTAGAATATAAAAAACAATAGTAATAATAAAAACCTTTATTCATCGATAATATATAATAATAATAATACTCCCTCATAAACACTCGTTGAGTGTACCCAAAGGTATAGCCTGTGCGGGTAGAGGACGGCTATTATTATTATTTGCCGTGGCGCTCCGGGGCGACTTACTGATGTTTTTAGGTGATGTATTCACTTTTCAGCTGTAGGAAAACCCGGAAAACCTAGAGCAGATAAAATACAATACTCAAATACTTAAAATATCACTAATCAATAAAATGGATAAAGTTAGCGAGCGATAAGTGCTATTGCACTTGGTTCGCAGAGATATGATAAAAATTATATTCGATAAAATGTCTTTCATAAAGATATACTGTTGCGGACATATATCAGTACCTGACAATTTAGTTGTGAAAAAGTATATGCACATAATGAACAATACAAAACTATCGATTAGTATGTAAAATAACAATAATCAAAATTAAAATTCGTCTTAATCTAGGAAGTACACAGCATCAAGTTGGTTATGTACTAGTTGTCTTGGATTCTCAAAAATAAATTTCTTCAGTGCGTTTTTGAATTGAAACGGACATATCAATGTTTTCAATAGTGCAGGTAATTTATTATAAAATTTCGGTGCCAAATAATTGAAAGAACGTTGTGTTATTGTCTTCATCATGTGGCGAATTAGATGTTGACTTCGGTTTCATGTATAATATGAATGAGTGGGTATTACTGGTGTTTGTTTTGTGGCGTGATATTTTGTGAATGTATTGGTATTGTTGATTGGACAAAAAATAAGGTAACTTTTGATGAATGCAGTTGTTCAATATTACCTTTGATTTAGATACAGGTTGCGTTACATTTACTTTTTAGGTAATTTACACTGTATTCAAAATCCTAAAAACTATTACGTTCATTTGGACCTAATTTCGTTCACACCATTATGGGAATTCTTGATTATTACATGAGACAGTTTTGTCAACTTTGTATGTTGCATTTCTATAAGATATGCATTTTTAAACTTTACAGTATTACGATACATAGGGTTGTTACAACAAAACCATACTTGTGGAAACCTTTTCGTAAATTAAATTCTGTTACACAACTTTTCGAAACTAATTTTTGAAACCATAAACAACACAAACTTCACTTAACAAGAAGATTGAAATCAACAATATACGAAAACTCAAGAACAAATAATATCGTAATACCGAAAACTTTAAAAATGCATCTATTCGAAACGCTACACACAAAGTTGACAAAACTTTCATATATAATAATCAGAATTTTCAAAATAGTGTGATTGAAATTAGTTCTAAATTATTGGAACAGTTTTTGAGACATTCAATAAAATCATTTCAAATGGCCTAAAATGAAAAGTAACGCACCCTGTATCTAAATGAACGGTAATATTCATCAGAAATTTTATGTTTAATCAACAGTAGCTATGAACTACTTTTCAGTAGTCAAAAATGATCCATCAATTCTTATCAGTATAAAGGGGAATAATCCAAAATTTTAAATATTCATATTTCAAACAGAGAAATTCGTCAAAAAACAAAACACGTTTGTATAACCTAGAATAAATGAAACTATGATGTCTTACCAAAACACAACTTGTTGGTTCTAGAATAGTTTTAGAAAAAAAAAACGAAAATCGATTCCTTTGACTATGCCCCTTATACGCCCCATGTACTATCATCAATAAGATTATAATTGGACGTGTATATGAGAATTTATCTTATTTTGACTAACAAAATAGTATTTTTCTTTGTCAATATTACCCAACTGCGGCGTTTTTATGAACTTAGGCCGCTTTTATCTCAGGAGCGGCACATACACTACAATATTATAAAATTTCAGTCAATTTGACCAAGAGACAATTTTTCTTTTGTTTTCGTGCGGCGTCCTTTATCCCTTGAACATTTTCAATCTTTTTATCAATTCATCAAAAGTTACTGAATATGAATAATTTTCTCAGTTTTCAAATAAGCAATAAAATTAGATTTATTTTCAAGAAATGCAGATATTCTTATAGTCATCTTTTTGCAAAATCAATTATTTCAAGTATGCTTGTGGACAATTAAAATAAAAGACATCATGTAACTGATTGATGGTTTAATAAAAAAAATCAACATAAATATGTGTTTTAATGTATGGTTTAATTGAAATATCATGCCTGGAAAAATTCATTTGATATATAAATACATTTATTATTCAATTGTAATTCGCAAAATGATCGATCATCAGAATCAATTCACTGGTAAGGATAAATAATAATAATTTAACTCAATAAGAGCGTGGTTTGATACACCCTGTATACAGTGACGGATACAGGGTGAGGGAGCACGGGAGCACGCGCCCCCCCTAGACTGATGAAGATTACACTAGATATCACGATGAAATAAATTCATAGTCATAGTTTCATCTATTTTAGAGGACAAAAACGTGTTTTGTTTATTGACGAAAATTTTGGATTATACCCCTATACTTACTAAAAATAATAGACAGATTGTTTTAGAATATAAAAAACAATAATAATAATAAAAACCTTTATTCATCGATAATATATAATAATAATAATACTCCCTCATAAACACTCGTTGAGTGTACCCAAAGGTATAGCCTGTGCGGGTAGAGGACGGCTATTATTATTATTTGCCGTGGCGCTCCGGGGCGACTTACTGATGTTTTTAGGTGATGTATTCACTTTTCAGCTGTAGGAAAACCCGGAAAACCTAGAGCAGATAAAATACAATACTCAAATACTTAAAATATCACTAATCAATAAAATGGATAAAGTTAGCGAGCGATAAGTGCTATTGCACTTGGTTCGCAGAGATATGATAAAAATTATATTCGATAAAATGTCTTTCATAAAGATATACTGTTGCGGACATATATCAGTACCTGACAATTTAGTTGTGAAAAAGTATATGCACATAATGAACAATACAAAACTATCGATTAGTATGTAAAATAACAATAATCAAAATTAAAATTCGTCTTAATCTAGGAAGTACACAGCATCAAGTTGGTTATGTACTAGTTGTCTTGGATTCTCAAAAATAAATTTCTTCAGTGCGTTTTTGAATTGAAACGGACATATCAATGTTTTCAATAGTGCAGGTAATTTATTATAAAATTTCGGTGCCAAATAATTGAAAGAACGTTGTGTTATTGTCTTCATCATGTGGCGAATTAGATGTTGACTTCGGTTTCATGTATAATATGAATGAGTGGGTATTACTGGTGTTTGTTTTGTGGCGTGATATTTTGTGAATGTATTGGTATTGTTGATTGGACAAAAAATAAGGTAACTTTTGATGAATGCAGTTGTTCAATATTACCTTTGATTTAGATACAGGTTGCGTTACATTTACTTTTTAGGTAATTTACACTGTATTCAAAATCCTAAAAACTATTACGTTCATTTGGACCTAATTTCGTTCACACCATTATGGAAATTCTTGATTATTACATGAGACAGTTTTGTCAACTTTGTATGTTGCATTTCTATAAGATATGCATTTTTAAACTTTACAGTATTACGATACATAGGGTTGTTACAACAAAACCATACTTGTGGAAACCTTTTCGTAAATTAAATTCTGTTACACAACTTTTCGAAACTAATTTTTGAAACCATAAACAACACAAACTTCACTTAACAAGAAGATTGAAATCAACAATATACGAAAACTCAAGAACAAATAATATCGTAATACCGAAAACTTTAAAAATGCATCTATTCGAAACGCTACACACAAAGTTGACAAAACTTTCATATATAATAATCAGAATTTTCAAAATAGTGTGATTGAAATTAGTTCTAAATTATTGGAACAGTTTTTGAGACATTCAATAAAATCATTTCAAATGGCCTAAAATGAAAAGTAACGCACCCTGTATCTAAATGAACGGTAATATTCATCAGAAATTTTATGTTTAATCAACAGTAGCTATGAACTACTTTTCAGTAGTCAAAAATGATCCATCAATTCTTATCAGTATAAAGGGGAATAATCCAAAATTTTAAATATTCATATTTCAAACAGAGAAATTCGTCAAAAAACAAAACACGTTTGTATAACCTAGAATAAATGAAACTATGATGTCTTACCAAAACACAACTTGTTGGTTCTAGAATAGTTTTAGAAAAAAAAAACGAAAATCGATTCCTTTGACTATGCCCCTTATACGCCCCATGTACTATCATCAATAAGATTATAATTGGACGTGTATATGAGAATTTATCTTATTTTGACTAACAAAATAGTATTTTTCTTTGTCAATATTACCCAACTGCGGCGTTTTTATGAACTTAGGCCGCTTTTATCTCAGGAGCGGCACATACACTACAATATTATAAAATTTCAGTCAATTTGACCAAGAGACAATTTTTCTTTTGTTTTCGTGCGGCGTCCTTTATCCCTTGAACATTTTCAATCTTTTTATCAATTCATCAAAAGTTACTGAATATGAATAATTTTCTCAGTTTTCAAATAAGCAATAAAATTAGATTTATTTTCAAGAAATGCAGATATTCTTATAGTCATCTTTTTGCAAAATCAATTATTTCAAGTATGCTTGTGGACAATTAAAATAAAAGACATCATGTAACTGATTGATGGTTTAATAAAAAAAAATCAACATAAATATGTGTTTTAATGTATGGTTTAATTGAAATATCATGCCTGGAAAAATTCATTTGATATATAAATACATTTATTATTCAATTGTAATTCGCAAAATGATCGATCATCAGAATCAATTCACTGGTAAGGATAAATAATAATAATTTCACTCAATAAGAGCGTGGTTTGATACACCCTGTATACAGTGACGGATACAGGGTGAGGGAGCACGGGAGCACGCGCCCCCCCAAGACTGATGAAGATTACACTAGATATCACAATGAAATAAATTCATATTTGAAGAAAAATATCTGACATATACAGATTTTTTCTCTTGTGTCCCCCCTCCTCAAACAGTTTTCTGGATCCGCCCCTGCGCTGTATATTAATGCGTTCATGAGATACGCATTATTTAAGTAACGAGTTAGGAATTGCCTTATTTTGAGTAGTGTTTGCGAAATCACTTATATAATAATACACTACTTTTCTACTAACTTTGAAAGAAAAAAAATTATTTTTACATCGAATGAATGAATATTATTCAGTAACTTCTAGTTGAAGAATCCATTGCTCATAACTTTTCGAAGTTGGTGGTATCATTTCTGATCTCAGATGCTATCTACCCAGTATGTTGCAGGACTCATTTGAACTGAGCCCCTCATCCACTACTCAGACTGTATGTATTCAGGCAAAGCAAACATATTTATAATCGTCCTTTCCTTTGAACCAGATGTATATGAAAGCTATGTTTTGGTCAATTGTAGGTGAGTCAACAATAAAAATGAGCTGAATTCCTCTGGGTTCGTTAACGTCGGATACATCTGCTTATAAGAGGAGCGCGTATAAACGAGGTTTGTATAAAACACTGATGCCCCCTATGCTGCAAATGCCGGAACTAAATCCACATAAAAGAGCACGTTCTACATACTTTTTGAGCCCTGCTAGTTTTCAGTTAAAATGCACCCCTGTCCCCTACCGACTCTCCAACATGGTTAAACGTTGTCAGACCCGAAGGCGTCTCGATGTATAGGCAAACTCTTTCTTGAAATGAGTGCTGAACTCTGGATAACAAATTTTGCGGTATGGTACGAAACGCATTTCTTATTCGTACTTTCATATCCTGAGGTGTCGTTGGCGGTGTATCGTAAACAATACTTTTGATATATCCACATAAAAAATAGTCGAGACTTATAAGGTCCGGAGACCTGGCTGGCCAATTCTGTGGACCTCCTCGTCCTATCCATCTATTTGGATATTGTCGATCTAACTCGTTTCTAACACGTCTATCAAAGTGTGCAGGAGCACCATCTAGCTGCATCCACATCCTTTGACGAATATTAATAGGTATACTTTCCAACAGCACAGGCAAATTATCACACACACATTAACAGAGCTGTGCTGCTGATCAAGGGTTCTAAATATTTTAGGGTTTTCGTCACTGTAATAGTGAAAGTTATGTCTGTTAACTAATCCGTTGTTATGAAAAGTTGACTCATCGGGAAAAAAGCATATAATCAAAAAAAAATTTCTTCATCACCACACTTTTCTAAAACCCATAAACAAAAATTCAGTCGTCGATCATAATCTCCCTCAAAAAGCTGTTGATGTAGTTGAATGCGATACGGGTGGAATTTGTACTTTTTAATTATTATTTGGATACTCTGTCTGCTTATTCCGTTTGTTTCGCACATTTTTCGCTGACTTGTGTGAGGGTGTTCAACTAGAGATTACATCACCAAATATTCATTTGCCTCATTTCCAGAAACCGGTTTTTGCCGTTCTTGTATATTATAAGATACACTGCCTGTTCTTCGAAAAAGCTGCAACAACTTTTCCAATGAACGCTTGTTAGGATGACTCCTGTTAGGATATCTTTGGGCATATACTCTTGACGCTAATAAACATTTTTCTTCACACTCACCGATTATCAAAATCATATCAATTCGTTCTTCCTAGGGATAAGTTCTCATTTAACAATATTTCAAAAAGACAATCATTTTAAACTAGTTAAAACAATGATAATGGTTTGATTAACAAGTTGTGTCAAATAGTTTTTGTTTCATAATAATGATTAACGTCATCTAGGCCAGAGCCTATTATTATTGAAAAAATAGTATAATAGGTTTTATAGGAAATCGTAAATGTATATTTTTATTGACCCCATATTGTAATTTTGGTATTCATTTCGATATGAAGTCAAATTTGCTAAGAAACAAGCGAATTTAACATATTTCGCCTCAATAATTAAGACACGTGCATCTGTTTATTTTGAAGAATGCTTTAATATTTCAGAAATGGCAATATATTTGAGTTGTTTTACATTTGCCTGCATTTTACTTTAAATACACCGAACTATCAAAAATTTAATCTTGTGCTTCTAGCGAATCTACGCATTTCTTAATAAAAAGGTTTTAAAAACGCTTTTTAAGCTTTTCATTACAATACAGTGTTTCATTTTTAAGATAAAAAAATTACCCATAAGTAGAATATAAAAACGCCTTTTGTGTAAAAAGTAGAAGAGATATAGGGAACCCTAATATAGTTTTGAAGGGAATCTAATTCTGCGTCAAATTACGCCATTCAACTTTAAGAAGTTATTTAATTGAATGTGTGTCCAAATTTTGAGGCAATTTTTTTCTCCACTCTGTATAATATTGCATTGAAAATTTCATGTAGTAGTTAACTTTAACTTTTGAGCTAAGCAGTACATTTAATCACGAGCAGCTCGTTACACATTACAGGGTGAAAACAATTTTCAAATTGTGGTCTGTATTTTTGAATTTCTCAAAATTTCTCAGAAGCGGTCAGTTTAAAGTATGGAAAATATAATAGTAACTAACCTTTATTTTGTCTATAGTATCTAAAAATATAAAAAAATATAGGGTGTTCCATGAGAAAAAATATAACTTTGGTATGTAGTTTTTTTTTTGTGATCACCCTATATATTCCAAAATAATTTTGGAATATGCTCCTCATGGACCCACATATAACTGTGCTAAAAGTTTTTTCTTAACACTCTTCATTTATTTCTCGTAGAAATACCAAGGCGAATGTGGTGGGCCACCCTGTATATATATAGAGGAATAGAGTGTTTTCGATTTAATTCCGAGAGTTCCACCATCTGCCTACGATCGTTTCATGGTTTCCCAATCATCAGGACAGCTTTGTTATATACAGTGTGTCCCAGCTAAAACTTGTCACCCCCCTAATATCCGAACTCATGAAAAAAATTGAAAATCGCTCAGATCCGTCGATTTTTATTTCAAGGGGGAACACTTTCACCAAATACACCATCATTGTGTTGTCAACCCCAGCACCCCCCTACTTCAGAATTTTCAATGGGACTACTATACTTGTGATACATCATTTTGAAGGGAATTCAATCCCAAATACATCGGTGTACTGAAATTGAGGATCGATCAAGTGTTGTTGAAGTTTTAATGAAAACTAAGTTTTATCCAGATATTTTAATTTTTCATCACCTCAAATGTTAGCGTCGTAAGAAAGGTTCTCTGTGGGTACGCCACTGTATTGAAAAATAATATGCTGTCAGAAATAATAGTTTCGAAGGTGAGACAGACGTTTTTATGAAAAAAAAATGCCCTCATGTGTTTTTGTATACGCATATCTTTGTTTACGCCTTGGTAATTGATGTATTCGAGTCACTGCATTCAACAATTTGAAAACATTCGAAAATGGTTTATACTGTACAAGAGAGAATATCCATTGTAGCTGCGTATTTTGAAAATGGACGATGTGCTAGAGCTACGGCTCGAAGTTTCAATGAAAGTCATCCAGAAAACACCACATCATATCAGTACGTGCTTCAATTGATGCATAAGTTCTTGGAGTCGGGATCAGTGCTGAATAAAAAACATGAACGAGAGAAGCCTATGAGAAATGAAGGGGTCGCTGTTGCAGTTGTAGGACATGCAGTGATGGACAACATTCAATCGTTAAGACAACTTGAGACTATTTCTGGAGTTTCGAAAAGCAGCGTACATCGAATTCTGAAAGACGCAAAATTCCATCCTTATAAAATGCAGAATGTACAAGAATTAAATGAAGATGATCCTGACAGACGTACACAGTTTTGTGAAATCATGAGTCAATTATTGATTGGTGAAAATAGTTACCTCTACAATGTGTGCTTTTCTGACGAATCTTCTTTTTATTTAAATGGACATGTGAACAGGCACAACTGCAGATACTGGAGTGACGTAAATCCCCATTGGTACAGGGAAACTCATTCACAAACTCCCCGGAAATTGAATGTTTGGGCTGGTATTCTGGGAGACCATATTGTAGGTCCATATTTTATTGATGGTAACCTCAACGGACAAACGTATCTTGAACTTCTTGATACAACTGTGAACCCCAGAATCACTCAGTTACTTGAAGACGATGATGATCTACGCAGGAGAATTGTTGTGGAGTGTCGTGCAGTGACTCCAGAAATGTTGAGCAATGTGCGAAGAAATTTCGAAGATCGCTTATACTTCTGTATGGAACTGAATGGTTCACATTTTGAACCTTTCATACGATGATAACATGTTAGGTGATGAAAAATAAAAATATCTGAAAAAAATTAGTTTTCATGAAAACTTCAACAACACTTGATCGATCCTCAATTTCAGTACACCGATGTATTTGGGATTGAATTCCCTTCAAAATGATGTATCACAAGTATAGTAGTCCCATTGAAAATTCTGAAGTAGGGGGTGCTGGGGTTGAAGGGGTTGACAACACAATGATGGTGTATTTGGTGAAAGTGTTTCCCCTTGAAATAAAAATCGACGGGTCTGAGCGATTTTCCATTTTTTTCGGATATTAGGGGGGTGACAAGTTTTAGCTGGGACACACTGTATATATATATATATATATATATATATATATATATATATATATATATATATATATATATATATATATATATATATATATATATATATATATATATATATAGGGTGGCTACGGAAGTATTGCCTACGGAATATCTCAGTTATTGTATGAAGTAGGTTTGTGAAATTTGGAGCGTCGATATAATGACATAAGAGCTAGAATTTGAGCATATTGACATGTCGAAGTTAACTTCCGGTCTGACCGGAAGTAACATCAACTTTCTTATTTTAAATGGAAACCCTATTTTTTTTTCTTTTCGCATTATTCAGCAATCAATTCCCTTTCTAATGACATATCACAAGTTGGTATCTAACCAGAAACTAGATCAGAAAAAAATTATTATTGAAATTCACCGAGTAGGCCGTGGAAGCAAAATGAAAGCCAAAAATTGAAAAGTTGGCTATGGAAACCATACGTCACTTGATAACAGTTGCTACTACTATGATATTTTATTTTCATTCGTCGGCGTTATAAAAAGCCGCCAAAAAAATATTGGAAAAATTGGGAATAAAACAATACCACCATGCATTTCTTGACACATAAATAGTCGGGTTGTAAACTCTTCCCTAACATTAATCAAGGTTTGAGGTGTTATTTCTGAACACACTTCAAGAATTCGACGGCGCAGTTCATCTAACGACCCACAAACTGTCTTAAAAACTACGGATTTCACATAGCCCCAGAGAAAGAAATCAAGCGGTGAGAGGTCCGGTGAGCGAGCTGGCCACTCTGTTGTACCTCGACGTCCAATCCACCTACCTGGATACCTTTCATCTAAGTAATTTCTCACCTCCCGAAAATAGTGTGGTAGCGCTCCATCTTGCTGAAATGTTACATCCAAGTAAAATTCATGTGGATTTTGCGCAACGATCTCATCGATACTGGGACTTATTGTGTCTTGCAGCATTTGGAGGTATCTGGGACCATTAAAATTTTCTTCCAAGAATATGGGACCTACAATGTGGTTACCTAAAATACCAGCCCAAACATTAATTTTCTGGGAAAATTGAGTATGCCCCTCGCGGAATTCATGGGGATTCTCATCACTCCAATATCTATAATTCTGGGTATTCACATTTCCATTTAGGTAAAAAGTGCTTTCATCACTAAAGCAGATGTGTTGCAAGTGAAGTCGATTTGCAACAATTCTTTCTGCCATGGTCTCGCAAAATTCAAGTCGCCGGTCTGGATCATCTTCAACCAATTGGTGCAAAATTTTTATTTTGTAAGGATGGAATTTATTTTGTTTTAAAACCCTCTTTACTGATGTTTTAGAAACATCACATGTCTCAGCTACTTGCTTAGTTGATTGTTGTGGGTTATTTACCATTTCGGCTAGTACTTGAATTTCAACATCTTCCGTAATTATTTTCGGCCTCCCAGATCTCGGAGCATCTTTCACGGTGCCAGTTTGGTTAAATTTTGCCACCAATTTCTGCAGATATTTTCGACACATCGGACGTTCTGGAAACCGTTCATTGAAAATGCGAATAGCAGCGTGGTAATTTCGGTTAGCTTCACCAAATATGATAACGGCTTCAACTTTGTCTGCTACTGAACGAGCCATATTAATCAACAAGAGAAATTGAAAACCGTTTGAAACAAAATTTTGAAAACCTACAAAATGTCAATGACATTTGGCAAAAACAGATAAAAGTTTTTTTTCGTTGTCATGGATAAAATAAACGCGCCTAGCGTGCATAGCCTACCTCATTAATTTATTCGTGAACTGGTACATGAGTAGTCGAAATAATTATTTACAAGTGTTCATAAGTCCAAAACTATTAACTTTTTTGATAGAAAACCATTTATCAAACTTGTTCAGAATTCAACGTAGAATGTAATAATGCAATGAAATACAGGGTGTCCCATTTAAAAAAATTACCTTCTAAGTCACCGTGCTTTTTTGAGACACTCTGTATGAATGAAACTTAAACCATTAAAGAGATCGAATGAAACCCTACAACATATGTATTCAACCTTTTTTTGTAATATGTAGAATAAAGAAATTACAGGGGGGGCGACGGACTTTTGGTCCTCACTGTATATATATATATATATATATATATATATATATATATATATATATATATATATATATATATATATATATATATATATATATATAAATCAGCTGGGGACTTCTCGGGTTTGCGGTCTGTTTTACCAATAAAACTCATTCGTTCTATATCTCAATATTTCGCTAATCTTTATTAGCTTCTTCAGGAGAGAAAAGCTGCAAAAACATGTTAGGAATTTTGAAAAATCAAACCAAAAATTATACAACTGTTCCACTTACAATCATAGAGTCGGTAATCCTATTGTGTTCATTAGTATTCTGGGGAGCTGCGAAATTTTCATCAACACCAACTAGGTAATATCCATTACTAACTTATAGAACGAATGAGTTTTATTGGTAAACAGACCGCAAACCCGAGAAGTTCCCAGCTGATTTTGGAAAGTTCGGTCGAGAATACATCCCTACTATTCTATTCACTTTAGATTCTGCTTGCGTTCCTCATAACGCACGAGAAACTTGATTGAGTCTTGGGTTGGACAGAACAAATAAACATTTGTCTGCCTGTCAATGTTGTAGGTAAACATCTACCTTTGGATTCCATGGCTCGTGTCGAATTAAGTTTCAAACTAGTGACTGTAGATGTCACAAGTTACTATTCATTTATACTCTCTTTGCCTTATGGTACTAATTCAGAGTGCATTCGTTTCAACTTCGAGAGACCTCATAAAGCCGTGCTGATGAGTTGGTAACAACGAAACAGCGCTGTCCACGGATCGTGAGCTCTTGGAGTTGAAACGAAAATACTCTATTCACTTTAGATTCTGCTTGCGTTCCTCATAACGCACGAGAAACTTGATTGAGTCTTGGGTTGGACAGAACAAATAAACATTTGTCTGCCTGTCAATGTTGTAGGTAAACATCTATCATATATATATATATATATATAGATATATATATATATATATATATATATATATATATATATATATATATATATATATATGTCCAAGTGACTGTAAAACAGTCAATAACAATCTTTTAGGAAGTAACTATAACTTTGTATAGTATGTATGGCACATGTCTGACAGAAAACAACTACTTCTCTGGCTAATACCGCGACAGATATTGAATTATATCTGTCAGACATATTTGCAAAGATCCTCACTTTGAAGGAACAACTTTGCAAGAGCTCTCTGAACAAACAGCAGGACTTCACCCGATTCAAACAGAGAACCAACTACAGACCGGTTTCGGAATGTTATCCCTCATCAGTGCAGTCCAGGTTATCACAATTGTATACACGCGAGATCTCACTGCCCGTCACCGTCCGCCGAGATAAATACTGCTATTGCTTACAGGATCCACCCTGACGACAGATTAGAGAGCACTCCATAAGGACATTTCGGATACGAAATGGTATATGTAAAATACTTGTTTCAAGGAGCAAATAATGTCCAAGTGACTGTAAAACAGTCAATAACAATCCTTTAGGAAGTGACTATAACTTTGTATAGTATGTATGGCACATGTCTGACAGAAAACAACTACTTCTCTGGCTAATACCGCGACAGATATTGAATTATATCTGTCAGACATATGTGCAAAGACTACCTCTTCCACATCGTGAACAACTCGGACGATCTGTGAGGTCGTGCTATGACCAGCACGAAATCCGAATTGCTCAGCGGGGATCATTTTGAGTTTTTCTTCGAGGGATATCAATCGTTTGAGAAGTACCTTCTCCACTGCCTTGGCAGCGACGCTCAGGAGTGAAATCGGGCGGTAACTATCGAGTTGATGACCATCCTTGCCCGGCTTCAGAATAGGTATCACCAGTGCCTTCTTGAGGCAATCTGGGTACCACTGCCACTTGATGATGGCATTGACGATGTGCAAGAATTGCACCAGGGACTTCCTCGACAGGTTCTTGAGCAGAATGGCATCCAAGCCATCCAGCCCAGGCGCCTTATTCGTCGGAAGTCGTTCAATGACTTCCGTCAGTTCCTCATAGGTTGCCATTAATTTGGCAAACCTATTAGGACTGATAGGGGCGGCCATAGTTTACCTAAAGTCTTCAGTTATCTTAGACTCTATGGCCGTCGCTAACGTCCGGCGCCCTCTTGTGGACATTGGCGAAGTGCTCACCGCCTTCTGAGGGTCTGTCACTGCACGTTCGTTACCCCTGACCATGGCTGGGACGGGTTCGAAACGCCTAGATATGCGCTTCGTCATCCGCCACAGTGAGTTGTCCCAAACTTCCAGCTTCTATAGTTTGTTCTTCCCCTGAGTATCGTTATGGTCGTTGATCAGCTCCTAAATCTCTCTACCCAGCCACTGCTATACCATCTGAGCCATCCGGCCTCACGTTATAATTTGTTTGATAAATATTTTATTAACAGCATTGATATTTTTCATACTCATTCTTTGATTTTTTTGGTAGTAAAATTTCCAGTGTATTATTTGTACTATTTGTAATTTCAGGTGGTGTATTTTCACACTCTGGTTCTGAATCACTGGATAAATTCATGATCACTACTGAAATTTACCACTATGGTGACAATCAACTGTGTCAAGGCTCAAGGCTAATGTTATTATTGCTAACCAGTGTGAGAATGTTATTCTATTACAAGAGAGAGAATGTAAATACATTTGAATTGCATGTGGGCAGAGGTGTTGCAGAATATTTCTTCAATCTCAAAAGAGAGAATTCCAGCATTCTGTAATCAAATTTCATTTCAGAATTAGCAAATTCTGTGATGATCGTGGAAAAAATATTTTCCATTATTGGAGCCTTGAAAAAAATTTACAAATTGCATCTCAAATAGCTAATATATTTTTATATTCACATATTCTCAGCAGACTCAAGAATTCAATTGATAAATGGGGATCTTTTTCTGAAAATTATTTCAATATTACCTCCGCTTTATACAGGAAAGCTTTCCATGTATAGTATTGTCTACCATTTATTACTCCAACAAATCAACTTTATTCGATGACGAACACACTTTCTTTGGAGGAGCATTATGTAATGGACTCTCTCAATAAATCATATTTTAATACCAATATCATATAATTTACGTGTTTCTAACTTGAAATGAAACGAACTACATTTGATAGAGAACTGACTTTGTTCCCTAGTGGACATCATGTCAACTGTATCGAGCCAAGACTACATAACCATGTTCAGTCAATCAATTTCAATTTTACATATATATATATATATATATATATACATATATATATATATATATATATATATATATATATATATATATATATATAGTAATATCTTGAGAAAACACGAGATAAAAACAATATTCACGGCCAACAACCAAATATCCAAATTCCTCAGATCTCCCAAGGACACAATACCAAACGATTCTCAACGTATATATGAAATACTATGTTCAGACTGCCCGATAAGTTATATTGGCCAGACTAACAGACGAGTAACTTCCAGAGTCTACGAACACGAACTTGCTGTGCGTCAGGCATCTTCCACTTCCGCACTTTATAAACATCGAGAAGACATAGGTCACAAAATAGACTTCAAAAACACAAAAACAATTTCCACCGAGAAAACTCTGCAAACCAGGATCATCCGAGAAGCCCTCGAGATAGAGAAGCGCCCCAATTGCCTCAACACTCGCGACGACGGACGTAGACTTCCCAATACCTGGAAGCCTCTCATTGCACGCATCAACTCATTTCCCACCAACCCAGTTCCCGCACATAGCTCACTTAGCGCCAACCAAGTTCGTCGCCTATAGACCATACGGTTAATGAACCTCCTCTAGGTATTCAAAATAGTATTAATGTTAATGACGATAACAATGGTAATAATAATAATGTTTCACAACCCAATATTTTTTACACATCCTTGCCCTTCATTGCTGAAATCACGCCTAAGCTTTCACGAATTTTCAACAAACTTGCAAACTTGGTAATGTAAAAATTGCTCAAAAAACGGTTCTTACCATAAATTCCTTATTTTCTGTTGTAGAAGACAAAACTCCTTTACTTTCTCAATCAAAATTAGTATACTGCATTCCATGTGCGAATTGTAATCTTGAATATATTGGTCAAACAGCAAGGTTGCTGAAAGACCGTATAACTTTCCATAAAAGTGACAGTAGATTGCACCCTGAGAGATGTGCTCTTAGTGAACATGTTTTCAAAGAAGGCCACTCAATGGACTATAATTCCACAACAATTTTAACCAAAGAAGGTAATGTTTCGAAACGAATATTCCTGGAAATGACATTTATTTTTCAATCTGATCAGTGTTTAAACAAAAGAACAGATCTAATCCACTTGAGTGAGATCTATTCTTATTTATTAATGTTGGACAAGAACCCTAGTGCTCTCAACAACAGTTCGTTTGGCATTACTTAATCCCTTACTGTATGTTATTACACTTTTTTGACATCCCACATTTTCCATTTAAATTCAAATAATAATAAATAATCAATTTTTTCTTAACAATTATAACATGATATCCATAATTATATCTTCTCTTTAGCAGTAATTGCAACTGTACTGTAAATCCCAGCAGCTCAGGTCAACTGTTCTCTGGTTTCTATAACTTCCATGAAATTTGACTTTGACTTTTAGGCAGATTGAGACCTTAGAGAGAACCAGTGACGAGACATGGGGAGTAGGCAGTTCGAGACCCCGACGTCAAGTCACAAAAACCTAACGTAATTATACCTGAGGAGTAGGCAGATTGAGACCTCAGCGTACAATTACGTTTCAACCATTTAATAATTTTCTTTCTTTTTCAGTTCTTGAAAATGGCTCCAAAATCGGAGCCGAAACGTCGAAGAATTTCAACAAATTCTAGACGCGGTTCAACCCGAACTTTTAGTTTTCATATATATATATATATATATATATATATATATATATATATATATATATATGAAAACTAAAAGTTCTATGATTGTAAGTGGAACAGTTGTATAATTTTTGGTTTGATTTTTCAAAATTCCTAACATGTTTTTGCAGCTTTTCTCTCCTGAAGAAGCTAATAAAGATTAGCGAAATATTGAGATATAGAACGAATGAGTTTTATTGGTAAACATACCGCAAACCCGAGAAGTCCCCAGCTGATTTTGTAAAGTAATATAAATATATATATATATATATATGAATAGTAACTTGTGACATCTACAGTCACTAGTTTGAAACTTAATTCGACACGAGCCATGGAATCCAAAGGTAGATGTTTACCTACAACATTGACATTCACTATATATATATATATATATATATATATATATATATATATATATATATATATATATATATACTACTATAAAGACAGTTCCTCAACCCACAATTCCTCAGTTCTCTCGAAGGAGTAGGCAGATTGAGACCTTAGAGAGAACCAGTGACGAGACATGGGGAGTAGGCAGATTGAGATCCCGACGTCAAGTCACAAAAACCTAACGTAATCATACCTGAGGAGTAGGCAGATGAGACCTCAGCGTAGAATTACGTTTCAACCATTTATTAATTTTCTTATTTTCTTTCTTTTTCAGTTCTTGAAAATGGCTCCAAAATCGGAGCCAAAACGTCGAATTTCAACAAATTCTAGACGCGGTTCAACCAGAACTTTTAGTTTTCATATATATATATATATATATATATATATATATATATATATATATATATATATATATATATATATATATATATATATATGTATATATATACTTACTCTTTGCTTTTATTTGCTTTTAGATATTACCTTTCTCTTTCTTTTCAGGTGCTCCAGCTGCTCTCTTGGTACGCCACATGAGAAACTCTCAATCTCAAGGTAGAATTCAGGAAAAGGATGTCAAGAATGATATATAATAATAATATGTAATTTACCTTGGAAATAAAGAAAGATATGAATTCAACTCAAATATTGTTCATTTTATTCTCAATAGTCAAATTTTATTTTATTTTTAAATGTAATAACTCTCATAATTATCAGTAGATTTCTTAAATTCTTATTCTACCTGTCCCTACGAAAACTACCTTACTTGCTAAATATGTGAACTTGGCAAAGTCATGTAAATTTCAAACATTAGAGGAACGGCACCGTCACCGTTTTAATAGACACTTACCATTCATATGGTTCCTCAAAGGAAATCTCTTTAACCTTAAATTACAAGTAAACAGAAGAGTTCGTGTGTTGAAATGAAAATAATTGATAAAATAAGACTAATAAAGTTCTCAAAAGGAATAGTTTATGTGCACTGATACGCGGAAATTGTCTTGGTGATCTAACTGGATATGAAGAAAAGTTCGGAAAGAAAAGAAAGTTCAAACTCGTGCACTGGATTGCTTGTTGAATTTGGATTTATATAAGGATCAAATACCTTTCTGGTTCTGGTAGATTCCAGCTTCTCCTATTTGGCTTGCAGGTTGGATTTCTTACCAAACGTTTGTCAAGGTAAGTTGATTTCAGTTTCAGTACTTCCTAATTTGGTATATTAAGTGTTTCTGTGGAGATTTAGATGTAATTCTTCATTTAATTGGAATTTTGATGTTTCTCTGCTTTTTTCAAAATCGACCTCCGCTTCCTTTTTTGTTGATCACTCTCCTCACTTTTTTCCGTTACCAGGCCCGTTATTTTCCGATTTTCACAAACACTCTCGATCACTTATGGTTGTCAGTCACTGATTTTTATTGATTTCTTATAATTAATTAACCTATTTACAATTATTTCTATATGGTACATTTTTATTTTATTTCTACTAAAATTTAATTGAGTTTTTACATTTTTATACATGATATTTATTTCCTCTTTAGTTGCTGATATGACTTTTTTCTTGACTTTAAGTTTCGTTCTTTTTCTAAACTCTACCTGTGATTGGCTGTGTGACAGTTTCATATACAAGATGTTATAAATTTTATCTAATAATATTTTATTTTCAACTGGAAATAATCTTTTTCTAATGTTTTCCTATTCTTTTGAATCTGTTTTACTTTGTTGATAACTAAGCTTATGGTTTTATGTAGCTGAAATTATTTTCTTTGAAGAAAAGTTAGCTTTCTTGGATGAGTTCAGAGTGTTCCGTTTACTTGGCTCGTAATCTTATGATTTGAGAATAACTCTTTATTTTGCAAGGTTTCTGAAGGATTTTTTTAATTAAAAGTGTGACATTTTTAACTGGCAGAGGTTATATCTTTTTGAAAAAGTATCAGTCAGGGTTGTTCTGTGAAATATTATTTTTATTTTTATTTCTATTAATATTTTTAAATTTCTATCTACTACTCTTATATTCTATTTTCATTACAATTTCCCCTAAATTAAAATTTAATATTTTAACATGGAATGTTTAAATTTTAAGTTTTCTATTTACATATTTACAAATCTATTTTACATAATGTCTCTTTTTGTTTCAGGTGTTCCCTCAATTGAATTCCTAAATATGTCACTTCTTGTTGGAAAAATTCACATTTGTTCAAGTTTATTTTCAGTCCTGCCTCATCTAGTATTTCTAAAACTTTATTTAAATGTTCTTTGTGATTTTGTTCGTCTTTCGAATATATTAAAATGTCATCAATGTAGTGTAGTGCAAAGTCTTCGTATTTGTCTAGTATTTTATGCAAAGCCCTTTCTAATGCTGGACATGCTGATTGTAGACCATATGGAACTACACAAAATCTATACACTACTCCTTCTATACAAAAAGCTGTGTAATTTCTAGAATTCTCGTGCAAAGGTATAAGCCAAAAACTGTGCTTTAAATCAATCTTGGAAAAACATTTAGCATTTGTGATTTTGCCAAATATAGTTTCTATGTTTAACGGAGATTCATACTGTGGAGTTGTGATTTTATTTAATTCCCTAGCATCTAAACATAGTCTCAGTTCACCATTTTTCTTAACAACAACTATTGGATTTATGTAATTACTAGTGGATCTCTCTATGATACCAAATTCTAACATTCTCTCAATTTCTTCTTTTACTTTTTCTCTATACTTGTATGGAATAAGATAGTTCTTCGATTTAAATTTATCTGCTTCTTTGACTTCTATTTTGTGCATATATTCTTTCGCTACTCTCGATTCATTCATAACTAATCTTTTATATTTATTAAATATTTCATTAATATATTCTTCATTTTTATCATTACATTTATATTTACCCTTATATTCATTTTCTTCATTATTATTATTATCATCATTATAACATTCATTCATCTCTCTCATACACAAAATATTTTCATCAAAGTATTCTTGTTTTTCATTTTCTATAAAATTAAACCATTGACCTTTCATTTCTATACCCTTCCTTTCATAATTAATCTTAGCCTTCATCCTTTGTAATTGATCCGTCCCTATTATCACATCAAATTCCATTTCCTTCATCACTAGTAACTGTAATTCTATAATTATGTTTTGTATTTCCACTTTAATATTGGCAAACTGATTTGTTTCTGTATTAATGTTGTTTTAGGCATTTTCACAATTTTATTTTGAAGTTCTTTGTTTTCTATTGCTGTTTCTTTTAACAATGATGCTTCTGAACCAGTATCAATAAGCATATTAACTGATTTTTCTCCTATTTTTCCATTTATTATTATTAACTCTGTCAAATGTTCTTCCTGTAGCTTAATGAATTCTATGGGGTGTTCATATTTTGGTAAGTCCAGCTTTACATATGGTTTTACTGAAAATTCTGTCTATCTGTGGATGTTGAAGGTTGTGGATTGTCATTTTGATTGGTATTGTCTACATTTTGTTGTTCATTGTTCCTATCTAGGCTTGTTCCTCTTCTATTAAAATGTACTTGTCTTGTCTGTTCCCTATTATAATTGTTTTCAGGATTTGAATTCCTCCTTGTTTCCCTATTAAATTGTCTTGGTTGTTCATTATTTTGTCTAAAATTGTCTGTCCTATTCTGATAGTAATTTCTATTTTGATAATTATTATTATTATTGTTGTATTGGCCTCTATAATTTCTCCTTACATGGTCCTGGTTGTTATAATTTTCCCTATTATTATTATATGTTTGTCTATTATTGTTGTCATAATAATTTTGATTTGGTCTACTTCTATACTGATTGTCTCTAAATTGATTATTACTATTATTATTGTCCATATAATTCCTGTTGTTATATTGGTTGTTGTATTGTGTCTGTCTATTGTAATTGTTATTATTTAGATTTTGTCTTGTCTGATATCTCTGTTCCCCATTTCTGTATGATAAAGTTATTTACCTTTCTTATTTTTCCAATAAGTTCCTGATTATTTGATTCAATTTTTTTCCCTAACTTCTTGTATTTGCTTACTATTGTGATCTATTGAATTATTTATATCTCCTAGGTCTTGTTTGGTATTGCTGTAAAATTCTTCATTTTTCTGTTCTATTCTTTTTTCAAATTTCCTATACATTTTAGTCATTTCTTGTTTATTTTCCTCTAATTTATTTTGTAATTTTATTTCCATTTCAATCATATTTTCTCTAATATTTTCCTTGATACTTTCTACATTTTCTCTCATATTACCTTCCATTCTCTCCATATTTCCTGTAATAAATTGCATAAGCATTTGTATCTGATCTTCCATGCTTTTACTTTCTCTCTGCACTTGTCCACTCCCACTACTACTCTGTCCTTGCTCAGTTACACCACTTTCTTCATAATCACCCATCTCTCTTCCATCTACACCAACTTTCTTACCATCTCTCAAATCCATTTTATCCTTCCTTTTTATATTTTCCTAGCTCACAATTTTACTGACTCACTCTCTGAATTTTCCTTATCTATTCACTCCACTTTACCTACTGTGATATTTACTTGAATTTTCCCTTTCCTATTCGCCCCACGTTGGGCGCCATTATGTTAAGAAAATGAATGTGTGTGAAGAATTCTAGAGTGCCCTAAGTTGAGGTGACATTTGTTATGATGAATTGGTTATCAATAATTACAATAAAAATAAAATATATTAATAATATTAGTGATAGTATTAGTGATTGTTGATAATAATAAACTGTATTATTATTTTCGTGATTTTTAGTAGTTGTAGAATTCGTAGAAAAATAATTGTATTGAATTCGAATTTTTGTTTTATAGTTTTTCTTTAGTGAAAGCAATAGCAGTAGTTAGAAAAGTGAATGCATCACCTAAAACATCAGTAAGTCGCTCCAGAGCGCCACGGCAAAAAATAATAATAGCCTTCCTCTACCCGCACAGGCTATGCCTTTGGGTACACTCAACGAGTGTTTATGAGGGAGTATTATTATTATTATTATTATTATTATTATTAATTTTGTGACTCGAAAATTACGTCCCATTTTTCTGCTTCAAAAACATGTTAATTTTTTATGCAAAAATTAGCACATTTTTGATTGAATTATTCATCATATTTTGCTTAAAAAAACATGCTCTTTTTTTATGCAAAAGCAGCACATTTTTGATTGATTCATTCTTCCAATTTTGGTGCAAAAACGTGCTCTTTTTTTTATGCAAAAAAGTGGCACTTTTTTCGATTAAAAAAAAAACACCCAAAATTGACATGGTGGAAGGATTTCAGTGAAGCATTTTCAGTGAATTTTGAGTCACTCAGCATTCACTCAGCTTTTTCCACCATGTCAGTTTTTGGTCATTTGTTTTATCAAAAAAATTACCATTTTCCTATAAGAATACATGTATTTTTGAATGAAAAAAAGTGACACCTTTATTGACATGGTGGTAAAAGCTGAGTGAAGCATTTTCAGTGAAAGCTGAGTGGCTGAGTGAATCACTCAGCATTCACTTAGCTTTTTCTATCATGTCAATAAAAGTGTCACTTCTTATGGAAAAAAACAGGCACTTTTTTGCATAAAAAAGTTACACTTTTTTCATTAAAAAATTTAGTTTTTGCATAAAAAAGTGAGTTTTTGCATAAAAAAATTAAACTTTTTAAATAAAAAAGTGGTACTTTTTCACCTCAAAAAAGAAGCACTTTCTTGCACAAAAAATTTTAATTTTTTTAATGAAACTGGTAGATTGACCGATTAGAGTGATATCCATACAGAACGATAGATGGCACTGATGTTTCCAAAAAGAAACATATCTTTACCCCAAATAAGGTACGTCTTCATCCCCACAAGGGTATTTTTTACTCTAGAAAGCGGTCAATTTCTTGTCAAAAACGTAACAATTTCCGAAAAAAAACTGTGGTATTAAATGGTGAATTTTTGGGAACTAATGGATAATGGTTGCCTAGGGAAATAGGGAAAAATACTCTTAAATATTGTTAGCATAGTTATTTTATTCAGCATATAATGTTTACTAATTACATGTATATATACAGTGAGGACCAAAAGTCCGTCGCCCCCCCTGTAACTTCTTTATTCTACATATTACAAAAAAATGTTAAATACATAAGTATTATATGGGGATTCTCGCCCTTCCCAACTTATACAGGGAAAACCGAAAATGCTTTTTCGGTTTTTTACGTTTAATTAAAAATTTATCATTACGTAGTTCAAGTACATTTTGAATACAATAAAACTTTCCTCTTTAATTTTTTTATATTTTCTGAAATAACCATTCAATTCGTAAAAAACCGAAAACAGCATTTTTAGTTTTCCCTGTATAAGTCGGGAAGGGCGAGAGTCCCGGTAGATTTTCTCTGACCAATGTACTGCTCACCACAATAGTTACATTTTTTCCCATTTAATCGTCTTTGTATCTATTACGGTTTAGAATATAGCAATGTTACCACGTGATAAAAGAAACGGCCTGTGTATATATGTGCAGAATGATTTTATTTGGGAAGCAGTCAGGTTTGACCAATTCAATGAAAATTCTTCGTTATTTCAGTCGAGCTTTCGAAAATGTTTATTTTCTTCATCAAGACTTTTCTATAATAATAGGTGTGGTCAATATTACAAAAATCACATTGGAAAATATATTTACATGAATTACTAAAAAATTGTCATAGAAAGGAACTTTAGACGTTTTCTTTTTGAAGAAAAAATTATTGTGAATGACAGCGTCGGTTGACTTTTTTTATAAACAGAACGTAAAACATCAATATACAGATGGAATGAAAAAATATAACAAAAAATGTATTTAAGGAGGATGGCTATACCTATGAATTCAGTTCAATGTGTTTGTGGAGAATGAATGTATAAATAGAACTCAGCTCGTCAATATCAGTTCTTTTGTTGATGGTTTTAGATTTTTTATTGTTAATATGTACCATTTCAAGAAAAAGTATTTTTGTCAAGATACTTTCAACATCTAAAATTTCCGCATTACTATAATCAATACGGTGATCATCATCAATAAAATAAGTAGCTAGAGCACACGACCTTATATTCCTCCTACAGTCGCTTTTGTGACCTGTGATTCTATCTTTCAGCAGCTGTTTTGTTTGGCCAATGTACACTTTGTCACAATCGATACATGGAATTTGATACACAATATTTGATCGAAAATCTTTTGGAATCAATGTTTTCAATTTAATATGGAGATTAGATATAGTTTTCAAGTTAGTTTTTGCTATTTTAATATTTTCATTTTTAATAATTTTAATTAATTTTGGAGTCAGTTGTTGTATATTAGGTAAACTTTTATAGATTAATCGATTTATAGGGCCATTATGCCCGTTTCTACTTGTGTACTGAGCAGTCGGGATAAATATTTGATGAAGCAGTAGTGGTATCGAATTTTGGTATCATCAACTGTCTCTGGCAGTCCTCTATAACCCTTCAATTTTGAATGATATTCATTCTGAATTAAAAGTAAATTAACATGTCGGTTCAATCTCCGTTTGGTGAGTCGACTCGGAACAGTTACGAAAAATGCCTCTCTGTCCGCCTGCGGCTGAGTTAATTCCAAGGTGTACACATTGATCGATATGTTGTTCAGGTGCTCAAATTTGGTAATTTGCTTCAATTTCATCGGAAATTGAATACCGTCCAAATTCAAGATTTGTGAGTAATGTGGATATGATTTAGTCCTGTCAGTATGCTTTCGTGCTGGATGCAGAGCTGAAACAACTGCCCAAGCAAAGCACGCTTCATCATTATTTTTTATATTAATGCACGCTTGCTTTCTGGCTATGGACTTTGAAAGCTCGATGAAAGAGGAACCGTTTTCAATGTTATATTCACTAATATATACTTCCAAACTAACAATTTTTTTAAGTGTGGAATTTCTTTCCTGTTCCAATGATTTCGACAATTTATATCGAATATGGTCAATGACGTTCTCTTGGAACCACCCTTTCAAGTTTGTACCCCTGTCAATAATATTGTTTTTAGTACTGAAATATTCTATATCATTATATTCCATATTCAAGCTATCTTTGACAAATTCAGCACAAAATTTATTATTAACCTCAATCATTGGATGTTTTTTCAGCAATTTCTTTATTCTGCGTTTGGATAAGGTATAAGCGCCTTGAAAAAATTGTCCAATATCCTTATGTGTCAAATTCATTATTATTCCTGTACGCAGACCTGACGAAAATGCGGATTTCATATCTTCCCACTTCACTCGTGATGATAACTTTGATGTTGCCCCTCCTCCAACCACTCCTGCATTTTTAATTGAATTTCTTACAATTTTCAAATTTCCCGCCAAAGTTTGAAGTATGCGTAAAGTCCCTATTGACTGCTCTTCGTTGATTGATGATATAGCCTTATTTAGCATATGAGCAGTTCTTTTACAATGTGCCAACCAAATATTGCTTTTTCTCTTTGAGATGTCCATTTTGAGAATTGACACCGCTTCTTCCAAATTTTTGATTATGTTTACGCATACAGTAGATAGAACATCATCGAATTTTAGTTTGCTTCTGATGACTTTCATAGCTCTACACAAATTTGCAGGCATATTTTCACTCAAAGTATCAAGTTGCATGAATTCCAATTGTTTCAAACTTTCGTTAATTTCCCTGCATAGTTCAACCATGTCTGCGTAAATAGTAGTGATGTCTTCAGAACTCATAATTGTTCACTGAATGAAGAAACTGATACAGAATGTGTGTGAAAAATGAAAATCGAAACTTACCCTTCCGATGGTAGACAGCTGGCTTGGATTCAGTAGGCTACTCTTCTACTGTTTCGATAGAAAGGAATAATATGCTATGGGACTGGTATGCTCTGAGCTGGGTTTCAATTCAACTTCACCAAATTTCGTCTCCCGTTTCCAAGTATTAAATGTACAACATCTGTCACAGTTCATTTTCAGCAAATAATAACTAATCCAGTCACATTTCAAGCTGTCGTATGAACACAACTGGGTATAATATTGCGACAGAAGCGTAGCGCCATCTAGTATGAAAATGTACTATCGATCAAGTTTGAAACCCGCCTGTATATTCGAATGAGTATAATGTTGTTGAAGATGCGTAGCACCACCCACTGTAAACCTTTCGAAGTCCATGTCGCTACGAGACCATTTTTGCCTATTTGAATTAACATAGACTTCACTCAAAAATATTTCAAGTCATCTCGATACTGTGTTCGCTCGAAGTTATTTGGCTCTTCGACAGAGGACTCGTTTACGGACTCTATTACTTCCCTGAAATACTTCAAGTCCAGTACCGCATTATTTTTTATGCGGACTTCGTCGCTACGACACCATCGTTGCCTATTTGAATTAACATGGACTTCACTCAAAAATATTTCAAGTCATCTCAATACTGTGTTCGCTCGAAGTTATTATCTTTTTTTTTTAAACGGAAATCTTGTTCACGAACTCAATTAAATTAAAAAAAAAAACATAAATTTTACTCAAAAATGTTTGGTGATTTCCTAAAGGTCTCTCCACGCCATCTCTCGCCCATGTCTATTTCAACTATTCAGTATTCAACTTTGTATGAATTCGCAAAAGCAATCGACAAGTGGCAATTATTACCGTGATGTTAGTTTAACTTTTACCTAATAGGTGCTGCTGTATCATCCTTCAATCCAGGTATGACGTGATCAGAATCTAATTTCCAGAACATTCTGAGCTATTCGATTTCAATTCAAATGATGAATGCAAAGGGAGATAGACATAAAATCCAGTGGTATAAAGTGAGGTGATATACAGACCTAGAATCGAGTGCTTTGGTCTCAAAATCCGATTGGTTTTGTTTATTCAGGTGTTCGATTGCATCATCATATGATCGAGAATTCTTTGGAACGCAAATATGGTAATAAACAAATTTCTGTACCAAATTTATTCACAAACACTTAAGAAATATGTATGAACTTGAGCATTCAAAACGTTCCAACCACTGGGCTCATTTCTGTTGTGTCTACCTGTTCTACCTGCTTGAAATCGTTGACCAAGCATAGATATGAATATCGAGATGGTAAATAAACTCAAATTATATGCGGATTAATACTTGAAGTTTGTTTGACTCACATAGTATATTGATAATAAAATAAATATACCGTGGTACCTATATGAATGAAATGTCTGAAAGTTCGATTATTACCTACCGAGCTCTCATGAAGCGGTTTGAGACTATTTATACAGGGTGTACTCACGAAAACTGACGGATTTCAATATATCAATTATTCGAATAGGCTAATATAAACAACTAACAGTCGAAATAAACACTCGTGAGAAACATGCATTCTCTCAAACACTTGGGCTTGTATTTTAGATTTTTCGCACCCGCCAAAAAATTCCCGGTAATTTCGCTAAATAATCGTATCGCATGGGTGTGGTGGAGGTAGGAAGACCAAACGTTGCTTTTTACGACTTAACAAACATGTCCCCGCCACCCGCTGAGGAAAGTCTTTCGCAACGAAACTTGCCAAGAAACTGACTGGTTTTTGCTGCAACCGCCAGCATCTCAGGTGGTGGAGGAGGTACTCCACGCACGATGCCTGCAGTGCCCCGAGTAACGACGACGACGGCAAGATGCTCTACAGACGCCTACGATGGATTTATGTTTTTTGTATCTTTAGCACTCATATGCCAACTGGGCATTGTACAATCAATCGACAAAGATACATATTCAACAATTCGAACAAAGATGGTGAATATTACCATGGCACTGAAGAATAATTTTTTATTTGAAAAAATAAACGTATTTTTCTCGAACTGAAGTTATTCATTTCAATAAATGCGAACAAACAAAGACAGACATACAATGCCATGGGTTAGAGTAAGACACTTAAAATGCCTTGAATCGATCAATTTGGCTTCAAACTCAACTTTCTTATCTCTGCTGACTCATCATTTTCCTGGAAAAACAACATCTGATACAGTAAAAAAGTCCAAGGCGAAATTTTGTTTCTTGGAATTTCATTGGAGAGAGAGTAAACAAACACCAGATGTGGCTTATCGCTGTTTACGACTACAGCGCGCGGAGACGTATCAGTCTTGGCATTATATTCGAGAGAGTGAATTAATAATTTTATAATTTTCTGTTGTTCTAAGACAGGAATTTTTCATATTTCATTTTATCGTTTTATCAATTAAGGCAGCGGCCATTTTTTTTACTACACAGCGAATTACTTGACATTTTTTTCTCTTCCAGCCAATTGTTCTCAGCGAATCACGTATCGTTTTTTCTCTTCCAGCGAATTGCTCTCAACGAATCACGTGAGGGAAGGTTTTTTTATAACTTCCGCCATCGCCGCCATGTTTTTTCGCCTTCCGCTCCATCGCCGCCTTGTTTATTTGCAGAAAAGACGCGCGCCACTTAGGGTGAAACGTTTTTTGAACCCCCCACCCCCGAAACTCTTCGACGAACATGTCATCTTCTTCAGCCCCAACCCTTCACCAACGGCAAGAACTCGATGGACGCGGCCATCGAGAGATTCACCGTGTGGAGCAAAGTCACTACGACGCCAATCGAAGTGGCGTCGTAGTGACTTTGTATATCTACTTCACTCAAGGAATGTCGAGTCATTGAATCCGAAATCAATAATTTGGATATACAGGCCGTTTCTTTTATCATGTGGTAACATTGATATATTCTGAACCGTAATAGATACAAAGACGATTAAATGGGAAAAAATGTAACAATTGTGGTGAGCAGTACATTAGTCAGAGAAAATCTACGGGGACTCTCGCCCTTCCCAACTTATACAGGGAAAACTAAAAATGCTGTTTTCGGTTTTTCACGAATAGAATGGTTATTTCAGAGAATATAAAAAAATTAAAGAGGAAAGTTTTACTGTATTCAAAATATACTAGAACTACGTGATGATAAATTTTTAATTACACGTTTCGTTTCAACACGGCCACCATCAACAATTTTTTTCAAATACGATCCTGTCTATTTCATATTGATGAAGCGATGAAATCACAATTCAGTGGTATATCACACTTGACATTTTTATAGCGTTTTATATAAAATAACTGGCATCATCAGTGACAACAATTTTTAATTACGGTCCTGTCGTTAGTTCTTTTGTAAATTGTTTTGATTTATTCAAAACTCATTCAACTATTAGGATACTTCAATCATTACCCAATACTTTCGGTAGGAAGATACCCCAACACAACGAACATTCGTATTTTTCCTTTTTGGGGATTTTCGTATTACAGTAATTCTTGATTCAAGGCTGATTTCCCCTGTATAAATTTGTCCACGGATTACTTTCATAATTCTCAATCCTGGAAGTAATGAAAATATCAGTTTTTGATCAAAATACAAGTGTTGTCTAATTTGGTACAATTAAATAGCATCTCACTTCTTTTACCATATTTAAACACGTAAGCCTCGCTTGATTTCTATGGCAGGAAAAATAAATGAGTTGTTGATATCTGTTAAGAACTGTCAGACATTTAAGCACTCGGTTACATATTAAAGATGTATTCGAATGACGAAAGGACTAATATGCTATTTAATTATGCAAAATCAAATAGAAATCCTCTTTTGGCAAGAAATATGTACGGTGAGCTATACCCGAATCGTCGCATTCCAAACGTTCAAATGATTAGACGATTAGAAAGAAATTTGAGAGACAGTGGTGCATTTGACAGAAATAAAACTAGAAAATGTGTTGTTACTGGAAGTATAAGGAACCAAATAAATGTTTTGGGTAAGCAAATATTACCTTATAAAGACTAAAAAGTGAAAAATAACGTCTTTTTTATAAATCTAGGATTGATCAGTTACAAAAATATTTCTAAACAAGATTGTTCTTTACGCAAAATTGCCCACGAACTTGGGATTCTGTAAAATCTACCAGAAATATATTGAAAAAGAACAAATACAAATGCTACAGGATACGCAAAGTTCATCACCTTAATGAAAGGGATTACGGAAGGAGAGTACGATTTGCGAAATGGTTAAGACGTAGAAACAGGGGAGTTCGAAATATTTATAAAAAAATAATATGGACGGACTAATCAAAATTCACCAACAATGGTTGGTTTAACAGAAACATCCATTATAGGTTGAATAATACGAATGAACATTTACATAGAGAAACCAATTTACAGGAGAGGTTCGGAATAAATGTTTGGTTGGGAATTTTGGGAACAAACATACTAGGTCCTTTCTTTCACGATGAGCATTTGAATGGTGAAATGTATTTAAATTTTTTATCCAATGAGTTTGATGGCTACTTAGATGAATTGCCATTAAGCACCCGCCGTGAAATACAATATTTTCAACAAGACGGTGCCCCTCCCCATAATGCAGCAATAGTAAGGGAACATTTAGATGCAATATTCCCAACAAAGTGGATTGGAAACAATGGACCAATTGCCTGGCCAGCTCGATCCCCAGACCTTACTCCTTTGGATTTTTTTGTCTGGGGATACATAAAGGATAAAGTTTTTTCGACACCTAGTACCGATATCGACCATCTCAAACAGAAAATAAGAGATGCATGTAATCGCATTACAACCATCATGCTAGAAAATTGTCACAGAAATTGTATGGACAGACAACTTATGTGCATTCAACAAAGAGGTCGTCAATTCGAGCATTTAATGTAGAATTCTTTTTCTGTATTGGTTTTATTTTCTTCCACAAATTCATTATGAACTAAATTGTTTTTCTGTTTGTTTGATTTCTTCTCCTCTTAAGTAAGTTTATTTCTAGGATAAATTGCTATCGTTCGTCTCTGAAACTGCAGAAATCTTTTATGAATTTTTATAGTATAAATACAATTTTCATATATACATTCAAAACATCACTGATAATTTTCATAAATTTTCATCATGAAAAATATTTAAATATTTCTCATGTGGAAATAGAGTAGTTGACGAAAGGCAATAAATTTCAAAACAAAATTTGATTATAAAAATAATCCAGCCTTTCGCAAATTTTCCTATACAATAGGATTGTCGGCAAACGTCGAACAGAAATAATTCAAAAGCCCCATACGACCGCCGAATCACGTCTATTCAACGCCTGGCAAAGTTTTCCTACAAGGATATACTTTGCAATCTTCCTGTAACAACCACCAACTGGCAATCGAAAACACGTGACATCTGCAGACCGGTTTCGCGATTCAACTCGCTCATCAGTACAGACTCGGCCACAATATGTAATTGATTTCCAATCTGGAAACACGTTATACCCATATTATATCCAGAGGTTTGCTTTCTCGAGATTTTCCATGGAGCTTGCAGTTTTTCAGATGGATACTGCACCATATGTAGTAGGGTTCCTGAATTTTTATCCTGTATCATTTTTAACGACGAAGCTCAAGTTACACGTGACGGACTGTATTGCCACAACGTTAATATTGGGGCACTAGAAAATCCACACATGATCAGACAATCTTGGACACCAAGAACAGTTTGGCGTAAACTTATGGGAAGGAATAGTGGAAGATACTTAAATTGGACCTTTAATTTCACCGCGAATTATGGATAGTGGCAAATATTATTCATATACAGTGTTTTCCAATCGGCGGATTGGCAGAGCAGATCCAATTGCTTGGCCTTCACGGTCCCCAGATTTCAACACGCTGGACTTTTTTATGGGGACATGTAAAGGGCCTAGTTTATGGCGCAGAACAAGTGCCTTCCATCAAAGTTCTCACTGAACGAATTATGGAGCCTCAAAAACCATAAAAAAACTCCCGGAACTCAAGAACGCGTGCGGCAGTCTATGAGAAGAAGATATAAAGAAGTCAAGGATCGTTAAGTTTTTTATTTTTTGGGTATTGTTAACAAAGATTTGTAATTTAGATCAAAAACCAAATGAATAGCGTTTTTTGTTTTCATTGTGATAATAGGTTCCCACCTTTTGTTCAAAATTGTAATTTAATGTAGCGAAATACAAAATATTATCAAAACTCTTTTCTCGATATATCGGGTGCAGATGTGTAAAAATTACAAGAGACAAAATACAAAGATTTCATTCCGTATTTCAGAATCTGTTAGCGGCCTACCACAATGAAGTTTATGGGGTGAAACAGGGCTTAATCTCTGAAAAAATATCTCCCTGTAGATTCTTACGATTACAAGATGTGTGAATGAAAAAAAAAATCGAAAGACAACGCGTTTTTAAAGTTGGAAGAGTACGAAGCTGACACTAATTCGACGAAGGTTTACTTACACGGCGTTACCAATGTTTTGGATATATCCATGCAAAAAGCGTGGCAAAACTGCCAGGTCTGTGAACGTTGCTAAAATATCGGAAAATGTATGTGATGGCTTGGAAAAGCGGTGAAATATGATGGGTGTGTGAACATCTGATGTATAATACGAAATAATTTTTTTTCGCCTTATTCTATATGAAGGTGTGAAGGTTAGACGACTGTCTGAGTTAAAGAAGAATCCTTTAAATTCGGGTATGCAGTCAACAAGGGGATGGAGAATAAAGTGTAGTCTTTTTTCTATTCAAGATCTATTCATCAGGAACTGAAAGTGAGGTTAGAAATCCCTTTCACTCGTAATTTATAAAATAACATGTCACAACAAACACTATATCGCTTGGTAAAATTCTATAGATTTAAAACTTTTAAAACTTGAAATAAAATGATTTTAAGTTCCATACGGGCTCTTATGGAGGCCATGTTGGATTGAAGAATGAAGAGGAAATGATGATTTCAATCATTTCCTCTTCAATCCAACATGGCTTCCATAAGAGCCCGTGTGGAACTTAAAATTGTTTTGCACTTATTTCAAGCAACCATTGATCATGTTATTTCAAGTTTTAAAAGTTTCAAATCTATAGAATTTTACCAAGCGTTGTATTTGTTGTGACATGTTATTTTATAAATTACGGCGAGTGAAAGGGATTTCTAACCTCACTTTCAGTTCCTGATGAAGAGCCAATAAATGACTAGAAAGCTTGAACAGAAAAAATAGTAGACTTTATTCTCCATCCCCTTGTTGACTGCATTCCCGAATTCAAAGGAATCTTCTATGTCTATATGTGTATACAGGGTGGCCCATTAGTGTGAGGAAGTACAGTATCTCGCCTATAATGAGGAGTATGATGAAATGTTTCAGGTAAAAGTTATATGGTTTACTTTGCTGCTTATTTTAAAAATATTATGGAATATACAGAGTGTTCCTTTAAAGCGGGGCAATACAAATCATCATTTTTTTAAATGGATCCCACTGTAAATTTTTTTACCGTTAACCTGAGCAAAATGTTTTACATAAGGAGGCATTTTCTTTTTTCGAAAATTTTGCGGATAGAATTCAAGCAGAAATATTTGAGACATGCAACACCAAGAGTGAGATGAAATGTCGGTATGGACTAAAAGTTAAATTTCTCAAACAGGAGATTTTATACAGAGCCATTAACTTGACAAACTTCGAATATCAAAAACTTGATTTTTTTAAATGAAACGCCCAGTATGTTATGTCACCATTTTTTGAAACTATTTCATCCCTACAAATTTGGATAACATGATATAGTCTCTAAAACTCACACTTTTTGAGAAATTTACAATTCAATTTTCAATGTGTCAAAAATTATCTTTCTATTGATGTAGGCCAACTAGGATTATGATAATTAGTAACTGTGACTGGAATTTAATATAATTGCAATGTCAAACTTAAAACTGAAAATCGGTTGGGAAAAGTCTGGAAAACATGTTTTCGTTGAAGTATTTAGGAGTAGGTAGCCGAGTGGTTAGAAGCATCGCTTTTTAATCATTCTGGCTGCCGTTCGTGTGGGTTCAAAGCCTGGCCACTGCAGAATCTTTTGTCTGATGGCATGAGAAAGTGCTAGGGATCGCACGTTAAAAGGTAAGATTTCGTTAATCCTTGGCTCACACAAGTTTCGACTTCCAAGGGCTGCCGTTCCTAGGGGGACGACAGCTGGTTAATGGAAAAAACTTTTATTTTTTATTTTTAAATTTTGAGAGAAAATAATTGAAATGATAATAAAAAAAAATATTAGAAATTTATAACAACTGCTCAAATAGTGACCACCGGCCAAACAATAATGTATTCGGTTTTCAAATTCTTCATTAACTCGCCTCAACATTTCGCCTAGAATATTTTGGAATACGTCCTTAATTCTATTTTTCATATCATCATTTGTAGATGGGGGTGTTCTATAAACTTGATTTTTAACGTAGCCTCATATAAAAAAATCCATTTTTGTCAAATCTGGTGAGCGGGGAGACCACTTAAAAGGGCTTCCTCTACCAATCCATCTCCTGGGAAATTCAGAGTCTAAATAATTATCAACAGGAACAGTGTGGTGAACAGGTGCTCCATCGTGTGAATACCACATTCTTCGTTTGATTCGAATGGGTAAATGATTACCTAATTGTGGTAACTGGTTTTCCAAAAAATCAAGATAAATCAAGCCATTAACTCTTCCTTCAAAGAAATATGGTCCAACGATAAAATTTCCAATTATGCCGCCCCATACATTTAGGGACCACTTTGTCTGACTGGTGGTTCGAAAGCAATGGGGGTTATCTGTTGAATAATAATGAAAATTATGTCTATTTACAAACCCATTTTTATGAAATGTTTCATTGGAAAATAAAACATAATTAAAAAAATCTCTGTCTGGTAGCAACTGTTGCTGAGCTCATTCACAAAATGTTACTCTTTTCTCAAAATCATCATGTAATAACTCTTGGTGTAACTGAATACGGTACGGATGAAACTTATTCTTCTTAAATATTCTTTGTATGGCAGTCCGGCTTATGTCAGTTTGTTTGGATATTTCTCTATGCGAGATATGAGGATCTTCTGTAACTTTTAAGAGGACTGTCATTTCAGTTTCTTCAGCTAATGCAGTTTTGGTTCTTTCTATTTTTTCATATGCGACATTTCCTATTCGAGTAAATCGAAAAAGCTAATTTTCAAACGCTTCTTTTCTGGGTTGTCGCCTGTTTGGATATCGTTTATTATGAATTCTGGTCGTTAATAAACAGTTTTTATCCTAGCCCCTAGTACAAAAATCAAATCGGTCAATTCTTCGGTGGAGAAATTCATTTCAAATGCTATATCTTATCATAAAACGATAGATACAAAATTGTATGACAGTAATTTTTGTTTTATGCTAAATCTTATCGACCATTGAATGTCAAATTCATAGCCCACTTTGAAAACAGTTTCATTTTGCATGGCGCACACAAGAACCAGCACTTGCCTTACTGAGATGCGCATAACGCATTTATTTGCGCACCATGAACCAGTTTACAAGCAACCGGTTAGTATTATTTAAGCACTGTAGATACTTGTCTGTGATTAAGTGAGCGTTTTCTACGGAGCATACCCTATGGAAAACTGTAAGCTCTTTAATGTTGTAAATATTAAAGTAATAAACACGTAGTTTTAGTCAAAATTAAATAAAATTAAAAATTTCACAAAATCTGTCAATTTTAGAGGCTATGTCATATTAACAAAAATTGTAGGAATAAAGTGGTTCTTTAAAATGGTAGAATTACATACTGGGTGTTTCATTTGAAAAAAATCAAGTTTTTGATATTTGAAGTTTGTCAAGTTAATGGCTCTGTATAAAATCTCCTGTTAGAGAAATGTAACTTTTAGTCCATACCGACATTTCTCTTGGTGTTGCATGTCTCAAATATTTCCGCTTAAATTCTATTCATAAAGTTTTTATGATGGCATTTGTGGTGGTCTGTTTTTCCGAAGATTTTCTTTCTTTCTGCAATTACTTGACAACGCTGCAAAATTTTCAAAAAAAGGAAAAACCTCCATATGTAAAACATTTTGCTCAGTTCAACGGTTAAAAAATTTACAGGGTGTTCCATTTAAAAAACTGATGCTTTGTGTTGCCCCGCTTTGAAGAAACACTATATATTTCAAATTTTTTTTACAATGAGGCACAAAGAAAACCATATAACTTTTATCTGAATTTTTTTTTTCATAATCTTCATGACAGACGAGATATTGCACTTCCTCACACTAATGGGCCACCCTGTACATACAGGGCTATTCAAATTCGAGTCTATGCATGGGGGTTTTGGTGACGGTAAAAGATAGAAGGGTAGTTAAATGGGGGCAAAGTTGCGTATTTCAGAGGTCAATAACGTGAAATAAGCTTCTTTAGTTCTGGAGTTAAACAGGGAAAATCGAAAATTTCGGAATTCTTTTTTTGCCTATATCTTTTTATTTTGTGAAGATTTTTTTAAACTTGTGGCAATTTGCCACAGCATCATCTTTTTGTAGACTATCCAAATATGCAAATAAAAATTATATACGAAGTATCGTACAACCCGGGCCACCTTCAACTTTTTATTTTCAAATACGGACCTATATTTTTTATAACATTTATTCAAATGCTAAGAGTCGTGTTTCATGTTGGCGTAGTATTTTCATCCAAACTAAAAATTTTTTTTGGGAATAGTGAACTATTAGCAGTAAAATGTTAGAGCAAAATAGATAAGAAAATGTAACTGGGATGAATTAAATAATATATCTTAGTTGAGACTTTGAGTTCGATTGTTAAATCAAAAACATCAAACTTGAAGGTACTTTTCTCTCAGGTCAATTTCATGATAAAAAAGTTTCTCATATGAAACAAACTGAAAAAAAAAAATGTGAAAAATAATAAAACCTGACTTTTCATGTAGATATATGTAGTTGGATATCTGAATGTAGTTTTAACTCTTATCAACTTTTCTAAATAACAATTTCCGATTTTGTCAAAAACAAAGGTACTTTATTCATGAGAAGATTCAATATTTTTTGACAACCCTCGTATACGGCTCATAAAAATAGTTATCTGACAGTGGTATTCTAGGTTTCAGACCATGCAAAACTTTTTATGAAGAATAACTTTTATTTCATAAACTCAATAATAACTTGAACTTAAGCGGACACACTGTATATGCTAATTTAAGACTGACATTGTGCATCTCTCGACAGCAAAATTCGATAGAGATACGACGACATCCACGAACGAGTCCGTTTGGAGATCCATGACATCAAGGCCAATGCTAGAGGATTCAGGTTGGTGACCTGGTTTGGCTGTACAACCTCAAACGGCGTTGTGCACTATTACCCCAAAGTAACGAAACTCGTAGGAAGGTCCGTAAAATATCATTAAGAGGTTAAACGACCCCGTCTACCGAATCCACAAGCCACCCCGACGAAAAACTAGGGTAGTTCACATTTCAATAGGTTGTCCCCTTACGCTAGAAAATTCGACTAAGTTCGCAGGAGGATGAGATGACGTTCCAGAAGTTCATGTTCTTGTATTCAAAAGGGCAGAAAGTCTATATGGGGTAACCACGAAACGTTTCAAGGTTCCTGCTGATTACTCGCTAGCGCACTATGTGGCAGAAAATTTTCATATGTCCCGAGGCTTCGCTAAGAAGTCCGGTCGATTACAGGAACTACGGGAAAAAAATCCAGAAGTTGGAGGGGTGCTGCCATTGAAGAAACGCCAGAGAAACATCAACTACCTGGTTACCAAGAAGCAATCCCGAGGCAAACCGACCTATGAAGATATCTGAAAAAGCCAAACTAAAAAAAAACAAAGGTGGACCAGAATATTCAGGACCTGGCCATCCCAAAATTGTCCTGTTGATTGTTTTGGAAGTATTTCAAAGACGATATTCAAATCCAGCGGCGTCAAGATTTTGGATTGCAGTAACCATTTTCCATGACCGAACTAAATACTATGGAGGGCTACTTCCATAAAACTTCGCAGAGCAGATATGGGAAATCTTGCATATATCGACACACTAATAGGATAACTGACATCTTAGGGCAAAATGTTTCAAGGAACTGTAACGATTCTGGAGCCGTACCTGACCACTTGTGTTTGGATAATCGAGCTCGGCTTATTGACAATGCATGATATCATCACTGCTCTGATCACATCGAAGGAGAAACAAGAACCATGTAAGAAACGTGTAGAAGAGTCTTCCAGTGTTCCAAACCGTTCTATATAACGGCGACATCTTTCGGCATTTCTGGAATGTTCCAAAAAAAGTATAGTCGGTATAAATACAGGAATCTCGAGCGGATATTTAAACAGTTTTACAGTTTACGATTAGTTAGTTACAATCAGAGTTAGTAAATAGACAGAGTTGACTGTATTTTGTTAAAAAAAATTAGACGCTATACGTTAAAAATTTTGAATAAATTAACGGATTACAGTTAAATGCATTTTCATAAAATGAAAATGTATTGAAAATAATCGAACCTTTTGCTTATTCCCTATACAATATGGTGTCGGAATCTAATTCAACAGCCCCATACCACTGCCGAATCACTCATATTCTATAGGAAATAAGCGAAAGGCTTGATTATTTTTAATCAATTTTCATTTTGTGAATTCATTGCCTTTCGTCAAGCACACAATTTTAAATAAAATTCTTTGGCTTCATACGACGTCATTGTACCAGTTGGAGTGCTTTCTGTGGTTCATACAGATGGCTCTGATGCTCACTTTCTTGTTGGGTACAGGAATTAATTATCATAGGGCCAGTTGACAAATCCAAGTGGAAATCGTTTGCATTTTGTGTCCGGGTCTGCACTAATGATCGAGTGAACCGTGAAATTAGTATGTAGATAGGCTCACCTGTTTTCGATTATCATTGGTAATTGTTAGAGGAAGTATTGCAAACTCCGATCAAGTAACACAACCTAGATGAGTAATACTCAAATAATACTGAAGGTAACGTCTTTTCATAATGTAATCCCTCAAATAATATAATAATAATTCTCCCTCATAAACACTCGTTGAGTGTACCCAAAGGCATAGCCTATGCGGGTAGCGGACGGCTATTATTATTATTTGCCGTGGCGCTCCGGGGCGACTTACTGATGTTTCAGGTGATGTATTCACTTTTCAGCTGTAGGAAAACCCGGAAAACCTACAGCACCACCTCGGGTGGTCGGTGTGCACTCCAAGCTAGCACTAGACGAGACTGGCATCTAGACAACTCACCATACACTTGCTTTTCAACAAGGCATGCGGTCGCCTATCGATCCGATATAATGTAGTTGAGAAAAATTCTCGTACCTACATCGGACTTGAACCGACTATCGCTATGCTGGAGTTTCGAACGGCCTGTGCCTTAGACCGCTGATCCACCGACCACACATCATGACATTGTTGCCTTGTCGCAATTTTTTAAGGATACAATAAGCACGTCAGCTAGATTTTGATTTCTGTAGGGTATATTCATGGCAACGAAAACCCAAAAGTACTGTCTTGGATGAAATATATAACAACAAGAAGACAATTGAAACGTTCATTGCAGCTTGTTGGGAGATTGTAAAAACGATATTATTTCCATCGCCGAACAGAGATTCTTCGTTGTCGATATAGTCTGGTCAGTACGGCAACGCCGCATTTGCTATTTTACAGAACAACAACAAAACATTTGTATGGTTTTCGTCTTTGGCATATCGGAGTGTTTTTTCGTGAATGAAGGGCAAATTGTGAGTTAATTTGTGTTAAACTATCATTAGTTTTTATAATCAAGCAATGGTGAAGCATTGTGAAATGTGTGAAAGTCCATAAGAAGCTGGAAATCAATATATGTCATTTCATAGGTAAACTACCAGTGTCGTAACTATCGGGAAAGGTACACCGAATTGTAATTGTAAAAGAATAAAATGAATGGATTATGAAAAAACATTTCAATTATAGTATCGACTGTTCTCAAAATCCTGTGGAGATTCTTCCATCATGATTTCAGGTTTCCATTCCATATTGGGTTTCTATTATTTCTATTTTATTGAACCTCAATATTTCTGTAAACAACGCACGACACTGCCGGTGAGGGAAGATGTACCATACAAACAAATTTTGTTTGTTTTGGGCTTGTTGATCTATTGTGTATGCCGTTATGATATTGAGAGTTCTCACATTTTTGGCAGCTTGTGTGGAAATAACTTTCCTATTCTGAACGTATTGATGGCTTCTAAACTAAAGCGTTACTTACAAAATTTTCTGAACCACAACCCAGTTATGTAACCGCACAGACAAATTCGATACATGGTGCTTACCACAATTGGTATTGGTATTGGTGAGTATGGATGGTGATTGATGCGCTGCGACCTGATTAGATCTATTGTGCCCCATCTTCTTCTGCTGTCACAAGATGTTCTTGTTTACAGCAGCCCTTCAAGTCCCAATTCCTTCAGGAATTTTAGGATTTTGAGGGGGTCTGCTCGTGGTATTTCTCCCACGGTCAGCTGGTGTGATCCCAGTATATTCAATCTTTTGCGATGTACAGCGTAACACTCCATCAATATATGGTGGGGTGTTTCTGGGTGTTCCCCACATAATCTGCAGGTGCTGTCCTCCTCTAAGCCTAGCTTCCTCAGGTGTTCTTTGAGTCTGCAATGCCCCGTTAGAAATCCCGTGATTGTCTTTAGACTAATTTTGCTGAGGTTAATCAGTGTCTTTGATCTTGCTCGGTTGAAATTTCCGAGGAGATCTTTGGCCTGCCTCAGCCCTGGAAGTCTTAGCCAGTATGTTGCTCTCATTGCTTCTTCAGCTTTATTGAGTTCTTCTCGGAAGTAATATTTTCCAAGTCCGCAGAATGGTTCTGGCCCGATCAGTGGCGTTGCTGCGCCTTTCCGTGCCAGGGTATCTGCTTGTTCGTTGCCCTCTACTCCGGCGTGCCCTGGCACCCAGAGGAGGGTCACCTTATTGTTCCTGCCCAGATCATTAAGTTTGTCTAGGCATTCCCAAACCATCTTCGAGTTGATGTTGCAGGAGCTCAACGCTTTGATGGCTGCTTGACTATCGGAGAGGATCACGATTTCCTGGTTCCGGTATTTCCTATTGAGGTTGAACTGAATGCACCTTTCTATGGCGTGAATTTCCGCTTGGAAAATGCTGGGGAACTGGCCCATGGGTTCAGAGTATTTGGTGCGAGGCCCAAAGACCCCTGCTCCAGTTCCTTCGGGAGTTTTGGACCCGTCCGTATACCATGTTAAGGTATTCTTCCCCAGTGCTCGAATCGATTCTATGTTCCATTCTCGCTTGGTGTTTAGTTCCGTTCGAAAAAGTTTCTCGAAACTAAATTTCTTGGTAATTTCGTCAGTTGGGAGGTCGGCAAGGTGTGCACAGTTGGTAGGGGTTAAGCCCCTCGCGCCGTGTGCTGTCCCTATGAGTCCGACTTTAGCCAACCTGAGGTTTGCCTCCCAAGCAGTTCTCTTCACCATTATGTGGAGAGGAGTGAGGTCCAGAATGACCTCTATTGCTGCTGTTGGAGTCGACCTCATTGCTCCTGTTATACAAAGACATGCTAGTCTTTGCACTTTTTCCAAGATCTTCTTTGTTGTGGCGAGTTCGGTTCTGCCTTGCCATGCTACTGCCCCGTAGGTGATCATAGGTCTCACTATCATGGTGTACATCCATCGCAGTACTGATGGGTTACATCCCCATGTTTTTCCTGCAATGTTCCTGCACACCATCAGTGATGATTTTGCCTTATTAGCGATCTTTTCTACGTGTCTGTTCCAGAGTAGTTTTGAGTCTAGAGTAAGTCCTAGATACTTCACCTCTTGCTGCCATTCTAAGTCTGCTCCGTCGAGGCGAACAGTCCTTAGGTGCTGAACCTTTGTTCTTCTAGTGAATGGTACTACTGTGGTTTTTGATGAGTTAATTCTCAGCCCCACAGAGAGGCACCATCTTCTGGTTGTCTCTAGCTCTCTTTCTATGAGATCGCAGAGGGTTCCTTCGAATTTGCCTTTGGCCATGATGACTATGTCGTCCGCATATCCAAGGCAAGTGACTCCGCTCCCGGTCAGTGTTCCGAGTAGTTCGTCTACTACGAGACTCCACATCAGAGGTGATAGTACCCCTCCTTGTGGGCACCCCCTGTTTGTGCTGATCCGAAAGCTGGTCTCACCCACTTTCGTTTCAGCTGTTCTTGTGGCCAGCATTTGGCACATCCATCTGGATGTGGTTCTGTCCACTCCCTTGTTCATTAGGGCCCTCTTTATTGCTTCATGAGAGGTGTTGTCGAATGCCCCCTCTATGTCTAAGAAGGCGCAAATGGCCATTTCTTTGTGCTCAAGTGATCTCTGGATGCTTTCGGTAAGCACGTACAGAGCGGTTTCCGTTGATCTGCCCGCCCTATATGCATGCTGCCCGGAGTGCAATGGCACTCTCTCCAGTATCTCAGTTCTGATGTAGTTGTCTACCGTCTTCTCCACTGTCTTCAGTAAGAAGGATGAGAGACAGATTGGTCTGAATGACTTCGGGAGGGTAGGGTCCTTCTTTCCCACTTTGGGAATGAAGGTTACCCGTGCTCTTCTCCAGTTGTTCGGTATGTACCCGAGTGCCAGACTAAATCTGGCTGCTTTAATGATGTACGGCAGTAGTTCCGTTTGCCCTTTTTGTAGAAGAGCCGGAAATATACCGTCAACTCCTGGTACCACAATACATCATTATCAGTTCGTTCATTTCATTAATTAAACTGATGTGAAATTTGTCAAAGATTACAAAGTATAAACTTCCAAAGGAAGAAGTTAAGCGTAATTGCAAGAAAATTCCACTGAAAACTTTATGACGACATAAAATTCAGACCCTCATAGCCGATATTTCAGAATCGCCTGATTAAAATATATAAGGTAGAGTGGTAATATTGTCTAACAAAAAAACCGCTCCCTTACCGGTAATTTTCGTAAATGACATGTTGTTCGACTTGGCATTGGGAACAGATACATGAAGTCTCAACGTTTAGGTAGTACATTGTTTATCTTGATATCGGAAGTACAATATTTGGTATTCACATAGTTATACTGTTAAGTTCAGACCAATAATCAACTTCCCCGAGAGAACAAAAGAAGTTTTCCCCTTCACCACACTAGTAATTTCATTTCTAGATGCGCATTTCGTCAACCAAGTTAACTTCATCAGTAGGATTACTAAACCGAGAAGTCAATAGAGAGTTTCGTCTCCCATTTTCCCCTTTCCCTCCCACCATATGAAAGTTTTTCTACTAAAAATGAAATAATACATACCATCACTTTCGGAGTCATTTCTCTCCACTATTCTTTTTCGTCTTTTTGTGTTCTTATGCACATTTTCATCTCTTCCTCGCTTATAACTCTTTTTTTCCATCACTTTTGATTTGGCAGCAAACATCCGCTGATTTGCTTCACTCTCCTCTGTTTCATCGTATACTTCTATTGAACTAGTCGAATCTTGTATTCCATCCCCTTCTCCACTTTCAATAACTTTAAAATTATCCTCTGTTTCAAAAGAACATTCCAATTTTTGGTCAAGACTTTTACTATCACTGGCATTTTTGGATGACACTGTTTTAAAAAAATCAAAGATGCCATTATTTCCCTTTTTATGTTTATTTTCTCTGACAGTTGATTTATTATGAAGTGTATCCTTTTGGACAAGGGGGGCTACTGTCTTATTGATGAGATCAGCCGTTACACCATCAGGTTCTGTCTAAAAAGTTCAAATAAGTGAATATGAGTTTATCCGAATATTCAAAATATGCGGTAGCAAGACGCTACGAACCAAAAAATTAAATATGTATCAAAGAAAGCATGTACATTCATACTCATCAATTATAAAATTACGTCCCCGATTAGAAGGAATGGTACCACACAAAATTATAATAAACACTGGGCTCAAGGCGAGCTGAAATGATAGCCCCAAGAATTCACCAACTAATGTTTGCCCAATAGAAGAAAGTGGAATCAGTCATGGACGATTTTAGAACAGTAATGTCGGTGAGAAATAGAAAATGATACAAAATTTTTAATAAAATTTGTACTTTGATGTATTTGGCACCCACCTCCCATCCCAATGATTTTACGTAAGTTTCAGTGTCTACAGTAGATTTTAAATCATTAAAATGATTTTTGTACCTATATGATAGGTAGATAGATAGTGTATTTGACTACATCACATACATTGAATATTTGTAGCAAGTCAGAATATGGTAAATCCAAGTGAGTATAAATAAAACTTTAGAATTAAAAAAAAACTGTAGGATAAAAAATATTAGGAATATAAATTCAGTAAAAACATAAAATATATAACATTAAAACTTACAACAATTTCAGATAATGTGTGTGTTCCATGTTAAATTCATTACTCTTTGAGTAAAGTTTTACTCACTTGTACAACTCAATGTTGTATAAGTTGAAGTTTGATGAATTTTTCTGCGAGACGCAAAGTCTAAATCTAGGATTTCTTATTTACGTGGCACCTCTGGTATTGTAGCCGTGAACATAATTTTGAGACCCAGTGAGAGTGTTCAATAGCTTGTTCGTTTCTGGCAAGATATTGAAAATATACAGTATAAAAAAGAGGAAGACGTCAAGAAAATCGACGATGAGGTTAATAAGAAAGTGGATATAGTGCGAGAGGAGGTGAAAGGACTCGAAAACCAGATAGCTCTCCTCAAGAACCAAGATCGTCGAGACAGGGTTGCCACATCAGGAATTTCCGTAAAACCACCAACTTTTGATGGACAGTCCTCTTGGTCCATGTATCTTCGACAATTTGAAGCTGTAGTGGCTAATGTATGGGGCGAAGAAGAAAAAGCTACGGCCAGCTTTGGGTATCTTGCAGACGATACTCATCGAACAACAAAATGAATATAAAGACTTGATTACTGCATTAGAGTTCGCTATCACCTGTGTGGACAAGGTCTTCCAGCGAGTCCTCAAGGATCATCCCTGTTAAGAGGCTACGAACAACCGAATCGATATCGGGCGCATGCCGACTAGCAATGCTATAGCCCCAGGGTCATACTAGTGGAGAGAATGTGAATAACCGAATTGATATCGGGGCGCATGTCGACTAGCAATGATAAATCCCCGGAGGCTATCCCAGTTAAGAGGCTAAGGACAACTGAATTACCCAATAACGCAGATGCTTTGTCCAGAAAACCTAGTTCGGATACTTGTGAGATACCAAGTGAGATTAATGGTTGACGACAATTGGACCACAGCGAAAATGAGGCAGGACCAAGAAAGTGATCCAAGCGTTGCAGATATTCTACGATGGAAGGAAAGCGGAGCAATAAGAACCACCTGGAAGGAAATCTCCTTACGATCACCAGCTTTCAAAGCATTGTGGGCACAATGGGATTCCCTGATTGTTGAGAATGGTCTATTGAAGAGAGCTTGGGAATCAGCCGACGCACAGTGGGGCCAGATAACCAAAAAGTTGGCAAAAAATCAGAAAACGGTATAACACCTTGCAAAGGATTTTTTCATTCATGAGATACAAATATGCCAATTGAAAAATTAATGCATGAAAAACGCCGAATAAAAATTGCGGTTAGGTACTACGAATTGAGAATTTCAATAATAAATAAGTTTGTTCAATGGAAATAACGATCTACACGTCATGTATCTATATTCTTTGCTTTAGAAATCAGGATCGGTATCATCATCAATTTTTTCTTCCCCCCCTTCCATCAATCACAAAGCTTCCACTGGCATTATTTTGAGTTCATTCTTTTTGATTTTCCCTTTGCTTGTAATGACTGGATCGCTACTGATAAAAAATAAGTTGAAAATAGCTTTATTACTTTTGGATCTATTACACTTCCTGGAATTATGTTCTGTGCATCTTTTAAAAGCTTAATTCCTTGATTTCTGGGCTTCTTCACTCAACTGTCCTATAGGTATCTCAGGTTCATGTATTGAATATTTATGCATGGTTGGTGACAAACTGTACCAAAGAATTTAAGAGGTTGAAACTGTTGAAATTGTTTACATCTGTCAACCTGCCACTCTTACGAGCAATACTCAGAAGTCTATGAGAGACTTGTGCGGGCTAGGAAAGACGTAGACCTCCTTTTTTCAAAAATTTGATGCCTCGCACTGATGTTTCTATCGCTTAAATTCATTCAAAATAACAATTTTTTAAACTTTATATCTCGCTCAACTCCTTCAATTAACATTTTTTTTTCAATCGTATTATCGAGACCTTTCTTTTGATACACTATAATATATCTTTCCCTGAAACTTTCTCAACATGAAAATGAATCAAACAAAGAAAATATAAACAAGCTAGTTGTATGAACCTCGGGGCGGGATACGTTGCATTTCCATTGAGCATCAAAATTACTCATACAAAACTAATGTCTAATTGATTTAAAATGCAAGAAAAGGCAAACAAGGAATGGCATGTTTTAAAGAGGACTCTTCAAGCTTTCTACTGGATTTAAAATAAAAGCGGTATCTGGTGGAGCTCAATAAAAAAAGTTCCAAGATATTTACGTGAAAATCAAAAATATCAACACTCTCAACATATAATATATAAATGCATTATTGACCAACTCATTTTAAAAATATTGTAACATTTAAATAGTAAAATTATCGTCAATTACCTGAAGATAGAGCTTCCATATTTGGTTTTATAAAATATTCACAACATAATAACCAACTAACTATTCAAAAATAAAGCCTGACTGCTGACCAAAACATTTTGATACGATGACAATCATGGTCAACTGACACGTTATTACAAAGTTCGGTGAGGAAAATAAGGGTATTATCTGATCCGTAATACTGTTTACTATGTGTTCTATACAAAAAAATTCTCCGAAACTGAGTTCCATTTTTTTTGCCAACGTTTTGGGAATTTTGCCCCACTGTGCGACGGCAGAAAAGTGATTTCTCAATTGGTTGTGCCTAGGTCGAGAATAAGTCATGTCTTGGAAGAGATTCATGGCAGCAAATCAGGTGGACATTTTGGAGTGAATAAGACTTAGGATAAAATACGGCAGAGATTTTACTGGGTCCAATGTCGTGAAGATGGTGCCGAAGATGTCCGAAGTGTGAAGCAAGCAAAGCCTCCAAGACAAGATCGAGAGGAGAAATGAAACAATACAATGTAGGTGCTCCCTTCGAAGGAATCGCCATCGATGTAGCTGGACCGTTTCCAATGACGAATGATGGCAACAAATACATCCTCGTTGCCATGGATTACTTTAGCAAATGGGTTGAAGCTTATTCCTTGCCTAATCAAGAAGCATCCACAGTTGCAAGATCTCTGGTGGATAACATGTTTTCAAGGTTTGGAGTGCCAATGGAGCTACATTCCGATCAAGGAAGAAATTTTGAATCGAACTTATTCAAGGAAGTGTGTGAATTGATGGGAATTAGCAAGACCAGAACAACGGCCCTCCACCCACAGTCTGATGGCATGGTTGAAAGGTTCAACAGGACTATGGAAGAACATCTTTCCAAAGTAGTGGAGGAGCATCAAAAGAATTGGGATCGACATCTTCCGCTATTCTTGATGGCTTATAGGGCCTCTGTGCACGATTTCACAAAGCTCACTCCAGCCAGCATTATCTTCGGGAGATAACTTCGTTTGTTTTGTGACTTGGTGTTCGGATCACCAAGTGCTGAAGAAAAGAGATACAGGATTATGCAGACGAACTGCGAGATAGTTTGAATGGGATTCACAATTTTGCAAGAAAAAGATTGAAGATAACCAATGACAGAATGAAGGCTCGATACGATCTTAAGGCCAATACTGGTGGATTTAAAGAAGGAGAGCGAATATGGCTGTACAACCCTTGTCGTAAGAAAGGAGTGTCTCCGAAATTAACACCATATTGGGAAGAACCCTATACGATAGTAAAGAGAATAAACGACGTGGTCTATAGGATGCAACGCAGCCCGAGAGCGAAAGTGAAGGTCGTTCACCTAGAGAGACGCGAACATTATAATTGTTTCCTAGAAAAAGGCAGATAATTGTCGGTATTGAATATTCGGGATAACGGAACCGTCGCGAAGAATGTGGCACACGCACGGCTCGAGTATATAAAGCGACAGACATGTCACTCAGGGGAAGTTTCATGAAGAGAAGATATGATTGAGAAGTTAATGAAGAAGTGATAAACAGTTTTTGAAGAAGTATTTAAGTGTTTGGAATATTTAGATAGTTGTATAGTTGTACAGATCTTAGTGTTTTATTAGTCAGTGAAGTAGTTGTATGTTTTGAAGTTAGAAATAAACAGTTTGGTAGTGTGCTCGGCTTATTATTTAGCAAATTGTAACAATATTAACCGTCTGATGCATCCAAATTGCCGGTTATTGCTTTCCAGAAAGTACTTACTCCGTTAATTAGTTCGCGTTTCTGTCGTTTATTTGAATTTTCGAGTCTTTTCTCGGGCAACTAGATGTGTGCCCGAATAAAAGTTCATAGGGCGTGAACCCACGTGTTTCATTTTTACTATTATTATAGTAAATAATAGGGTAGACATGTAAGGGGATGGTCATTTGGATTGTCGACTATACTTGCCCTAATTATGAGTGTTGCATGGAAACGTTTCAAAGAGCCATTTGATTATGGGTGGAAGAAATAAATCAATCCCAAATTATAATAGTGCCCAGTGTCAACTGTCCGTCACCGTCATCGTGAAATAAAGCGGTGGCGTCAAATCACTTTCTTTTGAAACCCTGAAGCTGTTGCTTCTCATAAATATTATTTATGAGAAATTCAAGAGTTTATCTTCAAACTGACTTTTTATGAGTATTCATTTTATGATATTTAATTGTATGGTATTTACCGGTGAATTAATTGAGACGACAACGTTGTCTACCGCATTCGTCCCACTTTCTTTTGTTCTCCACAGTCTTCGAGTGCTCTCAATGATAGGCCCAAGTACTTATGACGTAAACTCCCGGGCATTTTTCATCGTATTTAAATTAAAGCATTTTTTGGATTTTTTTTTTGAAAAACTTCTTCGAATAAAAAATTAAAAAATATGTTTTGTGACTTTATTAATCGAACTGAAGGTCGTGGTATTTTTTTCAAAAATTCATATTCTCGCCTATTGCGTCGTTATAGAAATCGGCTTTTTCCTCAAAAATATCTACAATAATTTTGTAGTAAGTATCTTCTACTTTATTTTCTCAGAAAAAAAGAATGATATTTTTGTGTTCGTCCAATAGTTGACTTTCGTCAAATTTGATTTTTGAGTAATCGATCAGAGATTGGGTTTGATACCAGCGTGCAAATGTGTTAAATTCATCTTGTATTTTTTCGAATGAGAACTTTTTATTCTCCTGCGCTTCTCTGGTCCCTTGTCTCACTGTTTGTTCTTCTGGTGGAGTATCTGGGTTTTTATTTCCAATTGCAACGAATGTCGATAATTTTTATTTAAAATTTGCGCCTTCTTCGAAATGATTGATTTTGATAAGTGATAGGGCGTCGGCGTTCTTATTTATTTTGCCTGGTTCATACTCTATCTTGTAATTCTCTTCTTTAATTTGAGCCGCCAACGTGCCAATCTACTACCTGGAGCTTTAATCGAAAAGAGCCAAGTGTTCAGTGACTAATTTGAATTTCCTGCCAAATAGATATGGTCGGAAATGTTTGCCGGACCAGACTATTGCCAAAAGTTCTTTCTCTATAGTTAAGTACTTGGCTTCGGCATTGCAGAGTGTTTGGGAAGCTTATGCTATAGGAAGATCTTTGCCTATGATCCTATCGCAAATGCAATTGCATCGATCGTCAAAATGAACGGTTCTTCGAAGTTGGGATAAATCAAAATGGGACTAGTAGTGAGAGCAGATTACAACTCCATTAATTATTTTTCGCATTCTGGGTCAAATTTAAATTTTTCGTAAGGGGTTTGGATATTCTTGCAAAGTTCGAAATGAAGCGACAGTAATAGCCTGCTAAACCCATAAATTATTTCCTTTGGATTCCTCAGTTGTGGAAAGTTTCTGATGCATTCTATTTTTGATGGATTTGATTTAACACCATCCTTCGTGATGATGTGACCAAGGTATGAAAATTCCTTCCTTAGGAATTCGCATTTATCAGGTTAAATCTTCTTTAGTCGTTTGAATACTTCTGTAAGCCTTGAAAGGTGTTCATATATGGTTGGAGAATAAATGATAATATCATCCATGTAAACAAGGCAACGTTCTAGATGCTAAGAAGAAGTCCATGACGCGTTGGAACGTCGATGGAGCGTTCTTCAGGCCGAATGGCATACGAACAAATTCGATGTAGCATTCTCCACAGAGAAAGCTGTTTTGAGGACATCTTTCGATTTAATTCCTATTTGGTGGAAGCCTGATGCGAGATCGAGAGTCGTAAAATAGTGGCACTTCCAAAGTTGGTCCAGTAGGTCAGAAATATATGGTAGTGGGTACTTGTCGTCAATTCAGAGTTCATTCAGTTTTCGATAGTTGATAAGGACACGCCACTTTCGTTTTGCAGGAGCATCCAATTTTGTGGCGACAACCCAAACAGGGGATGACCAGGGAGAAATCGATAGTTGAATTATTCCTTGTTTCATTATTTTAAAAATTTGGGTTTCAACTTCTTTGTGAACTTGGGGATACCTATACGATTTTCGTATTTCATGATTTGTGAATACAGGTTTGGCATTATTGGTTTCAATTGTTCTATTCCGTTTGTGAAGATAATATTGTCACCTTCTAAATAAAAAATGTCCGAAATTCCCATACATACGTCATTTATCTATTATTGCCTTTCTTCGTCATTCAAATAATCAAGCCGTAATTGATTTTGAATTTCTTGGGTACTATCAAATTTATTTTCGAAATTTTGATCATCAAATGTGTTGATGTTTAAAACTGATTCGAATTTCGAAATTTGATCAAGTTTCAAATATGAAAATTTAGTTTTGGAAATGGCATTTGCATTTATGATTAAAGTTAGAAAGTACCCTTTTTCATCAATTTTAACTAAAGCATTTGGTAGTCTGACTTTCTTCTTTTCCTGTGCTTACAGTATAACATCAGTATTGGCGAGGCAACACTTCAATTTACAAATTTGTTCAGTTCTGGGTTCAGTTATTTGATTTAATTTGGGTACTTTCAAAATTTCTTCATCAGTTACTATAAATAATGGAACAGTTTTGAAATTTGTTATTAGTTGGTTGTTTTTCAAATCAATAATACAATTATAGTGATCGAGAAAATCGGATCCAAGTAAACCATCAAATTCAATGTCAATAAACTTTATGTGGATCATTGTCTTTAAAATTTATGAGGGTAGGTTCAGTGATCAAAATTTTTTGGTCCTTGATTCCCTGGACTATAACATTTTCCGGAAATCGGTCAATATTTTTTCCTAAATTTTTGGTTTAAATATCAAGAGGTATTTTGAACGAGTTTGTCAAGTCTTGAATGTAATAAAAATTTTGGAGTTCGTGGAGTAAAGTGAGCTCACATGAAGCGTTGCTCCAAAAAGGTCAGATCAGAACTCGTTCAGGTTCATTGCTTGTAGTTGAGCTTGGATTTCCGATGTTGGGTAATGTGTTTCATTGAAATCTGGTGGATGATATTGATTTTGTTGGTCAAATTCATTGTATTGATCGTAAGATGTATCAGTATAATAGTTCTCAGTTTCTTCGACTTTCGTTCTAGTATCCACATTAGTTAACCAATTTAGTTGCAATTTTCACTGACCGTTTCAGAAAAAAATGTTTTTTCCGGAAAAATGGTTATTTCATTTTAATTTGAATTTCGGAATTAATAACAATATTCATATGATTCAGTATAATGATCATTGATTTTCCCGTAACTGAACATTTGAATAAAGGACACTGATATCGTTTTTATTTCGAAATATTGAAAATTGAACGAAGGAAAGCGAAAGTACAAAATGCATTATGAGGCACTCTATTAGTGTCGCCCTCTAACAGACCCTTTCCCATAGAGATAGATGCATTGCGGTTTACAATCGCCACGGCAAATAATCCAAGGGCGTGCTGCTTATTATTTGGAAATATTTTATTTTAATGCGTTTTCAGGTATTTGTAGCAATAGCCCATTAAAATGAAGTATGAATGAGTGATTATGGTTCGGTTCCACCTACTGGTGTATATTCAGGTATTTGATGATATTGAGGAACTTCTTATGACCTGAAATACGAGGATATATTGAAAAATTGTTAGCCTACTATAGAACCAAACAAAATTTCAATGTCAAAATATTTTATTACTCAACATATTCTCTTAATTGGATACATTTATTACAGCGAACCTGCATCGTCTCTAGACCTTTAAGAAAAAATTTTTTTTCTTGCTCTGCAAACCAGACCTCCAGCTTTTATTACCTCCTCGTTGGAAGAAAATTTACAACCTTTTAAACTTTTTTTCAGTTGAGGAAAGAGATAATAGTCGGACGAGGCCAAATCTGGTAAATAAGGGAGGTGTTCTCGTAATTCAAACCCTAAATCACAAATTTTTTGCATGGCAACATGAGATTTGTGTGCAGAGGCGTCCTGCAAAAACAAAACACCTTATCCAAAAAATCAGTTATGATTACTCCATGGCAATCCCAAAAAACTGAAGCAAGAACTTTTCCAGCAAATTTTTGGACACGAAACTTCTCTTGGAGAACCAGAGTGTCGCCATTCCATCGATTGTTGCTTTGTTTCTGGATCGTAGAAATGTACCCAAGTCCATAGTCCATGGTAACAATTCGGTTTAAGAACTCATAATAAATCACAGGAATGAAACAAGGAAGAAACCCTCAACGCCAACGACGGTTCCCTATGGCAGATGTCGAAGCGCCTGCGCAGAAGGCATAACGACGTACCGGCTGTGGGGAACGGCCAGATGCAGACAATGACAGACCAAAGAAAGGCTGAAATGTTCGGGGAGTACTTCCAGAGTACTTTCCCACTGAACACCGATACCACCCCTGAGCACAGGGAGGTAACTGTGGAAGCCGAGCGGTTAAGGGAAACGCCACAGGTGGAACTGGACACCAGAACCTTCTAGAAGCTGATAACCAACTTCGGGGAGGTTCAAGAAACCATCAAAAGGCTTCCCAGGAACAAGGCACCAGGAGCGGACGGAATCGACGCGGCTCTAATGAGGAACCTCCCAAGGACGTCTCTCGTACAGCTGATATACCGGGTGGCTACGGAAGTATTGCCTACGGAATATCTCAGTTATTGTATGAAGTAGGTTTATGAAATTTGGAGCGTCGATATAATGACATAAGAGCTAGAATTTGAGCATATTGACATGTCGAAGTTAACTTCCGGTCTGACCGGAAGTAACATCAACTTTCTTATTTTAAATAGAAACCCTATTTTTTTTTTTTTTCGCTTTATTCAGCATTCAATTCCCTTTCTAATGACATATCACAAGTTGGTATCTAACCAGAAACTAGATCAGAAAAAAATTATTATTGAAATTCACCGAGTAGGCCGTGGAAGCAAAATGAAAGCCAAAAATTGAAAAGTTGGCTATGGAAACCATACGTCACTTGATAACAGTTGCTCCTACTGTGATATTTTATTTTCATTCGTCGGCGTTATAAAAAGCCGCCAAAAAAAATATTGGAAAAATTGGGAAAAAAACAATACTCTGTAGGTCCATAACTTAAATAGGAACACACAACTTTTTCTTGCCTATACTATTCCGCATATCCATTCCTTTCTAATGATATAATAGAAAGTAATTTTTTGAAATGAAATACCAAAAAATCCAATTATTATTATTCAAATAACAAAAAAAACAGATTTATCGAAAAAAAATAATTCAAATTGATAGGATTAAAGATAAAATAAATTCAAAACAAATGTTCGAAATGCATTCCCTCAGCGTCAATACATTTATTGACTCTGGTGATATTTTCATGTAAAATGTTTCTCAACATTTGGGGCGTGATATCTTGGAAAGCTCTACGAATTTTTACTTCTAGCTCATGTAGAGTTGTAGGCTGTGTGGAATACACCCTATTTTTAAGATGCCCCCATAGAAAAAAGTCACACGGAGTAAGATCAGGTGACCTTGGTGGCCACCTGACTGGACCATGGGTTGTTATAAGTCTCTCTTGAAAGCGATTTTGAAGATAATTTCTCGCTATTCTTGAATTATGCGGAGGGGCGCCATCTTGCTGGAAGTACATTCTCTCAGTTATTTCCGCTGGTAGGTTGTTAATGAATTCCGAAATTTCAATCGTTAAAAAATTAAAGTATCTCTCTCCGGTTAGTTGGCCTTGAAAAAGAATGGGGCCAACAATATGAGTTCCAACTATTCCTGCCCAGACATTCACACCAAATCTCTCCTGGAAGCCACCTTGTCGAAACCGGTGCTCGATTTCTATCGCCCAGTACCTGAAACAAAATACCGTTCACACTTTTAGCACTTTACACTTCGACTATCGACAATAATCCAAATAAAGTACAGTACCTACCTTGTATTATTCCTGTTAAATAATCCATTGTTGGTAAATCTTGACTCGTCCGTAAACAAGATACAATAGTTAAATAGGTGATTCTCAGCATTTTGTCGAAGAAACCATTTACAATATTCCAGGCGCCTTTCACCGTCATTTTCATACAAATGTTGATGCAACTGATACTTGAAGGATTTAAATCGATGTTTTTTCAAAATTTTCCTAGCAGAGTCCTTACTTATAGCTAATTCGGCGCCAATCTGCCTTGAGGAAATTGTGCTATCATATTGTACTAAAGCTAATACATTAATTTCAGTTTCCTCATTAATAACAAATGCTTCTTGGTCTTCGTGAACATCAGGCTCAGTTCTTAATTTTTCGTCAAGCCACTGGAAATACCTTCTTGACGGTTGCTGCCTCCCTGGATATCGCTCTAAATACAATCGTTCAGCGGCATAAGAATTTTTTAAACATTCACCATACATGAGAAGCATGTCAATTTGTTCGGTTCGTGAATAACGGGGCATTTTTTGAATATTCCACTAACTGATTTCGATTTCCAAACCCTTTTAAAATGGCAGAATCAAAAACACTACTTCGAACGTCAAAATAATTTGGAAGCAGCGTTCGTGAGAGCTCTCGTTTCTTTTTTGTTTCATTCCAAAATACATCTTAATCATCTTACTTGTTAATATTTTGGTTCGAATGATTATTGCAATGGAATGATTATTCTGAATAGCACAAACATCGTCCATAGGTAGATATTAGAATATCTATGGACGATGGCACAGACCAAGTACGTTTATGTTCCTATTTAACCTAGAACCTACAGGATATAATTTATCATTCCACATTATTTTTAATGTTATTTTTGCGTATGGCGATAATCTGTTTTGTTATTTGAAGAATAATAATTGGATTTTTTGGTATTTTATTTCAAAAAATTACTTTCTATTATATCATTAGAAAGGAATGGTTATGCTGAATAGTACAGGCAAGAAAAAGTTGTATGTTCCTATTTAAGTTATGGACCTACAGAGTATTGTTTTTTTCCCAATTTTTCCAATATTTTTTTTGGCGGCTTTTTATAACGCCGATGAATGAAAATAAAATATCACAGTAGTAGCAACTGTTATCAAGTGACGTATGGTTTCCATAGACAACTTTTCAATTTTTGGCTTTCATTTTGCTTCCACGGCCTACTCGGTGAATTTCAATAATAATTTTTTTCTGATCTAGTTTCTGGTTAGATACCAACTTGTGATATGTCATTAGAAAGGGAATTGAATGCTGAATAAAGCGAAAAGAAAAAAAAAATAGGGTTTCCATTTGAAATAAGAAAGTTGATGTTACTTCCGGTCAGACCGGAAGTTAACTTCGACATGTCAATATGCTCAAATTCTAGCTCTTATGTCATTATATCGACGCTCCAAATTTCACAAACCTACTTCATACAATAACTGAGATATTCCGTAGGCAATACTTCCATAGCCACCCGGTATATTATCAATAGTATAATAAAATGGCAGCACTATCCAAAGTGCCTGAAGCATGCGGAGAATCGAGAGCTACGGCCCAATCTCGCTGCTCAGTGCGGTGGCCAAGGTTGTGGATAAAATCTTGCTGAAGAGATTCAATGTCTTTGAGGAAGAGCTGCAACTCATTCCAGCGGAGCAGTTCGGCTTCAGGGGATGGCACTCAACGGCCTCCCAGGTGGCGCGGATTGTCCATGGGGTGAAAGACGGCTTCAATCGAGGGCATAATACAGTAATGGTCCTGCTGGATATCCAAAAGGCATTCGACACGGTCTGGGTCGAGGGCCTCGTCGTCAAGATACTACGGGCAGGCATGCCTCGCCATATGGTACGATTGTTGAACTCATACCTGGTCGACAGGACTTTTAAGGTTAAAGTGAATTGAACCAGCTCCACAGTGAGGAAAGCCGGAGCAGGAGTGTCAAAGGGTTTGAGCCTCTCTCCACTGTTGTACTCGCTATAAACACACGATTTTCCAATGCATGAACTAAACGGCGATTTACGCCGATGACACGGCCATTTACGCACAGGCGAACGTCAAGAACGAAGCCGCCGCGCACGTAAAGAGCCATCTGCAGAGGGAAGTCGTGCCGTATATGGCGAAGAACAAAATAGTGATAAACCCGGCCAAGACAGAGCTTATGAACTTGACCAAGAAAAGGAAGTGTGAAAACGTGGAATTTTCGGGAGGATTCAGGGCTCTGGAAGCCGAGATTAGTCAGTCCGAGTCTTTGCGGTATCTGGGGGTACAGCTATACAGAGGATTGACCTTTGGTAGACATGTCAGCTTGGCGTTACAACGCTCCGGGACGGCGATTAAAAGAACAAACCGGCTTATAGCGAGAGACTACAAGTTGACAATGGAGACCAGTGTTGATCTACAAGCAGGTCATCAGGCCAGCGATGACGTATGCATGTCCAGTGTTCTGCAGCATTCCCAGAACAACTATGTTGCGCTTGGAAGTGATGCAGAACAAAATACTCCGTATCGTCACCAACAGTGACAGATACATTCGGCTGGACTCACAGAGGGAGCTAGCCGATGTTCCGAAAATCGAAGAATTTATCAGACAACAGTCTGATAAATTCTACAGACACTTTATCTTTGGAAGTGAGTTGACCAGGGATATGACGACAACCAGAGCCCGTGACAATAAACAACTGAAACACGGGCTCATATACAAGGCGTTGGATAAGTTCCATGAAAATCCAGAGGAGTGAACAGCTCATTCTAGGATGAATGTTCAAACCCGTTTTTTTTTCTCGTTACTTTTCTGGGATGCCAAGGAAAACTCGACAATGGATGCTCCTAATACTCTGATGCTTTACCCATAACATAGCGAATTCCCTGCATAGCTTGAAGGAGGTAGGGATGTTAACCCGAGCAGTGACATGCACTCACAGCATCTAAGGCCTACACAAGATCGTAGGGCCTGCGCAAGCAGGCGCGAGTAGGTTTTGCCAGCCCACTGGACAACCCAGAAGGCCAGGCCACATAACTCAAAACCCCAAATAAACCCAACGGCTACAACATCCTAACCCCTGCGGCTTTGGAAGGTTTTAGCATTGCTTTTATTTATTTTGATGGTTTATGTGAATTGTATAAATTTTATACCGGGTGACCACGAGGTGACGTACGCCCCCAAATTCTTCTATAGTTTTAAAGATACAGGTTTCAAATTTGGTACGTCGATGTATTACTTAAATACGCATATTTTGATTCCATTACCGAAAATTCACCACTTCCGGTTTAACCGGAAGTGACACCAAACTTTTTTTTTTTCAAATGACACACTGTACAATTTTTTTCATTATCTGGAAGAACACGCAATTTGTGATAACACTTTTCTTCAAAATTGAAAATCGGTTGAAAAATGGCGGAGATACAGTTGATTGTTCAGTTGAACAAAGTTGGCAATGAACATCAAACTCAAATCATCACAACTGACGAACGGCGTCAACATTTACGAGGGGAAGGTTCGAGGTAAGATACAGCTGAAAATTGAGCTTCTCATCTAATTGCAGCCACCGTATTTTCCAAAAATTATCAAAAACTTCCTCAAAACGGAGTACCTAGTACACATAAAGAAATGCTCACAACTGTCATTTTTCAAATGGCAACATACTCTTTTCACATTGTCGTATCGAAAACTGATGAATTATTGGAATACTCGAATGAAACGATTTGATTTTTTGCTCAGCTTTCGTAGGTTCAATCCGCATCTGTTTAAGAATATTCAATTTTGAGAACACTCATAATGAAACATACCGTACTTCGATTCCTTTCAGAATTCTCCGAAACTTTAAACGCGATTATTCAGATAATTCATAACTTTTCAATAAAACAATATGAAAAGAGTATGTTGCCATTTGAGTAATGCCAGTTGTGAGCATTTCTTTATGGATTCTACTCCATTCTGAGGAAGTTTTTGATAATTGTTGGAAAATATGATTGCTGCAATTACATGAGAAGCTCAATTTTCAGCTGTATCTTAACTCGAACCTTCCTCTCGTAAATGTTGTGGCCGTTCGTCAGTTTAATGTTCAAGGCCAACTTTGTTCGACTGAACAATCAACTGTATCTCCGCCATTTTTCAACCAATTTTCAATTTTGAAGAATAATGTTATCACAAATTGCGTGTTCTTCCGTATAATGAAAAAAATGTACAGGGTGTCATTTGAAAAAAAAAGTTTGGGATCACTTCCGGTTAAACCGAAAGTGGTGAATTTTTGTAAATTCAATCAAAATATGCGTATTTAAGTAATATATCGACATACCAAATTTGAAACCTGTATCTTTAAAACTATAGAAGAATTTGGGGGCGTACCTCACCTCGTGGTCACCCGGTATATTGTAAATTTAATGTAAAACTTTTTGGCTTTTGACTAACATATTATGTTTTGACACACTGTGTCATCATCTAAGCCAACAGTGTTTTGAAACATATGTTGGCAATAATAGTATAATATATTATTTTTTATTATGTGGAAGTTTTATTTCCTCTTTAATTTTAAATCAAGATGAATTTACACATGTTTCATACCACCATATTGAAAATGTAAATATATTATGGACTGAAAACTTCCCCAATAGGATTTCAGTAAATCAATAGCCCAAAAAATATTCATAAATTACAGATCGGATTTTATTTAGATATTCAGCCTTGTATTGTTCTCAAAATACCCTTTTTTTATTAACATGAAAATAAGTATCTATTCGTTTCAGGTGTACAAGCTGGAATATATTCGGAGCAACCATGTTTAACGATCACTCCATTAACATCTAGAATTATGAACATTATGGAAAAACATTAAATTCACCTTAGACGGTTAAATAATGGTTGCGAAATGGGAAAACATTGAACAGTTATACATTGAAGAGAAGTTTGTCCAAAACTTACAGTATGTTATTAAGGACAAATTGAGAAAATGAAAGTGTCCTGTTGCATGCAGGTATTCAGCCATCGAGTTCGTTCTTTGATGAAAAGAATTGCCCTTTGGAGTAAGTATATTTTCTTTGATATAAAAGGGAAAAATTCTTTGAATATTAGATACACATAGACAAAATAATCAAAGATTATGTTAGGTGAATATGTCTGACTGACAAATACCACTGAATAGAGTTTTTTCTCATTTGGAAAAATTGATATTTGTATATTCTGGAACTTATTTCGATTTAGTCCTGTTCAAATCTATACCTTTACACTATAGTTATGTTTCTTTCATTTGTCTCAGTTTTTCTAAATGTTTTCCTGAAATGATTGCAAAAGGTAACGAAGTATTATAATCCATTTTTACCAACCTTCGTCATCTACCAAAGTTATCGAAAGAAACCTATGAGTTTGTTTGAAGGTAGGCAATATAGTAACTTGATGACTTATGGTTCGGACGTCCATGGGATGGAAACGATTGCTGAATTCAAACAATCAGTTGAGTCTATCGGATGAACCCCTCAAAGGTGGTGTCAAGCACAATTCTCCCCATGCTGAATATTGAAGGAATGCTCTAAGTATTTTGAAGAATATGAAATACTTCTCAACAAAAGAATAAAAACTTATTACTGTAACTTCAATCTGGAATTTAATTTTTACCATCAGGGGTTTCTTATGACTAATCAATATTTTATTTTCCCAATTCAAATATATATTAATGATATTTTCAATCAGGATGCATTACAATTTTTTTTTCCAGTTATGGAAGAAGCCATGAAATGAGACATTTCTCCAGATGTGTCTCATTTTCAAACATCTTTCAAAGCAATTAAATAATTAAATTAAATTAAATAAAAGTAATGGTTACAAAAATAATTATTTGTCCAATGGTTTCATTAAGGCACGACAATATCCAAAATTAGTTAAACCTTTTTTCACATCAACTATCTAATACCAAGATTGTGTCATATGAGGAATATTACCAATATTTTAGAAAGTATTCTTATGGAAAAAATTTATTTCAAAACCATTAATTGTCCATCTCATGATATGATGTAGGTACAAGAGAATTTTTCTCAACTACCATATATCGGATCGATAGGCGACCCCATGCCTTGTTGAAAAGCAAGTGTATCGTGAGTTGTCTAGATGCCAATCTCGGCTGGTGCTGTAGGTTTTTCGGGGTTTTCCTGCAGCTGAAAAGTGAATACGCCACCAAAAATCAGTTAGTCGCCCAGGAGCGCCACGACAAATAATAATAATAGCCGTCCTCTACCCGCACAGGCTATGCCTTTGGGTACACTCAACGAGTTTTTATGAGGGAGTATAATCATACCATCTGTAAAATGTAGTTTATATTTCTGGTGTAAACATTTCAAAAAAATTGCTATGGGTAAAGATTTCAAGTTCATTTTTATGAACCAACAAAATGAACTATCATTAATTTATCCAAAGTAATTGAAAGCCCATCAGAAGTTTTTGAAAAAATCAAAGAAGAAAAAAGGTAAATGAGTTCTTGAACAAGTATATTTTGAATATTCTTCTTTGTTTTCAAATTATTTCATCATTGTCAACTTGGCACTTTTTTTTGTAACCATGAGAATGTCTTTTGTGAATCCCGTAGGACATTTTCAACTCACATCTTTCAGGTTCTCTCTTATATGACTGGGAAAAGAAACAGTATATCACTGTGCTAGTGCAAAAATGTTTATATTGCTTTGTTGCAATGACTAGTTAGTATACATTCGACCGCATTTAATCACTATGTTTCATGTAATATTTCGAACAAGTTCGAAAATATTGTGCCAAAGAGATCAACAAAGTGAAATGGATACGGAGTACCCTTCTCTCAGAGAAGGGTACCTACTCCGTATAGATTTCACTATGTTTAATAATTTATTTTCATAATATGTATAATAATATTGTATAATTTGTATGCCTACAGAACAAGAAATATGTAAAATATGCAGATTAAAATGTGTGATGATAATTATTAAAGTTTCAGAACAAACAGTTGTTTTGTTTTATGATTATATAAAAAAATAATACATAATACATAATACATAATAATACATCACATACATGAGATCCTGGGCTTCAAATATTTTTTGACATTAGTACGTAATACTCCTAGTGAACTCTCATCAGGTTTATTTGTAGATTGAAGATCATTTCTGCAACAAAGTTGATTAGAAATTCCAAATCCAGCTGCTCGACCAGTTAGGCCATGAGTAGGTTATTCTCATTAAGAGTATAACATATTAAAGTTGAAAAATCTTTGGTTCCGAGGATTTCATGTAGAAAATAAAAAACATGTCACGAGATAGTGCTACAATTCTATTTGTAATGTCTTTCAGGAGTTTCGGTTATCAATTGTCTATCGGAAGAACACAGACTTTAGACACTGGACGCTTCAGTTCACTATTTGATGTTTTCACATTTATGACTCGAACTACTCCATCTTTTCCAGGGAACACTTTTGAATGATTGGCCCAAGTTTCCAACATAAAGGAGCTGAATTATCATCTTTGAGCAAGACCATGGATCCCACTTTCAAGTTCAGATGAAGTTTCTTCTATTTGCATCTTTCTTGTAGAGTGCAGAGGTAATCACGTGACCAGCGCTGCCAAAAATGTTGTAGCTGCTGCTGAATGAGTCTCAGGAGGCAAAGTCGATTGGATGGAATATTTCGCACGTCATTTTGAGGCAGGTTAGTAAGAAGCTCACCATTGAGGAAATGAGAACGGGTTAAACAGGAAAGGTCATTAGGATCATTTGAAAAGGTCGATAAGGGTCTGGAATTGAGGACAGCCTCAACCTGCGTGATCACAGTGTATGAGCCCTCATATGTTAGATGTGAATTACCAAGGATACTCTTAAGATGAAATTTAGCTGATTTGACACAGGCTTCCCTAAGCCCCCCAAAGTTTGGCGCATATGGTGGCATGAAATGCCAACTTATTTTATTCACCGTCAAAAACTCAGTAAATTTTAAATTTTTCTTAAGATTTGATGTGACTTTTAGCTCTTTCTCAGCACCAACAAATTTTGTACCACTATCTGAATATATGTCACTACAAATACCCCTCCTAAATGTGAATCTGATTAAACATCGCAATAATTATTCAGTGGAAAGGTCATCAAATAATTCAAAATTTCTGGTTTTTCCGTCTTTGACATAAAAATGACATGCAAAATCCACTTCTGTAGTTAAAAACGGCCTTTGAGGTTTGATTGAGGAATAATTTCCATCTGGTAATGGGTTTCAGTTGGCTTGGATCGAAAGCAAATAATACAGTTGCGTAGAACTCCACGAACAACATTACGACCATTGATTGGCCAAAAATTTATTCTTATTGCAGCCAAAGTAGCTTGTACTCCTGAATGCAACTGTCTTATATGCTCAAATCGAATGACCAACTTGGTGAAATTTCCTTTATCAGGAAGTAAAATAGGATGTCTGTTATTATGAGGAATATACAATACAATACAATATTTATTTAAACCAGTAGATCATTACAATGATATAGGTCATGTCAAAACATATTAAAATCATGGAAATACATGTTTGCACAAATAAAATTAAAATTGAATAAAAAATATTCAATAGTATATAACACTTACATATATATATGTTATATCCGATTCCTGAATGAGCCCTTTGTCCCGGAATTACGTCATACACTATAAACATTGCATCATATACTACGCAGAAGATAGAGGATATTCCTCAGCACATTTGAAGGTCTTCGTGGAATAATAGAAACTACGCAGTATCCAGTCAGCATTCCCGAACCTATAAAGTCGAGGAGACCGGGTTCAAGTCGTTCAAGTCTTCCCAGTCTTCAAACCAAGTAGTTTAGTAGATTTGAATCAATACGAGTTTTAAACCATTATAATTTCACATGTAAAGTTCAATATTTCCATATTGTAATAAATGTGAATGAAGTCTGTTTTTAAAAAACTCAAACCAAAGAAGACTGATTTAACAAATTGGCGCAGTCGGTAGGATCTCGAAAACGCTGTGATCCAACGAAGAAACAGCGGTAGTCTCCAGACTTCCAACGAGTCCAAGAACCGCAAAGCAGAACCCAGTGGACAAGACGGTCTCTTCAACAACAAGAATCCCGCATAAGTCGTCGAACGTTGCTCACCTCGTCGTGAATAAATCACCTCTTGGAACCCGCGTAAGTCGTCGAACGCTGCTCATCCTGTTGGAGCTAGAGCTTTATGAAGTAGGACTTCATCTTTCCACAACCCCCGGAGACAACAAGAAAAAGAAGAAAGAAACAAGAAGAAAGAAGAAGCAAGCCACCCAGAGCTTAGGAAGCTCAACCAACCAGCATTAGACGTAGGAAACTCATTGTAAGTACCACATCGAATCATTAATCATTTTGTTGTATTTTGATATTTTTCTAAATTCGATTTTACCTTGTTATCCCAAAATTTACCCAAAATGTCACATCATAGTTCAAATGAAAGCTTACATAATGAACGCGAAGTACCATTAGAACCGTATAAACTTTCCGAAATATTCTCGATAATTCCAGAATATGATGGTGATTCAATTTCGCTTGGAAATTTTCTTAAAGCTTGTCACAATGCGCAAGCTATGGCAGTAGACCAACAAAACTTGCTTTTAACTATTCACATTAAAAACAAACTCAGAGGAAAAGCTGCTCAATTGATAAATTCCAGAAATCCAGAAAATTATCAAGAGATCAAAATTTTATTAAATTCTCACTTTGGTGATTCCCGTGACTTAACATCTTTGATACAGGATCTACAAAGAATAAGGCAAGCAAATGGAGAAAATGCTCTGACGTTTTTCTCAAGACTTCAAAGTCATAGCGCGAAAATGTATTCGTGTATACAAAGATCTATGTTAACAAACGCACAGAAAAACGCACAGTCTCAACTAATTGAAAATATGGTTTTAAATACCTTATTAAAAGGCCTCGAACCCAAAATCGGTCAAATTATTCGAGCTAGCAATCCAAACAGTATGCTAGAAGCTTCAGTTAGAATAAAGCGTGAGATACAGCTCTCATACTTTGAAAATCAAAAATCAATCAATCGTTCATCACAACCTCAAAGTTCAAGAACAAATCATAATACAAGACCACAAATAAATCGACCAAATAATTCCCAAAGGAATTATTTCCAACCCCAAATGAATCAACCCCAAATGAATCAACCTCAAACGAGTCAACCTCAAATGAGACCAAATATGTTCCAAAATCAAAATCCAAATCGAAATTTCCGAAATCAAAATTTTCAAAGACAAGCAAATCCTCAAATGCAACAACGCGGACAATATTTTCAAACAAATAGACCCATAGTAATCAAGAATAACCCTCAATGGAATTTAAATGCGAATAAAACCCATCTATTAGATCATGAGTACGATTCATTATGCTCAAATACAGATTTTGATTATCAAAACGAAAATATTTATGAATATTCAGACCAAGGAAACGAGTCATTCTATGATGAGAAAGATTATTTCCCGGAACAACAAGATTTTGAACAACAGTAATATGAACAAATACCAAATGAAAATGTTGACTATGAAGTAGAACAACTTCAAACGAATTTTCACATTTTCTGTCACTAGACAACCCACCTATCAGTACAACTACCAATCCATGTACGACACAATTAATGAATACCAATCCCCAATCTCGACAAACCCTATATGCAGACAATCTACTTATAGAACAACAATGTCCAACTCAACAGATTCCTCCTGCAATCGAAATGAAAGCAAATCTCGCAGCGCTAATCAAAACTCGCGAATTCAAGCCAGAGAAAACAATACCCGCTATGAACGACCTCAAGACAGATCAGCAATTTCTATAACATCCAATTGTAGCGATTTGTATTATTTAATCAGCCCAGCTAATTTTAAAATATTAATTGACACAGGTGAAGGTATCTCAATTTTTAAAAGGAAAACAGCTGAAAATTATACAAAAAGATTTACAGAAAATATACCAGTTACAGGAGTTACAGATAGAAAAGTAATGGTAAAAGAGTCAGTTTTAATACCATTTGGCACAGAAGAAAAACCAGTTTGGCATAAAATTTACGTACACGATTTAGATATCGAATTTGACGGAATTTTAGGTACCGATTTTTTGGAAAGATTTGATGGAGTAGTAGATATTGGTAATCAAGTTTTAATTTTGAATTATAAAACCTTCCCTTTATATTCAGCCCGGAAAACACTTGCTGGAACATCAGTAAAAATAAATAATGAACAAAAAATTCAAGGAAACTTACAGGAAAAGTTCAGTACACAAAATCTCGAAAATAAAATAACAATCGAACCAAGAGTTGAAAAAGTTTTTAAATTAAAATCCAAATTAAGAAATACAGAAGCTATACTGTTAGCTACTGAAAAAGAGAAAGTTAAACTTCCAAATGCCCTAGTCAAAATTAACGAAAAAGGAGAATTTTTAGTAACCGTTGTAAATGTAAATGCAATTGAAAAATCTATTGATTCTAATGACTTACAATTTGAAGAATATTATGGAAATGAAGTTGACATTGAAACAGAAAACATACAAACAAGTCGTCCAGAGAAAATAAAGAATTTACTTCGTCTAAAACATCTTAATGAAGAAGAGAAAGAACTAATTGAGACCTTATGTTTAGAATTCACAGACATATTTTATTTAGAAGGTGATCCTTTAACTTTCACAAGTGAAATTAAACATACAGTGAAACTGAAAGATGGTGCACAACCGGTTTCAACAAAATCTTATAGATATCCACACGTACATAAAGAAGAAGTGAAGTCACAAATTTCAAAATTATTAGAACAAAATATAATTAGACCCTCAATTTCACCATGGTCAGCCCCAGTTTGGGTCGTACCGAAAAAACTTGACGCACCAGGAAAACAAAAATGGCGTGTAGTAATTGACTATCGGAAATTAAATGAACTAACTATTGATGATAAATATCCTTTGCCCAATATATCAGATTTATTAGACCAACTCGGAAAATGTCAATATTTTACCACCCTTGATCTAACCTCATCCTAACGACATAGAAAAAAACGCTTTTTCTGTTGAAAATGGTTTATACGAATTTCTCAGAATGCCTTTCGGAATGAAAAACTCTCCTAGTACTCTCCAAAGAATTTTAGATCATATTCTAACCGGACTTAGAAACGAGAGATGTTTGGTATATATGGATGATATAATTATTTATTCCCCGACTATAGATGAATACATATTTAACTTAAAACTTGTTTTTAAGAGATTAAGAAATGCAAATTTGAAAATACAACCTGACAAATGTGAATTTTTGAGACAAGAAGTCGCCTATCTAGGACATGTTATTACTAAAGATGGAGTGAAACCAAACCCAGCAAAAGTTGATTGTATAATTAATTTCCCAGAACCAGCCAACCCAAGAGAAATTAAACAATTTCTAGGACTTGCAGGTTATTATAGAAAATTAATTCCAAATTTTTCAAAAATTTCTAAACCCATGGCAAGATTATTACAGAAACATGTATCTTTCCATTTTGATGAAGAATGCAAAAAATCCTTCCAAGAATTGAAAAAAGCCTTGACTTCAACCCCTATTTTGATTTATCCAAATTTTGATGAACCTTTTATCTTGATAACCGATGCAAGCTCATTTGCAATTGGATCCGTATTATCCCAAGGACCAATAGGAAAAGACTTACCTATTGCCTATGCATCTAGAAGATTATGTCCCGCTGAAACAAAATATTCTACTATTGAACGAGAACTTTTATCCATGGTATGGTCAGTTAAACATTTTAGACCCTATCTTTATGGTAGAAAATTTGAATTTATAGTAGACCATCGACCACTAACATGGTTATTCTCAATAAAAGACCCTGGTAGTAGACTAGCCAGATGGCGTTTGAAATTAGAGGAATACCAATTCGAAGTTATTTATCGACCCGGAAAAATTCATAAGAACGCAGACGCTTTATCTAGAATCAGAATGAATCATTTTGATGATTGTAGCAAAGTCTTATCAAATATTTTAATGGCAAATGATAATCTTGAAGAACATGATATTTCAGATACAGAGACTGAAGTAGCTCAAGAAACTGTATTAGAAGAATTAACAAACTTTTCTAGACTTTTTAAAATCAAATCATTAATTGATTACTCAAAATTTGAATTTATCAATGATCAATTACTAGACAAAAGTCATAAAGACATTGTTATTTTTCCACAAAACAGAAAATTAACACCATTACATGATAAAATATTGGACGATATATTTGAAGAAGATACAGATTTTTATCCTAATAAAATAAATATTGTTTCCAGTAGAACTGTAAAAGATCGGAAATATTATTCGATATTAGTACTTTTTGAACCTGAAGATGCAATTGAATACATGTTCAGTTCCTTATATCGATGCCAAGACACATTTCAACCCTCAAAAACGTATTATGTCGAAAATAATGTCGATCTACCTATTCAAGAAATGCTTTCATATATCTTAGCAGATAAAGAGAATATTAAATTCGAAAAATGTCAAGACGAAGTTCGAACCCCCAACGAAAATGAAATACCAATAATATTAGATCAATACCACAATGGTAAAAAGAATTTGCATCGTGGAATAAATGAAACTTTGAGAAGAATAAGAGAAAAATATAATTGGACAGGCATCACAAAAGATGTTGAAAATTTCATAAAAACTTGTGAAATTTGTCAAAAAGCAAATATATGTCGACAAAATTTACAGAATCCTCTTGTTATAACAGAAACTCCCAAAACAGCTTTTGAAAGAGTAAATGTTGATATTTTAGAAATTCCAGTACAAAATTATATTCTCACACTGAGATGCGAATTAACTAAATCATTGTATTTTTCCAACATTATGGAACTCCACTAGAATCCACGTAGATTCAGGTAAAGAGTTTAATAATCACATCGTAAAAGACCTTTGTACACTATACGACATAAAGATTACAATTTCTGGTGTAGACCATCCACAATCAAATGGTTCACTAGAGAGATTTCATGCCACCCTTGTCGAAATGCTACGAGTTCATAAGATAGAAAATCCTAATGAACATCCCCTGTCAATCTTACCCCTTGCTGTTATTGCTTATAACAACAGTAAAAATAAAACCCATGGATTCAGTCCTTATGAGTTGATATTTGGACACACTTCAGGTAGACCCCCTGAAACTACATATAATCAAAAAGATCTTTTAAACAAATATATAAGAGATCTTAATAATAGAATGGAATATTATTATAAAGTAGCTCGTGAAAATACTGAAAGGAGAAAACAAAATGCGAAAAAACGATTTGACGAATATATCCATCACGAAACTCGATCTTTTAAAAGTGGAGATAAAGTCTTCGTTAAAGAATCTCATATAAAGAATAAATTAGAAAATAAATTTAATGGACCTTTCGAAATTATCGAAGTGTTTCAACATTCAGCCATGCTTAAGAATCCTGAAACAAATCAAAATTCAAAAGTAAATTTTGATAGACTGAAACTATGTTTTGTTTCAGATCAGGAAAATCTAGAAAAAGAAAATTCAGATCAAGAATGATTCTTCTCCTGTTAGCAGTTATCCACATTGTTAACGCTCAGTATAAGTTAACACTTATTAATAACTCAGTAGGAGTATATTACCATGAACAAGGTGATATTAAAATTTCAAATGAAAAATGGACTTTATTAGTAGTAAAAGATATGGCACAAGTAAAAGAAGCTATTGATCATAATGCAAGAATATTAAATGAATTGATTGAACTTATAGAAACCAACAACCCGAGAATGAAATATTTTAATGGAGAAATCAGTACGCATATTAGTCTGTTGAATAAAATTGCTCATCAAGTAGAGGAAAAGTATTACGAATCTCAAGTTGATTCGAATGATCATAATAAAAGATATAAAAGAGGTTTAATAAATGGCTCTGGATCAATTTGGAAAGCCCTTACCGGAAATTTAGATGCCAGTGACGGTGAATACTTTAACAATTGTATTAACAAAATATACAGGGATGAACACCAAATTGAAAATTTACTCAAAAACCAAATTTCAGTTACAACTTCTGTAATAAAAGAATTTAATAGTACCATTCAACAATCGCAAGTAGATGAAGAAACATTTAATGAAGATATAAAACAAATTGAAACTTTATGATCTTTCAGACCATTTAGCAATGGTTGATGCAAAGTTGAACACCATCGAAATCTGTGAACAACTATTGGAAAGTTATACATTTTTGGAAAATTATTTGAATAACATTCTTAATGCAATTACGTTTGCTAGATTACATATTATCCATACTTCAATAATTAAACCCAATGACTTAGTATCATCTCTTCAAGAAATAACACAAACAATTCAAAAGAATTATTTACCTTTACCCGCGAAACTTTCATCAGTATCTAAATACTTAGATATTATTGAATTACAAGCTTTTCAAGCAGATTCAAGGATAATTTTTGTATTGAAAATTCCCTTAGTTGAACCTGAAATCTATACTGTTTACCGATTGTACCCCATTCCTATCCTAGATAACAGAACAGGGTTACATCATATTTTACCAACAAATAAAAATTATATTGCAAAAGATGATGATTCTATGATGTACACTGCTTTTCAAAATTTAGATCAGTGTAAGTTACTTTTTTATAATTTTCATATATGTGAAAATGTTATTTCTTATCCAATTGATAGCAATGCAATTTGTGAAGCTCAAATTTTGAGACCTAGAATGTGTTCAACTTCCTTAATTTTGGAAAATATTATAATGTTTTTGAAATTCAACAGAATACTTGGTCAATAACTGTATCAGATCCTTTGGCTGTTACAATTAATTGTCAAAAACAAGATATTGTCACAAAAATAATTAAAACGAATTAAATTTTGAAACTGGAACCTAATTGTAATTCATTTATTGGAAATACAAGAGTATATACAAAATACTTTGTTACTCAAGAAAAGAATATTACTTATAAAAGTTATCCAATTTTGATTCCATATCAATGTTGCAGTGATGTACCAAATAAAGAAAATCTTCCAAAATTAAAGCCTTTGAAATTGAGCAAATTAAATGTTGATAATTTAAACATTGCTCAACATAAATTAAATCAATATTCTGACCAACTTGATCAAATTATTAATGAACCCTTTGTGAGGAAACATGTTTCATGGTTTACGATTCTCACAATTGTAATAATTGTCTTGTAATTTTACTTTACATATTTTGTAACTGCAAAAATAGACGTTCTGTGAAAATTGGAATTATGACATCAAGAAATGATCCACCTCCACCACCTCCAAGAACAGGAAGAACTCTTGCATCCCTTCGAAGATTGATACCTTCAAAAAGAAGACCAAGTATCCACTTGGATGAAAGAGAAGAAGAAAGTATAGAATTGAACTCCAATAAATCATTAGCTTGATGTGAAAGTTGCAGCACCGCATCAACTTTCTTTTCAAGGGGGGAGTTGTTATATCCGATTCCTGAATGAGCCCTTTGTCCCGGAATTGCGTCATACACTATAAACATTGCATCATCTACTACGCAGAAGATAGAGGATATTCCTCAGCACATTTGAAGGTCTTCGTGGAATAATAGAAACTACGCAGTATCCAGCCAGCATTCCCGAACCAATAAAGTCGAGGAGACCGGGTTCAAGTCGTTCAAGTCTTCCCAGTCTTCAAACCAAGTAGTTTAGTAGATTTGAATCAATACGAGTTTTAAACCATTATAATTTCACATGTAAAGTTCAATATTTCCATATTGTAATAAATGTGAATGAAGTCTGTTTTTAAAAAACTCAAACCAAAGAAGACTGATTTAACATATATATATAAACATGCACACACATATTGTACAAACATACATATTATACAAACATTTATGAATATATATAAAAGTTTACCCATAGAAACTTTTCGTCTCAATATAATCAAAAAAATTCATCTCTTGAATAAAATCCTGCAGAGGATATAAAGTTTTTAACTTTATTTTTGAAAGTATTTAAATTTGAACTTAATTTCAACTCAGCTGGAAGGCAATTGTATAATTTAGATCCCATATATATTGGCGACTTTTCGAAAAGTTTTGTTTTGTGTTTTTCTATTTTCAGCAAATTTCCTTTTCTTGTTGGATATTTATGCGACTGAGCATTAGTTTCCAAATTCATTTCATTTTTTTTATACAAACGATTAGGCTGTAAATAAAGATACTCGGAACAGTTAGAATTCTATATTTTATGAAATAAGGTTTGCAGGAGTCTGTTCTCTTCAGGTTGAATAGTAGGCGAATTATTCTTTTCTGGGCAATAAATACTCTTTTGATATCACTACTACCACCCCATAAAATTATATTATATATCAATATTGAATGGATCTTTGCATAATATACATCCAGGAGAGAATTGTTGAGTTTTTAAGTTTACTACCAACTCTAATGAGACCGTTTTCATCTAAAAACGGGTTCAATGATAAAATTTTGCTCTTTGGAGAAAGAGGTTTTAATTATCTCAATGATTTCAATTCTAGAAAAAACGAATGTTTTTGAATAAATCTGCAAATAACAGTTAATGATTGATCCAATTCGGCAATTGATAGATGGCCTCAGTTTTTACAAAGCGAAAGCAATAAGCCACAACCCTTTGAAATTTGGTGAAAGATGAAAACCTATTGAGAATATCAGTATCAAGATTTTGTGATATTAGTGTATGATCAACCGTTTTTAATTCTGGTATTTCACATAATATTAAAGAATTACCTTTAGGCCAAGCTTGTTTCTCCTCAGACATCCAAGGAGGTCCGACCCACCAAATCGAGCTTTCTTTCAATTGTTCTGAGTTCATACCACGAGAGATTATGTCAGCTGGATTTGCTTCACTAGTAACACAGTTCCATTGACTTTTATCAGAGAATTGTTGGATTTCCGTGATACGATTAGCAACAAATGTTTTGAGTAAATGAGGTTCAGTTGAAATCCAAAAAAGAACAATAGTAGAATCAGTCCAATAATGAATATGATTTGTATCGATATGAATAGCTTTCCAAATTTTCTGAGTCAACTGAATGAGGAGCAAGGCTGAGCAGAGTTCAAGTTTAGGCAGAGAAATGATTTTCAGTGGTGCGACCCGCGATTTGGCGCAAACTAAGTGACAGTGAATTCTTCCCATTTTATCTTTGGATCGGAGATAACAACAAACACCGTAAGTTTTTTCGGAGGCATCACCAAAACCATGCAACTCGATTGAAATTTTATTGGGACAAATAATATATCTGGGAATTTTAATAGCATTTAAATTTGGAATTTGACTGGAAAACTCAATCCAAGAATTATATAAATCAATTGGGAGACTTTCATCCCAATTTACACCTAACTTCCAAAGTTTTTGAACTATTAGTTTGGACTTGACTGTACACGGACCGACCTAGAGGGTCAAATATTTGAGCAACTCTTGAAAGAATTGTCCGTTTGGAAACGTGAGAAGAATGATTTGGAATTAAAGTGTATTGAAAAATATCATCGATTGAATTCCAATTTATACCAAGAGTTTTAATGGTTCTATCATCAGATATGAATTTTTGGGATGATAGAGATTTCATATTGGATATGTCTTCTAATAAATTTTCATTATTTGAAACAAATTTAGGAAGATTGAACCCGGCCGATCCTAGAATATGAATGATTTCTGCTATGATTCGTTTACCTTCTTCTATCGATTGAAGCAGGAAGTAATAATTCTGTAGGCATCAAGATATCTATCCTTATATTCTGAAGCTACTTGATGAAGAGATCTGATACAAATGAATGATGCACTCACAGTACCATAGGTAGCTGTATAATCTAAAATGATCAAGTTTCTCAGACGGATCAGTACGCCATACTATGCGTTATAAATCTCGCTGAGAATCTAGTATGTTTACCATACGATACATTTTTTCTATATCTTATGTAACTACGTATTCATGGGAACGAAATCTTGTGACAATAGTGAATAAGTCATCCTGAATTGTAGGACCGACTTTCAATACATCATTAAGAGATATTCCAGTAGAAGTTTTTGCAGAGCCGTCAAACACGACACACAATTTTGTAGTAGTTGAGAACACCATGATGTGGTAAATAATAAATGATATCTTGTGGATTATCATATGCAATATCAACCTTTGTCAAATGCCCGAGAGCTCCGTACTCGGACATGAATGAAATATAATGTTGTTTGAAATCTGTATTTGTATTGAATTTCTTTTCCACTAAGTAAAATCTCTTGAGTGCCATTTCGAATGAGTAACCAAGCTGACTCATATTTTCCTTGAACGGCAATTGACAACAAATTTTCCTGATTTATCGCGAGTTATAGTTTTCACAAAATGCGATTCACATTCTGCTTCCTCTTGGGAATATTTAGCCAAACTTTTCAAGCTTCCAAAAGCGCTCAAGTAGTTCGTGAATATCTTCTTCATTTATTACGAGTTGACAAAAACCATTTTGACTATTCGAATGATAGAATGGCAAAGGTCCTGATAAGATTCAACATAGTTTTGTTTTCTGTAACACTGTATGATTATTAATTAGATTAATTCGACCTACACATATTAACTCCCAAAAAATAGAAGCTCCAATCAACATATCAATTGGACCAGTTTTATTGAAATCATTGTCTGCTAAGGTGATATTCTTTGGAATTTTTAAATGAGTCGCATCGAAAGAACGCGCGGGCAAATCTTTCGTTATTTTATTTGTAATCAAAAATGGTATGTCCAGACCAATATATGAATTGTTTGTTGATTTTATAGTAGCAACTGTTTTATGTAGCACAGATGTTAGGTTTGATCCAAAACCTGCTATTGAATGGGTGACATTGTACACAGATAATTGTAAAATATCAAAAAGATGCTGAATAATGAAATTTGATTGAGAGCAATTGTCAAGAATAGCTCGACATTTGTGAGATTTGCCAAACTTATCAATGATGAAAACATTTGCCGCTAAGAGTATAATAATATATGGTTCCAAACTAACATCTGATGGTGTACATGAAGCAAGGGTTGATTGAGATACGTGAGATATTGTTTCTGAGTGATTTTCGTCTGTTTTGTCATTTGTATCATATATCAATAGATTTTTATTCAAATCAGTTTGACTTTGTTCCTTTTCAAAATACAATAAAGTGTTATGCTTATTTGAACATTTTTCACACACAAAGTGATTTCTACAAACTTTTGAATTATGGCCTTTACGCAAACAATTGGTACAGGCTCTGTCTTCTAATTTCTGCTAGACGCTCTTGAGGATTTAATTTCAAAAAGTTACTGCATGAGAAGATATGGTGATCTTTTTTACAGAGAATACAAGATGACGCTGTAATAGCAACATATGTTGATATTGAATGATTTTCTGTCGTTTTTGAGTATTTTTGTGTGGAATGAGAACCTTTGATATTTGAATATAAACCTTCTAATAATTGACATCTCTGATTCATAAAAGTTGTGATTTCTTTGAACGTGGGCAATTCTGTTTTGAGCTTTAAAAAATATTCCTCCCACTCCCTTTTCGTAATGGGATCTAATTTTGATGTTACAAGATATATAATGATAGTATCCCATCAATTAACTGGTAAGGCTAGGGATTCCAGATTCCTGATTTACAGTGTCAATAATATTTCGCAAATGAGTATGTGATTCTTTTTGAATGCTTTGTAAATCAAATAAAGCTTTGAGGTGTGTTTGAATTATATCACGATTATTTTGATATCGCTCACATATGATGTCCCATGCTTTGTCATAATTAGCCTCAGATACCTCCAAAGCTACCAAAATGTTAGCCGCCCCACCTTGGAGACATGATTTCAAATACCAGAACTTCTGAACTTTACTGATTGAATCGCAATTATATATCATAGCTTTGAACGTATCTGGAAACTGTAGCCATTTATCATATGATCCGTGAAACTCCGGTAAGTTTAACTTTGGTAAATTTGTTTGAGTATTTTGGATATTTGCATTAGGTGTATTGTTTGAAATTGCTGAAGGACAGTTCGAAGGCACTGTGCTAGCTGATGAAAACTTTTTTATCAAATCTTTCGTTCGAGAAATTGATTCGAAATAAATGGTTTCAAAGTTCTAACTCTGACTGAACTATATCAAATTCACTCCAAAGGAGCTCGGCTTTTTCTAATCGAATGCATAATTCACTGAGTTTTGAAGCGTTTGTCAAATCTGACAAAAACGTTGAAAATCGTGTCAGCTGAGCTTTAATTGTATCTCTTTTTTGATTCAATGCCTTCATTTCTTCAGACATTATCTATTCACACATATGAGAACCTGAACAATGTGAAACAAACAAATTAAACAAATTGAGGAGGATAAATAGTAAGGATAGAATGGGAAACGAGCTCTACCTCAATACCCTGGTCACTGAAAGTAGGTACTGTCTCGTAACTTCGTCTCTCTTTATTGGTTTGCAAAACTGAATGAATCCAATGAATGCTTCCTTATTCAAGTTTGTTCGGACGAAAGTGATGAATAAGCTGCGAAGGACCTGAATGTATCTTGTAGAATCTTGATATGTGCTGCTATTTTTGCTGATTATATCCGGCTCGAAAGGACCATGTTCGATGTCGTGAGACTTTTCACGGCGCTTACTGGTAATGAATGATTTGAAGAATGATTGAATTGAGATTGATTTTTATATATCTACTTTCCTTGTTTACAGAAACAAAATTATATTTATAATATATATAATATAATATAATATATTTGTTTTTTTTTAGTTGTCAAAAGTGACTTTCTGAATAACCATTCAAATACAGGGTAATTGAATTTACACAAAAATGATAAATAATAGAACATGAATAGAACATTGGCCATAATTTTTGTTGTAATAATAATAGTAGTAAGTTAATTAAAAAATATGACTATTGATTTATTATCGGGTGCATTTTAAAAGTGAGCTAGGGCTAAAAAAAATGATACATGCGAATATGTTGATTTCAATTTGGAGAGAGATTTGATGTACAAGATAATTAAAGATTCATATTTCGGTTAGTTGGTTAGAAACAGGCATTCTAACACTAAAGCGATCCTTTTATGTGTATGAGGGGGTGGCAATTTTTTTTTTGTTTTGATATAATTTTTGTTCATATGTATGAGTGTATGAATTCTTACTGCTGGTTTCTTTAACAAATTTTTATAATTTACGGATTTTTATATTTTTACACATTTTTTTTTGCTTTGGTGAATAAAGCTGGTTGGTGGAACTTTGCTTCTTACTATTACTTACCTCTTCATCCCCTCATATAAAGTCCTCGCATTTGTGAAGCTGGGGCCCGATAGTTTCGGGTTCAATTTTCCAGTTCCTAGGTCTACCTGCACTAAGCGCATAATCTTATCCACTGTGGCTCGCTGTTACGACCCTATAGGTTTGGTGGCACCATTTGTTTTGTAATTGAAACTTATGATTAAAGAGCTCTGGAAAATCAAATTAGGCTAGGATGATGATGTTCCCGTGGAAATTTCCCAGAAATGGTCAAAGTTGAAGGAGGAATGGCCGAAGCTCGGGAAGAGTTAGTATATGCGTTATTTAGGAACTGTCAAAACAGCTTTAGTTATTGTACGTTGGTTGCTTCTGCAGATGCTTCTATGGATGGATATTCTGTGGTATATGTGCGTACAGAAAAGAGGATATAGTTGTCAATTCCAAGGTTGGAATTAGTCGCCGCTCTCCTGTTATCTAGGTTGGTAAGATATATTTCGGATGTGTTTAGCAAGAAGATTTGTATTTCCAGGATAGTTGCATTTTCGGATTCGACGACAGTTATTCAGGGGTTGAAATATGCCTTTTTGAAAGAAATTATTGTCGCCAACAGGATTTCACAGATTAACATTTTGGGTCGGATGTACAACTTTGAGAATTGGGAACAAAAATTTCGAATCGTTTGCCTGTGCACTTACTATCGATATGTGCTTGGGTTCACCAACGTCGCCAAACCGCTGACCAGAGGGGCAAACAAAGTTCCAGTGGTCTGAAGAATGCCAAGACTCGTTCGGAAGCTGAAAGGAGCACCAATTCTGAGCTATCCCCTTCCGGGTGGGAAATTCATTTTGGACACGGACGCCAGCAACGTGGGGCTTGGAGCTGTTCTGTCTCTGGTCCAAGAAGGACAAGAGAAGGTTATCGGTTACTTCAGCAAGACCCTCAGTAAACCGAAGCGGGCTGTTGTCAAAGGAGTTGAAAATTTCTACAAGTACGTGTATGGGAGAAAGTTCCTGCTGAGAACTGACCATGCAGCTCTAAAATGGCTCCTATAGTTCAAGAATCTCGAGGGTCAAGTGGCACGTTGGATCGAGAGGCTCCAATAATTCGACTTTGAGCGGGGACCAGCCATAAGAATGCGGATGCCCTATCGCGAAGACCATGCCCAGACGACTGTTCGCAATGCCGACGAGCAGAGGAGGAGTCGACACTCTGTAGAACTACGGCAGTGGATGACAACTGGAATGACAACAAGATCCAGAAAGACCAAGAGAAAGATCCAGATCTTGGTTTAGTCATCGGCTGGAAGAAAAGCAACCGAAGACCGTCGTGGCAGGAGATAGCCAATTATTCACCCATCATTAAGTCTTATTGGTCTCAATAGAACTCCCTTACCCTCGACAATGGAGTCCTAAAATGTGAGTTGGAGTCTGAGGATGGTGAAGAAGACAGACGTCAGATAGTAGTTCCCAGGAATAGAAGACAGGTAGTGCTCCGAGAAATTCATGATGGGACCAGCGGAGAACATCTGGGAGTGACAAAGACCCTCCAGAAACTGAGGAATTGGTTTGTCAGATGCTGAACATCCGTAAAACGAGAACCACGGCTCGACATCCACAGTCCGATGGAATGGTGGAGCGGATGAATAAGACGATAAACCGCCATCTGTCCAAGGTAGTCTCTGACCACCAGAAATATTGGGACCAGTACCTTCGTCTCTTCCTGATGACCTATCGTTCCACAGTTCATGAGTCAACCGGCCAAACCCCTGCTAGTGTTATTATGCGACTTTCTTGTGACCTGAAGTTTGGGACACCATCAGGACAAGACACTGCGGGAAATGACTACGTCAGCAAACTACGACAGAGGATGGACGACATTCATGAACGAGTCCGTTTGAACATCCAGAGTGCCAGTGACAGGATGAAGGAGACCTACGACATCAAGGCCCATGCTGGCGGATATCTGATATGTGACCTTGTCTGTTTGTACAACCCTAAACGTCATCGTGGACTATCACCGAAACTTCGGAACTCGTGGGAAGGTCCATATAAGATCATGAAAAGGATAAAAGACCTTATCTATCGAATACATAAGTCACCACGAGAAAAACCTAGGGTAGTCCACTTCAATAGGTTGTCCCCTTACGCCGAAAACCACGACCAAGTCCGCACCGTCACCGTCAACATGGAGTAAGCCGAGAGGAGCCACGAGACCTTTTCAAGGTGCCTGCCGACTACGCGTTAGCTCACTGAATGGCAGAAGATCTCCAAATGTCCAGAGGCATAGCCGTATTATTCTCCAAGAAGTTCGGTTGACTCCAGGAACAGCAGGAACAGAACCCGGAAGTTGGAGGGGTGCTACAGCTGAGGAAGGGTCAGAGAAACATCTACTATCTGGTTACCAAGAAACAATTCCGAGATAAACCGTCTTTTGAAGATGTCTGGAAGAGTCTCACCAGATTAAGAGACATGATGTTGGACCAGAATCTTGTGGACCTGGCAAATCCCAAAATTGGCCTGTGGGATTTATGGGCTGGACTGGAGAGTTATAAGGAGCATGTTGGAGACAATATTTAGATCCAGCGGCGTCAAGATTCTGGTGTGCTGCAACCATTTTCCTCGACCAACTTGAAGACTGTGGAGTGCTACTCCCATCGAACGTCCAGGTGCAGATATGGAGAATATTGCAGATATATCCACACTCAGAATGACATTTCAGGATGAAAGGTCTTTGAGAAGGGGGTAATGGAACGATTTCGAGACCAGCCTCGAGATCGGCCCTGATCATCTCATTACGCATTCACCTCAATAAGTATGCACCCCACGAAAATTTTCCTAAGGTCACAAACACATGAATCACGTGAAAGAAACGCGAACTTTCTGACCGAAGTATCTAGGGACATCTAAGAAGTCGCCGGATAGACTCGATTGATCGAGAACTGTAAAGGCTAGTATAAAAGCAGCTGGACAGCAGAAGGCAGAGTAGTCATAGTAGTCACAGAGAGTTGTAAATTCATTTCGAGAGTTCGCAGATAGATAGCCACAGTAGAAATAAATTGAAATAATTAGTGAATTCTATGTTTTAGTCAAATATTTGTTTTAAGTAGTGTTTTAAATAATTAAAAAACTTAGTTTAGTGCATTTTTACTACAATATGGAAATGAAGATATTCTTCCATCAACTCTGAGAATTTTATTACTGTCTAAGAATGGATTCAATTTCATGAGTTAAGAATCTTTGCTAAGTTGCTTACCATTATCGAGTAAATTGATTTCGTTCTCAAACGACTCCTATTGAGACAACCGAATTAATATCATGCAAGCGTTGTCGATTTCCTTATGGGTTAAAGGATCTATGTTTCGATTTCCCTCTCTGCTAAAACAATTTTGTTTGAATCGAAGACAATAATCTATTACTCTTTCAAGTTTAGATAAATGTGAGAACTCTTCGAAGAAATTGATTTTTTGAATAGATGCTTTGTTAACCAAAGTGACCTTTTTCAGTTCGGGTAATGGTTCCTTACATTCTATCAGTGATGGCCATTCATTTTCTTCAAACTGAAGGCAAGATGGGCCGTTCCAATAAATATCAGTTGTCTTCAGCAGACTAGCATTGACACCACGTGAAACAAAATCTGCTGGATAGTCCTTCGTTGGGACATGTTGCCAGTCTTCGATGTGTGAAAACTGTTGATTTAAAGAAACTTGATTCGCAACAAAGACTTGTAGTGAATTTGGGATAGTGTTAATCCATCCAAGAACAATACTTCAATCGGTCCAATAAAATATATTGTCGATTTGCATTTTGAATGCCAAACAATCTTTTTTCGCTATTCTACACATTAATAGAGTGGCTATCAACCTTACATCAATCAATGAATGAAACTTTCGTTTTTTTTATTTTTTTATTTCAAATAATTGCATATACCATATGCCTGGGTTGAGGCATCCGAAAAGGCATGGATTTCGATAAAAATTGAATCACGACAAACTACCTGTGTAGAAATGCAAAGGTAGTGAATCATCCCAATCGATTTTTTCTAACCAAATGTCTCTCAGGATGATTTTATCTATGACGATGGTAGGACTAAAAAGTCCCATCGGGGCAAATATTTGAGAGCTTTCTGATAATACAACTCGTTTGGTTATGCGTTTATTGAAATCTGAACTGATTTTGTAAAGGAAACAATCTGCACTTGAATTCCAAATCATACCTAACGTTCGTGCATTTTCGTTAATGCCCAAATCAATCAAATTTGTTTTGTTATGTGATTTTATATTCTCAGGTACCTCTGAACTATTGGAAATGAATTTCCAATTTCCAATTTACAGAAGTAAAACCTTTGAAACGTCAATTGCAATACGAGTCGTTTCTTCAATGGTAGAAGCGCCACTGAGCATATCATCTACATAAAACTGTTTTTTTATGACATCTGATATGAGAGGATCATCGCAATCTAGTATAAACAACGAATGGCTAAGAAGGCTGTTGATGTACCAAAAGTAATAGCGGTAATTCGTAGGTGTCTAAGAGATCGTATAAAAGATTATTTGTAGTCATCTCTGTTCAGAAGTGACGAGGCACATCCTGTACATTTTTTCGACATCTGCTGCTAGAACATAATTGTGTTTGCGATATAGTAACAAAATTGAAAATAAATCTGATTGAATTGTAGGCCCCACACTCTGAAGGCCGTTGAAAGAGTAACCACTGCTAGAAGGACAAGACACATCAAAGACCACTCTGAGTTTTGTTGAAATTATACTTTCCTTCAAAACACCGTGGTGCGGCATAAAATATGAATACTTGACCAAACTTGGGTTATCTATCTGTATAAATTCATCGATTTCCCAAAATTGTGCTACTTGCTGTTCTAAAGAATCAAATTTTGAAATATTAAAATGAATGGAATTAGAGATATAACCCTGTATGGGACCGCCAACCACACACCCTAACCTTGATTTCTGTAGTGTGGGTCCGTATTTGGAAAGGTTCATTTGACCGGTACATAGAATATCATAAAAACAGTCTGACCCAATCAGAATATCCACCCTGTCGGGTATGTGAAAATTTGGATCAGCTTCAGCTAGCTTTATGTCATGAGGTATGTCTGAAGATTTCCGGTCAATTGCAAAATTGGGTAACGTACCTGTGATTTTGGCAAACACCAAACAGTTCAATTTCAATAAGAAGTTACTTGTTAGTGAATGGATGGTGACTGAACATTTATATCTTACCTCGGAATACGTTCCATTCAGCCCGCTTATAGCTAAACGAGTTGGAATTTGATCAAGATCTAATAATTCAGATAAATTTGTTGTTATGAAGCTAGTTTGTGATCCCACATCTAAAAGCCCCCGTACTAAATATTTTCTGTTGTGCTTATCTACCACCCGCACCAAAACAGTAGAGAGCAAAATCTGATCATAGTTTGAGATGTTTTGTGAAATCAATACTACGTTTTGAGTTTCGGTTGTATTATTTTCCACCCGAATTTCTTGTTCCGGTTTGGAGTTACCCTTATCGATATGTAACAGTATGTGATGGCGATGTTTGCACACTCGACATGAACCTGAAAGGCACTCTTTGACTAAATGTCCCGGTTTAACACAAGCCTTTGCGTTTGACTTGTTCTATTCGATTATTAACACTAATTTTTTTTTAATTCCGGACATCTTGGAGTAACAAATGAATTGCACTTAGTTGGCTTCATTTCTAACTCAGATTTATGATTATTTGAAAAGCTATTGGATTTCCTGTTGTTGTCTTTGGATTGCAGATTATTAGCTCGCATTTTCAAGAAATCCAATAAGTTTTGCAGAGTGGGGCGTTCAAACGAAACTGTAGCTTCATCCCATTTGTCTATTGTGTCTTCGTCGAGTTCAATTATGACGAAAAATTTCAGCAGACTTCCCCATTGTTCAACCGGCTCACCAAAATTTTTTAAAGCCTTTGAGCGGTTTAATACAATAATTATGATTTTTCTAAGAGCAGTTGACTATTCGTGAGTGACCTGTTCTAAATTATAAATTGCCTTTATATGCGTATCTATCAAAAGGCCCTCATCGTTGAACCGTTCGCATGACTTCCAAGCATCCTGATAGTAGAAAATTCAAAATTTTCGAAAGTTTCCCTAAGTTTTGACCCTACTGCTGACATCAAGTAGTGGAACTTCTGAATATCGCTGATATCTACCCTGGTATGAGTTAGCGAATGGAACGTGTCTCTTAAACCGATCCATTGATTAGTATCTCCGTCAAATTTGGGTAAATCGGTGTCTGTAATATTTTTGGTGGGATAACTAAGTTCTAATCCACCGATGAATTTTTTGAAAATCGTTAGTTTGGATTTTACTGAACCACGTTTCCTGGTGGAATTAAAAATCTCAAATATTTGTCAAATATATCAAATTATGAATGAATGAAAGCAGTCGACGAGTATGCAATATCCTTACGCTCAATATACAGATCGGAAATATTCTCAACTCGCTTGAGGATCGGAAAGGAAAGGACTCACTTTTAGATGCGCTTCGCTGCCCTCAATAAAATCGTCTGCTTCGAATTCTGGGTAGGAGATAATCCGGTTTCGACTGGACATAGTAACGCATTCAAATAAAATAAAACGAATAACAATGTCCAAATATAACCACAGAGTGTTTCTTCTCGTTTCGTATAAGTAATTTCCAACAATCAATAGTTAGTACGCTTTTTGAACTCCTGAGGATGCCAAATTTGTTGGCGACACGCGCGTCGAGTGATATTGACGTTGTTTTGGTGTTTTTTGAACAATTTTGTTGATTTCTACGGAAAAATCTCCTTTTAACTCACCCGACAATATTATTCAAATTACATTTGAATTGAGTGGACTCGACAGTGTTTGAGAATTTTTGAGGTGTTCCTGGAATATGTTTCTGATTTGTTTTGTAATAATCTGCCTGTTTTCTGGTATTTGCATCTTATATGTACATTAACCATGTATATGTATATGTTTCCCGTGCGTAGTAATGTCTGCATTTATTTAATACCGAGACATTGGCATCAAAAGTATAAATACTGAATGTGCGTTTCAATTGTTCGGCTGCTCGTGAAACTGAGAAAACTCATAAAACCTCTGGACGTTAAAACAAATATATATATATATATATATATATATAAATATATATATAAATAAATATAAAATAAAAGTTTACCAAATCCCCACTAATTTTTAGAGTGTGTAGATGGAATGGGTTCTCTTGACAGAGGTATCGCTAGAGAGGTGTTAGTTAAAACATAATTCATGCTAGAACTGGTAAACTCCTGGGGTTCTATTTTCAAATCGATCAGTTTTAGTTGGCATGCAAATAAGAGACAGATATACCTACATATTTCGTGTGTATTGGTATGAAACAGATAATCTGATTCGCATAAGCAACGGTTCAAAAATAGCACCCCTGGCCTTAAGCATAGACCGAACCGGAAAATATCTCTTCATGTACAAATCCGGAAAACCTACGCACCCCAGGTGGTCGGTGTGCACTCCGAGCGAGCATTAAACGTCGGGATTAGAATCTATGCAACTAACATAACACTGCAGTACCTAAAATTAGACTTTCCACAAAAAAAAATACCCCTTGTCGTTCGATCTTCAAATAATTTATTTTAAATATCACGACGTTTCGCTAACACAGTAGATTTTCAAGTTTTGACTAACGAATCGTTCCCGTGTATTTTTATACAACTTAAAGTCATCGTGACAATATGAATATGAGAACAAAAAAGTATTTTACCATTCACTACACAAGTTCTTCAATTCCTATAATTCCTAGATGCAGTAGATGCACATTTCGATAACCATGTTATCATCATCAGTAGGATTTAACTATTTACTTTTTTGTTCTCATTGAGTGACATCACAGGCGTCCAATACCTTATTTTCTAATGAACATATCAAAATTTAATGTTAAACGTACCTACTCACTTTTGAAAAAAATTCCATTTTTTTTTCTGCAGATTGGGATACAGAAATAGAACGCTCCAATGAGGTTTTGAACACAGGAGGCACAGGTGGTTTTTTGGGTTTCTCTCTTCTCAAACAATGGTTACCCACAATCGAACCTTGTCTGAAAAATATACTTGTTGAATATATCAAAATTCAGTTCACAACTCACAGTGGGCCATTTCTTCTAGCAGAATCAATCTTATCAACGAGGGAAATTATACTGAAGTCAATATTTTTGTTCTTCTGTATACTAAATATCAGCTCATCGTCCACTTTCTCAAATAAATCTCTTTTAACTTCTAGATTAGAATCCTCCACTATAAAAATTCCATTCCGTTTGTAGTTTTTAAGAAATCCCTTCATAACATATGTGACTGTCATTCCATGAGATTTGGTTTTACATTTATTTTCTACATACTGCTTTACCAGGTTTTGTGAAGTTTGTATTGATATATTAAGAGTCAATGCCAAATAGGGTATAGTAACCTGCAAACAAAGAAATTTATAATTGTTGTTACAATTTTTTTTTCCTTCAATGTAAACTCTACCTAAACCCGGGGTGGTACTGTAGGTTTTCCGAGTTTTCCCCCCGGAGCGCCACGGCAAATAATAATAATAGCCGTCCTCTACCCGCGCAGTATTATTATTATTATAACCAAGAACCTGACGCAAACATTCTGAAATAAGTATCAAATATCTAACACAACGCTGATAAAACTGAAACGCAAATTTAAAAAAATTATTCACCTCGTAAACTACACTTGAAGTGCTGTGCAGTGCACTCATTAAATTTGGTTGGAGTATGTGCTGCGGAGAACTGAACTGGAGCAATCTCATCCTTCAGATTTTTACAGTCACTACCCAACTTTTTTTGGCGTCAACTCATCGCTGGGCAATTATGCTCAATCATCTTGAAACGGGGTCGAATGTAAGCAATACTCATAGTTAATTCTGAAAAGAGAATCTAACACAAGATGGTGTGCAAGGGACTATGAGGCAGAGGCTTTGTTAGGTCATAAGAGTTTCCAGAAAGCTTGCAATCTATCGCGCTATGTTTAGAGACCTTTGAGACTGAGTTTCTAGAAGAAATGGTGTAGTTCAAGTACTTCATCTTACGATAATGAAAATCAAATGATTTTTTATATTTTGGTAAAGTGGCACATTAAATTTTCCCGAATGTAATAATAGCAATGCAAGTATATAAGATACTGATGACTACAAACGCTACGGATGATCGTCACTTTTCGAAATTTGAACAAATCAAAAATTGTCGTCGTTCATCAATGTCTCAACTGTTTGAATTAATTAGCGATAATGGCAAATGAAAATGAAGTATTGAAAAAGGTTAACTTTCAAGATGTTTTAAACGATTTTGTATCTTAAAAAGTTAGAAGAGTTAATAATGAAACAAATTGTACCGCACAAAACGATTTAATGAAAAATAACGCATATTATCCTTTCATTTGTTTCAATTATTTTTACCGAATAGGGATTCTTCTCTGGGAGGACTGGGGCCTTTTTTCAAATACTTATATCTGTAAACATCAAACGAATATAGTGAGGAGTTCGAAAGGATCGAAATGAAAGGTACTTTCTAGGGATCTTTCAGAAGATACGAAGGTTTATTCTATTCTTGTTCTTGGATTGTGAAATTCACAAAATCGTTTTGTCTTAAGTAGATAAAACTTAATATACGTTTCCTCATTTTTTATTCTAGTATGATTATGCTGTTTTCTACAGAGCATTTTATCCCATACCTATGTTTTTTTTTGGTGGTATTATTGCAAACGGATTTTATAAATTAAACCACAAATAATGAAGAAAATAAACGGTTGATAGGAATAATCAACATCAAATATCTTGAAAATGTCGATCATATCGGGCAGGATTCTGCTACTTGATACAGAAAGCACTTGCGGCTGTCTCTCGGATTCTAGGGAGAACGTTGCAAAGATATCTGTCAGATTTAATTCAACGTCCGTCGTGGTATAAGCCTGGGAACTAGTTGTTTTCTGTTGGATATCTGCCTAAATTACGGAGAGAATAAGGGGGATCAATCAAAAATCTTATTGTGAATTCAAATTGAAAGTGGTTACATCATAAATTTTATTACTATCATGGAATTTTGAAATTCCCGCCTTCAATTATTTTCTTTATGTAGATGGCAACTATAGGGTCGCATCCATAAACTAATAAGATCAATTGAAATTTCCATGTAGGAATTTGTGGAAACGAAAAAGCAGATCAATCCGCCAAAGAAGCTTCATAACAAAACATATCGATAGAAAACGAACAAGTTGAAAATGATCTCAAAAGAAGAATGAAAAGAATTATCACAGATAAATTGCGTAATCAATGGAACAGATCAAACACGAAGCTTCGTAATGTTCACCCCTCTATCGATGCATTTGAAATGCCCACAATGAGCAGAAAAGATAAAACAGTCATCCATAGACTGAGAATCGGACACACGCGAATAACACATGGATACCTAAGGAGCGCTAGAACCCTCCAATCTGCCAACATTGCGACACTCACCTCACTGTCAGTCATATTCTGCTAGAACTTACACGTCAGAAACCAACATAACCTGAAGGAATCGTTGAAGGAAGTACTAAGCTCCACAAGTGAGTTCAGTGCACTTCTCAAATTCCTCAAAGACAGTAAACTACGATATATCACATAACTTAAGTACCTACCTACTGTTAAAAACATCACTTGTATTCTTCTGTTGAATTATCCATAGTTATATTGTATTTCAAAGAGGTATCTCATATAATGTAATAACTGACTTGTGTCAATGACCAATGAGCAGTCGAGACACGTTAATTTGAATAAAAAATTTAAAAAATAAAAAAAAAAATACCAATACAAACCAGACCGCCAATTGAAATAAACCGAAGATTCCAAAGTGCAGGAAGAGGCAGGTAGGTGAAAATAATTAACGGGGACACAATAAGAGTTTTGTGACCACGATAGATAGTTTATTGGACTATTCTATTTCTTTGTTTCAATATATATTGTTATATAGGGTGGCAAAATTGTTTAAAAGCCGCACATGCGCATCCTTTCCATGACAGGAAAGAGCTTTATGAGCTCTCTTTTGGTTTCCAGCTCCCAAGCAGTAGACACGTTCGATCGTTAGAAGTGTGTTGTATAGTACTAATTAGTAATGAAGGTGGAGTTCTATCCCCGCTTCTGTGGAATCTGATCGCGGACTCGCTGCTGGTAACATTAAACGAAGCAGGACATCGAGCCCTTGGCTATGCTGACGATATCGTAGTCTTAGCACAGGAAAAATGTAACACAACGGTTAGAGATCGTATGCAGGAGGCTCTCAACCTTGTCACGAGATGGACGGATTTGGAGGGGCTCAACATCAATCCTAACAAGGCAACCATAGTAGCATTTACCCGAAGATGAAAAACAGAGGGCCTAGGCCATACGACTTCGAGCGGAGGATATACAGATAAAGAGGGAAGTCAAGTATATTGGATCAATACTAGACTCCAAGCTGACCTGGAACCAGCATATAGAAAAAATAATCAAAAAAGATGACTTCGCTAGTGATAGCCAGACGCACTTTTGGAAAAAAATGGGGACCACGTATGCTGCACTGGTTGTATAGCACGGTATTCATGCCCTCCATTACATATGTTTCTTTGGTGTGGTGGCCCAAGACACAACAGAGAGGAGCCGCAACATGACTGAGCAAGGTGCAAAGACTTGCTTGTCTTGGAATCACAGGGGCCATCAAATCAACACCAACTGCAGCGATGGAGACAGTCCTGTGACTGCCACCTCTCCACTTTGTGGTTCAGGGCGAAGCAAGACTTGGTGCCTCCAGACTGCAGATCGCACCCAACCTGAATGTTGGAACGGGACAGAGAATCGTTAGAATTGTGATCGGGGACGCGCTAGGAACGAGAACGGACCACATCCCGAAACGGTACTCCTTCAACAACCAGTTAAGAGTGCTGGTGCCAAACATGACTGAATGGAACGGCTCACAGCTCAAGGACATTCTACAGGGGAAAATCTGGTACACAGATGGATCCAAGACTGAGAATGGAGCGAGCTCAGGAGTGTTCTTCAGGAATCCGAGTATTGGCATCAGCTACTCACTGGGCACCCATACCTCTGTCTTTCAAGCAGAAGTGTACGCCATCCTTCAATGCGCGGAGGAAAATAACGCGCATATCAACATCCTATCAGACAGTCAAGCGACACTGAAGGCCTTGTCTAGTGAAGAATCTGGAAGTAGAGTCTATGTTCAGGATAGTTTTCTTTACCTACTCTCTTGAGTATTTCTCTTGAGCACCTCAAAAAAATGCCAAACTATACAGTTCCCACCCAATACGGAACTTGTACATTAAAACATAGCGGTGCCTTGGTTCGCGGACCTGCTGGCCCCATTGATAAATCGTGGAGTTGGCAGGTTTGCGAATTGAGACATCGATAGGTAAGATACAATAATTGGCTAATAAGCCTAAGTGTCACCGGAGGCAATAGCCGACCGGACCTACACAGAGGTGGGGGTTTTAGTGATTATGCCTACTAAGGAGACCCTCGCAGTATTTATTGAGTCTGGAGACTCAATATTTCTCTATAAAAAAGTTCCTCCACCTCCCCCAAAAAAAATAAAAAATTAGTAATGACAGGAATGAACGATTGAATGGACGTTTGTGTATCACTCTCCAGTATAGTGTGAAGAACCGATACGGTGAAAAGACAAAAAATAACATATATTACACAACGCCATGTAACAACTAGGGTAATTCATAAGCATAGTTGAAACATTATTCAAGGGTATACCGGGTGACCACTAGGTGAGGTACGTTCCCCAATTTTTCTATAGTTTCAAAGATACAGGTTTCAAATTTGGTACGTCGATTTATTACTCAAATACGCATATTTCTACTCCGTTAGCAAAAATGCACCACTTCCGGTTTAACCGGAAGTGACCCCAAACTTTTTTTTTCAAATGACACCCTGTACATACAGCTGAAAATTGAGCTTCTCATGTAATTGCGGCAACCATATTTTCCAACAATTATCAAATCTTTCCCCAAAACGGAGTAGTGCCCATAAAGAAATGCTCACAACTGCCATTTCTCAAATGGCAATATACTCTTTTCCTTAGATCAAGAAATAAACTCTAGATAGGCCCGATGCTATGTGAACACCATACTCAATGAAGCTAAGAGAAATGTGTTTATTTACATTCACTTCTAGTCTCTGTTGTTTGCAAACATCTACCCTCTCTTGTCAAATTGATAAATAAAAAATCTGAGCTTGGTAAGTATTAAGCAATGCGTAATTTTATATTCCGGTGAATTATTCTAAACGTGCTAGGGAAATATTTTTTTCCAAAAAGGTGGAAAGAAATCTTCTCTTAGAAGATATATGTCATTTGCAACTGATAAAATAGTAGGCGGTTACCAGAATTATCTCACTCTTGGCAACACCGCTTGTTGCATCGGTTGCCATTGTGTTGACGTATTTTCTTGTGTTGATTAGAAATTTTCTTTGGGTTTCCAACAGTTTTCGTGGTTTGTTGACGTGTATAATAACTTTTAATAGTAGTGCAGTGGTTTAGCGAAATACAATGTCGAAATACTGCTTTGTTTACAAATCAAACGATAGTCAACAAACATACCACAGGTGAGCTAACAGTGGCGTGTCGGACGTAGAATGTAAACGTATTCTTCAAATATAATGTTGAAATGGAATAGGTACTAACAATGAATAATTCATTTTTACAGAAGTTTCCTACTGACGAGAAGAAGTTGCAAATATGGTGTGATGTTCTCAAATTGTTTCCTTTGAGCTTGAAGAAATATTGTTATATACCTATGTTCTGCTCATTTTCCCACCAGTCAAATCATTTAAAAGCCGTAGGGAACAACACATTTGCCATTCCTCATGTACAAGCAGTTGAGAGGTGATTTAGAGAAGAGTTAAATAGAGAGTTATTATTCCACCCCAAAGATTATTTTTGGGCCTGAGTAAACTGGTAACATGGCAAAGACAGAGACAAGCTGAATCATATGCTTTTTCCAACACAGTATTCACGAAATCAAATGAAAAATGTTTTAATAGTTTATTTGGTATAAATTAATGCTTGTTTTTCCTTACTTACGTAAAGTGATAATTGTTAACTGATACTTTTTATTTAATAATTGTTACTTGATGCTGCGTGAATCCACTCTATATCTGAAAAATTAAGCAACTCCAGAAACTCCAGAAAGTGTGAGAGGGTAAGAAATTAATTCCCCTCAAAAAGTTACTTTATCAAATTTGCTTGCAAAGAAAAATTATTCAGTTATCGTCAACTTATTGTAGTTAGGTATTTCTTATTTGCCTCAAAGGAATAAGGTGAACATTTTATGATGAAAACTTGTCAATTAAATATTTCTCAGAAAGATAAATTGCTCAAGAAAGTTTTTGTTTCAGTTCAAACCTGATATGTAGATAGTTAATGAATTTCACCAAATAGTTCTCATGAAAGGAATAATTCCAAGGATATGAAATACCATGAAGAGTGTAGGTGTAAAGTGAGTTGGCCTGTTCCGTTAGGATTCATTGTAGATCAAGAGTGCTACATAAAAACATATATCGGAATAAAAATACTTGAATTCTTGAAACACGTGAACTCAAATATGGAATCACAGCCACATATGAAAAAATATTGAAATCCAAAGTTACAACAGGAAATTTGTGAATTTTAATCGAGTAATGATGCAATGTATAGTAGTAATAATAATAATAATAATACTCCCTCATAAACAGTCGTTGAGTGTACCCAAAGGCATAGCCTGTGCGGGTAGAGGACGGATATTATTATTATATGCCGTGGCGCTCCGGGGCGACTTACCGTTTTTTTTTTGGTGGCGTATTCACTTTTCAGCTGTACGAAAACCCGGAGAACCACCACCTCGGGTGGTCGGTGTGCGCTCCAAGCTAGCACCAGACGAGATTGGCATCTAGACAACTCACAATACACTTGCTTTTCAACAAGGCAAGCGGTCGCCTATCGACCCGATATAAAGTAGATGAGAAAAATTCTCTTGTACCTACATCGGGCTCGAACCGACTATCGCTACGCTGAAGTTTCGAACGGCTTGTGCATTAGACCGCTGATCCACCGACTACTCAATAAATAGTAAATCAATATATTTTTTCTCAAATGTTTGTATCAGTATAGTTTTTCATTGGTGCATATACAGGGAAAAACGCAAACTTTTTTGATTCATGATGAAAATTGGCATATGAAATTACAGTTTTAGTAATTTTTCGTCAGAAATGATATCATCGCATTATTTTACATGTTATGTTGTTGTGGCTGTGATTCAGTTTTGAGGCAGATACATGTTTTTCCCTTTATATTTTATGTACTTTATAATATCTGTTGAAAAACGGTTTCTTAACTAATATTTATTCAAGTCTTCTTCAATGGTAATCTGCGCAACATAAAATTCCCAGTCAGAAACTCGTTATTAGCTTTTTTGAATTATTTAATTTAGACCATAAATTCTTTATTTCTGAACTCCGGAAACCCCTAGATTCCAATTATGCATAGAATAGAATCATAAATCACAAAACTTCTTACCACAAAAAATTGTCCACCACTTTGAGTCCTTCGATTATGAATAAAAGCAACAATTTTTGACCCTAAAATCCCCTCACGACAATTTCAAACTGAATCAGACTATAAAAATAAATCCTTGTCCTCTATAATTTTTTCATCAATCGCATCAAATGGTTACACGATTGTTTTTGGAGTTTACCTATTATTAGGATCGCAAATCATAAAAAATCGACCGTAATTTTAATGACCTACATATTGATGACATAATTTGATCCTAATTTGAATCAAAAAATTCCAACGAAAATTCTTCTGAGCTCTATAAACATTCCTAGATATCGATTTTGAATTTTCAGACAAAACCGTCAATTCACTTGTTGCTGCTCACATACTACATTTGCATTGCATTGGTAAAATTTTTACATCCATCCCAAGATCAGACTAAATCAAGATACTTAAATTCTTTCCTTACGAAAATAAATAATGGTGATTCCCTTAAAAAAGCACGGCACTGTGCAAGATGTGTTTTGTTTTAGATCGACCGTCAGAAACCCAAAACATAACAGTATCCGCTTGAGTTATCTTCGGTTCACAACTTCGTTTGTATTTTCGGCATCGGGCCTATCTAGGGTTTACTTCTTGATCTGAGGGCTAGTCCCATAGTTGTAGTCCCCAAAAAAATACAAATGACATTAGAATTTGTGTTGATTTTAAGAAAACTCTGAATCAAGTTCTAGATAGCGATCATTGCGTGTTACCATTGCCCGAAGATATTTTTACATGTCTTAGTGGTCAAAAAATTTTACGGTGATTGACTTGCTTATCAGCAACAGAAAGGTAGTGATCAAGCACAAAAAATGTTGGTGATAAATACTCATTTGGGTCTTTTTGCCTACATTAGGTTAACTTATGGCGTTAGTTCTGCGACAGGAATTTTTCAAAACGTGATAGATACTATTTTGGCATGTCTCAATAATACAAAATGTTACCTTCATGATATTTTAGTTTTTGGGTCATCTTTAAAAGAATGTTACGAAAATGTTACAGGTGTTTAAAAGGTTAGAAAATTTTAATGTTAAGGAAAATGAAAAAATGTAAGTTTTTCCAAAATAATGTCGAATTTTTGGGTCATATTTTTTATATTGATGGTATACATCCAACAAAAGAAAAAATTAAAGCAATCAAGTCTGCACCAGCACCTAATTCATTAACAGAATTGAAGTCTTATCTGGGTTTGTTAAATTACTATGGTAAATTTATTCCGATGTTTCCTTTGTGTTTTGGCATCGACTGCTATGGTCATTAGCCGTGTGTTCTGGATAGGCCATTTTACTAACTCCATACGCCACCTTAGGAGCAGCACTGTTAATTATTAACGCAACAGTGAATCGTGAAGAATTATTCCTAGCCGACGCGAGCTTCAATCATTCAGACTTTCACATCTGAAAATGAAAAAAGCCCGCCCCGGCTGGGAACCTAACCTGGAACCTCTAAGTTACCAGGCTGGCGCTCAACCACTGCGCTAATCCCCGCCCTATTCCGATGTTATCAACAAAATTAAAGCCTTTGTACGATTTATGTGAATCTAATTTCAATTTTTCTAAAAGTTGGTCGAATGAATGTGAAAAAATATTTCAGTCGAGTAAAGATTGGCTAACATCAGATAGTGTTTTAACGCTTTATAATCCAAAACTACCAATATATGTCACTTGTGATTCAAGTAACTATGGAGTTGGCTGTGTTCTGAGTCATATTGTAGATGGGCTGGAAAAACCAGTAGTATTTGCATCTAGTACATTGTCTGCCACGGAACAAAAATACAGCAATTTAGAGCGAGAAGCGTTAGCCATTATTTATGCATTAAAAAAATTCCATAAATATTTGTATGGACGAAAATTCATTCTTGTAACAGATCATCAGCCCTTGCAATTTATTTTTTGGCAAAAATAAAGGCATTCAAACTATGGCAGCTGCAAGAATTACTAGATGGGCTATTACACTGTCAGGTTATCAGTATGATATTCAATTCAATGTGAAGAGAAAACAGAAATTCCTGATTTCTTATATTCATTCAACTTAGTAAATCAAATTCCTTTGAATGCTTGTGATATTGCCAATGAAGTTAATAAAGATCTATTGCTTATCAAATTTAAAGACTTTACTATATCTGGGTAGCCTAAATGTATAAATAATGAGAAACTGAGACCATACTTCAAACATAAAAATGAATTTTCATAGAGCAAAACTGTATTTTGCTAGGAAACAGAATAGTAATCGCAGAATCATTACAAGATGTTTTGAAACTATTCCATGAACAGCATAATTATTATTATTACCTTGGCCATCTGTACCTCATAACTTCTACAGAGTTCACATAGATTTTTTCTTCAAGAATAAATTTGTCTTTTTAATATTAGTGGATCAAAAATCTAAATGGCTCGAAGTCAAACTTATGAAAGATAGGTCAAATGCTTCAGAAACCATTTCAAAATTGAAAAGTATAATAATATTCTCGATTTTTGGTTTACCTGTAGAACTGGTTTCCGATAATGGTCCTCCCTTTAATTCAAATGAATTTATATCGTTTTGTCAAGCAAACGGAATAAGACCCATGAAGACAACTCCATATCATCCGCAAAATAATGGAACAACGGAGCGTAGTGTTCAAACTATTAAATAGGGTTTAGAAAAAACACAATTTTTCAAAAGAGGGGAAAGTATTCCAGAATATGTTGTTCTGAGTAAGTTGCAGAACTTTTTTTTACGTATCGGAATACATACTCAACTGCAACAGGAATGTCACCTGCGGAGTGCATTTTAAAAATCAAGCCTCGAACAAGATTTGATTTTTTAAAGCCTTCTTGCCATAATCAAATTAAAAATAGTATGTCTGCTAAAAATAATAAAAACCTTTATAGAGTTAACGAACAAGTATTTGTTAAAAATAAACTAACTAAATTATTGCAAAAAGAGGTAGTTATGAAAGTTTTGAGTTTCTGTACCTATTTGGTAAAAGTTGAGGACAATATTAAACTTGTTCATTCCGATGATTTACGTATTGGTGTAAATGTGTCAAGTGATCTTGTTAGTGAAATAAACACCATACTCAATACCAAATTCAAGTTATAGTTTTTGTAATATGCCCTTATCTGATTATATCCCAAATAATGATGTTGAATCAATCAATGTGAGGGAAGTTGGAATTGATTCTGATAGTTGTCTAGAAAGTGCCACATCGGTTGATGAAAATGCAATTCCACCTTCCACATCGAATGCACCCCCTACTACCACGCGATACAGTAGGATTATAAAACCTCCATGTAGGTTAAATCTATAATAACATGGGGGAAAATGTTGTGTTTCGGAATAGCTCCAGTTAGGAATGCACCCTGTGAGGTGTAATAAGTGATAACAAAAGATATATAACAACAACTGTCAAACATTATTGATGACAAGACGTTCCTTGTCTGAAAATATATTTTTGTAAATTTGTCTGATTATCAGTAAAAACTGTTGTATAAGCGTCCGAATTTTATTCAAATACACAACACTAACAAAAATATTCACTTAGATATGCTCGAAATTAATATATCTGACGAAATTTTCTCACAACAGCCAGAAAAACCTGAAAGTATGGTAAACATATTGAAAACAGTGGCGAATCTTAAAAATAACGATGAGAAAACTCGAACAGGAATCGGAAATATGGCTAAAGAACCGACAGAAAGTGTAGTAAAAAGAGCACTTAGTACTAAAGACGACTGAAAATCCGAAGATCTTAGAAGTGGACAAAGTCGAAATAAAAACACCACCTGGCATGGAGGGGTTTCAAGAGGTTCTGAGGAAAATGAAACATAGACAAAAATCTATAGAAGAAAAACTACAGAGGCAAAAGATCTAAATCCAAACGAAAAAAGAACAGGAGAGCAGAAGACTTCTTCAAATGAATCAAATGCCACTGCAAAGAGCCTTCACAACAAGTAGCTCGGAGGAGGAGGATATATCCCCACCCAGCTCAAAAAACGAAAGGAGGAGATCTAGAGAGGAATTCACACAAAACTCCCTGGAATCCATCCAGAATAGAATTGATGAATTGAATTCTGTGATCAATTCTAAAGTAGCTGAACAGGAAGACACGATAATTGAACACCTATGCTACAACACAGATTTTTAACTCGGTTTGCATCATGTCAACTAGAACAAAGGCGGAAATAGCAACAATCGTAAGAGATACGATGAATGAATTATTATTTCAAAAAAATTAATGGAAAACGAGTCAAATTGTCCTGCTTTAGATATTCTGTCATGCAAGAGAACAATATAAAATACGGTATTTCCATAACCTTCTCTTCAATTTTTGTTTATACACAGCCATGCTTTGAGATTGTAACGATTTCGAGACCGGCCCCGAGACCGGCCCTGATCTAATTAATTATGCACCCTCGTTCAACTACAACAGCATATCTGCTGGCCTACCGCCGAGAACAAGCTGGAATAAAATCGATCAGTTCGATACTGTTCGAAGAGCCATCTAGATGAAATGTTCTATACTCCAGAATAATCGAGAGAGCCGTGGATGGAACCTGCTTGCGACTATACCGGGTGGCTACGGAAGTATTGCCTACGGAATATCTCAGTTATTGTATGAAGTAGGTTTGTGAAATTTGGAGCGTCGATATAATGACATAAGAGCTAGAATTTGAGCATATTGACATGTCGAAGTTAACTTCCGGTCTGACCGGAAGTAACATCAACTTTCTTATTTTAAATGGAAACCCTATTTTTTTTTTCTTTTCGCTTTATTCAGCATTCAATTCCCTTTCTAATGACATCACAAGTTGGTATCTAACCAGAAACTAGATCAGAAAAAAATTATTATTGAAATTCACCGAGTAGGCCGTGGAAGCAAAATGAAACCAAAAATTGAAAAGTTGGCTATGGAAACCATACGTCACTTGATAACAGTTGCTACTACTGTGATATTTTATTTTCATTCGTCGGCGTTATAAAAAGCCGCCAAAAAAAATATTTGAAAAATTGGGAAAAAAACAATACTCTGTAGGTCCATAACTTGAATAGGAACATACAACTTTTTCTTGCCTGTACTATTCAGCATAACCATTCCTTTCTAATGATATAATAGAAAGTAATTTTTTGAAATGAAATACCAAAATATCCAATTATTATTATTCAAATAACAAAAAAACAGATTTATCGAAAAAAATAATTCAAATTGATAGGATTAAAGATAAAATAAATTCAAAACAAATGTTCGAAATGCATTCCCTCAGCGTCAATACATTTATTGACTCTGGTGATATTTTCATGTAAAACGTTTCTCAACATTTGGGGCGTGATATCTTGGAAAGCTCTACGAATTTTTACTTCTAGCTCATGTAGAGTTGTAGGCTGTGTGGAATACACCCTATTTTTAAGATGCCCCCATAGAAAAAAGTCGCACGGACTAAGATCAGGTGACCTTGGTGGCCACCTGACTGGACCATGGGTTGTTATAAGTCTCTCTTGAAAGCGATTTTGAAGATAATTTCTCGCTATTCTTGAATTATGCGGAGGGGCGCCATCTTGCTGGAAGTACATTCTCTCAGATATTTCCGCTGGTAGGTTGTTAATGAATTCCGAAATTTCATTCGTTAAAAAATTAAAGTATCTCTCTCCGGTTAGTTGGCCTTGAAAATGAATGGGGCCAACAATATGAGTTCCAACTATTCCTGCCCAAACATTCACACCAAATCTCTCCTGGAAGCCACCTTGTCGAAACCAGTGCTCGTTTTCTATCGCCCAGTACCTGAAACAAAAGACCGTTCACACTTTTAGCACTTTACACTTCGACTATCGACAATAATCCAAATAAAGTACAGTACCTACCTTGTATTATTCCTGTTAAATAATCCATTGTTGGTAAATCTTGACTCGTCCGTAAACAAGATATAATAGTTAAATAGGTGATTCTCAGCATTTTGTCGAAGAAACCAATTACAATATTCCAGGCGCCTTTCACCGTCATTTTCATACAAATGTTGATGCAATTGATACTTGAAGGATTTAAATCGATGTTTTTTCAAAATTTTCCTAGCAGAGTCCTTACTTATAGCTAATTCGGCGCCAATCTCCCTTGAGGAAATTGTGCTATCATATTGTACTAAAGCTAATACATTAATTTCAGTTTCCTCATTAATAATAAATGCTTCTTGGTCTTCGTGAACATCAGGCTAAGTTCTTAATTTTTCTTCAAGCCACTGGAAATACCTTCTTGACGGTTGCTGCCTCCCTGGATATCGCTCTAAATACAATCGTTCAGCGGCATAAGAATTTTTTAAACATTCATCATAATTGAGAAGCATGTCAATTTGTTCGGTTCGTGAATAACGGGGCATTTTTTGAATATTCCACTAACTGATTTCGATTTCCAAACCCTTTTAAAATGGCAGAATCAAAAACACTACTTCGAACGTCAAAATAATATGGATAGCAGCGTTCGTGAGAGCTCTCTTTTTTTTTTTGTTTCTTTCCAAAATACATCTTAATCAGCCTACTTGTTAATATTTTGGTTCGAATGAATATTGCAATGGAATGATTATTCTGAATAGCACAAACATCGTCCATAGGTAGATATTAGAATATCTATGGACGATGGCACAGACCAAGTACGTTTATTTCATTTCAAAAAATTACTTTCTATTATATCATTAGAAAGGAATGGTTATGCTGAATAGTACAGGAAAGAAAAAGTTGTATGTTCCTATTTAAGTTATGGACCTACAGAGTATTGTTTTTTTCCCAATTTTTCCAATATTTTTTTGGCGGCTTTTTATAACGCCGACGAATGAAAATAAAATATCACAGTAGTAGCAACTCTTATCAAGTGACGTATGGTTTCCATAGCCAACTTTTCAATTTTTGGCTTTCATTTTGCTTCCACGGCCTACTCGGTGAATTTCAATAATAATTTTTTTCTGACCTAGTTTCTGGTTAGATACCAACTTGTGATATGTCATTAGAAAGGGAATTTAATGCTGAATAAAGCGAAAAGAAAAAAAAATAGGGTTTTCATTTAAAATAAGAAAGTTGATGTTACTTCCGGTCAGAACGGAAGTTAACTTCGACATGTCAATATGCTCAAATTCTAGCTCTTATGTCTTTATATCGACGCTCCAAATTTCACAAACCTACTTCATACAATAACTGAGATATTCCGTAGGCAATACTTCCGTAGCCACCCGGTATAACCGCTGGAGGACAGTCAGAGAGTTAGTTACAGTTCCAGAGTTCGCTGATAGATAGCCACAGTAGAAATAAATTGAAATAGTTAGTGAAGTAAATGTTTAGTGAATAATTGTTGTAAATAGTGTTTTAAATGAATTAGGAAAATTAGTTAGTGCAGTTTTACTACATTGTTGTCAGAAGTCGGATGTTTAAAATAAATAAGTGTTCGTCGCGTTGAAAAACTGATAGACATTTATCGCGCCTAATAGACAGTTAGTGACCCGTTGAACATTTGAGTGTTTGCAAAGTGGACAGTTTTGCGCGTCGCGGGACAATAAACTGAAAACTGTGTGTGAAATAAATAATAGACTGATATCTCGGTAAAGACAATAAGAGACAAAATGTTTCCGAGAAGAGTTCACCTAGTTGACCTTAAAGTTAGTGAATTAAAGCAAGAGTTAGAGGAGCGTGAGTTAGAAACAACTGGAAAGAAGGCCGTACTCCAGAAAAGACTTGCAGATGGACTGATTGAAGAAGGAGAAAACCCCGAAACGTTCTTATTCGAAGTTTCTGGAATTGATTTGAGTTCCATAATGAATAAACTCGAAGAAACTACTAAGTCTCTGAAAGACGAACTCCAACAAACTTCGATAAACTTGGAAGATAAATTTCTGGAAAATTCGAATAGTTTGAAGGAGGACCTTCAACAAAATTCGGTGAGTCTGGAAGATAAATTTATTCAAAATTCAAAGAGTCTGGAGGAAAAGCTTCTAGAAAATTCTGTCAGCCTGAAAGAAGAACTTCTAGAAAATTCGAATTGTCTAAAAGAGGAACTTCAAGAAAATGTGAAGAGCCTGGAAGAAAAACTTCACGAAAATTCGAAAACTCTAGAAGAGAAGCTTCACGAAAATTCGAAAAATTTAGAAGTGAAGCTTCTAGAAAACTCGGAGAATTTGAGATAAGAGCTTCTAGAAAATTCGAGAAGTTTGAAAGAAGAAGTTTGCAGTGTGGCGAATCGGTTGGAAGAAAGAATGGGAACTGTTGAAACAGAGATGGAGAAAATCAAAGATGAAATGGAAAAGAAATAAAAAAAATTAAGGAAACGCTCCACGATGAGATAAAAGGCGGAATTGAGACAGAAATCGGCAGAATAAAGGAAACAATCGGTAAGCTGAAAAAGCAAATGGATTCTGCTCACACCTCAGAAACTTACAGCAAAAACCCAATGCTGGACACGAGTATGAACTTGGAGGAAGTTCAGGAGGACATCAAAAATTTCCAGGTCAGTGCTGAACCTGGAAAGCTCTCATTAAAACCGCCTCAGTTTGACGGAAATACTCCATGGGCAAACTATCGACGACAATTCGAAGCTGCTGCGAAGGCAAACAGATGGAATACTGGGGAAAGAGCTTTAGCATTGACACTGGCATTGCGTGGCGAAGCATCAAACATTTTACAGACCGTCACCGCCCAACAACAGGAGGACTATGAACAGCTAGTAAAACATCTGGAACTTCGCTATGGTCAAGCCTACCTTGAACACGTATATCACTCGCAACTGAAAAACCGACGCCAAAAATCAAGCGAATCATTACAAGAATTCGAAGCAGACATTGCACGCTTGGTTCGCCTTGCATATCCAGCTACACCGGAAAATGTAATGGACCGACTAGCGGTTCAGGCATTTTTGGATGGGCTTAGCGACCAAGAAACCCGGCAAGCATTAACATTAGCTCGTCCTTTACATCTTGTAGACGCATTGGCGCGGGCTTTGGAATTTGAGGCTGCAAAACAATCCTGCAAAAGCCAGAGTAGAGTCCGGATGATCGAGGAAGACCGACAGGAGCCTACTAATATGGAAGCTGTGATGCGAAAAGTGCTGAAGGAAGTTGTGCCTGAGAGAAGACTGATACGATGCCAAAATTGTAGAGAACTTGGGCAAGTGCGTAGCAAATTTCCAACATTGAAAAAATCGACATCAACGATGAAGGTCAAGAAGGAGCAATCGTCAGCCCGTATCCAACAAGCCCCAGTTAACAATGCATGTCGCTGTACTTCAAAGACAAGACAAAGGGGTCTTCGTAGACGGTCTCATTAACAACGAGCCTCGCACCATGCTCCTTGATACGGGTGCGACTAGGACAATCATTGGACCTACTTTTGCCAAAACACCGGCAAGAATCGAATCGTCGAATTGGAAGCTACGCACAGCAACAGGAGAGCCGGCAACTGTGTATGGTGAACTTCCAATTGAACTGACTTTGGGCAGCACTACAGTGAAACACCGGGCTCTAGTAGCGGATATCGAGGACGAGGTAATAATTGGAATGGACATCATGAATTCTTGAGGATTCGAGCTGAATTTTAAAGATGGCGTCTTTCGTGTGAACGGAGAAGAGCTGGTACTTCATGGGAGAAATGAAGAAATGGTTCGAGTTCTGCTGGCTGAAGACGTAACCGTACCGGAGAGGGCTGAAACCATTTTGGAGGCTCGCCTGGATGGAGGTGCGACCAGTGGAAACGTGGTGATGTTCGAGCCCAAGCTACATGATGAGAAAATTGGACGAGGAATTGCACTAGGAAAAACCTTGTTGCGTGCTGATAAATTTGTGCCAGTAAGGGTAATGAATGTCAATTATTACCCGGTGACCTTGAAGAAGGGAACAATTTTTGGGCACTGCTCGTCAATTTCCTCTGTAATTATGAGTGTACGCGGCACTGTTAACCAAGCCAGTAACATGCCAGCAGAATTGGAGAAGTTGGTTGGTATTTCGTCCAAGGACATGGGGCAAGCACGAAAGACCAAACTGAGGGAACTAGTCAGGAAGTATCAGGAAATCTTCGATACCGGAGTAGGCAAAGGCGGTAGAACAAAGGTGGTTCAGCACAAGATAGATACTGGAAATGCCCGACCAATCAGGCAATCAGCCAGAAGACTTCCTATAGCCAAAAAGGAGGAGGCTGACAAAATAGTCTGCGATATGGAGAAAGACGGAGTCATCGAGCCATCCGACAGTCCCTGGTCCTCTCCAGTCGTGTTGGTGAAGAAGAATGATGGATCAACACGGTTTTGCGTAAGACTACCGTCAACTAAACGTGACGAAAAAGGACAGCTACCCTCTCCCAAGGATAGACGACACGCTGGCTGGATCTACGATTTTCTCGACCTTAGATTTGAAGAGCGGATACTGGCTGGTAGAACTGGCCCAGGAAGATCGAGAAAAGACAGCTTTTACCATCGGCTCCGGATTATGGCAGTTTACAGTTATGCCATTCGGCCTCTGCAATGCTCCAGCCACGTTCGAAAGAATGATGGAGACGGTTTTGAAAGGACTATCATGGAAGACGTGTCTGGTGTATCTCGACGACATTATTGTGGTTGGCAGATCGTTCGAGGACCATGTAAAAATCTTGGAAGAGGTATTTCAGCGACTGAGAAGCTCCGGACTGAAACTGAGCCCTAAGAAATGTCATCTGTTTCAAAAATAAGTACGTTATCTCGGCCACGTTGTCTCTGGGAAAGGAGTGGCAGTAGATGAGCAGAAGATCAAAGCTGTTAAGGAATGGCCCGTTCCGAAAGACATTCACCAGCTTCGAAGTTTTCTTGGCTTGTGCACTTACTATCGCCGATACGTGCTGGGATTTGCTAACATCGCAAAACCACTGACCAGGCTCACGGAAGGACAAACAAAGTTCCAGTGGTCAGATGAATGCCAAGACTCATTCAGGAAGTTGAAAGGAGCTTTGATCAACGCACCAATCCTGAGCTACCCCCTTCCAGACGGGAAATTCATTTTGGACACGGCCGCCAGTATCGTGGGACTTGGAGCTGTCCTGTCTCAGATCCAAGAAGGACAAGAGAAGGTCATCGGTTACTTCAGCAAGACCCTCAGTAAACCGGAGCGAAATTACTGTGTCACCAGGCGGGAACTGTTGGCTGTTGTCAAGGGAGTTGAGCACTTCTACAAGTACGTGTATGGACGAAGATTCCTACTGAGAACTGACCATGCAGCTCTCAAATGGCTCCTACAGTTTAAGAATCCCGAGGGTCAAGTGGCACGCTGGATTGAGAGGCTCCAGGAATTCGACTTTGAGATCGAACATCGGGCGGGGCCCAGCCATAAGAATAAGGATGCCCTATCGCGAAGACCATGTCCAGACGACTGTTCGCACTGCCGACGGTCAGCAACCAAATAGCCAAGGCATGGTGAACAGAGTCGAGTTTATATACAAGGAATCCCGAACTAGACTAGTTCTAGTCCAAAAGTCCAGACAGTTAACACCACCTGAGATGCCAAATGAAACTCGCCGAATAGTCGTGAAACAAGTGTAACTTGAATAGCAGGTGAAACAACAAAGATTTGGTGAAGACAAGCATCCTTAAAATAACTGGTACAATACAAAATATTAAAACAAAAAATTACACAATATCATGATATCTCTATATTCTTCAAGGGAATAGGAGTTCTCTTTTTTTTTGAGAATTTTTCTGACGGTGTTCCAAATCAAAAGTAATCATTTGAAAATTTTTGAATAGTGGTTAGCACGTTTCTCTATTATTTGCATTGTATAAGATTCTCATGGCTTTTTTCTACTGTCAAAGAGTTACCCCAAAGTAAAATTCCGTAGTTGAGTTGGGATTAATTGAATGAAAAATATATATAATTAAGGAGTTTGTGATGTATCTTAATTGTCTCAGACTGAAAAGTGAGCTGGCTCGTTTCACATTTGGTTGCCTAACGTGGCTATAATAATATAATAATAATAATCATTTATTTATTTTGATCATGTTTACATACTATAGGAAGAGTCAGTTTTACATAAATTGGACAAAATTCTTCAATCGTTTACTTAATTTGCTTTTCAAATTGATTTTGAATATTCTCATTTTTAGATTTTCTGATCTAGTCTATGTCTACATACCTCTAGTATTTATTTGTTGTGTTATGATAGCTATTATCATTATCATTATTTATATGTATTTTAAGAGGAGAGTAAGGATCTTTAACTCAATGAAATTTTCCCTGCATGTGCCTCTTCTCTTTATTCCTGCCATTATCCTGACAATTATTTTTTGTATCATGAAATCTCTTGAGGTGTTCAGAGATGCAACCCAAGCAAAATTAGCAGCAACTAAAACACTTTCGAATGGAGATATAAATGGACTTAAGTCAATTATATAGATTATAAACAATTGTGAGCCCATAACAGACCCTAGAGGAATGCCAATTATCACATCTCTGAATTCAAATAGTTTGTTGTTAAAACATACAGCTTGAAAACGATTTGTTAGATATGACTGGATGAGTGTGAGAATTACCCCTCTAATTCCATAGTGGCTGAGCCCTATTACTGTTCCTCCACAATTTTCTCTTATCTCACTCATAGCTACCTTGGTATAAGAACAATTTGTCCGAAAACCAAATTGTGAGTTATTTAAGAAGTTATTGATTTCAAGTACTTGAATCGACATTATTAAATTTTTTCAATTATTGTTTAAAAAACCAGATAATAGAAAATGGTCGGTAATTTCCAATTTCAGATTTGTCACCTTTCTTGACTACTGGAATTTTATTATGTCAAGGTATTATTTACCTGTTGAGAAAATTATAAATTAATCAGGTCTGTTAGCGGCTCTACGATTATATTTCTTCCAGATTTCATGAAGCTGCTATTGAGTTTATGAATATCTGAACAAGTTGTGCTTTTCAATAATTAAATGGCTTCGCAAACATCAGTAAGAAGGGTAGTCAGTTTATTAGTGTGACCTAATCTATATTCTGATTCCAAATGGCGCACATCAACAACATATTTTCACCATACCCTAGTAACATTTTTGTAAATTTCAATGAAACATTCTTCAAAATTTCTTATAACTCAAAATTTACGAAAATGAAGAACCCATAGCATAGCATTCCTGTTAATAGAATACATGGAAATATATTTTTTCACCACACTTGTGTAGATTCACTTGAATTAACTTTTTTTTCATTTTTGGCCTGTGGAAGGTTGAAATTCTCAAAAAAACATGTCAAGAAACAAAGGCAAAACCAAACTTTCGATCAAATGTCATGTCTTCTGCTATCCAGTGCCTCTCATTCAGAGATTATGTGGTAAGCTCCTTTGCCAACTCTCTAGGCATGGTCTGCTGATGGAATACGATACCAAACGTTTTGTTCAATTGAGCTGTGAATTATAACCAACTATACAGGCTGTTTTTTTTATCATGTGGTAACATTGCTATATTCTAAACCGTAATAGATACAAAGACGATTAAATGGGAAAAAAGGTAACTATTGTGGTTAGCAGTAAATTGGTCATAGAAAATTTACGGGGATTCTTGCCCTTCCCAACTTATACAGGGAAAACTGAAAATGCTGTTTTCGGTTTTTTACGAATAGAATTGTTATTTTAGAAAATATAAAAAAAATTAAAAAGGAAAGTTTTATTGTATTCAAAATGTACTAGAACTACGTAACGATAAATTTTTAATCAAACGTTTCGTGTCGACACCGCCATCATCAACTATTTTTTTCAAGTACGGACCTGTCTATTTTATCACAAATATTAATAGTAGGGTGCAGGCACCGGTAATGGCCACCTTAAGGAAAATGTTTTCATGAATTAGATAAAGACACGGCAATTTTCAAAATAATATTCTACATAAATTACCATACTTGCCTGCAGATTTTTCAAATTCAACTAGCAAAGTTTCTTTCCTCTACGTATTTAACTTTTGAAGAAAAAAAATGTTGAAGTAAAAATGGGGACTTTTGCCACTTATGGCCATACGTCTCCTACTAATGGCCACCACTTTTCCCTATTTAAGGCCACCAGACTATTACTTATGGTCACCACATTTCCCTACTTATGGCCACCGAAAGGTACCTTAATCAATAGCAAAAATTAACCAAAATTTTTTTATTCATTTGTTATAATGTTACATTATATATCAGAAAATAAATTCACTTCTCGTATACATCGACTGAGGCTGGAAAAACCATTTTTATTATTCGTCCATCTTGAATACATTGTGGCTCTGGTAGTTTTCCCACAATATTTGATATGTTGATGACAAACACATCATTGTCTTTATATTTAAAAGCCACTTTACTATGATCTAAACTATGCAAACCTTGCACTTCATAGTCCCCTTCGGGCAAAACTTTCAAAATTTTGCTGACATATTTCTAAGTAGAGGACGCCCTCTTACCGATTGATTTGAATGACGCCAAAATATATTCACCAAGGCCTAAATCTTCTGCAGAAAACAGATGTGTACCATCTGGATCTTGATTTTCATCGTCAATGTCGTCGATACTACTTCCACTCTCTATCCATTCTTCTTCCTCTGAACTGGTCTCGTCAATTTGTTTATTTTTCAAATATTTACTGGCCGTGGTCTTTTTGACTTTGTCTTCTTTCCTCAGTTCCCGTTCTCTCTTTCGCTGATCTTTCAATTTTTGCTGTTCTAACTTTTCTTGATTTTTGAGTTCATGATACTCCACCCATCTGTCAGATGTTACGACACTTGGAGTATATTCCTTTTTTCTCTTTCGAGAAGAAGGGTTCTGCCTTGGCCATGGAACAATGTCGGCAAATATGGATGCCAAGTTTCTTTTGGGTGGTATAATTATGGTTGATATTGAGGACCTCAACATCATGTTGCGGTAAATTATCATTGAATGTTGATGCTTCATTTATATTCAACGCGAAATGATCAGTATCATCACAATCCAGTGAATAATTTTTGGATGATGTAGCTTTAACTGTTATTTCAGGTGTTATTACTTCAGGTGATGATCGCTGATTAATTGTAGTTTCAGGTGACTGATTTTGCAGCATCATTGGAGAGTTTGCGGTTACATGAAAATGATTTTTCTCAGAGTTTTCTCTGTTAGGTTCTTCAGCCTCCTTAGCTACTCGTAGCCAGAAGTCGAATATCATTGCTGCTTTAGTATCTCCATCCCAGTCATATTCTTTCGTTTTGGCGTCTTTAAACTGTGATAAAATAGCTGGTTCAATATGACCTTCAATGTAGCGAAGGTGATTTTTCACTTCTTCGGAATCAGTCTTGTTCATGGGTTCAACTTTTCTCAGGACAATTTTTGAAAAATCTACATTGTTTACATCAAAGGGATGTAAACCAGTTACCCTGAATCCCGAAATGTTTTTTGGCATAGCAGGATTTTTTATAAGATCTGACAAAATCCTTGGAACATCAGCTTTGGTAATTTCCTTTCCATCATTATCAATACGTCATTTTTTAACAGTTTTCTGCCACATCTTCTTCAAGGGACCAAACACCGCTACATCGAGTAGCTGAAGAATGTGTGTCGAATTAGGATAAAGCGCGATGAGTATAAGATTATTTTCACAACAGAAACGACTTAGCTCTAGAGTTAGGTGTGAGCGATGACCATCTATGAATATTACAACTGGCAAAGATATTGAATTTTCCTTCAAGAAAGGTACAAACACATTGGCGATGTACTCGAAAAAACTCTGTGAAGTCATCCAGCCATTTTCTGTTTTTCCAATACCCCAATTGACTGGTGCTGCTGCTGCCAGTGATGCAGGAATTCGTTCGTACTTATATATAGTTAATGGTGAAGCAAACTGCCCCATTGCGTTGACTGTAAACAAAGTAGTGATGTTTTCTTTATCAGAATTTGCAGACTCACTATAGACATGTTGTCCTCTAGGTCCTATAATCAGCCCTCCTTTGGGTGCCAAACAGAAACATGTCTCGTCCATATTAAATACTCGTTCAGGAAACTTCAATATTTCAGAATTTTCTAACAACTCTAGTACCTCTGAGAACCAATTTCTTATTTGTTGTTCTGTTACAGTTCCTCTGGCTTTATTTACATATTCTGCATGTTTCGTAGAGAGAATAGGATGTCTATGTAAAAATGCATAATACCATTTTTTACCGGGCTTGTTGTTAACAAATGGAGTTTTGATGTTGGATTTATCGACTAGCTTCTTAACTGAATGAAGAAGTCCTTCTCTATCGATAGGAAATCCCATTTTTGCGCAATTTAGTAGCCAATCTACCAACAACTTCTCATTTAGTTCTCTTAAAATTGAATCTGGTCCGCAATGACGATGGGAATCAACTGGACATTTTCCAGACAGTTTATTTCGTAAAGTTGTCCGTGGTACTTCGAACTCTTTACTGGCTTTCAGTATGGGCATGCCATTGCTAATTGATCGAAGGGGCTGATTGACCTTGTTAGGTGAATAAAGGAATCTCTTCAACTTTGGTTTAGCATTTGTTGTCTCTTTTTTATTTGGAGCCATAATTATGAAAAAAATTCACAAAATTGAAGTAGACTACTTTAGAGAAGAATATACGTATTCTAATCCACTAAAAATCAGTAGCATCAGGTATTTTATACAGATGGCCATAACTAGATTCCTTCAAACCCACTTACGGCCACGTCCTGGCCATAAATAGAGAAAAGCTAAATATCTTTGTCCGTTTATGGCCATGTAGAAAATAACCTAATATATCAGTAATATTCAAGTTATATTTATGAACAACTAAACTATAACTATAACATATACTCTTGGGCTCTGACTATGTATTTATGGAAAATAATGAATGATGTATGCAATAAAAATGAATTTAAAAAAATGTTCCTTACCAAATATCTTAAGAACTTGGAGACGACGAATTTTCAAAACATAAACCACTATTCAGAGTTATTAACCACATTATCAGCACCACCTAGCGATGAGTAGTAAACGTGAATGTATTGTCAGAGTACTGTGACACCCCAATTTGATTCCCTAGAGCTAGGAGGCGCTTAGTAATTGAAATAAATAGTCCAAGTGGCCATAAATGGTATAGTGGCCATAACCGGTGCATGCACCCTACATTTTGAATACAATAAAACTTTTCTCCTTCATTTTTTATATTTTCTGAAATAACTATTCAATTCGTAAAAAAACGAAAACAGCATATTTAGTTTTCCCTGTATAAGTCGGAAAGGGTGAGAGTCCCCGTAGATTTTCTCTGACCAATTTACTGCTCTCCACAATAGTTACCTTTTTTCCTATTTAATTGTCTTTGTATCTATTACGGTTTAGAATATAGCAATGTTACCACATGATAAAAGAAACGGCCTGTATAGTGAGTTCAAGGTATTATAGTTCATTAACCATAACATGTTTAGTCACCAATAATAAACAAAGTTGGATAAAATTATATATAAGAACTGAAATCAAAACTATCACCAAATGAGTAAAAAAATTCAACATTTATCATAAAATAAAATTGAAAATGTACAGTTCTGTTCAATGAAGTGTTGTACAGCGATTGTGCTGTGTAAACTTACCTCCCATTTTGAAAAGTTCAAAAAAGTGTTGTACACGGTTTCGATTACTCAATACCTCCTATGTTCCTTCATTGAAATGTTAAATTATGATTATGCTCGTTTATTTTATGAAGTTATTGATGAAACTACATACTATTTTATTTGTGATCACACTCGAAAACAAAATGGTATTTTGCTCGCGAAAATATCTCAATTTTTTTGTCATAGCCCCATCAAATTGTAATACTTCAATAAGTCTACGAGGTATCGACGAATACAGATTCCTTATTAATTCCGGATCATCGCTTAGTTCATCCCAGATCTCTTCTATTGCATTGTTGAGGTGATCTTTACTTTCAGGTTTGAAGTTTGTATCATACAGTTTTTTTTGTCATCAAACCCCACACATTTTCTACAATATTAAGGTCGGAGATCTTCGCAGGCCATAACATTGTCTCTATATTATTATTTTCCAGCCATTCTCTGACAATTCCCACAGTATGCACTGGACAATTATTGTCATGTTGAAAGATGAAATCATAATCAGGAAAATGTTCGGAGACACTAGGTAACATAAAATTTTTTTAAATATTCATATAGTTCACTGCATTGAATCGGTTGTCAATCGTCCAACGAACTCCAAATTCGTGAATACTCCAATCTTCCCGCGAAAGATTATTTAAGGAAAAAATTATTCTTGCCTGCTTATGCTCAGCTGGTATGCATCATACGACCCACTTCTCTTATGGCTACCCCGTCTTGTAAATAATTAATAATCTGGGCTCTCTCAACTAAATTCATAACAGCCATAATGATAAACCAATGACAGTTTCAGTGACATATCTAAACAAGCCTGAGTTACATCACTCCAGAATTGCTGTACAACACTTCATTGAACAGAACTGTACATTCCAGTTGTAGTAGCATGTATGCAATCTCCTTAGTAATTAGTTTCAAACAACAACAATTGAGACAAGACTGTGATAATGATTGTGACAGATAATGACCAGATGCATACATTATCCCTTTAACTTTACAATGTTTCCTAACAGAAGTTGATAAGTGATCTTGGTCATTAGTTTATAAACCTGTAGGTATTCAAAATTTTCAACATAGAACTGTGTAGCTGAATCAATTTATAAAATGCGTTATTAAACAATCATGTCTGGGTTCAAAACTTCCACCAGCAAACAAAACTGTTAAATAACCGATTATAGCCCAAATGGTAAAAATTTGCTCCACAAATGAAAACTGCAATTTTCAAAAAATAGCATCAAGATGCATAGAAAATAAGTATAAAGATACAAAATCTTATTCATTTGGATAATCATTAGAAACTATTTTCATATAGTTCATACTCACAATTTTGTCGTCATCTTCAATTAACTCTTCAATATTTTTGAAAGCTAATTCAAGAGATCCCATTTTAAATGTTTGAAAATACTCTTTGTGGTTGTGGTTGAGATGTTCAGAACAATAACAAATATATCACAGACCACCTACCCCAATATTAGCCCGATTAGCCGTTTTCGATTGGTATTTGGTCTGATAGCAGTTGACATAAAAATTACAACGTTTTTGACAGCGGTTTACTTTCTGCCCTGGGATTCCGAACTTTCGATTCGATCACGAACGAACGATCAACGATTCGAACTTCAGACGACAAGAAGTAATCGTCGGGTATTCTCGGTACTTGATGAAAATGGAGGTAACATGATCGTAGATCGTAGAAAATAAGAATAAATGAAAAAATGAAGTAGCATTAACGTATGTAATTGAATTTAAAATCCAGAATAAGTTTTTAGCATAGCAAACGGAAAGATGAAAATTAGAAGTGAATTAAAAAAATGTGGACAAACCGGGGTTCGAACTCAGGACCTCTTGGTTTGATTGGAAATTTCCTGTAAATACCTACTAAAATAAATAAATAAATAAATAAAGGTTTATTTTTCACAGTTTTCGGTCATATCTACACTACATCCATGAACTTTCTTTAAATAAATTTTTACTTTTTGAATAAAAAATTTCAACACTATCAGTCAAATAAAATGAATCAAATTGACAAATGACAAGCGGTTACCGAATATAACAAGGAAAAAGTATGGTTTTGGTTTAAGTGTATAAGATGTCTAAAAACCCTGTGATTGCAACGATTCGATTTTTTTTTGTCACCACCTGTTGAATTACGTCTTAGTTCCTGATTCCCCGCTACGTTGAGCTTACATCACTGACAGAAAACTGTTAGGCAGCTAACGCATGACGGCGTTTTGCGTTCACGACTTTTAATTATATTCTATAATCTTATTGGTTTCTTCAAAAACTACTGAAGCTGTCATACATTTGACATTAGTCTGATCTCCGTAATCATTTTGAATTTCTGATATAGTTGTTCCTGAAAGTTACAGGTATACTAAGGGTAAACAAAGAGGGGAATGTAATTTTGATATTGAAATCATTATTCGTCCTGCTTGCAACGAGATTGTTTGTGCGATGGCTGATAAAAGTGATTATTTCAACACCTTGTCTGTAGATGTCCAGAAGAGATATTTAGAGGTGAGAGTTGGCCAAATGCGCCTATTAGGAAGCAGGGGCCATAACATAGAGAGAGAGAGAAAGTCATTGAACTCAATTAGCACTCGCCAATGGCACCAGGGGGCGCTTCAAAACTCCGGGAAAACTAAGCAAACGTCACATCATTCACGTGACAGTTGATGACTTTTAGATGTTTTGTTGAGTTGATATTTTTTATTTTATTTTTATGAATACTTTAGCTTTTAATTTACGTCTCAACTTTGTTTCCTTTAAAATGCCTGTGGTAAAGATTCATTTGGCTGAAAATTTTCAATATTTAGTCGGAAAAAGTAGGCCTGTGGTTGAAGGGGATGCAGTATTCAATGCCAATTATGTTTTATCTATTTATATGTGAGGTAGAGAATATCGATGAGCGACGAGTTTTTGGCTGCAAACTTCCGTCTTGAAATTTTCCTCGAAAATTGAATTGGAATCTCCAGATACACCAGTTACGAAGAGGAACTGTGAATGTAGTTGCAATGCCAATCTGGATTCTGTAAACATGTAGTTGCAGGCATGAAGAGCTAAACGAGTTGAGCTGTACTGATGTCAAGCAAGTTTGGGGCAGAGAAAAAAAATGTTAAGGCAGTTTATGCTGAAAAAGCAGTGGACTTCTGCCATTTCGAAAAGAAACATCCATTTTATGCTTAGTTTATGCAACGTTCCTAAGAACTAGTAACTAATAACTAAGCATACTACCTTTTTTGACTAAGAACTTAGTTCTTAGTTAAAGGTTGGGCAACTGTTTAATCATAGTTCTTAATTTTTAGTAGAAGTGCGTAAACGCACTCATTGATTTGATGGTGTTGAATTCTTAGTTATTAGTTCTTAGTCATAGTCTTAGTTCTTGGGAACGTTGCATAAACCAAGCATTTATTCAAATCCAATGAAGAAGTTGAAAAAGAGAATTTGAAATTGTTAATAGAGTGTTGTGATTGTGTGTGAAAAACCTAACTTGTGAAATTCTTCAACATCCTGATCCAGTTAGTAATAACTAATGGAAGTATTCACTTCACCCCACATCGACACCTATATAAATATTTTGTTTTCTAAGTGCACATAAATATTTGTGTTGAAATGTTGTGAAAGGGTTACTTGTGAAATTTATTATTGTGACACCACAGTACGTCCATTCATCTTGATTTAATTTTGAATAAAAAGAAATTATTTGGAAATAATTATTATTTCATTCATTACCTATACAAAATCTGCGAATAGTGGGAATAAGCACATAAGTCAAAATATCGCATTTTTGTATTAAGTCATATTCGTCGAAAACGACTGCAAATGTATAACTGTGTAAAATCAAATAAGTCAATAACGAAACGTAAGTAGGTTAAAATGATTGTATACAGGCCGTTTCTATTATCATGTGCTAACATTGCTATATTCTAAACCGTAATAGATACAAAGACGATTAATTTCCAACTTATACAGGGAAAACTGAAAATGCTGTTTTCGTTTTTTTACGTTTAATTAAAAATTTATCATTACGTAATGCTAGTACATTTTGAATACAATAAAACTTTCCTCTTTAATTTTTTTATATTTTTAGTTTTCCCTGTATAAGTCGGGAAGGAAAGAGGAAAGTTTTATTGTATTCAAAATGTACTAGAATTACGTAATGATAAATTTTTAATTAAACGTAAAAAAACGAAAACAGCATTTTTAGTTTTCCCTGTATAAGTCGGGAAGAGCGAGAGTCCCCGTAGATTTTCTCTGACCAATGTACTGCTCACCACAATAGTTACTTTTTTTCCCATTTAATCGTCTTTGTATCTATTACGTTTTAGAATATAGCAATGTTACATGATAAAAGAAACGGCCTGTATATACACATTAGTCGAAATACTACGATATACGGTGGGTAATAATAATATAAATCAGACTTATGTTAAGTGGCTCATTTTGACTTATGTGCTTTTCCCCCTATACGCAGAAATACGTGTTACTGTACTCAACATATGAAATAATTCGATTAACAGTCCAGGTATTCATTATCATGTATTGAATAATAAAAATATCTGTATTCTCCAATAGTAGAACCATTTAAAGGACAATTTATTCAGATAGTTACAATAACAGTTTTAAGTAACAATATAACTGATTTTTAAAGGCAAACCTGGACTACCCTAAAAACTTCATTAATTTTGTTTATACTTATGTCACAGTATTTACAAATCTTATTATAGTTGTTACACATTACATAGATGAGGGATTTAATTAAAATATTGTTTCTAGCACTCTGAGTAAACACTTTCAAATAATGAAGGAAATTCGTCAACAATATATTACTAGGATCACTTAAAACTGTGTCAGCAAAAAGTATAGTTTCATTTCATTATTGTCACAAGCGATGGTGGCATGCGGGTTAAACAATTGCGTCCCAATCCAATCAGCAATAGATGTATGGGTTTGAACCTCAACAGGTTCACTGATGGTCTCGTGCATGGCATCACACATTCAAGAATCTCTCAAAGACTTCTCAGTGTTACGTGTGAGGGTGTGTTGCTTGGAGATTATCTAGAATATCTTCTGAATTAAGTATATTTTCACAATCTTCCTGTCAACACCAGTAAATCATATATTATTGTCTGATTGAAGATTAGCTCTGAGAACATACAAACAAAATGGTGTTCAAACAGATTGGTGTGTAAATTTATCTAATTTATTGAAAAGTGGTTCCATGTTAATGCCATACTGCAAAATCTGTTCCTGGACTGAAAGTGAACTGGCTACATCCAATGAAAAGCACTGAACTGATAAAACATTTACAGATCCTGTAACTTCTGCACCATCAACAGTGTCTAACCTTGTAAGTATTGAAATCATTAAACAATTACAGATAGAATATCCTGTTACCATTGTCTCCCAGATTGGTTAACATTAGAGGTTGCATAGTATCGATGCCGAGTATCGATGTATCGATACTTTTATAAAAATTATCAATAATCGATATATCGATACCCTGTGTCTCAAGTATCGATACTATCGATGTCATGGGCCATGCTGCCGTGGCCATCGATAATCGACATAATCTTAAGCTATGTCCATGTCGATGGTCATGGCGCGCAATGATTTCGGGCAGATTCAGTCAGATCTCAGATCAGAAAGAAACTAAGACCAAAAAAATTAAAGGGTTGAAGTCCATTATATGGAAATACTTTGAAAAAACTATGCTGAACTATGCTATATGCACAATGTGTAAAAAAGAATATTGTACCAGTGGAAACACTTCAAACCTCAGAAAGCATCTTTTGCAAATTCATAAAAAGGAAATAGAGAAGGAAGATTTGGTTGATTTCTGTACAAATAAAACAGAAACGGAATCTGATCAAGGGAATGAAAGTGGAGGTAAAGAACCCCCAACCAAAAAAACTAAGAAACAGAAAATGGTGAATGATTTCTATCAAGTGAAATCTGAGTGTTACTCAACTGAACACTATAAAAAAATTAAAATTGATGAAAAACTTGCAATTTTGATAGCAAGGGACTTGCAGCCTTTCAGTATAGTACGAGATGAAGGATTTTTGGATCTCGTTAATACATTAGATCCTAGATATATTGTTCCTTGCAGTAATTTTATAAAAAATCTTCTTAATACGAAGATTTATGACAAGGTGTATGCTAATCTTCAATCTGCTCTGAATAGTGTGAGTTGGGTGAGCCTTACTACAGACTTGTGGACTTCAAGTTCTAATACGGAATCCTATTGCACAATTACGTGCCATTTTATTGAGGGTGCTAAAATGCAGTCTGCAGTTTTACAGACTGTAAACTTGTCAATGCGCCATACATCCGAAAATTTGAAGGACCATATTCAGGTAAGTTGTCTCATTTTCTTTTTAGTGCATTATCAGTCCCACTTATGGCATATAAAATACTCACATTAAAATATTTTTATAGGAAGTCATAGACAAATTCAAATTGGGCAACAAAATCACCTGTATAGTGAGTGATAATGCTTCAAATATGAAATTATGCTGTTCTCTACTACATATTAGTCATTTTCCATGCTTCGCCCATTCACTGAATTTGGTAGTAGAAGATGCAATTTCTGCAGAAGAATCATTCCATCAGATTTTAAATAATGTCAAGTCAATAGTTACTTATTTCAAAAAAAGTAATGTAGCGATGGATTTATTGAGAGACCAACAAAATAAATCAGGGAGTAAACAATTGAAGTTGTTGCAGGATGTTGCAACCCGCTGGAATAGTGTATTATTTATGATCAGGCGAATTTTGGAAATAGGTAAGTAAACTTGTGTATTAATTCTTTATACTCAAATTCACTCAGAATAATTTCAGGTGATGATCTGATGATTGCTATGATACATTGCCCCAAGGCCCCACAGATACTGAGTGCTGAAGAAGTCTTAGTATTAAAGGAAGCAGTTATGGTGTTACAAATATTTGAAAGAGCAACAGTACAATTGTCAGCAGATTCTTATCCTACTATATCTCTTGTGATTCCTCTAGTACTGGGTATGAATTTAGAATTGAATGAACTGCAGTCTAAACTTACTAATGACATTTCCAAAAATCTCCTGAAATTAATGAAACAAGGCATTGTGAAAAGATTGTTTCCCTATGAGCTTAGAGTAACAGCAAAATTGGCTTCTCTATTGGACCCTCGAATAAAAAAAATGGGTTTTCGGGCTGCTGAGAATGCTACGAGTGGGCAAGAATTGCTGCAGGATGAAATGGTGAGAATGATAATGTCACATAGAGTTGATGGCAACAGTACTGAGATTGCTGGTCCTAGTACCAGTACTAATGAAAGCAACAGTGAAGTCAATTTGAAAGGTTTGCAAGATTTTTTTTCCATTCCAAATATTCATTATTTTATTTTCAGAAAATGAACTAAATCTATTGAAGTTCCTGGTGGAGCGTAAGACAAAAGTTGAAGAACGAACACCAAAAACAGAGGCCATTATTTCAACACGACAATATTTTGAATTACCACCGTTGAACATGGACTCAGATCCACTTGAATATTGGAGAACTCATACCCAGGATGATCTGTTTAAATTGGCAAAAAAATATTTGTGTGTACCTGCCACATCAGTTTCATCTGAGCGAATATTTTCAAAGGCTGGCATTCTCATTTCTAATAAAAGAAGTAGACTGAAGTCTAAAAACGTAAATAAAATAATATTCATAAATAAAAATTATACTTTTTTGAACAGATAAATATAGATAGGTAAGCTAGACTTTTTCTGGTTCAGTTTGAAGTTTTTATTTTACCAGAGTTATATTTTGAGTTTGTGAAGCCTGAAGAAAATATATAAATGTTAATTTTTTGTTCTTTGAAATTCTTCCACCCAGATTCAAAAGACTCAGGATCAGGAATACTAGGAGTCCTTAAGATCTGGACAATGACAATACCAAACATTGAAGGGAAACATTATCTAACTATAATCTAAAAAACTAACTTCTGTCAGAACTGTATACAAGCGGTTAAGACTGGACCATAGAACAACAGAACACTTTTGTTCTGAGCTCTTTTAGTGTTCTGTGGCAATGCACGAAATGGTACCGATACTTCATGAGAGTATCGATACTTAGTATCGATATATCGAGGTTTTTTCAGAAGCGGTATCGATATATCGATATTTGGGCGAACCGATACTTTGCAACCTCTAGTTAACATTTCGACCAATGTGAAGTTGGCTGCCAGAGCTGGCAGCCAAAATTTCCGAACATTCCCGAATGACCAGTGGCGCGCGCGTTTCCCCACTTTTAGGTTAATAATTGGAATAAGCAGCTGCCTCGGCGACGGCTACAATTTCTAAAGACGAATAAACTAGAACGGTGAAACTTGAATATGTATTTTCTCCTAAATGCCATGAACTATTTCTGGGACTCATATATGTATATTTATTTTTCATTGTGTCACGTTACATCAAATTAATCCGTTATGTCCGGGAGAAGTACACTGAAAAATAAAGCATTTTTATAGGAAGAGAGTCATACGGGTGGTGGAAAAAAATTCGAAACGAATTTTTATCTACCCTTGGAACAACTGCTTCTTAGCTGCGTTTGAGTCGAATGTTTAGATTTCGTTGCTTGGAATGATAAACACATTCCTTGCAATATGTGCCCCGATGGTCGACACGGAGAAAAAGAAAATTTCTAAAATGATTAATATTAGAATTTTCGCAACTTACGGTTAGGTTATCATAGGGTGGAATGTATTCCAAATGAGGTCTAGAATCCCGCTTTATAGAAATAATTCCTGCCTAAATGTGCCCCGATAGGTCCACACCGAGAAAAGGATTTTTTAATAAATAATTATCAACATTTTCGCAACTTACTGTTGGGTCGTCATAGGGTGGAATGTATTCCAAATGAGGTCTAGAATCCCGCTATATAGAAATGATTCCTGCCTAAATGTGCCCCGATAGGTCTACACCGAGAAAAAGATTTTTTTTTAAATAATTATTATCATCATTTTCGAAACTTACTGTTGGGTCGTCATAGGGTGGAATGTATTCCAAATGAGTTCTAGAATCCCGCGATATAGAAATAATTCCTGCCTAAATGTGCCCCGATAGGTCTACACCGAGAAAAAGATTTTTTTTAAATAATTATTATCTTCATTTTCGCAACTTACTGTTGGGTTGTCATAGGGTGGAATGTATTCCAAATGAGGTCTAGAATCCCGCTATATAGAAATAATTCCTGCCTAAATGTGCCCCGATAGGTATACACCGAGAAAAAGATTTTTTTTTAAATAATTATTATCATCATTTTCGCAACTTACTGTTGGGTCGTCATAGGGTGGAATGTATTCCAAATGAGTTCTAGAATCCCGCTATATAGAAATAATTCCTGCCTAAATGTGCCCCGATAGGTCTACACCTAGAAAAAGATTTTTTTTTAAATAATTATTATCTTCATTTTCGCAACTTACTGTTGGGTTGTCATAGGGTGGAATATATTCCAAATGAGGTCTAGAATCCCGCTATATAGAAATAATTCCTGCCTAAATGTGCCCCGATAGGTCTACACCGAGAAAAAGTTTTTTTTTTAAATAATTATATTATCATCATTTTTACAACTTACTGTTTGGTTGTCATAGGGTGGAATGTATTCCAAATGAGGTCCAGAATCCCGCTATATAGAAATAATTACTGCCTAAATGTGCCCCGATAGGTCTACACCGAGAAAAAGATTTTTTTTTAAATAATTATTATCTTCATTTTCGTAACTTACTGTTGGGTTGTCATTGGGTGTAAAATATATCAAATGAGGTCTAAAATCCCGCTATATAAAAATAATTCCTGCCTAAATGTGCCCCGATAGGTCTACACCGAGAAAAAGATTTTTTTTTAAATAATTATTATCTTCATTTTCCAAACTTACTGTTGGGTCGTCATAGGGTGGAATGTATTCCAAATGAGTTCTAGAATCCCGCTATATAGAAATAATTCCTGCCTAAATGTGCCCCGATAAGTCTACACCGAGAAAAAGATTTTTTTTTTAATAATTATTATCTTCATTTTCGCAACTTACTGTTGGGTTGTCATAGGGTGGAATGTATTCCAAATGAGGTCTAGAATCCCGCTATATAGAAATAATTATTTAAAAAAAAAAAATTCTCGGTGTAGACCTATCGGGGCAAATTTAGGCAGGAATTATTTCTATATAGCGGGATTCTAGACCTCATTTGGAATACATTCCACCCTATGACAACCCAACAGTAAGTTGCGAAATTGATGATAATAATTATTTAAAAAAAATTTTTTCTCGGTGTAGACCTATCGGGGCACATTTAGGCAGGAATTATTTCTATATAGCGGGATTCTAGACCTCATTTGGAATACATTCCACCCAATGCCGACCCAACAGTAAGTTGCGAAAATGATGATAAAAATTATTTAAAAAATAATCTTTTTCCCGGTGTAGACCTATCGGGGCACATTTAGGCAGGAATTATTTCTATATAGCGGGATTCTAGACCTCATTTGGAATACATTCTACCCTATGACAACCCAACAGTAAGTTGCGAAAATGATGATAATAATTAATTTAAAAAAAAATCTTTTTCTCGGTGTAGACCTATCGGGGCACATTTAGGCAGGATTTATTTTTATATAGCGGGATTCTAGACCTCATTTGGAATACATTCCACCCTATGACAACCCAACAGTAAGTTGCAAAATTGATGATAATAATTATTTAAAAAAAAATCTTTTTCTCGCTGTAGACCTATCGGGACACATTTAGGCAGGAATTATTTCTATATAGCGGGATTCTAGACCTCATTTGGAATACATTCCACCGTATGACAACCCAACAATAAGTTGCGAAAATGATGATAATAATTAATTTAAAAAAAATCTTTTTCTCGGTGTAGACCTGTCGGGGCACTTTTAGGCAGGAATTATTTCTATATAGCGGGATTCTAGACATCATTTGGAATACATTCCACCCTATGACGACCCAACAGTAAGTTGCGAAAATGATGACAATAATTATTTAAAAAAAAATCTTTTTCTCGGTGTAGACCTATCGGGGCACATTTAGGCAGGAATTATTTCTATATAGCGGGATTCTAGACATCATTTGGAATACATTCCACCCTATGATAACCCAACAGTAAGTTGCGAAAATGATGATAATAATTATTTAAAAAAAATTCTTTTTCTCGGTGTAGACCTATCGGGGCACATTTAGGCAGGAATTATTTTTATATAGCGGGATTCTAGACATCATTTGGAATACATTCCACCCTATGACGACCCAACAGTAAGTTGCGAAAATGATGACAATAATTATTTAAAAAAAAATCTTTTTCTCGGTGTAGACCTATCGGGGCACATTTAGGCAGGAATTATTTCTATATAGCGGGATTCTAGACATCATTTGGAATACATTCCACCCTATGATAACCCAACAGTAAGTTGCGAAAATGATGATAATAATTATTTAAAAAAAAATCTTTTTCTCGGTGTAGACCTATCGGGGCACATTTAGGCAGGAATTATTTCTATATAGCGGGATTCTAGACATCATTTGTAATACATTCCACCCTATGACGACCCAACAGTAAGTTGCGAAAATGATGACAATAATTATTTAAAAAAAAAATCTTTTTCTCGGTGTAGACCTATCGGGGCACATTTAGGCAGGAATTATTTCTATATAGCGGGATTCTAGACATCATTTGGAATACATTCCACCCTATGACGACCCAACAGTAAGTTGCGAAAATGATGACAATAATTATTTAAAAAAAAATCTTTTTCTCGGTGTAGACCTATCGGGGCACATTTAGGCAGGAATTATTTCTATATAGCGGGATTCTAGACATCATTTGGAATACATTCCACCCTATGATAACCCAACAGTTAGTTGCGAAAATGATGATAATAATTATTTAAAAAAAAAAAATCTTTTTCTCGTTGTAGACCTATCGGGGCACATTTAGGCAGGAATTATTTCTATATAGCGGGATTCTAGACATCATTTGGAATACATTCCACCCTATGACGACCCAACAGTAAGTTGCGAAAATGATGACAATAATTATTTAAAAAAAAATCTTTTTCTCGGTGTAGACCTATCGGGGCACATTTAGGCAGGAATTATTTCTATATAGCGGGATTCTAGACATCATTTGGAATACATTCCACCCTATGATAACCCAACAGTAAGTTGCGAAAATGATGATAATAATTATTTAAAAAAAAAAATCTTTTTCTCGGTGTACACCTATCGGGACACATTTAGGCAGGAATTAGTTCTATATAGCGGGATTCTAGACCTCATTTGGAATACATTCCACCCTATGACAACCCAACAGTAAGTTGCGAAAAAGATGATAATAATTAATTTTAAAAAAAAATCTTTTTCTCGGTGTAGACCTATCGGGGCACATTTAGGCAGGAATTATTTCTATATAGCGGGATTCTAGACATCATTTGGAATACATTCCACCCTATGACGACCCAACAGTAAGTTGCGAAAATGATGACAATAATTATTTAAAAAAAAAATCTTTTTCTCGGTGTAGACCTATCGGGGCACATTTAGGCAGGAATTATTTCTATATAGCGGGATTCTAGACATCATTTGGAATACATTCCACCCTATGACGACCCAACAGTAAGTTGCGAAAATGATGACAATAATTATTTAAAAAAAAATCTTTTTCTCGGTGTAGACCTATCGGGGCACATTTAGGCAGGAATTATTTCTATATAGCGGGATTCTAGACATCATTTGGAATACATTCCACCCTATGATAACCCAACAGTTAGTTGCGAAAATGATGATAATAATTATTTAAAAAAAAAAAATCTTTTTCTCGTTGTAGACCTATCGGGGCACATTTAGGCAGGAATTATTTCTATATAGCGGGATTCTAGACATCATTTGGAATACATTCCACCATATGATAACCCAACAGTAAGTTGCGAAAATGATGATAATAATTATTTAATAAAAAATCTTTTTCTCGGTGTAGACCTATCGGGGCACATTTAGGCAGGAATTATTTTTATATAGCGGGATTCTAGACCTCATTTGGAATACATTCCATCCTATGATAACCCAACAGTAAGTTGCGAAAATGATGATAATAATTATTTAAAAAAAAATCTTTTTCTCGGTGTACACCTATCGGGACACATTTAGGCAGGAATTAGTTCTATATAGCGGGATTCTAGACCTCATTTGGAATACATTCCACCCTATGACAACCCAACAGTAAGTTGCGAAAAAGATGATAATAATTAATTTAAAAAAAAAATCTTTTTCTCGGTGTAGACCTATCGGGGCACATTTCGGCAGGATTTATTTTTATATAGCGGGATTCTAGACCTCATTTGGAATACATTCCACCCTATGACGACCCAACAGTAAGTTGCGAAAATGATGACAATAATTATTTTAAAAAAAATCTTTTTGTCGGTGTTGACCTATCGGGGCACATTTAGGCAGGAATTATTTCTATATAGCAGGATTCTAGACCTCATTTGGAATACATTCCACCCTATAACAACCCATCAGTAAGTTGCGAAAATGATGATAATAATTATTTAAAAAAAAATCTATTTCTTGGTGTAGACCTATCGGGGCACATTTAGGCAGGAATTATTTTTATATAGCGGGATTCTAGACCTCATTTGGAATACATTCCACCCTATGATAACCCAACAGTATGTTGCGAAAATGATGATAATAATTATTTTAAAAAAAATCTTTTTCTCGGTGTAGACCTATCGGGGCACATTTAGGCAGGAATTATTTTTATATAGCGGGATTCTAGACCTCTTTTGGAATACATTCCACCCTATGACAACCCAACAGTAAGTTGCGAAAATGATGATAATAATTATTTAAAAAAAAAAAATCTTTTTCTCGGTGTAGACCTATCGGGGCACATTTAGGCAGGATTTATTTTTATATAGCGGGATTCTAGAACTCATTTGGAATACATTTCACCCTATGACGATCCAACAGTAAGTTGCGAAAATGATGACAATAATTATTTAAAAAACAATCTTTTTCTCGGTGTAGACCTATCGGGGCACATTTAGGCAGGAATTATTTCTATATAGCGGGATTCTAGACATCATTTGGAATACATTCCACCCTATGATAACCCAACAGTAAGTTGCGAAAATGATGATAATAATTATTTAAAAAAAAATCTTTTTCTCGGTGTAGACCTATCGGGGCACATTTAGGCAGGAATTATTTCTATATAGCGGGATTCTAGACATCATTTGGAATACATTCCACCCTATGACGACCCAACAGTAAGTTGCGAAAATGATGACAATAATTATTTAAAAAAAAATCTTTTTCTCGGTGTAGACCTATCGGGGCACATTTAGGCAGGAATTATTTCTATATAGCGGGATTCTAGACATCATTTGGAATACATTCCACCCTATGATAACCCAACAGTTAGTTGCGAAAATGATGATAATAATTATTTAAAAAAAAAAATTCTTTTTCTCGTTGTAGACCTATCGGGGCACATTTAGGCAGGAATTATTTCTATATAGCGGGATTCTAGACATCATTTGGAATACATTCCACCCTATGACGACCCAACAGTAAGTTGCGAAAATTATGATAATAATTATTTAAAAAAAAATCTTTTTCTCGGTGTACACCTATCGGGACACATTTAGGCAGGAATTAGTTCTATATAGCGGGATTCTAGACCTCATTTGGAATACATTCCACCCTATGACAACCCAACAGTAAGTTGCGAAAAAGATGATAATAATTAATTTAAAAAAAAAATCTTTTTCTCGGTGTAGACCTATCGGGGCACATTTAGGCAGGATTTATTTTTATATAGCGGGATTCTAGACCTCATTTGGAATACATTCCACCCTATGACGACCCAACAGTAAGTTGCGAAAATGATGACAATAATTATTTTAAAAAAAATCTTTTTGTCGGTGTTGACCTATCGGGGCACATTTAGGCAGGAATTATTTCTATATAGCAGGATTCTAGATCTCATTTGGAATACATTTCACCCTATGACAACCCAACAGTAAGTTGCGAAAATGATGATAATAATTAATTTAAAAATAATCTTTTTCTCGGTGTAGACCTATCGGGGCACATTTAGGCAGGAATTATTTCTATATAGCAGGATTCTAGACCTCATTTTGAATACATTCCACCCTATAACAACCCATCAGTAAGTTGCGAAAATGATGATAATAATTATTTAAAAAAAAATCTATTTCTTGGTGTAGACCTATCGGGGCACATTTAGGCAGGAATTATTTTTATATAGCGGGATTCTAGACCTCATTTGGAATACATTCCACCCTATGATAACCCAACAGTATGTTGCGAAAATGATGATAATAATTATTTAAAAAAAAATCTTTTTCTCGGTGTAGACCTATCGGGGCACATTTAGGCAGGAATTATTTTTATATAGCGGGATTCTAGACCTCTTTTGGAATACATTCCACCCTATGACAACCCAACAATAAGTTGCGAAAATGATGATAATAATTATTTAAAAAAAAAAAATCTTTTTCTCGGTGTAGACCTATCGGGGCACATTTAGGCAGGATTTATTTTTATATAGTGGGATTCTAGAACTCATTTGGAATACATTTCACCCTATGACGATCCAACAGTAAGTTGCGAAAATGATGATAATAATTATTTTTAAAAAAATCTATTTCTCGGTGTAGACCTATCGGGGCACATTTAGGCAGGATTTATTTTTATATAGCGGGATTCTAGACCTCATTTGGAATACATTCCACCCTATGACGACCCAACAGTAAGTTGCGAAAATGATGACAATAATTATTTTAAAAAAAATCTTTTTGTCGGTGTTGACCTATCGGGGCACATTTAGGCAGGAATTATTTCTATATAGCAGGATTCTAGATCTTATTTGGAATACATTTCACCCTATGACAACCCGACAGTAAGTTGCGAAAATGATGATAATAATTAATTTAAAAATAATCTTTTTCTCGGTGTAGACCCATCGGGGCACATTTAGGCAGGAATTATTTCTATATAGCAGGATTCTAGACCTCATTTGGAATACATTCCACCCTATAACAACCCATCAGTAAGTTGCGAAAATGATGATAATAATTATTTTAAAAAAAATCTATTTCTTGGTGTAGACCTATCGGGGCACATTTAGGCAGGAATTATTTTTATATAGCGGGATTCTAGACCTCATTTGGAATACATTCCACCCTATGATAACCCAACAGTATGTTGCGAAAATGATGATAATAATTATTTAAAAAAAAATCTTTTTCTCGGTGTAGACCTATCGGAGCACATTTAGGCAGGAATTATTTCTATATAGCGGGATTCTAGAACTCATTTGGAATACATTCCACCCTATGACGACCCGACAGTAAGTTGCAAAAATGATGATAATAATTATTTAAAAAACAATCTATTTCTCGGTGTAGACCTATCGGGGCACATTTAGGCAGGAATTATTTCTGTATAGCGGGATTCTAGAACTCATTTGGAATACATTTCACCCTATGACGATCCAACAGTAAGTTGCGAAAATGATGATAATAATTATTTTGAAAAAAATCTATTTCTCGGTGTAGACCTATCGAGGCACATTTAGGCAGGAATTATTTTTATATAGCGGGATTCTAGACCTCATTTGGAATACATTCCACCCTATGTCAACCCAACAGTAAGTTGCGAAAATGATGATAATAATTATTTAATAAAAATCTTTTTCTCGGTGTAGACCTATCAGCCGGGGCACATTTAGGCAGGAATTATTTCTATATAGCGGGATTCTAGACCTCATTTGGAATACATTCCACCCTATGACAACCCAACAGTAAGTTGCGAAAATGATGATAATAATTATTTAAAAAAAAATCTTTTTCTCGGTGTATACCTATCGGGGCACATTTAGGCAGGAATTATTTTTATATAGTGAGATTCTAGACCTCATTTGGAATATATTCCACCCTATGACAACCCAGCAGTAAGTTGCGAAAATGATGATAATAATTATTAAAAAAAAAATCTATTTCTCGGTGTAGACCTATCGGGGCACATTTAGGCAGGAATTATTTTTATATAGCGGGATTCTAGATCTCATTTGGAATACATTCCACCTTATGACGACCCAACAGTAAGTTGCGAAAATGATGATAATAATTATTAAAAAAAAATCTTTTTCTCGGTGTAGACCTATCGGGGCACATTTAGGCAGGAATTATTTCTATATAGCGGGATTCTAGATCTCATTTGGAATATATTCCACCCTATGATAACCCAACCGTAAGTTGCGAAAATGCTAATAATAATCATTTTAGAATTTTTCTTTTTCTCCGTGTAGACCATCGGGGCACATATTGCAAGGAATGTGTTTATCATTCTAAGCAACGAAATCTAATCATTCGACTCAAACGCAGCTAAGAAGCAGTTGTTCCAAGGGTAGATAAAAATTCGTTTCGAATTTTTTTTCCACCACCCGTATGACTCTCTTCCTATAAAAATGCTTTATTTTTCTGTGTACTTCTCCCGGACATAACGGATTATTTTGATGTAACGTGACACAATGAAAAATAAATATACAAATACGAGTCCCAGAAATAGTTCATGGCATTTAGGAGTAAATACATATTCAAGTTTCACCGTTCTAGTTTATTCGTCTTTAGAAATTGTAGCCGTCGCCGAGGCAGCTGCTTATTCCAATTATTAACCTAAAAGGGGGGAAATGCGCGCGCCACTGGTCATTCGGGAATGTTCGGAAATTTTGGCTGCCAGCTCTGGCAGCCAACTTCACATTGGTAACATTTCGTTGCCTTGATGAACTAGTTTCCGGAAGTTTTTGAGTTGGAATGACCACTTTCCTCAATCATTTAAATGTTTTGCTTCTTGTGTCTAGAAAATAACTGGATAGATTTATGCCAATTATTATAAACTAAATATATCGTACTAAGTGTGAAATCTTCCAATTCAGTCTAATTTCCCATGCGTTAGCTAATTTCTGGCACTTATTGTTTTCTGGAAAAAGAGTGCATGGACACATTTGAAGATAAATAATTTTTGCACTGCGGCACTGAACAACATTTCTTTACTAGTCCTATCAAAGTGAACGGAATGTTGACGGCAAACCAAAACAGTTTTGGGTGGTTAGAGTGTCAAGCTGTCAACACTGTCAACCCTGGTTCTAACCTAACTTACTCAAACAACAGATAAATATAATATAAAATATAATCAAGGATAATTTGTGTTAATAACGTCCAAAGTTATACTTGCTAGGTACGTGAAGGATCCTATAGACTAATAATTGTTCATATGGGAAGAATATTATATTGATGTGAAGTTATCCACGGTTTTCCAGCTACGCTTTTTACTTCTTGGGGGAATTTGCGTGCGGCCGGATTGCAGCGTTGCCAAGTTTTCCAAAAATCCTAGGCCTAACTTCAACGCATATTTTTAAATATGTTTAGCACACATTCATTATTGTTGATTATTTTAGGGTTTCACGTTGGAATACTGGTAACAATTTGGCAGATATAATTTTAAATTTTGTACTAATTGTTGATCCTGGAAATCCATAGAAGGCACTTACAGAGTCAAATCAATTCGGAGCGCTGTGCGGAAGATATGATAGAGTAGTAATTTTATTTTTTATTTTGCCAATATCTCGGTTAATAATGATCGAACCAAACAAATGTTTACACCAAAATGATCCTGGTAATCCAAGAATTCCCCCATTTCCTCAGATCAATTTGGGACCGCGCGAAGTGTCATCCACGTTTTTATATCTGGGGATATCTCAGTTAATATTTGACGAACCAAAACAATTTTTTTACAGAAATGTTTGGAATAACCTAGAGAATGCACGTGTACTTTCAAAACAATTCGGAGCGCCGTAGGAGAGACGGATCTGTCATTTCTGTTTAATTTTTGCCAATAACTCCGTTAATATTGGACGAACCATAATCATTTTTATACTGAGATGATCCTGGAAATCCATAGAAGGCACTTACAAAGTCAAATCAATTTGGAGCGCCGTGCGGAAGATATGAGAGAGTGAAAAGTGTAATTTTATATTTTATTTTGCCAATATCTCGGTTAATAATGATGGAACCAAACAAATGTTTATACCAAAATGATCCTGGTAATCCATAGAATGCCCCCATTTCCTCAGATCAATTTGGGGCCGCGCGAAGTGTCATCCACGGTTTTATATCTGGGGATAACTCAGTTGATATTTGACGAACCAAAACAATTTTTTTACAGAAATGTTTGGAATAACCTAAAGAATGCACGTGTCCTTTCAAAACAATTTGGAGCGCAGTAGGGGAGACAGGATCTGTCATTTTTGTTTAATTTTTGTTAATAACTCCCTTAATATTGGACGAACCAAAATCATTTTTATACTGATGAGATGATCCTGGAAATCCATAGAAGGCACTTACAAAGTCAAATCAATTTGGAGCGCCGTGCGGAAGATATGAGAGAGTAAAAATTGAAATTTTATATTTTATTTTGCCAATATCTCGGTTAATAATGATCGAACCAAACAAATGTTTACACCGAAATGATCCTCATGTTCATTTTCATAATAAGAAAACATCTCCAGTATATCAACCTCAACACAATAAATTGCCCAGCAGATATCTGAACTATTGAATTCTATTTTTCATCAAATAAGTGAGATGAAATATAGTTGAATGCATGAGAGAGACAGTGACATAACTGTCGACTATTGAATTCTATAGTACACTGAATCCTGAATCCCACCTCTGTATCTACTACCCAATTATAGTTCACTAACAACTAACCGATGTTCGCACTATAAATTATATATAAAGAATAATACAATCAACAACTTACTTCAGAACGATAATCTTGTCTGGAACTGAATCTGCTCCTGTTCCTATATATTGCGTTACTGTATTTCAAACAGTGTTATGGAATTCCATTTTGTGTTCTGTCACTTAATTTGTTTCCATGGCAATAACTAAATACGTCCCCATTAATGAATCATTGATAGCTACATTTTGCAATTAATATCATGATAATATCCTAAAGTAATGTGACTATGTGACAGACCAATTAAACCCCATTTATAAAGTCAGGTGCTGTTCACTACTACCCGCGGCAATTAGAAGAAGGCTATTGCTTGACGGAATTGATCGATATGGTTCATTTGTTAAAATGCCATGGCGCATGCGGTTGCAAATGCACGGTATAGTTGCTGGGATTCACTGGGATATATCTATATCAATGAATCGAGACTTTTGAAATATCTAATTAAATTGCAGGGTTGTAATTCTGAGGGAACAGGCATGTATCCCCGTTCTGAAATATTTTTATTTGCATATGAACGTAATCGCCCGAGAAGCTAAAATATGAATTACAGTAAGATGATTTGATCACAGAATAAAGGAGGGTTGCAGAAGCGTCACAGTCCGGTGGCACATCTGATCTTGGCCTTGGTCATACTAAATAGAGATTTCTAATGGATTTGGAAACCCAAATAAAAAGAGACGAAAGTTCTTAATTTTTCCATCCTAGTTGCTAGGGGCGCGCTCTGTAATTGGTTACCATAATGGCGGTTAATTTGGATGACATGACAGCTACAGTTGAAAATGACATTTATACTCCCTGACCTTATATTAAGCAATCACAGAGTACATTCCCTGGCAACAAGGACGAAAAAATTAAGAACTTTCGTCTCTTTTTATTTGGGTTTCCAAATCCATTAGAAATCTCTATTTAGTATGACCAAGGCCAAGATCAGATGTGCCACCGGACTGTGACGCTTCTGCAACCCTCCTTTATTCTGTGATCAAATCATCTTGCTGTAATTCATATTTTAGCTTCTCGGGCGATTACGTTTATATGCAAATAAAAATATTTCAGAACGGGGATACATGCCTGTTCCCTCAGAATTACAACCCTGCAATTTAATTAGATATTTCAAAAGTCTCGATTCATTGATATAGATATATCCCAGTGAATCCCAGCAACTATACCGTGCATTTGCAACCGCATGCGCCATGGCATTTCAACAAATGAACCATATCGATCAATTCTGTCAAGCAATAGCCTTCTTCTAATTGCCGCGGGTAGTAGTGAACAGCACCTGACTTTAAAAATGGGGTTTAATTGGTCTGTCACATAATCACATTACTTTAGGATATTAACATGATATTAATTGCAAAATATAGCTATCAATGATTCATTAATGGGGACGTATTTAGTTATTGCCATGGAAACAAATTAGGTGACAGAACACAAAATTGAATTCCATAACACTGTTTGAAATACAGTAACGCAATATATATAGGAGCAGGAGCAGATTCAGTTCCGGACAAGATTATGATCGTTCTGAAGTTAGTTGTTGATTGTATTATTCTTTATATATAATTTATAGTGCGAACATCGATTAGTTGTTAGCGAACTATAATTTGGTAGTAGATACAGAGGTGGGATTCAGGATTCAGTGTACTATAGAATTCAATAGTCGACAGTTATGTCACTGTCTCTCTCATGCATTCAACTATATTTCATCTCACTTATGTGATGAAAAATAGAATTCAATAGTTCACGAAATCCCACCAGATTTCTGCTGGGCAATTTGTTGTGTTGAGGTTGATATACTGGAGATGTTATTGTAAAATTGTGTACAAAATCCCATAAAGAAACAGGCGTCTCTATGTTCAAAAATATTTTTATTTGTATATAAAATTACCTTTTCTGTGAAGCTAAGCAACATTAAACATTTAAATTTTTTTTTCTTATTTTGAAAATGAACATGAGGATCATTTTGGTGTAAACATTTGTTTGGTTCGATCATTATAAACCGAGATATTGGCAAAATAAAATATAAAATTACACTTTTTACTCTCTCATATCTCCCGCACGGCGCTCCAAATTGATTTGACTTTGTAAGTGCCTTCTATGGGTTTCCAGGATCATCTCAGTATAAAAATGATTTTGGTTCGTCCAATATTAACGGATTTACTAGCAAAAATTAAACAAAAATGACAGATCCTGTCTCCCCTACGGCGCTCCAAATTGTTTTGAAAGTACACGTGCATTCTTTAGGTTATTCCAAAAATTTCTGTAAAAAAATTGTTTTGGTTCGTCAAATATCAACTGAGTTATCCCCAGATAAAAAACAGTGGATGACACTTCGCGCGGCCCCAAATTGATCTGAGGAAATGGGGGAATTCTATGGATTACCAGGATCATTTTGGTGTAAACATTTGTTTGGTTCGATCATTATTAACCGAGATATTGGCAAAATAAAATATAAAATTACACTTTTTACTCTCTCCTTTCTTTCGCACAGCGCTCCAAATTGATTTGACTCTGTAAGTGCCTTCTATGGATTTCCAGGATCAACAATTAGTACAAAATTTAAAATTATATCTGCTAAATTGTTACCAGTATTCCAACGTGAAACCCTTATAAATCACTCAAAACAAGAAAATCGTAATTCAATTAATAAATAAAAGAATTTTCGTTGAAAAATAATGAACAATAATGAATTTGTGCTAAACATATTTAAAAATATGCGTTAACGTTAGGCCTAGGATTTTTGGAAAACTTGGCAACGCTGCAATCCGGCCGCACGCAAATTCCCCCAAGAAGTAAAAAGCGTGGCTGGAAAACCGTGAATAACTTCACATCAATTCAGCAATAGACCTGGAATATATTAATGAAATTTTCCAGTTGACATGAAGGAAAACGAGTTTAGTAGGACATTATTATGCATCTACCTGAAGCTCTCCAAGTTGGATAAATACCATAGAGATATTAACAATTGCTTTTTAATTGGCATTTCCTAGTTACCTCTATGGACTTTAAAATTCGATATTTCTTGAACCCTTTCCAAAAGGGAAGCAAATACTGTTCTGGTCATTCGGAAGTGGGATCTAAATTGATCATCTGCATAATTTGGAATGACATTCTCATAAAAATATTTAACTTCCCCTAAATATCTTTTAACATTCTGAAACTTTTCGTCATCATCAGAATCGAATATCAAATTGTAAATTTGACCCACAGATAGATAAATTGTTGTTTGCACAGTTTGGTTCATTGTTTTATTAAATCAAAACAAATGAGTATTTTGAAGGTTATGTTTATAACATCCAACCCGTTCGTTATTACAGTCGGCTGCTGGAGGATATCGAGAATATCCGATTTCCAATCGGTCAGATTTGTAATTTCTATGCCGAACTCACCCAATGAAACACTTGGCTGATCACCACTTTACTGTTTTGTGTCTAAATTATGAGCGCCATCTAGCGAGGATGCACTTCCTTGCAGCATGAAGTTAGATGTGGATGAATATTCAAATTTATTTCGTCTATAAATTATATATAATCCTTTCAGAAAATTGTTTTTCGGAAATATCGTTTCTTCCATTCTTCATATCCAAGGCCCGCTGTAGTCAATTTCTTAAATATTTACTTATTTCGTGTGACAGCATAAAACAAAAAGCTGTTACGATAATTCTATTATGGTTCTTATGTCATCCGTATTTAAGGTCGAGAATGATGCTTTCCAACTGCTACAGGGAATAGCTCGTGGTAAATTTGGGTAGCTCCTAAAGTAATTCGACAGACAATGCAAAATCGTGTTCCAGTTAAACCCCATTCATGAAGTCAGGTACAGTTCACTTCAGGTTCAGTTCAGGGGTAGCAAGCTCTTAGCTGCTTTCCAATTGCCAAGGGTAGTAGCCCCCAGTGGAGCTTGTTACCTCTGAACTGAACCTGAAGTGAACCGCACCTGACTTTATAAATGGGTTTCATTTGGAACATGTCGTGATCATCTGTCAAATCACTTCAGGAGCTACCCGGAGCTCCTTAGAGCTACTCCCTGTGGCAATTGGAAAGCGGCTATTGAGTGCTACTCAGCCGATGAATTCTGTAGGTTTGCAACTTATAAGGAAATCCTCATTTGGCGAGTTTAGCATTAAAGTCGATTCAGATACATGCGTGGCCATGCAGGGTTTTTGAAGCACGGGCAGTTTAAACACCTTTTACTCACGTTTATATCACAAGAACATATTTTATTTGGTTCTGTTATCATTTTGTCAATTCTGAAGTAATGCTGTTTGAGCGATTCAAATAATCCCGATGTATTTTTCACTGCCTTTAAGGCCGATTCAGATACATGTGTGCCAATTCTGCATGAGATAAAAGATATAGTGAAAAATACATCGGGATTATTTGAAAAACTCAAATAGAGCATTACTTCAGCATTGGCAGAATTATTACAGAACCAAATAGAATATGTCTTGTAATAGAAACGTGAGTAAAAGGTGTTCAAACCGTCTTTGCTCCAAAACCCTGCATGGGCACGCATGTATCTCAATCGGCCTTTAGCCACTTTATAATTGCTACATGGATTAGCTCCGAGTAACTCCGGAGAGCTGTTGAAGTAATTTATCAGACCACGATTCCATTAGCCTTCGGATGACCAAGGGGGGTCAATTTTTACCCGATTGTATGTTTTCCTTCCATAAGTTCAAAAATATTTTCAATTTTCAACCGATTATTTTTTCATCTGACTAGGATACTCATATTTTTTAATGAAAAAATTCCCAATATTTCGCGAAAAAAATTTATTACAAATCGGAAATAAACGCGCAAATATTAAAAAAAAGTTTGTACCTAATACCTGTGACGGCTTCAATGAGTATATATTTTAAAATTAATTCTTTATTCCTGGTTAGTTGGAATTAGAAATATGTTTTACAAACTCATACTAAAACGTGATTTTATTTCCTAAAATAAACGGTGTCTTTCATGAACCTCGTTGGTCATTCATGTATAAAAAAAGGTTGTTGGTCATCGGAAGGTTAAATCATATTTATGAAGTCAGGTGAAGTTCAGTTCAGGAGTAAGAAGCTCTACAGGGTGCTAGTCCGTGGCAAATGTGAAGTGGCTATAGGTCACGAGTTACGTATATTTGAGAGACTAGATTTGATATAAGTTATGAATAACGCCTAACACCTGTTTAAATAAAGGAAGAACAGATAAATTTGCAATATTCCCATGTTAATCACAGAATAGTGCCAGTCACTAATGAAATAAAGTGGACTTGAATACTGCCAGGCGTTATTGCAATAGAGAGATATTGCAATAACGCCAGCCAGTATTAAAGGCAACTTCATTTTTATAATGACTGGCACTATTCTGTGATTAAAAACAGATATATTGCAGTTTTGTCTGTTCGTTCATTATTTACACAGGCGTTCGTTATTGATAACCTATGAATTAAATCTAGTTTCTCAGATTTTTCTTTCTAAATAATTTATATTGAACACAGATTTTGGAGTTTACCAAAGCTATTTTAAGACATTTTTGGAACATGGATTTATATCAGCATGTTTCAGATAAGAAATAGAAGAATAAATATTTTAAATCTGGAGGTTTCAGTATTCAGATAGATAAGTTATATCTCTTTATTATGTTTTACCAAACAGAAGAAAAAGCTATGTTCTTAGTAGAGGTTTTAGAAGAATATACTTGAATATTAAGTAAATATATTCATCCTAGATTGTGCAGTTCATAAGTCGTGAGAATTTGTGCACTAGCAACTAGTTCCTAATTAATGCAGGCACCGAATTTTTTCCTTATTTTTATGACACATAATAATTCGCAATAATTCATCTAGAATCGTTGATGTATTCATCAGCATAAGGTGAAAAGTCCATGAATTATCACACTGAACAAAAACATTGTTTCAATAAATTCAGATAGAATTTGACATAGACTTAAGTTTGTTGACATGAATATAATAATAGGAAAGAATTAGTTCAAATTAATAATACAATAGAATTGAATATTGAGACCCACACAGACCCGGAAAAATATAAGAACTTTTACGTTTTGCGTATATTGTTTCCCTTAGTATCGAAAACAACAAAATCCTATTCTGTCAAAAATCTTGAAAATATTTTGATTCGTTATCTGATAAATATTTGAAATGAAAAATACAAAATACATGCAATGTATATATTTGCGTAACCACTATGGTATGAATGGATCTCTAAGAATGTTTCATTAAAATAATTATTTATGAAAAATTGGGAAAAATTGATGGATAAATCTAATTGTCAAAGTATTATTTGAAATTTACCAATGTCGAAGGTCTTTTCTTAGTTCATCAATGAGCATGTAACGTTCACTACCATCATTCTTCCCACTAAGTTACCGCAAGCCCATATACTATAGGATTTGCTGGAGTACGTTATGATGCGTTACGAATAGGGTCGCTTGACGTTATGATGCGTTGATGTTATGATGACATGACTTTCTGATAAAGTACGTTATGCTGGTGTATATTAGATGGTTTACGATTTCTATCTTGTACTGTTATGATCAATTACGATTTCTACCGGTTGTCGTTATGATGGAGTATTTTTCAATGTTTTACGATTTCTTTCCTGTACATTATGATTAATTAGATGCGGCCCCTATTTCGATAGTGTTTTAGGAATTACAGAATCTATTCAATATCATGAATCAAAATTATAATTGAAATATGGTACAAATTTAAAATTCAAAATTCAAAAATATATATTGGATTAAATTTACAATAAAAATGTATAACCCTTACAACATATAAATATATAAAATCCACACTAAAACCATCATTTTACCTCAGGGTGGGGGTAAGGCATAAGGTAGCACTGCGGAGGTGTTTTGGTTTAATCCTGCCCGTCCGGGATTTCCGGAGGGCTGGCAAACCAGTCCACGATCTGTACTAATTGCCCAGAACAGACCCTGCGATGTTTGCAGGTTTATATACGCTGTGGGTGTCAAGTCGCCGATTTTTAGGCTTCCCTGCCTCCTCCAAGATATGCAGGGGGTCGTTTTCTTTCTTAGTTGTAAGACATATCAGGCTGATGAGTGGCATTTCATTCTCGAGTTTTCAATAAAATATGGTACAGGAAGTGTTGAGATGGCTAATGCATTGCTAAACCCTGAATATCGAACAGTGTCTTTGTGGTACAACAAATGGAGAACTTTAAATTTAGGACTACGGAATGGAGAAGGTGTTTTGAAGGTACGTGAAATTTCCCTCCAATTTGTATCCAGTTTCTAAAAATAATGTTGTTTCAGAAAATACAACAAAAACAAAACATGTATGATGAAAATGGAATTATTGTACAATTTCAAGAGAATCCATTTGCTATTATTGTAATAACAAAAATAATGCAACGGGCTCATTCCTTACCATTTTCTAAACATATTGTATTCACAGATAGTGCATCTTGCTTTGACTCATTGAATCATTCTGTCACATTTATGCTAACGCCTTGTGAAACTGGAGCCGTTCCTCTAGGCGTCATAATATAACTAAGAGACAAACTGAAAATGATTTCAGCTGATTAAAAGTAACGTACCCAATTCGTTCTGTGGAGAAGGATATCCTAGAATATTCATGACAGACGATAGTGACGCAGAAAGGAACGCCCTTAAGTTTGTATGGCCGGAATGTAAAACGCTTTTGTGCCGCTTCCATGTTTGTCAAACAATTTGGCGTTGACTTTGGGAAAAGAAAAATAATGTCCAAAAAAAAATCCGTCAATCACTTTACGAGGATTTTCAAGCAATATTGCAAGCCTCTACCAATGAATCGGCACTAGAAGCATTCAAAATCGCTATCAACAATAGTAAAGATTATCCGGAATGGGCAAAATATATAACAAACTATTTAAATATAAAAGAAGATTGGGCATTAGCTTACAGATATGCGTTAACACACGGACACCAAACGAACAATTTTTGTCTTGAACAGGAATGTAGCATATAATGCAATAGCATTATTAGACTTTCCTGGTACTCTTTTGGAAGAATATTTTCAGCGTCGGCTTAGGAATTTCATTAATAACCGAGATAGTTACAATCGTTTGTTTTTGAACAAACAACTGAAGAAAACTGAGTATCTACAGAAGGGAGATTTAAAAAAATGCTCATTTATTTTTGCAGTTCCGAGCAGTCAAAATAATGGAACTTTTTATAGTTTATCCAATCTCAGTTGAATGAGCTGTAAAACCGGATTAACACCTGAAATGATTTCGCCAGGATTCGGACAGCAATAAAAATATTAGGAGGTGATTACGGTAATTTATGCTACAGGCGGTCAGCGCATTACTGATTGCTATCCACGCTTCGAACGGTTACACGTAAAATATACTCAATTTTGGTATTCAACTGAGATTGCATAAACTATACTATGATGTGGACATTCAAGCCGGCTTTTGCAATTGTGAAGCGGGCAGGCTGGGAAGATTCTGCAAACATCAAACTGATATTTTGCATTTCTTCAGAGCCTGTTGTACTAACGCGCCATCAGCCTCTTCGGAATCACGTCTTTTGATGGCTTAACTTGCCTTTGACGATAATATATTCAACCGCTGTCCTTTTACGATCCTTTTGTTTCACAACCATCAACAAGCAGTGACATTGTATCCGAAGGCGAAGAAATTATATCTCAACAAAATAATTTAGTCAGCACAAATGCCAATAATTATGAAAAAAAAAATTTTGAAGCAACTGAAATGACGACAAGTACTGAGGATTTCACCAATTTTCAGAATGTCATCGATTTGTTATGCCTGCAAAAAAATAGGCAATTTGGTACCAGCACTACAACCATTAAAACGTTTTGCCAACGATTGAAGCAAGTGAAGACAAGTACAGGTTGGGAAAGTATTTTTTGTGCACCGCTGGAAGTTCATGCATGTGCCCTGCGATACAGACAAAAGTCTAGTATCAGAGTACAGCCTACAGCATTGAGTAGAAGAAAAGTCGGTATAACAAGGGGAAGCAAAAGAAGACCCCCCACTGAACATGGAAACTTACAACTACATGCAGAGAACTCCCTGGCCCTTGCAGATTCAAACTTGAAACGGAAAATTCACTCACTAAGGCAGAAAATGTGCATACGTTAAGTTGATATTGCTCACTTACCGAATACTTCCGGGCATAAATTCATACCTGACAGTTTTTTACCAATTACAAATGTTAACTTTCAAAACACATTAAAAATAATACTTGTATACATATACATATTAAAACTTGTATCAGTAAGTTTGATGTGAACTTTGATGTGATATTTCTCAAACCAAAGCTTGTCGTAAATTTTGGGTCATGAATTATTTGGGATTTTTCAACCAATTGTTTAGAAGGTTTTCATTTCAAAACTATCATTTCCAAGTTGGATCCCAGCTTTGATGTACATAATTTCAGCATCCTAAGATTGCAGTAAATTTGTGGTGATAAATTATTGGGAAATTCATGCAAAACCTTTGTATGCAAATTTAGTTGAAAATTCGTAAATTTTAGACGAACCTAACCTGACCTGAATTATTTAATAAACAGATTAAACTGAAAAAAAGGCACATTGTTTTATTCACCGGGGCTCAACAAAACCCGTATCTGATGGTCGAATAGTTTTATCAAATTGCCTAGCAGTGGTGTCATTTCTATTGGCTTATAACACAATTTGAAACAATCCACCATAAAATAACGCCTCTGCAAGGTAGTTTTGAAGTGTTCTGTGGTTTTATCCACAAAACAGACGTTATTGTGTGGTTTTATCAAACTATTTGACCATGATCCACGTAATGACAAGACAGCTGTTCTTGTCATTTAAACTTGCCGCCATTGTTGTGACCAATTACAGATCTCGTCCTCTGTATGGTTATATCGTGGTCACGTGATCTACCGTCTACGTATCCATTTTGGATTTGCTTTTGGCTTTTGCTCTAATGCTGATGTGGTTGGTGAACTCGTGTAGTAGTGATGTATAACGAAATCCCGCTTCACTCGCGTCTTCATTACATTTGTGTAGGTATTGTCGAAATATGTGAAGAATGAAGATATATATTCAAAATGAATAACAAGGTGAGTGAATTATTGTTTAGTGTACCTAGTTATATATGCAGAATTGATTTCAATTACGGGAAATTTGTTTACTGTGTATCATATGAGAAGACTTTCATCGCGTAAAAATGTCTATATAGGTAGGTAGATAGATATATGTTTAGGAAAACACATTCGTAACAGATTACTATACCTACTAGTAAATTTATTTTTTTGTTTGTTTTCACGAACAATTTCACTGTTTCGTATGTTTAAAAATATTGAAATTAAAATTTCATCAGACTATCAATAAGACCTATGCGAAGGTATAAAGCAAAGGTTATATCATTGGCTTTGACAATCAAGGTGCATTTTCAAAATATGAATTGGTTTTAATGAGAATAATATATGACACCAAAAAGTAAAAAATTAGATATCAACTCCAATTTCATAATTTCATAGTTTTTTGCAAAATCTGTTTTTGGGGTTTTTCAAAATTAATTTGCCAAAAACCATTAAATGAAGTAGGAATTTCTATTGTCTTGAGTTGAAAAAAATCACTTGACAGTTTGGTTATTATAACATATGAATTATGAAATAGAATAGGTAAATAAAGATTATTGAGAAATATTTCTAGAGAAATACCTACTGAAAACCCAATATTTTCAGTAAAAAGTCTTTTCTTCCGAAATTCCTTCAGATTTTCTTTTGGCAATTTCATTCTGGCATACCTTTCATGTTAAGGAGAACCAATCTCACATATCATCTTTTTATTGCAGGAACGACAGAAGGAACATTAGGACCTAATTAATATAGAAATGTAATATGTATTTTATTAAACACTTTATAACTGCAATAGTTTTTTGTAAATTGAAAACTTCTTTTCCCTAAACTCGTCCATCTTCCCAGACGGCACAATCATAATGCATGAATATCCTAGGCATATTTCACCGGAATATTGGCAAATTCCAGAGATATGCCATATCCTCCATAACATGTGCTATGCATATTCCATGGATATTCAAGGTCACCATGAAATATGTTCCAGGAATATGCCATAATCTTCCACTGCATATGCCAGGAATATTCCATATCCTGCAAAGCATGTGATATGCATATTCCAGGAATATCCTAAAACATATTCATGGCACATGCTATATATATGTTTTCTTACTATAAAAGTATGCCCGAAATATATTTTTGTATGCTTCTTGAAGATGAATGCAGAACACATCCAGGGTGTCTAGTTTATATATGGAATAAACTACCCTTGATATATCGATTATGAGGTCCAATGTATTATTTTTTTGAGTAAGAATAAAAAATTAAATACAAAAAAAAATATTTATTGCAAAAACGACAAATACAACATACATATGTATACTGATACACTATCTTGGCAATTAACAAGACCTTTGGAAATTCAGATCTGCATTGACACTAACACAAATTACTCAAATCGGTCTCATTACACTTTTCAGTTCTTCATTATCTTTGTTTTTCTTAATCCTAAAAAAAAACAATCAGGAGAAAATGAACCTCGTTGTACAATAATTTACTTAGTGTTCTATTGCAACTCTCAGTAACTTACTTAGATCAGGAAAATGGTATGTTCTTCTTCGACTTCTTAGTACATTGCTATGTGAGTGGGATATACATACATACCCCTAAAAATACTATTAATATAGTGTAGAAAAAAATTGACGAATTATATTTATTTTGATAATTAAGCATGTTGATTGATATTTGCAACATATATATTGAATAGAAGTGATATTTTATAAAGGGGGATTAGTTGAAAATGATGTAAGTGAATAGATAATGAATTTGACATTTAAATATTGTTAAATCACTATGGTAAGGTTAGTCTAAAATTTAATTAAATTGAAGTAATGACCAAGTGTCTCATTTTTATATACATTGTCTCTTATTACAAAAAAATTAATTATTCTAGAACAGTTGGTCAACATTGAGAAAAAACGTTTATTGAATATGTTATAGTGTAAATTAAGTAAAGGTAAATTTTAATTCAAATTGACGTCATCTCTTTGGTATATTTTTACCTTTCATCAAAGCCATGTCTACATTAGATAATTTTTTCCTTCCATTTCCTCCAACCTAGCTAAAGGTGTCTTAAAACATCATCGTCAACTAACTGAGGCATATATCTCCTAATACACTGACGCGTCCAACATGAAGAAGCTTTGTCATCTATAAATAAAATTTTTACATCTTCTCAGTTATAGTGCACTAATAACAACAATTTAACAACAAGCACTCATCAAAGTAATTGTGAAGGAAGTAACAAATACTATGTTTTTGTCAGTAAGTTTTCCATCCAACTCTATTATGTAAGACTGAGATATCTTGGATATTATTTCCTTTCTTAGAATTTCTTTTAGTCCTTATCATTTCTGCATTTTGTGTGGCCCTTCCTATAAAAATATTCAGAAGTCTCATAGGACTTTCAGTAGAATCTCTGAAAACAAAGGAAAGTTCAATGAAAAAATGCATAAATATACTTACTTTTACAGGATAAATATTTTTGTTTTGCTGTGGTGAAATAGATTCTTGAGTTCAACAGATCCGAAATACTGTTCACTTCCTTTTCTTAGTCCACTCTGATACTGTTACAAACTGAGACGAGCTGGCTAGTTGCAAATTAATACCTGGAAAAATATACTATTTGTTATACTAACGAATGAAAATTAAAAACAGAAAAGATTTTGGAACTTTTGATAAGGAGATTCGGAGAATGAGTAAAATTCAACCGCGGATATTTTCTAGCAACTTATTCTGTAATATGTAGTAATACTCTCAACAGCACTACAAACTACAACACTTCCACCCATACAAGGGCTTTCACTTTCACTAAAATCATTATCTCATCTAAACAAATTTCATATACGATGTTGATACTTGACGATTGACAAATGACAATGTCAAATATCTACAAACTGATCGCAGTGCCAATCGCAAGAATTCTTTTCCACAACACTTCCTAATAGGCAATTCGCATGAACCAATCAGAACTATCCTGGCCAAGGCAGTATATTTGAATCGATGCTAAGTATTCAACTTGGTTAGCAAGGTAGTTTAGTTAGGTTAGGTCATGGTCCCTTCTTTTTTCATTTTTAAGCCATAAAAGAAGGGAACATGATCTAATTTAACCAAAGTGGACCTTGATATTCAAGTTGATCCTTAACATAACCTAAAATTACATTGCACACCACAAGGCGCAATTAAAATAGAGTGTAGTGAATAGGAATTCTTGCGTGCCAATCAGCTTTGATTTGTCAGTCTCGCTTCGAGCGCAGATAACCGAAACAAATGTACTACTTCATAAACTAACCAATTGAATGCTTTATTTGGCTACGAAACTTGAAAAGTTTTTTTAAATGCATGTGATTTTTCAGTTTTTATTAAATACATATTCGAGAAACATTTGATAGTTTTCTAACAAAAAGTTCCTTCAAATTGAAATGCCTTTGGAATATTCCCAGAATATTCAAAAACTTACGTTTCTGCTTGATATGCCTTTTGAATATACCAGCAATATTCAAGGAGAATATTTTATGTATATGAGTGGAAATATATTCCAGGAATATTCTCAATGTGTATAAGATCAAATAAATATTCATGGAATATTCCAGGAATATTGCAATATCTGTTGGAAAATAGGATGTTGTAGGCATATTCCAGGAATATTGGGTGCCGTCTGGGTTATGTAGGAACTAATAATGGAGAATATTCAGAAAGAAATGACTCCCATTTTCTTCTTGGGGCTAAAATACAGTTGATGAAGATACATTGAAAAAAATATTGGAGTAACAATAGCAAAAGAAGTCTCACGAGTTTTTGAGAAGTTTTATTTTAGTTTGTTATTTCTACATTATTACGATGTAAAATAGAAATGTTTGACAAAAGTTTAACATCATGATTTAGAGTCTGACACTTTCAATTCAATAAAGTTCATATTTGAAAAATTTTGCATGCCTACTCTCAATATTTTACATGATGGTATTTGGAGAAAACAATAAATATCTAACACAAATCTGACGATCATTTCTATAGAACTTTATAGAGGTAAGTAGTTCAACATTGTATCCATTTGAGTTGGCGACATAATATTTCATGAAAAACTTTATTTTTCGTTTTAAGAAGAAAAGTTACTTCATGAAAAGTTTTGCATGTTCTAGAACCTAATTATGAATAATCAAAAATTTGTTAGTCGTATTTGAGAGAGAGTCAAAGAATACGAGTTAGAGGATACTTTTATTTGTGAAAATATCGAAAATTGTAATTAAAATTTGATCAGAACTAAATTTGGCGTTCATACGGTAACACTTTAAAGTTTACCATTTGAATAATGGCTGTCGTAGTGAAGTCGGAGAATTTTCAAAGGCTTAGCTAGTTTTTAACGAAAATTTTTGTAGAAATTGGTAGGAGAAGAATACGAAAAAGAAGTATTTCTTTTAGATATATATGATTGCTTATTGGAACATTAATAATTTTGAACATCTTTTCATAATTTGAATTTCCGATTTTGTTACAAGTAAATGTGCTTTAAATTAAACATGTATCAAATTCATATTTTTTTACTCTATACTCACTTACAACTGCCACATTTTAAGGTATGACCATTCAATATAAGGTATCTAGAACGTGCAGGATTCTCAATGAAGAATAACTTTTTTTTTTAAATCGTAAAATAAAAAAGTTTTCAATATGTCGCCAACTCAAGTGAACATACTGTAATAACATTTTAGAAATGCTCCAGAAATTTTCACATGAAATTTGCAATAAGAATTTGTAACGAACTTTCAAATGGAATTTTTTGGGAATTTTGAAATGGACTTTCGTAAACTGCATAGCAAGTTTACGAATTCAAGTTCACTAATGGCATTCTTGTGCACACTTGCTATCTACATATTTTAGAAGTGATCTGAAAGTTCTCCTATGCTGTTCACAATGAGATTCCTATTATAAACTTACAAATTACAATTTTCAGAAGATTTGGAATGAAGTTCCATAAACTATTTGTCAAGTTTTCAAATACAAGTTATGTATTCAATCCTTGTAGTTAACTTGCCAGAAAGTCATTTTTGTAAGTTTACAGAACCAAGTGTGTCGAAGGGCCCTTTCAAGCTTGATCAGAACTTGCATTGAGTTGGATGATACTTATGTTCATAACTTGCACTTGGTGATGTAAGTCCAGTGAGAGTTCTATGCAAGTCGTTTATGTTTAGTGGGCCTGCCAAGAAAAGACTTAAAAAGAAGCACATATTCTTTCACAAAATGTTGAAAGTATTCAATCAAATGCAAATAAACATGGAGCATCCCACTAAATATTTTATTCTCATATTATCTGCTTTGTATTGTTTTTGTATCATACAATAAATATATTTGCACTTTCGCTTTTCTCGTATGTATACACCTTAGTCAGGGTAGCAGAATATACCTAAATTTGAAATGATATTTCATCTATTGTCCGCATATAACACACATCTGCATGCAGAAACTGTTATGACATTCCATACACGCATTTGGCATTGGCACCCACCTATATTCTGTATACATATTTCGCACTCGAACTGTGATTGGTTTAGGTGAACTCGCGTCAGTTGCTATGGATTAGCCAATGAAATTTTTCGTTCCTTAGCAATTGAACTCAGTTTAGTTGAACTTGTTTGTACAACCCGCCCTTATTAAGTGTATGTATAACGGTTGGTTATATCATTGCGTTTTGTTTCATTTTTGACTTCAATAGACTTTTCAATGTAGTTATCGAAAGTTCTGATATCATTTCGTTGTTAACATATTTTACATTATTTGAAATAATTTTTTCTCGAAATGTATGTTGTTCAATGATATATGAACTAAAATCGAAATATACCTTAATAGGTAACTAGAAAGATTAAAGGGTGGGAGTATTTTCATCTGATTTTCAAATTTCCCGCCAACTTTTAAGTATTTTTTGGTTTCAGAAGTTGGTTATTTTAGTATTTTCAGTTGAATCTTGTACACGTTGAATGTCAAAAAATTTAGCACAATTTGTTCGGATTTAGTGCGTTTTTGGGTAGAAAATCGTACAATCTTTAATTTTCATTCTGGTAGCCCTGTGCTATTTGTAAAGGTGGTCCAATCCGCATGTTGCAATGTTAACCCGCATTTGACGTCACCGTGATACCTTCCGCATGCTTCCGTATATAATAATAATAATAATAATACTCCCTCATAAACACTCGTTGAGTGTACCCAAAGGCATAGCCTGTGCGGGTAGAGGACGGCTATTATTATTATTTGCCGTGGCGCTCCGGGGCGACTTACTGATGTTTTAGGTGATGTATTCACTTTTCAGCTGCAGGAAAACCCGGAAAACCTACAGCACCACCTCGGGTGGTCGGTGTGCATTCCAAGCTAGCACTAGACGAGATTGGCATCTAGACAACTCACAATACACTTGCTTTTCAACAAGGCATGCGGCCGCCTATCGAATCCGATATAAAGTAGTTGAGAAAAATTCTCATACCTACATCGGATTCGAACCGACTATCGCTATGCTGGAGTTTCGAACGGCCTGTGCATTAGACCGCTGATCCACCGACCACCTAATACATCTATACATAGTTTATTTAGATATACTAATGCATGTAGAGGCATCACGCTACGTCACTTTACGGGATCATGAAATCGGGCGCTTGAATTATTCTGTACAAATAGTGTTCAATGTCCTTGTGCCATCCCTACAAATACTGTTAAAATATCCATGTATTTCACCACCCTACCCTCACCCCACAAAACTGTTCTGATTGGTCCATGCTGGCTGGTCGCCCATGTGAAGTCTGGTCGATAGGAATTTTGGCATCTCATTTTCAACACGGTGTCAAAAAACTGTCAAATGTCAATGCCCGAGAGGTTTTTAAACCTTGCAAAAAGTTGTGTGGGAAATAAAATATTATTGTATTGTTATTCAACCATTTCAATTTTCAATCCCAGCCCAGCAGATGTTGCAAAATTATTCACTCGTAGTATATCGTTTAAAAAACAGAATCATCGTCTGCTTGCTTCCAATAAATATATTTGCCCATTTGTTAAACCCCTGTACGAGGTTCGGTTGGTGGAGGTGTCAGTAGTGCAAGAGTTCAAATGTACTTTTAGTGTGAGAAATTATTCAGATTCATTTTATCAGGAAGCCACAGGAAAAATGGTCGAAGGAAAAATATTCGAGAGGTTACCAGAAAACGTTAAGCCCAAGCATTACAAGTTGCTTATCATACCAAATTTGAAGTTGTTGACATTTGAAGGAGATGTCACCATCGAAATAGAGGTCAGTTTTTACCATCCTATTCACTAATATACTATATCAGTGGCTTGAATAGGAAATCGCAACTCATTGCCGTAGCTCTAAACTGTGTATCATATTTGGAGGGCCAATTTTCAAAAAGAATTAACATTGATTTATCACTTCAGATTCAAGAATCTATGAAGCCCTTTGGTCGAATCCTATTATTCAAGAGGATCAATGAGCATTCATAGATTCTTAAATCTTTTTATTAACGGACCTTTTTAACTATCTTCCTAATTAGGGTGGATTTATGGGGTCAGAAGTCCTTAAGAAAAAATGATCATCCATGAACATATTGCACCTGCCTCAAGACTGTCATATCATAAAGAAATTGTTATTGGTCACGTTTATAATGATGTATATATAGTTAGCAAGGCCACTTGCCAGAAAATCGATGAAACTAATTCCAGTAATTGTCGAATAATTGCCGAGAATTTGTCGTGAACGAAAAAAATTTGTCGCACTTATAGTTTTTTTATATGGGGTGGCTTTGCTGATTTATATTAAGTTAGCACTGCCACTTCTACAACTCTACATTAAACTTAAAATTTTATCACTGGTAACCAGAAATTGTCGATTGTTGAGTAATTTTCGAAGTCTACTTGATGTGAAAATAAGACGAAAAATCTTTTCTTTACAGCTTATTAATGTATTTTTTATTGGAATTCTTAATATACGGGGAAATTTTGAGTAATTGGCAACACTGCATGCCTATAAGGATAATTTGTGCTGTGTTCATTAAACTATTGTCAAATATGTATTGATTATGCATTCTTTTTGGAACTAATGAAAAATTTATTGTGAAAAATAGGGAAACTCAGTGTTCAATGGAAAAATTCATCAAATTTGAATATTTTTTTTGTAGGCTCCAAAGTTCACTGAACGATTGTCGAATGATATGAATGATACATATTGCCTGTGAAAATTTTTAAAAACTGAAAAAATAAATACAAATGGTGGATAAAGGAGATATTCCTTATTTTCGGTGATGAACTTACTCACATAATTCATAATTTGCTTGGTCTGTGTTTTCTGTGCCTGAAAATCAACTCGTCAGTTGTCGAATGACTAAATCATATTTTTTAGCGCTTCAGGAAATTTAAACGTTTCAAAATCAAGGACCCCGCACTTTTTATAGGTAAAATGGTTCTCGGTGAAATTGTCTGAATTTTTAGTATATTATAGTATTCGATGTACTGATTGAACGTGCAGAATCGCAAATTTCGTTGATGGATAGATTTTGAAATACAGGGCGTTCATAATTATTTTCTAGAGATTTGAAAGTGCCAACTGCATTTTTTTCCGCTCTCATCATCAACTTACCTTCATATTACTGATTATCATTCAGATGGTGCAGATTATATTATTATGTACAGAGTGAAAAATAAAAACATTTTAGTAATGTCTGAAAATTCGATGTAAAACATTCACTTAAGTCCCTTGTTATATAATATACTATTAATATATTCATCAATCTTTCCACAACACTGTCCCAAAAATTCAGTTTCCTACTATGACCAGTTTCATAGTTATTAATTGAGAATCTTTTTAACATTTGCATTACGAGTTGAAGGAACTTGTTCACGCGTACATTCTACTAGTGTCCAAGATTTTTCACAAATAGTGAAACGTGAGAATGTGGAGATCAAAATAAATGTAAAAGCTGGTAGAGATTATAGATAACAATCACATCAGATATATGAATTTATTAATATAAGGTACTGATAATTAAGTGAATTTTGTTGGTTTAAGCTTTGTCATAATAAAAAACGGACTATATGGGAAAAGTGAAAATGATTGATAGAACGCTTTCATTTTTAATAGGAGAATTTGAATTTTTTTCTAATTCGTGTTCCACTCGTATAGAGGTTTCCATAATTTTCATATTTGCTGACTATCAATAGAATAATATAGACATCAAACATATTTCATCAATATAGGTAATTCAATACGTAAGGATAATAATAATTATCACTGATGGAACTAATGAAACTAAATATAAGTACTAAGAGAGGCATGAATAGAAATAATCATCTTATACTGGGTGTTTCCGAAATTGGAGCGATAAATATAATGGGGTGTTTTTTTTAAATTTTTTAAAAAATGTATGCGCACACCACATCTTCATACTATTATTGAACGTCCGGCAACATTGTAAAAAAAAGTCTTTGGTATTCCTGGTGCTTTTGACCTCGTCAAAAGCAAACGCTTTGGTTCCGTTGTTAACCTCTGATGATTTACATTAATTCTAGGCAAAATTAAATTTTTCCCAATTCTCAATTTCTCAAATAATAACTATCAAACTAGTCATAGTAGAAAACTGAATTTTTGGGGCATTGTTAAGGAGAGAATGATGAATATATTAAATAATAATAAAGGTATTTAACCGAGTTACTTAATCGTGAATTACAGGGTGATTTCTGAAATGTTAATATTTTGTCAATTTTATCATGGAAAATTTTAATGATCACCCTATAAATCCCAACAAAATCATGTTTATACAGTATCAGCTATCTTTAGAGGATGATTATTCACTTGAATATACAGGATGTGTACGAAAAAACCGGCCATATATTTCACCAATTTTGTAAATCACCCTGTACGAAATGTATAAAGTGTGAATAATGATGGATTAAAAATAGTAAGATATTGCATGCCAAAATAATTTTATCAATATTTCATTATTACATCGAATTTTCCGACATTACTAAAATGTTTTTATTTTTCACTCTGTACATAATGATATAATCTGCACCATCTGAATGATATTTAGTAATATGAAGGTATGTTTATGATAAGAGCGAAAAAAATGCAGTCGACACTTTCAAATCCCGAGAAAATAATTAAATGAAAATTACTAATATTTCAAAATCTATCCATCAACGAACTTTGCGATTCTGCACGTTCAATCAGTACATCGAATACTACAATATATTAAAAATTCAGACAATTTCACCGAGAACCATTTTACCTATAAAAAGTGCGGGGTCCTTTGACTTGGTCGTTCGACAATTGATGAGTTTATTTTCAGGCACAGAAAAAATAATCTAACCAAATTATGTGTGTATATTATTGGGAAAAGGCAATATCTCCATTTTGCAGCATTTAATGATAATAATAATAATAATATGCTTTATTAACAATAACAAGACAATAACAATTGTATAGGATTCGTCAGTTTATCTATATAACATAGAAACATGTAATTATGAAATAAATAAAAACAAAACAATACAAGAATAATATGAAAACAATAGCGATAAAATATAATTTTTCAAATATTTAAACTGGGAAATCTTTAAAAATCAAATAACTTGTTCAACGAATAAAAACAATGTTACAATAAAAAATTCTTCAGTCTTCTTTTGAAAATATAGAAATTGGCTGTTTCTTTCACAACACTGGGCAATTTATTGAATAGTTTCGGGCCTAGATAGTTTGGAACATTAGAACTTAGTTTCAAACGACAAAATGGAATATGAAGTTTACCAACCTGTCGTGTATTATATCGATGTATATTTTCCACCGGAATAGTTTTTTACTTTTGTATATATATTTATGCACACATTTCAAATATACTCAAATAATGATGGGAGTGGTAAAAATTCCATATTCTCTAAAGTAATTTCTGCATGATTCTCTCTGAGAAATTTTTGCTATACATCGCAGGTTTTTTCTGTACAATAAAAATTTGGGAGGCGTTGGTTGAATTTCCCTATAAACATAAACCATATCTCAACCGAGATTCAACCTGAGCAAAATAAACCATGATTAGTTGATGAACTTCTAGTATCGCACAAAGATTAATGAAAACAAATTTCAACGAATTAATTTTGGTAATCACTTGACTGCAATGAGATTTCCAGTCCAGCTTTTCATCAATAGAAATTCCTAAAAAGCGAATAGGTTCATGTTGAACATCAATATTGAAATTGTCATCATTAATAGCAAAATCTTGAACTGTTCCAGAAGTTACAAATCTGACCAAGTTTGTTTTATCAGTATTGAAAAATAAATCAAGGTTATTGAAATAATTAGAAATACTTTTAATTAATGAAACGCTTTTCGCAGCCAAATTTTCAGATGAAACTAAATCAGAAATATCATCATCATATGCAATATATTCCGAATGTATCATACAAACATTTATATTGTTGGTGTACAATATAAATAGAATAGGTCCCAATACGGATCCTTGAGGGACACCGATGTTTACGTTCACGAGATCGGAATTGATAGTACTTACTGAACTACGGTCTATATTGGTTAATGAGACATATTGTTTGAGATCACTGAGAAAAGATGATATCCATTCCAGTGCCACTCCACGCATTCCATAATTTTGTAAAATTGATAATAAGACATCATGATTGACACAGTCGAATGCTCTACTGAGATCATAAAAAATACCAACAGGACACTCGGCCGACTCAAAATGTTTTATAATTTGATTGTAAAACGAAATCATTGCGGTAGTGGTGGATTTATTAGTGCAAATCCATGTTGATTTTTTGTAACAATATTGAATTTATTTAAAAATAAATGGAGTCTTTCAAGAAAGGCATATTTAAAAATTTTGGATAAAGCACAAGGAATTGTTACTGGTCTGTAGTTTTCTATTGACGTTGTATCTTTCTTCTTGAAAATTGGAACAATTTTTCCCACCTTTAAATTAGAAGAAAAACTGCCACATTCAAAAGACATAATTACCAAATGTGTTAAGGGGATTATAATATCTTCGAGTATTTTTTTTATTTAGAAATTTGGAATATCATCAACCCAAGACTTTATTTTTAAGTTTAGTAAAAATTAGTTGTACTAATTCACTAGAACAAAAAGGTGTTAAATATAACGAACTTTGGTTCGATAGAATACCAGTCACCTACAAATTTCATTTACTTTGTATATTCTTTACAAGTTCAGTTGGAGTATTCAGAAAAAAATTATTAAATTTTCTAACAATTTCTTGTGGGTCTTTTAAAAGTATACCATCTTTTTATACTGATATTTTCGTTTTGTTTAACATTATTGGTCAATTCGGACACCACATTCCAAGAAGCTTTAACTGTGTTACTGGAATTGAATATGCGATTCTGATAATATTTTTTTTCTTCATAGTCATTAAGCTTTCTTATTAATTTTATAAATTTTTTCAAAATTTGGATAAATGGATCTCATACAAAATAAATCTTTTAATTTTCGACTGGATTCGATAACTTCTGCATCATATGGGAGTGAAGCGAGCCACATCCACAAAATACAATGAGAAAAATATATAGAAGAATAAAATAAATCATTATCTATGTTAATACGCGTTGTACATGTATTTTGATGGCAGGGAATTATTCTAGAGATCAAATTTAATAAGGGAGTTGTGATATTATAGTTTGTTAGGCCGTCCAAGAGGTGGAAAAGGGGTGGATATGGAAAATAAATCATTATCTATGGTAATACGCGTTGTACACGAATTTTGAACACAGAAAGTCAATCTAGGGTTCAGAGTTGATGAGGTAGTTGTGAAATTATAGTTTGTCAGGCCGTCCGAAGGGGTGGAAAAGGGGTGGATATAGAAAGTAAATCATTAGATAGATAGATAGATAGATAGATAGATAGATAGATAGATAGATAGATAGATAGATAGATAGATAGATAGATAGATAGATAGATAGATAGATAGATAGATAGATAGATAGATAGATAGATAGATAGATAGATAGATAGATAGATAGATAGATAGATAGATAGATAGATAGATAGATAGATAGATAGATAGATAGATAGATAGATAGATAGATAGATAGATAGATAGATAGATAGATAGATAGATAGATAGATAGATAGATAGATAGATAGATAGATAGATAGATAGATAGATAGATAGATAGATAGATAGATAGATAGATAGATAGATAGATAGATAGATAGATAGATAGATAGATAGATAGATAGATAGATAGATAGATAGATAGATAGATAGATAGATAGATAGATAGATAGATAGATAGATAGATAGATAGATAGATAGATAGATAGATAGATAGATAGATAGATAGATAGATAGATAGATAGATAGATAGATAGATAGATAGATAGATAGATAGATAGATAGATAGATAGATAGATAGATAGATAGATAGATAGATAGATAGATAGATAGATAGATAGATAGATAGATAGATAGATAGATAGATAGATAGATAGATAGATAGATAGATAGATAGATAGATAGATAGATAGATAGATAGATAGATAGATAGATAGATAGATAGATAGATAGATAGATAGATAGATAGATAGATAGATAGATAGATAGATAGATAGATAGATAGATAGATAGATAGATAGATAGATAGATAGATAGATAGATAGATAGATAGATAGATAGATAGATAGATAGATAGATAGATAGATAGATAGATAGATAGATAGATAGATAGATAGATAGATAGATAGATAGATAGATAGATAGATAGATAGATAGATAGATAGATAGATAGATAGATAGATAGATAGATAGATAGATAGATAGATAGATAGATAGATAGATAGATAGATAGATAGATAGATAGATAGATAGATAGATAGATAGATAGATAGATAGATAGATAGATAGATAGATAGATAGATAGATAGATAGATAGATAGATAGATAGATAGATAGATAGATAGATAGATAGATAGATAGATAGATAGATAGATAGATAGATAGATAGATAGATAGATAGATAGATAGATAGATAGATAGATAGATAGATTGTTCAAGAACAAGTTCTTATTGACAAAGTGTAAAAATAAAGTGTAAAATAGACCTTTAAACAATATAAATATTCGTCAAAAAACAGTAGAAGTAGGTACCACTGCAGATACAGTTACGTCAATTAATATAAAATACATGTACCATCTGCAAAACACACGCATATTCGTGCATATATACAGATATATTATGATAAAATTTAATTTAATGAGCCTATGCACATTTGTTATAGAAGAATAAAAGAATAAAATATATGCACATATACACATACATACATATATACATATATCTATGGAAATACGAGTTGTAAACGAATTTTGAAACCAATCAATCTAGAATTCAGAGTTGATGAGGCAGTTGCGAAATTATAGTTTGTCAGGCCGTCTAGGGGGTGGAAATGGGGTGGATATAGAAAATAAATCATTATCTATGGTAATACGAGTTGTAAACGAATTTTGAACACGGAAAATCAATGTAAGGTTCAAAGTTGATAAGATAGTTGCGAAATTATAGATTGTCAGGCCGTCCGAAAGGGTGGAAAAGGGGTAGATATAGAAAATAAATCATTATCTATGGAAATACGAGTTGTAAACTAATTTTGAACACGGGAAATAAATCTAGGGCCCAAAGTTGATGAAGGACTTTGTATATTATACTTTGTCAGGCCGTCCAGGGGGCGGAAATGGGGTGGATACAGAAAATAAATCATTATCTATGGAAATACGAGTTGTAAACGAATTTTGAACACGGGAAATCAATCTAGGGTTCAAAGTTGATAAGGTAGTTGCGAAATTATAGTTTGTCAGGCCGTCCGAAGGGGTGGAAAAGGGGTGTATATATATAGAAAATAAATCATTATCTATGGAAATACGAGTTGTAAACGAATTTTGAACACGGAAAATCAATATAGGGTTCAGAGTTGATGAGGTAGATGTGAAATTATAGTTTGTCAGGCCGTCCAGGGGGTGGAAAAGGGGTGGATATAGAAAATAAATCATTATCTATGGTAATACGCGTTGTACACGAATTTTGAACACAGAAAATCAATCTAGTGTTCAGAGTTGATGGGGTAGTTGTGAAATTATAGTTTGTCAAGCCGTCCAGGGGGTGGAAATGGGGTGGATATAGAAAATGAATCATTATCTATGGAAATGCGAGTTGTAAACTAAATTTGAACACGGGAAATAAGTCTAGGGCCCAAAGTTGATGAAGGACTTGTGATATTATAGTTTGTCAGGCCGTCCAAAGGGGTGGAAAAGGGGTGGATACAGAAAATAAATCATTATCTATGGAAATACGAGTTGTAAACGAATTTTGAACACGGAAAATCAATCTAGGGTTCAGAGTTGATAAGATAGTTGCGAAATTATCGTTTGTCAGGCCGTCCGAAAGGGTGGAAAAGGGGTGGATATGGAAAATAAATCATTATCTATGGAAATATGAGTTGTATACGAATTTTGAACACGGGAAATAAATCTAGGGCCCAAAGTTGATGAAGGACTTGTGATATTATAGTTTGTCAGGCCGTCCAAAGGGGTGGATACAGAAAATAAATCATTATCTCTGTTAATACTCTTTGTACACGTATTTTAAACACAGGAATTCAATCTAGGGTTCAAAGTTGATAGGGGAGTTGTGAAATAATAGTTTGTCAGGCCGTCCGAAGGGGTGAATGAAGCAAATAAATCATTATCTCCATTAATACGTATTTCACATGTATTTTGAAAAGAGGAAATTATTCTAGGGATCCACTTTAATAAGGAAGTTGTGATATTATAGTTTCTCAGGTCGTCTGAGTGGGTAAAAGGGATGAAACAGACGATTATTCATTTTCTCTGTAATTACTCATTGTACGTGTAATCAATCTAGAGGTCAAATTTGATCGGAGGGTTGTGATATTTTAAATTGTCAGACCGTCTGAATTGGAGAAGATAACAGGGGGAACTAAAGAATCCGCACTGTATAGTTATAGTTCATCCAACTCAAATTGCAAAACAAAGTTATGTGATGGAGAAGTAAGGAGTGATCAATAATTAATATAAACGTACGGGAATAATTCCAAATTGGGAACCAAGAAGTTATGTTTACTACTAGCATACATCCAAAGGAACTGCTAGTCAACGTGGACATGACTGACGTGCGTCAAACGGCAAGGTCGTTCTGGTTCAACCAATTAAATCGCAGAGTATTGGTCAAGGGGCGTCTCCTGGCTGAAGAGTTTTAAATCATCTTGTTATGTTTGAAAACTGTGGAAAGAAGTTTATGGCATAGCAGACGGAAAGACGAAACTGACTGAGCTGAATTAAAAAAATGTGTATCCACCGGAATTTGAACCCGGGACCTCTTGCTTTCCAGGCAAGCATGATAGACCGCTACGCCATTGATCCTATTTCAAAAACCATCATCGCCTACTAACACAGAGCTGAGTTTAAAAATGTAAGTACCTGGTTTTTGAAATAAGAGCAATGGCGTAGCGGTCTGACGCGCTTGCCCGGAAACCAAGAGGTCCCGGATTTAAATCCCGGATAATCCACTTTTTTTTTAAATTCAGTTGTGATTTTCATCTTTCCGTCTGCTATGCCATAAAATTATTTTCGATTTAAATTCAAATACAGACGTAAAACTAATACTTTATTTATGGAGAGAAATATTTGGGCAGTGGTGTGTTGGGACTGTTACTTCTGGTGTGTTGAATCAAAAGATTTCAAGGAATACATAAAATTATGTCGTTTTGACGGTTTTGTAGACCATTTTGTCTACAAAACTCTAACTCTAACTCTTGGATCGATCTGAAAAAAAAAATATTGAAAATGATTGTGTACATATTACAAATTGGTTCCGGTTTGAATTACTCACCATAAACTTCGAACATTTTTTCTCCCAGTCTGCAGCTACAAGAACGGTTTACCAAATTATGATGAGCTAACATTTAGAGAACAACTATACACCACCAATATACGAAATGGCAATCAAACAAAATATTAGATAGATAGATCTTTATTTCTTTAGGAACCCTAATATACATGTAAGAAAGGCATATTACAACATATCATTGACTCACGTCCGAGATGGAATTACCATATCTCAAACGTCACCAAAATATTGAAGGTGTCTTTTAACGAAATTTGAATTTCTTGAAAACATTCTCGACATTACACAGCTGCAACAATATTATTCTTTAGTGGAGTCTCGTCTGCAGTATGCAATCATGAGCTGGGGAGGGGCTGCAACTAATCATCTGAAGCAATTAGGTATAATAAAAAAATACCTAAAATAATTATAACAAAAAAATTACTCCTCAAACTTTTTCTTTGCTGCAGCGAGTGTACTGGAGTACAAAATTCGTGTACAACGCGTATAACCATAGATAATGATTTATTTTCTATATCCACCCCATTTCCACCCCCTGGACGGCCTGACAAACTATAATTTCGCAACTACCTTATCAACTTTGATCCCTAGATTGATTTCCCGTGTTCAAAATTCGTTTGCAACTCGTATTACCATAGATAATGATTTATTTTCTATTTCCACCCCCTGGACGGCCTGACAAACTATAATTTCGCAACTACCTTATCAACTTTGAACCCTAGATTGATTTCCCGTCTTCAAAATTCGTTTACAACTCGTATTTCCATAGATAATAATTTATTCTATATCCACCCTTTTTCCACCCCTTCGGACGGCCTGACAAACTATAATTTTGCAACCACCTTATCAACTTTGAACCCTAGATTGATTTTCCGTATTCAAAATTCGTTTACAACTTGTATTTACATAGATAATGATTTATTTTCTATATCCACCCCATTTTCACCCCCTGGACGGCCTGACAAACTATAATTTCGCAACTGCCTTATCAACTCTGAACCCTAGATTGATTTTCCGTGTTCAAAATAAATTTACAACTCGTATTTCCATAGATAATGATTTATTTTCTATATCCACCCCTTTTCCACCCCTTCGGACGGCCTGACAAACTATAATTTCACAACTACCTTATCAACTCTGTATCCTAGATTGATTCTCCGTGTTCAAAATTCGTTTACAACTCTAATTTCCATAGATAATGATTTATTGTCTATATCCACCCCTTATCCACCCCTTTTCCACCCCTTCGGACGGCCTGACAAACTATAATTTCGCAACTACCTCATCATCTTTGATCCCTAGATTGATTTCCCGTGTTCAAAATTCATTTACAACTCGTATTTCTATAGATAATAATTAATTTTCTATATCCACCACATTTCCACCCCCTGGACGGCCTGACAAACTATAATTTTGCAACTGCCTTATCAACTCTGAATTCAAGATTGATTTTCCATGTTCAAAATTTGTTTACAACTGGTATTTCCATAGATAATGGTGTATTGTCTATATCCACCCCTTTTCCACCCCTTCGGACGGCCTGATAAACTATAATTTCGCAACTGCCTTATTATATTTGATCTCTAGAATAATTCCCTGCCATCAAAATACATGTACAACGCGTATTAACGTAGATAATGATTTATTTTATTCTTCTATATATTTTTCTCAGTGTATTTTGTGGATGTGGCTAGCTTCACTCCCGTCTGCATCATCCGGTTTTTATCCTTATGTTTTAAACAGACTTCTCGCTTAGGAAAGTATAATTCAAAGTAGTGTAAAAATGTTTTATGAAAATAATCAAATGATTCATTGAAATTATCAAGTTTAAATAGTTCCGACCAATCAAAATTTGATAATGTTGGCCTAAAATTCTATATTTTATCCTTGCTGAAATTTTTTTTTCTCTATGATAGTTTATATGTTATTGGATTTGCCTGCAAGATCAATATCTAAAAGAATTGTTCGTTGATTACAAAAATCATTTTCCAGCACACAACTTGAAACTCAAAATTTGATCAATTACAGTAGGTACAAGTATTTGAAGTGACTCAGGTAGGCCAATTTATACTTGGAATAAGATCAAAAGAAGACAAAGGCATAGTTAAACTATTAAAATGGTAATTTTTATACTTATCAAAATAAAAATCACCAGTTGAAATGAATTTTACAGTAGGTTTGTACAACATATCTAAATTTCTGCAAGTTTGCTGAAAAATGTTTCAATATCTCCTGAAGGAGAACGATAACAATTTATGATAACATTTACTGAATGTTCAACATTGTAGGACAAAGCACATATTTCGAAAAGTTGTTCTGAACAGTACTTATTTAAGTCAATAATTTTAGCATTGATTTTATCTTTCATCCGTATACTTACTCCCCCACATTTTGAAGTGGGCCTACAATAAAATGTAATATACAGGGTGTCCCAACGAAAACTTTCCACCCGGATTTACTGGGAAATGACAAATTATTTTCGGAAACGCGAAAACAGGTCGATTTTAATTTCTAGGGGGACACATGTTAGTAATGGATTTAGTCGAGCAACTTCATCCCCCTGACGGGGGCGGCTACCCCCTTGCGAATCATCATAGGGAACGTGGGTCGAGTGATACATCATCTTAAAGCTCTCTTTATTCTCTATCCAAACGTCTATAATTTTTTCAAAATCGAATGAATGGTAATTGAAATTAGTGTTGTTGACAGGTTCAATGTAAATAGTCAATATCTCACCTGTTCCTATTCAAATTCAATTTATTAACTATTTTAAGACTCAATGAGTGGACAGATAGAAAATGGCAACATCCCATCCGGTCAGGTAACCCAGTCACCCCACGAAAATCGAAAACAAATTAGTCAAAACAAAGTAAGTAGCCAGGCTGGGACTATTAATTGCGAAGATCTTTCAACCAAGTATCAGTTTTATGTCGCTATTCGCGAATACAACATTACAAGCGGAAGATGCCCACCCCAATTGTGAGTGAAACGTCCAAAGGAACCTCCTCCACAGAGGTTAACCGACCACGGCACTGAAGCCCGGAAACCATATTTCTTAGTTTTTGTTCTGTTGACTTTTTCATAGACAAAAAATACCTGTTTTTTATGATTCTCCTGCGTGTATGTTCTCAGCATGAATTCACAGTTCGCATGATTCTTATGGAAATATCATTTGATTCGTATTCTGTGAGTTAAGTTTCTGCCTGACAATGGTTTACGCATTAGAAGAACGAATTGAGTTAGTGAAACTTTACTACAAAAATGATGATTGTCTAAGAGCTGCAGCTAGAATTTTCAATACAAGGCATCCATGGAAAAATGCATCTCATACCTATGTTCAAACGTTGATTGAGAAATTCGAAAGAACTGGGTCTGTGGGAAACCAGAAACATTATCCTGAACGTCTGATAAAGAACGAGGCTGTTGAGGTAGCGGTTTTGGGACACGTGGCTATGGATCCTACTCAAAGTATTCGAAGCTTGGCTGACGCATCAGGTGTAGCGCGATCGAGTATTCAGAGAATTCTCAAGTCACAGCGATTCCATCCATACAAACTAAAAGTTGTACATGAACTGAACGAAGACGATTTTGACAGACGTCAACAGTTTTGTGAGGAAATGTCTGAGCGTCTGAGAACAAATCCCAATTTGCTCTTCAATATTTGTTTTTCAGACGAGAGTACATTTTTTGTTAATGGAAACGTAAATCGTCACAATTGCCGCTACTGGAGCGATACCAATCCCAGGTTAATACGTGAGGTCCACACACAAACTCCGCAGAAGTTGAATGTTTGGTGTGGTATTTTTGGCAAAAATATTATTGGACCACTTTTTATATAAGATAATTTGAATGGACAAATGTATTTAAATCTTCTTGAGAATGCCATCGATCCCATGATAACGGATATTATCGAAAACGATGGAGATTATTCGGAAGACAACCTCCATTTTCAACAAGATGGAGCACCACTATCCAGTGGCGGTTAGAAACTTTCTGGATGAACGATATACCAATCATTGGATAGGGCGACGAGGACCAATTGAGTGGCCAGCTAGATCACCGGACCTCAACCCGTTGGATTATTTTTTATGGGGGCATCTCAAAAGCAAAGTTTTTGCCACTCCGCCAGAGTCACTAGAGGATCTACGTGGTCGAATTGTAAACGAGTGCGGCAGAATAACTGCAAAAGTATTGGCAAACGTTCGTAATAGTTTCTAAAGTAGACTTTATCATTGTATGGAGGTAGGTACGATATTGATTATTTAAATTAAACCTATTACCACACTAATCTCAATTACTAGTCATTCGATTTTGAAAAAATATGAACGTTTGGGTAGAGAATGACGAGAGCTTTAAGATGATGTATCACTCGACCCAAGTTCCCTATGATGATTCGCAATGGGGTAGCCGCCCCTGTCAGGGGGATGAAGTTGCGTGACTAAATTCATCAATGACATGTCCCCCCCTAGAAATCAAAATCGACGTGTTTCAGCGTTTCCGAAAATAATTTGTCATTTCCCAGTAAATCCGTGTGGAAAGTTTTCGTTGGGACACCCTGTATAATATACTTGTAATTGTTAATCACCAACAAATTCAAATGGTATACTTTAATTCCAAGTTCAGTTAAACACAAAATATTGACATCCTCATATTGACTCAAATCGCTTTCTAAAAAACAAATTTTCTCGTCATTTATTGTATTAATATTTAACAATTACAATGTAGGTCTATAAATTAAATCTTTTGAAGAATCTCCCTCTTGGGTCTCGATAAAAAACGACTCACCATTCTTGATAAGGCCATACATCTGCGTTCATAGCTTTTTTAAATTACCTACTAAAATTGGTACCTTAAAAGAACAGATTAGGGTACTGGGCATTCAATTACTCACATTCAAATTCAGGAAAGTGAACCTTCATCAAATCAGTTAAATCGTCAGCCGTAGTCTGGGGGCTCAGTCGATAAATATGAAGTGTTGCTCTCCCAGGGACACCTTCTACTGTTGTCGAATTATGATTATTGCCAATAATGACTAGTCTTCTATTTTGTCTATTGTTCACAACTTTGGACGATGTTCTGTCATCAGAAGTCATTCTTGTGCTTCTGCTAAGTTTACAACAGAGTTCATTTTGACATGACTCGGAGCTTCTTTATCAAATTGCTTTACTGGAAGAGAATTTGGCTTTACGAAAGTTTTATGGAGTGACTGACTTGCCTCCTCATTCTCTTTATTTTTTATGTCTTCTGTCAGTTTTCTGAATTCATTCATTTGATAATTTTTTTCATGTTCTACATTTTTTGAGGAAATAACATCTATTTGTTCGTACAAGATCTTCTCCTTGAGTTCATTTATTATAGTATCTTTTGCTTAATCTTTTTGTTAATCATTTTTGATTACATCATTTGTATGTAGTTTTTCGGCTATAAAAAGTAGGAGTTTTCTCGAGCAATCTGTTATAAGCATCCGAAAATTGTTCAGTGAATATTGGAGTCAACGAAAAAATAATGAGGATAGATTAATTTATCCTGGAACATTGAATTTTTCATTTGTTTCGAAAAGAATGCATAACCAATATATATTTGACAGTAGTTTGATGAATAAAGCACAAGTTATCCTGATATGCGCAAGAATTTCTATCCACAACACTTTCCAAGCCATAAAAGAAGGGAACATGATAATGAAAAATACATATACAGTGACCGGCAGAAAGTACGCATCATATGGGAAATTCTTTTGTTAATAGATTTTGACAAATATCGATACGTGCAATCGCTTCTGCATCTAAAGAAACCCCAGAAGACGTTGTACAGTGCCGTTCGTCTTTTCGTATGTGGCGGGAAATTCTAAAAATTTAAAATTTTTGTCTCAAAACACACTCATTTGAAAAAATATCGAAAAATGTTATTCGGAAAAGTTGTTCAGAGCGACATTTTATAGCTATGTACTAGTTTTGAGAGAAATCTGAGATAGAAAAATAAAAATTAATTCTTTGCCATAAAAAATTTTCTGTTTGGAAATAATAGATTTCTGGAATAGAAGCTCATTAGTAATGACAACAGTGATATTTCAAATAATTTGTAGAGATTCACAAGCTATATCAATTGTATTCAGAGAAAATTTGAAATCTGTGAATTTGCCATGTGTTCAGCTGCTTCATAAGAGGTCACTGAAATATCTTCATGACATTATAATCCCGTTATAGAAAATTATTAATAAAGAACCATGTTTCTACACAATTTCAATTTGAATTTTTTATTAGAACAAAAAGTTAATGATATTTGGCAAAATTTATTAACAAAAGAATTTCCCATATGATGCGTACTTTCTGCCGGTCACTGTATAAGCTGTAAAGAAAAGATATTTTGCATTGTTTTCACTTCAAATAGACTTCGACAATTACTCGACAATTGTTGGTTATCACAGCGAGAAAATTTGATGTTTATTTGTTAAGTTAAATTAGTGGCAGTGCTAACTTAATATAAAGTTAGCACAGCCACCCCATATAAAAAAACTATCTGCGCGACAATTTTTTTCCGTTCACGACAAATTCTCAACAGTTATTCGATATTTACTGAAATTGGTTTCGTCGATTTTCCGGCAAGTGGCCTTGCAAAGTTTATGATGTCTCTTGGTAAGCTAACTAATGACTTGTTTTAACCAAATCCTCTAGGTCATCTTGGTGTAAACACTTGGTAAAGTAATTAACTTCGTTTTGTATTGAAAATTGTTGCGTACCAGACCGAAATTGATAGATGAGGAAAATGATGTAAACACCTATGATCTTGACTTTCCAAGCAAGATGACGCAAAATTTGGTTTGAATTCTGGCTAAGCCCCAAGTCTGTGTTCTAATGTAAGACCTCAAATGATGATGTTTCTAATCTACATGTGAATAAGTATCTGATGAAGATTGGCATTGATATTTTCATGCCATAATGGGTTACCTATATAGTAGAGTTACAAACCTTTCCTTAGTGCAGTGGAATTCTGTCTACAATTATGTCTTTTCGAGGGTTTATTGATAGATATTTATTCATTTAAATATAAGAATTTTACACTTGTTGAAATAAACTAAAAAAGTTGGAAGATATAATTGATAAATTTTAATTATACACAACCACATTCTGCTAGTGATAGGAAGGAGGAATTTTAAGTGTTTTTGCTGTTTTTTTTGCGGTAGGATTGTGTGCTAGAAAATGCCAGTTACACTCAAAAATAGGCCAATATCTCTGAAATAACTAGAGACTACCAAAAATTTCCAGGAGACCAAATGACGTAAGTTCCAAAAAATGTTTGTGATAGCTCGTGGCTATTGGTAAAAGGAATATTACCTAAATTTTTTTTGTTTTACGAATATTTTTTCTTTGTTTCTACAGTTTCCCCAGTTTATGGAACAAAGAGAAATAGACCATTCTTGAATGTTGGTTGTTCAACTGGAACCTTCATTGTTTCATTCTGAATGTCAGCTGTGATTACATACTGATGTAAAAAATCATGTTTTGAGTTTTTGTTTCATTAAGAGTGAGAGAGTTAATGCAAAACCAGTCTTTGGATATTACCTCAGACTGTTCTAGGTAGGTCAGTCAAGAGACTGCTTTCATAGTTTGACCTAGATTGATACGTAGATTATTGAAATAAATTATGAAGAATAAATGTCTAAGTACAGATCCCTGCTGAACCCCATTTTGCACAGTGTGAAAATCAGAGCTTTGTTTTCTATACTTGAGATAATAAGCTTATTATTTAGATATGAAAAGAAGAGGTCTAATGGAGTACCTCTAATGCCGTATCTTTCGAGTTTTAGTAGTAGATGATCTTGGCGAACTGTGTCAAATGCTATTGTTTGGTCATCCAATCAAGCAATCATTGATCATTGAAACCGTCCCATGGTGTCGCAGAGTTCATGGACTGCCCCAACAGCAGACTTCCCAGTTCTGAGACAAAACTGATTAGCGCAAAATAGGTTGTTTTTTCAAAGAAATTTGAGAGTCGTATCTTGAAAATTATTTCAAAAATCTTGCTTAATTGGGTGATGATGGGTCTATAGGTTATTATCTGGTAAATTTTCATCACCTTTTTTATGAATTGATGATACTCTAGATATTTGAACATAGCCAGGAATGTACCATCCTTCATACATGTGTTTGGATGGATACAATTGACTTTGAGTTTTTCATATTTTTGATAATCCTGCGAAATAAAATGACTTGTTATTTGTGGGAATTTTCTTAATGAAGTCATCGAAATTAAGGTTGTTAAATCTATCATCAGCAAATTCACAGTTCTCAATTAGATTTTCTATAATCTCCTGGAAGAATTTTGCGAAGTCATCAGCAAGATATACGGCTGGCAGAGGAAGTTTCAATTCTAACTCAGCTGACATTTATTATGTTCCAAGCTGATTTTTAGTCGAATATCCACAGACAAATTTGTGCCAAAACCGAAGGATGAATTGTAACAATATGAAACTTTGCACGTGACTTTTTGAAATCATGTATAGTTGAAAAAAAATTGTTTACCAAAAAATCAGGGGTGGAACACAAAAAAAAAAATTGTGATTAGGAATAGCTGTCATTGTAGACAAAAGGTGAGAATATTTTTTGAGATTATGGATAAACCTCACATCTCATTCATGAATATTATGAGAATGGCTAGTCTCTGTGATATTTTGCAAAAACCGCTATTAAATATACCTACATGGGCTCTTCAAAACTGCTTTAGAAACTTCATCCTAACAAGTAGTTACCACTTTTTTAATAGTTTCGTTTGAACAGAAACTGTACTGAGCGGTCGATTTAATTTTTGTACACATTTTTGGACACATATCAAACAGCAATGCAAAGATACGAAGCTTTCTGAACTGTTCTTGAGTTTGGATTCAATTGGAGAATATGTACCAATTCGAGGGTCAGGGCTATAGCATTTTTCATTGCCATACTTGAACTTCTTAGAGCTTGAAGCCCTGAGTGTGTATATCTGTCGAAATTTTTCATTTACTTTGACGTCCGCCAGTTCATCAAAACATTCTCTCAAACGACTCGAAAAAATTATATATTATTATTATTCATGAAAATATATGGAAACATTTATTTATATAATTGTCCTGGGACGGAAAAATCACTATGGTTTGTGTAGATACGTACTCTCAGTTCTGTACAAATTTCAAAATCCTGAAAACAGATTTGTTGGCACAGAGCTAATATACTTACGTTTACTTCAGAAAAGATCATTAAGATAAGATTCCATTATTTTTACTTCAAATACCCCTGGGGAGAGAATATTCGTATGAATTAGTTATCAACTCAAATGATTCCTTTAGGAAAAACTTCTAGATAACAAATTCAAAAAGAATATCACTTCTTTGGGAGAGAGAATATTGTGGTATATGCACTTGACAACACTCTTGTTCTTTGCCAGAATATTTCACTACCCTGACACATTTCCACCCTACTTTTTGTAAAAGATAAGCAATTATAATTTCATAGGTACCACCAATACAACTCCAATCCACTCTAAGAATTTTTTATGCTCTAAAATTAATTTCTACTAACTTTCAGACGGACAATCGCAGCTGGATCTATTATAATCTCAAATAGTGTCTTTTACCATGAAATTTCTCAATAATAAACTCAAATTTTCACAGCAAGAACAAAAAACTTCTGAGAAAACTGAGAAAACTGCTCCAAAAGTATGGACATTGTTGGCTTAGATATTATGGCTCGATGACCCTGGACTGTGTTGTATTTATGGAATGAACAGATAAATTCATCCAGTGGTTCGACAAAATTATCTATCGTTTGAAAATAATTAGTTTTTGGTCAGCCTCTGAGTTTTTAAAAATTATAACACATTTTGAAGTTGTTTTTTTGAGTTCAATAACAGAAATGTGAAGTGCAAACCTCCAGCTTGAAATTGCTTACTTTATTTTTCATGCTGGTTGTGTGTAAGCGATTATTTTCATCATTTACTGGCTAAGATGTCGGAATTTTGAGGGAGTTGAAAATGAGGCAGGAGTACAACCCAGTTTTTTTTTGGCGTGTGTAAGTGAGACCTGTCTCACTGCTCTTTAATCATTGCATAGTGTCTAAAGAGGGTAATTTTTCCTGCTTCAGTGCAGTTGTTCCGGATTGACTGAAATATCTGATTACTGCATCCTCCGTAAAAAACACAGTTGGATTATTTAACGTGGTAAAAACAACCACTTAGGTACTCAAATATCCACATGTTATATTTGCATGAAAAAGTAGAAGTCTTCACGACCAAAATGCACTTTCATTTTTGATTTTTTTATTATTTTTAGCAAAGTTATGACACATTCAACATTCGGCACCGCCGCAACTTGCAGCGGCGGGCTAACACGAGCCTCAAATTTTATAAGGAATTTCTGAAAATCATTCTTGTAGAGAATTGGATGATCTTCAACCCTATTCGAACCATATTTTTTTAAACTAAATTTTTTTCAAGATGAAACCAAAAAAAAAACAATTTTTTTTCAAATAAATTTTTTTTGGGTTCCACCCCCGGATATTCAGTAAACATTTTTTTTTTATTATTTGGCATGGTATCAACTACTAGTATGCCAAATTTGGTGGTGTTACAACCGATCGTCGTCTCAAAACTGAGTAGACTGTACTATTTTGAGAGTTATCTGAATCTAAATTTATTTTGTTGTTGAAATTTATTTTTTTAAGTTTTGATCATGTTTTAATATTCCTTTTTTAAGAAATGTAATAATTCTAGACTTTCTTCAGATCTAGTTACATCAATTATTGTCTTATCCAGTTTAGAAATCAGATATTTGAAGTTCTGATTATTTTCAATACTCTTATTGTGACTGTTACCCCACACACTCACCTTCTCAAGAATGCAGGGTAAATGAATGTCAGACAAAGTATTTATAATAAAGTTTGACTGGTTTTGGACATTATGATGAGAAATATTCCAATTTGTGTTAAGGAACTTAGTTTTGAGATAGCTTTATTTGTCAATGGTGCCAACAGAAGATTTCACATTATTTATCAGTTTTAGGACTATAACTTTATGATCTGACATAAAAGATTGTACTAGGGCTTCTCTTTCTAGTTAAGTCTTGGCTTGAAAATGACATCTATCAAAATCACCCAATAGCAAGTATAGAATAAGAAGACCAGGTGCATGAAAGTCTTAAAAAATTGCAGATAACGATTCACAAATATATGGAATAAGAATCAAACTGTTTACTGATTAAGCCACGGCAAATAATAATGATAGCCGTCCTCTACCTGCACAGGCTATAGCGCCTTTGGATATGATTGTTTATGAGGGAGTATTAGTATTATTATTATATCGTCGTTGATACTGCAAGACGTGCTATGTCACAATATTCAGCAGTTTACTTTATTGTATGTAAGTATGCAACCAACTGCGCTCCATGCATAGCAATATGTTTTATATCAGTACTCAATACCGAAAATATAGATTATACTATCTGGCAATAGGATCTATGTAAACTCGTGCTGATTTGTTTCGTACAATACATTCTATGTTTTGTGACATAGCTCGTATTGCAGTATCAACGACGATATTATTCTTATTATTATATTATTATTATTATTTTATATTTTTTATCCGTTAGGAATTTTTCGTTCATGCCCTGTATACTGAGCTTTGACACTTCCAGAGGGCGCGCTGGATCATTTATCCCAATAACCACTCCCCACGCCGTGGGGTAAGTGACTATTGGGTTCGAGAATCATGTGCCCTGAGCAGGCGGAGTGAACCAAGAATTACGGTTTTCTGCATTCGTCCGGCTGAGATTTCTGTCATATTACGGCAAGCCGGTATGATTTTTAAGTTTGAGAGCAGTGTGTCCATAATTCAACCAAGGACCCCTATCATCAGAACCACAATTTTAACAGAATACTTTGGGTAGAGCCTGCGGAGTTCAAAGAGTACGAAAATTCATGACCAAAATGATGGTCGAGGAGGACTACATCAGGCTTGTATTTGCCTGAGGTGGAGAATGAGTAGTTCCAATTGATTCAGCACTTCTCATTCTCCACAAAGAAATCAATATCCCCCGGAGCATAAGACAACACCGGTGTCTCGTCTACACTGTTCGAGTGTTGTGTGGTAGATGGTAGTACAACAATCGTAGGGCCGCGTTATGCCTGTGAATATAGGCTAAGACCAAATAAGCTGGACAGGCTGACAGCAATTACATTATGGTCTCAGCTGCCCCACGACACACTCTGCATCTAGTGTCAGGGACCTCTATACCCATCACGCGACTACTATAGACGAGGGTGTTGAAGACACCATCTTGGTAGGCCATTATGAATCTCTCGGTTTCCGACTTTAGCCCAATTGACTTGAGAAATGCAAAGGTCAGGTTTCTGGATAAACCAAGGTCTTCAATGTTCATGCATTGGCTTATCCTTATGAGGCTGCGGAAGACTCTCGCTCTCCGCAGCTTTAACGTGGGCATTTTGCTGAACGGGTTCCAATTCGGTGACAGAGTTTGGATTCGTCCGTTCAGTGTCGAATACGAGACCGAGTTCATCGGCTGCACGGGTTGCTGCCTTGAAGAGAAATGCTCCAATTCCTGCCTTTTCATGATCGCATACTAAGCAGAAAACGGGAACTGAACTCCTGATGACTTAACAGGTTCCATCCAGTACCATTCTGTTGTGTAGACACTCCAAACCCGTGAAACGGTCGATTTAGGATGCAAGCTTCTATAAAGATGCATCATCTTGTGAGATTTTACATCGAGTAAGGACTAAAGTAGAATCGGAACGGCAAGCATATTAGTTGCAGCAACTTTGTTCTTCCCCGACAGTTCTGATGACCAGATCTGTCGGAGTTTATGCTGATACTTGCCACAGAGAGTATTTGACAGTAGTTACTTCTTGGGTGTGGCGTCGTTCCACCCCTACGTAGGTATACGTGTCAAATGTCCGACATAAAATATCATTGACTGTTTAAATTTGAAATAAATTACTTGATAGTTGTAGCGTATATATGTGTACGACATACGCAGATATCGCTTAAATGTGCAATAAATCTATGATCAGTTTACACTAGTATGTCCGAATATCTGTACATATCGATATTATGAAAATATCAAAAAAAATATGCAGCTGTTGTGACAATTATGAACAGATTGAACGAAGACCTTTGCAATTTATACGATATCAAACTTACTTTTTCCAGTGTAGACCATCCCCAAAGTAATGGAAGTATAGAACGTAATCATGCTACACTTATGGAAAAGATAAGAGCACACGTAGCCGAAAGTCCAAACGACCATCCCTATAATATCACAAGAAATAAAACTCACGGATTTACCCCTTACGAATTAATATTCGGACATACCGCAAGTAGAGTTCCATACAACCAAATACGTGAGAGATATGAACAACTGAATTAAGTATTTCCATAAAATTGCCCGCGCTAGAACCGAACAAAGAAAAGAAAAGGCAAAATGACGCTTTGATAAAGATATCAAACACGAGCCCCCTGACTATAAGAAAGGAGACAAGGTAATAGGTAATAAACTCAAAAATGAGTTCAACGAACCATTTGAAATAATTGAAGTTTACAAAAACTCAGCCCTATTGAAAAACTTGAATACAAATCAAGAATCAAATATAAATTTCGATAGAATGAAACCTTACTATGAATAATACTTTTCAGATTCATGATGCTGTTCATGGCGATATCTGCAGTTTTAACGGCAACAGCTTTCGGGCAATACTTTGTCGTTCCTATCAACAACATAATAGGCATTTATTATCATCAGCGAGAAGAAATAAAAATCACTAATGATAAATGGACATTCTTAGTTTACAAAGATTTCACCTCGATAAGGAATAATAATATATTGCATACAATGGTAAATAACTTTGCGGAAAATGAAAGTGCACGGATGAAATATTTTTATGCATATGTTAAAACGCATATTAGTTTATTGACAGAACTAGCAGATTCACTTGTACTGAAATTGCAAGAAGTATTTTTAGATTCACCAAACTCTTGTAGTCGTGTGAAACGTGGATTGATAAACGGTATAGGAACATTATGGAAGGCAATTTCAGGAAATTTAGATAGTAGTGAAGGCGAATATTTCAACGATTGTTTTAACAAAATTACGAATGATGAACATGAATCAGAAAACCTTATGAAAAATCAAATTTCAGTAGAAACTTCAGTTATTAAAAATTTCAGTACTACTATTTAAAAGCTTCAAATTGATGAAGTCAGTTTTAATGAGGATATTGAAGAGATTAATAGTCTTATTGTCGACATTATGGATAATTTCAACCTAATGGAATCAAAAACAAGGACACTAGAACTTTGCGAAGAACTTATGAAAAGTTATTTATTTATAGAATCATATCTTGATGATATTACGTTTGCGAGATCGAGAATAATTCATTCATCAATCATAACACCAAACGATTTACTCCACAACCTTCAAGAAGACGTTCAATTAAACTCATAAGTTACTTTTGCCAGTGAAAATTACATCAATTTCAAAGTAATTAGATCTAATTGATCTACAAGCTTTTCAAACTGATACCAGTTGTTTTTGTCTTGAAAATTCCTCTTGTCGAACCAGAATTATATACAAGTTATCAATTATATCCAATTCCCATCCTTGACAACAGGACAGGACTTCATCACATTTTACCAACTAATCATAAATTTATTGCAAAAGATGATGATTCCATGTTATATTTTATTTTGGAAAATTTTAATGATTGTAAAGATTTGAGTTTGATTTTAAAATTATGTTAAAATATTTTGCCTTACCCCACTGACAGTAATGCTGTATATGTGAGGCTCAGATTTTGAATCACTTGTTTCAATTACCGAAAATTTGTGAAACGTCTTTATTATTTGCTAAAGATTATAATGTTTAGATCCAAATATATGGTTTATAACTTTATCAGATCCCATTCCAATTATAATGAAATGTTCAGGATTTGAACCAATGTCAAGATTAAAACAAATTCAATTTTGAAATTCCAAACCGAATGTACTGCATTCATTGGAGTGGAGATATATTGAGACCGCTTTGGGAGGAGGGAGTCAATGACCTATTTCAAGGTCAACTATTCGTGTCATATTACACACGTTTCCGGTAATACTTTTCCATACATGAAAGACATGTCAAAAATATTTTGTTATGCAATATATCCTGTTATACAGGGTGTACCAACATAACATTTAAGAGAAAAAACAACAAGGTGTCTCCAAAATGGTTGTACAGGGCGTCTCAAAATACACCATTTAAGAGAAAAAAAAACATGGCTGCTGCTTGTCACCGTGCTATACCGGGTATACCGACATTTAAGAGAAGAAACATGGCTGCCTATGTCATTTGTCAAATGTGAGGTGGGAAAATGGACCAAAGGAAAAACGTATCATTGGGGATATGAGGGATTCAAAAGTTTTCGTTTTGCGTTTACAGAATGTCTATGCAGTCCCGAGTGCGATTTGAATAATATACGAACAATAATGATTGTAGATGGAAAATTCCGAGTTTTAAAGTGTGATAATAATAATGATGTTTCGAAAAGTAGGAAAAAAAACAAGGTAGTTCCTAACGTATTAACGTGTTTTAACGTGTTGCTAGAGGAAAAACAACAGGGTGTCTCTAAAAATGAAGCGGTTAAGAAAAAAACATGGCGACTGCTCGTCAAATGGAATACCCGGGTGGAAAATTAATATACCCGGTGGAAAATGAGGCATGAAACGTATACAGGGAGTCACAAAATGTATTGTTTAAGAGAAAAAAACAACAGAGTATCTCAAAATACATCGTTTGAGAAAAAAACTTGGTAGTTTAACGGGTATCTGACGTTTCAATGTGCGATCTCAATGAGGAACGTATACAAGGGTGCCTCAGTATATAGCATATGATAAAAAACGGTGTTTTAACGGGGGTCTCGCGTTTCAACGTGTGATCTAAATGAGAAATGTATACAGGGTGCCTCAAAAAAATCATGATGGTTCAGGTCTAGCGTTTCAATGTGCGATCCCAATACAGTGTCTCAAAATACATCGTTTCAGGACAAAAAACTTGGCAGTTTAACGGTGGTCTAGCGTTTCAACGTGCGATCCCAATACAGGCTGCCTCAAAATATATCATATAAAAAAAACATGTCGGTTCAATGGGAGTCTAGCGTTTCAACGTGTGATCCTAATGTCATCGAGAAATATATGTACAGTACGTTTTCGATTTAATTATTGGTAAATATACGAATTAACGAAGTTTCAGATCTTTACAAATCGTCAATGAATAAGCATTTCCGGTTTGAAAGAATTGAGATAGAAGAACACTAATGGTGAATTCGAATTGCCCACATCGAGGAGAGTCCAAATCTGCAATAAGATGGCTACTTTCGGTTTCCACTTTCAGTCGTCCGATTTCGATAATTTTGGCATATATGCATTCGTCTCGATGTCAAGAAACATATTTGTTCAAGGAACTTATTTTCCTAAGCCAAAGGGTTATAGGAGGCTAACTTTGTAATTATAGAAGGTACAACGGTGTGCGGGTACTCTAACAACAAAACTTTTATTAAAGATTGGAAACATTATCGAATTTCGACAGTGGTAGAGTGCGTTAGGTTTCAAGCGTGTATGTTAACGTTTTGCGTATGTTTATCTGATTTTTGATTTCGTTTTCGTATTCAGACGTAAACTAGAGGAATTTGAGAGACGTGCAAAAGAATTGAGTTGAGATAATATTCGATTCTACGAAGAAAAGGAAATTGTGGTGAAGCAGTTGAATGATTTAACTATTCAGGTCAAATTGTTCAATCAGGATATGCCGAAAACGAGATATCCGTTACACCAACCAGTGAACTAAAGTGGTTCGGAATCTACTTTTACGTAAGCTGTAGGTCCCGGATCTCCCTTGCTCGCACAAGCTCTGCTCTTCAATTTTTTTTTACAGTCGTCAACACAATATTTTAATATATATGAATTTTACTTGTAGTGTGATTCAAGGTTCAATTTTCTTAGCATTTTCATGGTGTAACCCAAGAAACAGTTTTTCAGGCTGATGATTTAAATATATACTAAAATGAAACATTTTACTTCAAATTTGGGGTACCTTATTTTTTCATCATCAATAAAACGTTCAGTCAGGGGTGCTTCCAGTTGACGGATATAACAATTTTTTTAAACAATATAACAATATTACATATTGTATTTAACGATTTACAATTTTTTACATATTTGTATCACCCACTATATACATTTAAAATAAATCGAATAGTATAGTATCTGTGATGTTTCAAATATTCATTCTCATTATAAAAATTAAATTCAATATATTTTGCTCCATTTGAGGTATACGATTTTATCCACCCATTGAACTGTGTTCAAGATACTCAGTAGTATATACTTCCAAATAGTAACTCACCAAGCATTCGTTGAATGAATGAAATTCTGTAGTAATCCTTTTCACACAAATAAATAATAGCATTCTCACTTCTCACACACGACTCTGGAGAATCTTCTACGGGGATAAATTTGACCAAAAACAGAACCAAATAAACATTTAAATTTACAAAATATTTTGGCATTAATGTAGATTCTATACCGTGCATAATATAAAATTTTTGTGAGTGTGGTAATGTGGTAATCTGGTAGTAACTCTTCATCATCAGGATTTTTAAAGCTCCTCTATCTAGACCTGAATGTCAATTTGTAGTTGTGAATCTGTTCTGTGATTTTCAAGTTCACACATGCATTGAGATTGTCGAAAATGAAGAAAATCCAGTGATTTTTTCTCAGTCTCAGTTTCAGTCTCGACATTTTTGCAGAATACGAGTGGAAGCAGTTTTTGACACACCAAAAAGACATTGCTATTTTTGTTTTTACTCATTCGATCAAATGGAGACTATAGAAGACGACATATTCACCATTGAGTTAACCCAATTTACAAACGGACGAGTAGTCAAAAGACATAAGGACTACTCTTCGGTGTATTTGTTATTTGACACAGTTTGCAAATTATGGGAACTTCGACCCCTAATTGAATATAGGGTAGATATCTTAAAGAGACAACATTATGAAGAATATTTCCAAATTTTGAAAAACGCACCCTATAAGCTTAGTGGTGATGTACTGCAAAATACGTTAGATTTGCTTTAGCCAAGGGTAAACCACAATATTGAAATTATAATTTCAATTCTGGAATTAATCCATCTTTATTCAGAAGTTTTCAAAGCTGAATTTTCTGATGAATGATGAACAAGAGGGTGACTATTTATAATATTAATAAATAATGCTTACGACTTAGCACAAATAGAGTTAAAGATCTTAAAAATATAAAAATAAAAGTTGTATAATAAATTATCATTAGTTTTTATAATTTAATAAAAATATTGGTTTTGTAAACCAAAAATAAAAATTTCATTTTAAAAACATCAAGAATGAGGATAAATTCTCATCTTTAATCTCCAAAATTAAAATGTTTTAAAAACTAATTCATGAATTGATAATTTTTTTTAGCACAATAATTTGTATACTTTCAATAATTTTTATATTCCTTACACACCCTATATCTTTAGACTTAATTTTATTATTACAAACTATTTTAATCTCTCTAATTACTGGATTAATAAATTTCAATTTTTGATTTTCATACATTCTATTCCTAATTATAGTAGGAGGAATATTTGTGTTATTTATTTATATAACTAGTGTTGCCTCAAATGAAAAATTTAAATTTTCTCAAATATTAATAAATATTTTATTAATTAGAATAATAACTACATTATTTCTAACTATATTTATAGACCAATTTTATTACTCTTTTTTTAGTAATATAATTGATTTAATAAACCAAAATTATTCAAAAAATTGAAATTTATCAATAAATAAGTATATAAATTTCCCAAATAATTTAATTATTTATATGCTAATTATTTACCTTTTTATTACATTAATTATAGTAGTAAAAATTACAAAATACTATTATTGGCAATACGACAAAAATTTTAATGAAAACTTCAATTCGAAAAAAATCCCCATTATTTAAAATTATAAATAATTCATTAATTGACTTACCAACCCCCTCAAATATCACAACTTTATGAAATTTTGGATCTTTATTAGGATTATGTTTAATAATTCAAATTTTAACAGGATTATTTTTATCAATACATTATTGTCCAAATATAAACTTAGCATTTGATAGAATTAATCATATTTGCCGAGATGTTAACTATGGATGATTAATGCGATCTACACATGCAAATGGAGCTTCATTTTTTTTTCATTTGTTTATATATTCATATTGGACGTGGAATTTACTATAGATCATATAATATAAAAGAAACCTGAATAATTGGAGTAACTTTATTTTTTTTAACTATAGCAACAGCTTTTTTAAGTTATGTATTACCTTGAGGACAGATATCTTTTTGAGGTGCTACTGTCATTACTAACTTAATTTCAGCAATTCCCTATATAGGACAAATAATTGTATAATGAATTTGAGGAGGATTTGCTATACATTAAATCGATTTTTTACATTTAATTTTATTTTACCATTTATTATTACAGCATTAATTATAGTCCATTTACTTTACTTGCATCAAACTGGATCAAGAAATCCTTTAGGAACTAAATCAAATATTGATAAAATTCCCTTTCATCCTTATTTTTCTTTCAAAGATATTTTAGGAATATTAATTATAATATTCTTATTATTTATACTAACACTTTCAAACCCATATTTATTAGGTGATCCAGATAATTTCACACCTGCCAATCCCCTAGTTACCCCAGTACATATTCAACCTGAATGATACTTCTTATTTGCTTTTGCTATTTTACGATCTATCCCTAACAAATTAGGAGGAGTATTAGCTTTAGGATTCTCAATTGCAATCCTGTATATTATACCTTTTATTAACAAAAAAAAATTTACAAGAATACAATTTTATCCTATAAATGAATTTTAATTTGGAATATTTTTAATTAATGTTATATTACTTACTTGAATCGGAGCTCAACCAGTTGAAAATCCTTTTATTATTTTAGGACAAATTTTAACTGTAACATATTTTTGTTATTATATTATAAATACTTTTATTGCAAATATATGAGATAATATTATTTATTAGTTAATGAACTTGAATAAGTATATATTTTGAAAATATAAAAAAGAAATAGAAATTTTCTAGTAACTTTTAAAATATATAATTTAATTATTACTAAATTTTATTAACTAAATTAATTGGGTAAAAATACCCAATTTTAATCTATAATAAAATATTAAATAATTTAAAGCAACTGGTAAATAACCCTTCCAAGATAAATATATTAATTTATCATAACGAAAACGAGGAAGAGTCCCACGAACCCAAATTCAAACAAATGCTAAAATAACTAATTTTATAAAAAATATTAAATAAGGAATATTTCCACCTAAAAATAAAAAACAACTTAAAATTCTTATAAATAAAATATTTCTATATTCAGCTAAAAAAATTAAAGCAAACCCAGCCCTTCTATACTCAACATTAAACCCAGAAACTAGCTCTGATTCACCCTCAGCAAAATCAAAAGGAGTCCGGTTTGTCTCAGCTAAACTAGAAACTAATCAAATTATACATAAAGGTAATATTAAAAAAAAATCAAGTATACTCTTGAAATTTCATTAAATCTAATAAATTAACTCTTAAAATTATAAATAAAAATGATATTAAAATTAAAACTAATCTTACTTCATACGAAATAGTTTGAGCAACTGAACGTAAGCTTCCTAATAAAGAATAGTTAGAATTTGAGGATCAACCTGCTAATATAATAGAATAAACCCTTAAACTAGAAATTCTTAAAAAAAATATTAAAGATAAATTAAACCTCAAATTAACTGCCACAAAAGGAACACAAACCCAAATTAATAAAGCTAAAAATAAATTAATTAAAGGAGAAAAATAATATAAATTAAAATTAGATATAAAAGGATAAGTTTGTTCTTTACTAAATAATTTAACAGCATCTCTAAAAGGCTGTACTAAACCTATTATACCTAATTTATTTGGTCCTTTACGAATTTGAATATACCCTAAAACTTTACGTTCTAACAAAGTTAAAAATGCTACCCCTACTAACACAAATAAATATAAATAATGTTAAAATAAATATTAAAATTAAATCTTTTCATATCAAGTATTATTTGTATAAATACATAAAAAGATTCTAAATCTAACGCACTATTCTGCCAAAATAACATTAATATTCAAATAAAAAGTTTAAATTCTATATTTGATCCTTTCGTACTAAAATATATTAACTATTTAAAGATAGAAACCAACCTGGCTCACACCGGTTTGAACTCGGATCATGTAAAATTTTAAAGGTCGAACAGACCCAATATTTTAGCTTCTACACCAAAAATAAATTTTAATCCAACATCGAGGTCGCAATATTTTTTTTAAATATGAACTTTTTAAAAAAAATACGCTGTTATCCCTAAGGTAATTTTATCTTATAATCAAAAATAATGGATCATTTTTTCATAAATAAATGTTTTTAATTAAAAAAATTAATTAAATTTTTCAATCACCCCAACTAAATTAAATAATAAAATAAATAATTAAATACTAAAATATAATTTTTATATAATAATAAAATTCTATAGGGTCTTCTCGTCTTTTAAATACATTTAAGCTTTTTAACTTGAAAATAAAATTCTAATAAAATTTAATAGAGACAGTCATTTTCTCATCCAACCTTTCATTCCAGTTTTTGATTAAAAAACTATTGATTATGCTACCTTAGCATGGTCAAAATACCACGGCCATTTAAAAATTTCAGTGGGCTGGCCAGACCTTAAATTATAACCAAAAAGCCATGTTTTTAATAAACAGGTAAAAAATAATTTGCCGAATTCCTTTAATAAATCTTAATTAATAATTTATTTATATAAGTAAATTATACTAATTTTATCATAATTGCTAAATTTAAAATATTAAAATTTAAATTTTAATAAAAAATTTATAACCTATAAAAATAATATAATCTAAATTAATTAATTTTAACATTTTTTTATTGATAGAAAATACTAATCTCACAATTTAACTATTTTAATAAATTAATAAAAATCAATTTTAAAGCTCATCCCTTAAAACATTTTATATTAATAATAAAAAATTAATAAATTAATTTTTTATTTTTAATAAATGAATTTAATTTATTTTTTAAAAAAACTAGATATATTTAAAAACGAATAACATTTCATTACTATAATTATAATTATTAATTATTTACATTAAAAAATATATTATTTTAGCTCTTTTAACTTCGAGAAAATTAAATTTTTAACTTTTTTTAATAAACCCTGATACTCAAGGTACAAAAATTTTTTTTTTTAATCAATTATTAAATTTATTTTTCAATACATAATAAACTATTATAAAATAAATTTTTTCAATCTTTTTAATAAAACAATAATTTTCTTATTTTAATTAATTAAAAATTATAAAAATAATAATTAGTAAATCTCAAATTAAATTGAGTTAAACAATTATCTTTTTAATGTAAATAAAATACTTATACCAAGTTCTAATTTGAAGCTTCCAGATTCACTTTCCTGTAAATCTACTTTGTTACGACTTATTTCATATAAAAATGAAAGCGACGGGCGATATGTACATATTTTAGAGCTTAATCAATTTAATTAATTAATTAAATTTACCCTCAAATCCAAATTCATATTATATTAAAAATAATAATCCTTAAATAAATTTATTGTAACCCATCACCACTTTTTTATTAACTGCACCTTGATCTAATTTTTTTTCTTATAAAAAATTTTGAATATTTTAATTCTTATAAAATATTGAAATTACGACGATATACAAACTAATAAAAAAAAGTAAATTAATTCGTGGATTATCAATTAAAGGACAGGTTCCTCTGAATAGACTAAAATACCGCAAATTTTTTTAATTTTCAATAACATAACTAATACTAATTTAGTAATATAAATACATTTATAATAATAGGGTATCTAATCCTAGTTTAAAACCTAAATTTTTTAACTTCATTAAAAATAACAAATTTTATTTAAAATTTTTAAAAATTCCACCTAATAAATTTTAATTTAAAATTACTTATTACTAATTAATTAATACTAAATAAATTAAACTATATTATTTGTATAACCGCAACTGCTGGCACAAATTTTGTTAATATTATTTTTTATTTTTAAATCTAAATTTCTTTAATATTTAATATTACTTATTGCAATAATAATTTATTTAAAATAATCATACACAAAAATTTACATGTAAGTAAAAAAAAAACCTAATTATTAAGCATAAATAAAACTACCTATTTTTTGACCTAAAAAGCTTAGACATGTATGCAATAATTCCCTCCCAGATAAATTAACTTATTGATTACCGCTCAATTTATAAAATTAATTAAATTTAATAAAATAATTAAATTTAATAATTAGATATTAAAATTCACTAAAAACTATTAAAGTGAAAATTTAATCAAAAATTTATGTAATAAATAAGATAAAAGCACAAATAAAACAAAATTTTAACCTAAAATTTTGTATACTCGCATCTAAATATAAAATTTAAATAAAACAAAACTTTAACCTAAAATTTTGTATATTTACATCTGAGTATAATAAAAATTCAAATAAAACAAAACTTTACCCCTAAAATTTTGTATGTTTACATCTAAGTATAATAAAAATTCAAATAAAACAAAACTTTACCCCTAAAATTTTGTATATTTACATCTAAGTGTAATAAAAATTCAAATAAAACAAAACTTTACCCCTAAAATTTTGTATATTTACATCTAAGTATAATAAAAATTCAAATAAAACAAAACTTTACCCCTAAAATTTTGTATATTTACATCTAAGTATAATAAAAATTCAAATAACACAAAACATTACCCCTTCAATTTTGTATATTTACATCTAAGTATAATAAAAATTCAAATAAAACAAAACTTTACCCCTAAAATTTTGCAAACTAAAATCAAAATATTGCAATAAAATTCAAATAAAATCAAAATTTTACCCCTAAAATTTTGTATATTTACATCTAAGTATAATAAAAATTCAAATAAAACAAAACTTTACCCCTAAAATTTTGTATATTTACATCTAAGTATAATAAAAATTAAAATAAAACAAAACTTTACTCCTAAAATTTTGTATATTTACATCTAAGTATAATAAAAATTCAAATAAAACAAAACGTTACCCCTAAAATTTTGCATATTAAAATTAAAATATTGCAATAAAATTCAAATAAAACAAAACTTTACCCCTAAAATTTTGCATACTAAAATCAAAATATTGCAATAAAATTCAAAAAAAACAAAAATTTAACCCCTAAAATTTTGCATACTAAAATCCAAATATTGCAATAAAATCCAAATAAAACACAAAATTTTACCCCTAAAATTTTGTATACTAAAATCCAAATATTGCAATAAAATTCAAATAAAAACAAAATTTTACCCCTAAAATTTTGTATACTAAAATCCAAATATTGCAATAAAATTTAAATAAAAACAAAATTTTTCCCCTAAAATTTTGCATACTAAAATCTAAATATTGCAATAAAATTCAAATAAAAACAAAATTTTACCCCTAAAATTTTGTATACTAAAATCCAAATATTGCAATAAAATTCAAATAAAAACAAAATTTTACCCCTAAAATTTTGCATACTAAAATCTAAATACTGCAATTAAATTCAAATAAAAACAAAATCTTACCCCTAAAATTTTGCAATAAAATTCAAATAAAAACAAAATTTTACCCCTAAAATGTTGCATACTAAAATACAAATATTGCAATAAATTCAAATAAAAACAAAATTTTACCCCTAAAATTTTGCATACTAAAATCCAAATATTGTAATAAAATTAAAAAAAAAAAAATTACCCCTAAAATTTTATCTGTTTATATCTAAATTACAAAAAATCACATGAAAGTTCAATTTTTAATTTAATTTAAAATTCACATAATCTATAATTTATTTTAATCTTATGTCGATTTTTACAATTTTTAGCAATATTTTTTTAACTAAAAATATTGATTTTTTCAATTTTTTAATTGCAAAATTTTGAATAATTAAAAAATAAATTTAATAATTTTTTTTAAAATAATATTAATCAAAATTTCTAATCTAATAATTTTAATCTAAATATAAATAAATTTTTACAATTAAAAAATTTTAAATAAAAACAAATAAAAAAATCAATCTAAATTTTTTATTTTTTTAGAAAAAATAAAATTCTAAAAATGAAAAAAAATATATTGAAAAAATTAACTAAAAATTATTTTTTAAAAAAAAACATTAATTTGAAATTTTCTATTATTATTTTTTATAAAAAAAAAAAAAATGAAATTTTCCCAATTTTTAAAATTTTAGACTGAAAATTTCCTGCGAAAAAAAAAAAAATTATAAATTCACCAAAATTCACCTTTTTTTGCCAAAAATGGCCAAAAATACAAAAAAGGCACTTTTCAACTTAAAATCCCGTCAAAAATGACTTTTTTTTGGTCAAATTTCACCTTATTTTTCTTAATAAAATTTCTTTATTTTTAAGACATACTTATACATAAATCATTAAAATTCCCAATAATTACTTTCTTAATTTTAAAAATTATTTTAACAAAATTGTAAAACTTAAAATATAAAAATTAAAAAGTAGAAAATTTATTAATCAAATAAAATAAACTTAATATAAAATTAAATAATTTAGTCTAAAAATTCTATGAAAACTAAATTAGTAGAAAAAAGGGAATTCTTTTTTTTTCATTAATTTTCAACTTTATATGAAAAATATATTTATTAATAATATATAATAAATACATTCTAATATATAATTATATTTATATATTAATAATATATTATATTTAATATAAATAATTAAATGTTATAGTTTGTTAATAACTGTTATGAATATGCTGTAATAACCTATAATTGTAGCATATATATCACATAAAGATTTATATATTTAGCAAATCTCTTTTATAATATGCCTTTAAAATTTTAATATTTTTCTTTTTTTTCTTTCTCCAACTAAGCATTTCTATACCAATTCGAGCCGGTATACTGATAAGTACGTATTAGTATGTAGGAACCCTTTTTTTTTAATAATATATATTTAATATTGTTTTAAATAGATCTTTGATATATCTAGCGAGTATCTGTATATCCTTTTTAATAATTAAAAGACCATTTAATATACCCATTAACCCTTGATCATTTAATCAGATTCCTATAATTTTATATCTCGTTTTTTTTTTTTTTTAAAAAAAATTTTTTTTGTTAATTGGACATTTTCATTCAAAATTGTCACTAACAGAAAATCTACAATTAAATACATTTTTTGTCTTATTCATATTTTAGATTAAAATAAAATCCAAAATTTTAGCCTTAATTGGACTTTTCTATTAAAAATAATAAATATGTCTACAAAAATAAAACTTTTCAAAGATATAAGTGTATGGTGCCTGAAAAAGGATAATTTTGATAGAATTAACCATGTGTGTTTTTCCCCCACACCCTTCCAAAAAAAAATATATTCAATGGAATTTATCCATCTCTTCAAATGTCAAAAATTTGAGTACATGCAATACTAAAATATAAAAAGGTAAGCTAATTAAGCTATTGGGTTCATACCCCACTTATAAAGGTTATAATCCTTTTCTTTTTGATTACAAATATTAACAAAATTATATTTTTTAGTACAGTAATTTTTGGAACTTTTATTACTATTTCTGCTTATTCTTGGTTTAGAATATGGATTGGCTTAGAAATTAATCTTCTTTCAATTATCCCCTTATTGAAGTCCCCTAGAAGAATTTATCCATCTGAAGCTGCCATAAAATACTTTATTACTCAAAGATTAGCATCAACTATTTTTTTATTTTCAATCCTTATGAATCCTTAAATGAATTTTTACCCCAAAATTCAAATTTAAGATTAATAATTCTCCTAAATTCTACATTATTCACTAAAATTGGAATAGCCCCATTCCATTGATGATTCCCGGGAGTAATTGAAGGATTAAATTGAAATGCTGCCACTTTATTATTAACGTGGCAAAAACTAGCCCCTATAATCATTTTAACCTACAATTTAACTACAAATTTCTTTGTTTTTATTATTGTATTTTCATCAGTAATCAGAGGAATTTGAGGAATAAACCAAATTAGATTACGAAAAATTTTTGCCTATTCCTCGATTAATCATATAGCATGAATAATCGCAAGAATACTTTTTTTTTAAATAATTTGATTAACCTATTTTCTAATTTATTCAATTATTACTATCAATATCATTGTTATACTAAAATATTTGAATATTTTTGTTTTAAACCAACTTTTTAATAAAATAAATCAAATAAAACTAGGAAAACTATTCTTTATTTTAAATTTTTTATCTCTCGGAGGTTCACCTCCATTTTTAGGATTTTTACCTAAATGATTAATTACTAACAATCTCATTGAAAATAATTTTTTTACAATCAGAATTATTCTAATTATTTCTACTTTACTATCTTTATTTTTTTATATACGAATAACATTTTCTACATTCACTTTTTCTACTAATGAAGTAATTTTAAAAACAATTGAATAATTCAATTTTACAATTATTTTATACAATTATTTTTCATTGAACGGCCTATTAATTTGTACGATTATTTTTAACCTTTATTAAGGATTTAAGTAAATTAAACTCTCAACCTTCAAAGCTGAAAATAGATTTCTATCTAAGCCTTAAGAATAAATTCTTCTACACTATAAGACTAATAATAGACTATAAGACTAATAATGATGAAAGAAAATTAATTTCGTGAATAAATTTACAATTTATCGCTTAAACTCAGCCATTTCATCGAATAAATGGTTATTTTCGACTAATCATAAAGATATCGGAACATTATATTTTATTTATTAACTAAATTAATTGGGTAAAAATACCCAATTTTAATCTATAATAAAATATTAAATAATTTAAAGCAACTGGTAAATAACCCTTCCAAGATAAATATATTAATTTATCATAACGAAAACGAGGAAGAGTCCCACGAACCCAAATTCAAACAAATGCTAAAATAACTAATTTTATAAAAAATATTAAATAAGGAATATTTCCACCTAAAAATAAAAAACAACTTAAAATTCTTATAAATAAAATATTTCTATATTCAGCTAAAAAAATTAAAGCAAACCCAGCCCTTCTATACTCAACATTAAACCCAGAAACTAGCTCTGATTCACCCTCAGCAAAATCAAAAGGAGTCCGGTTTGTCTCAGCTAAACTAGAAACTAATCAAATTATACATAAAGGTAATATTAAAAAAAAATCAAGTATACTCTTGAAATTTCATTAAATCTAATAAATTAACTCTTAAAATTATAAATAAAAATGATATTAAAATTAAAACTAATCTTACTTCATACGAAATAGTTTGAGCAACTGAACGTAAGCTTCCTAATAAAGAATAGTTAGAATTTGAGGATCAACCTGCTAATATAATAGAATAAACCCTTAAACTAGAAATTCTTAAAAAAAATATTAAAGATAAATTAAACCTCAAATTAACTGCCACAAAAGGAACACAAACCCAAATTAATAAAGCTAAAAATAAATTAATTAAAGGAGAAAAATAATATAAATTAAAATTAGATATAAAAGGATAAGTTTGTTCTTTACTAAATAATTTAACAGCATCTCTAAAAGGCTGTACTAAACCTATTATACCTAATTTATTTGGTCCTTTACGAATTTGAATATACCCTAAAACTTTACGTTCTAACAAAGTTAAAAATGCTACCCCTACTAACACAAATAAATATAAATAATGTTAAAATAAATATTAAAATTAAATCTTTTCATATCAAGTATTATTTGTATAAATACATAAAAAGATTCTAAATCTAACGCACTATTCTGCCAAAATAACATTAATATTCAAATAAAAAGTTTAAATTCTATATTTGATCCTTTCGTACTAAAATATATTAACTATTTAAAGATAGAAACCAACCTGGCTCACACCGGTTTGAACTCGGATCATGTAAAATTTTAAAGGTCGAACAGACCCAATATTTTAGCTTCTACACCAAAAATAAATTTTAATCCAACATCGAGGTCGCAATATTTTTTTTAAATATGAACTTTTTAAAAAAAATACGCTGTTATCCCTAAGGTAATTTTATCTTATAATCAAAAATAATGGATCATTTTTTCATAAATAAATGTTTTTAATTAAAAAAATTAATTAAATTTTTCAATCACCCCAACTAAATTAAATAATAAAATAAATAATTAAATACTAAAATATAATTTTTATATAATAATAAAATTCTATAGGGTCTTCTCGTCTTTTAAATACATTTAAGCTTTTTAACTTGAAAATAAAATTCTAATAAAATTTAATAGAGACAGTCATTTTCTCATCCAACCTTTCATTCCAGTTTTTGATTAAAAAACTATTGATTATGCTACCTTAGCATGGTCAAAATACCACGGCCATTTAAAAATTTCAGTGGGCTGGCCAGACCTTAAATTATAACCAAAAAGCCATGTTTTTAATAAACAGGTAAAAAATAATTTGCCGAATTCCTTTAATAAATCTTAATTAATAATTTATTTATATAAGTAAATTATACTAATTTTATCATAATTGCTAAATTTAAAATATTAAAATTTAAATTTTAATAAAAAATTTATAACCTATAAAAATAATATAATCTAAATTAATTAATTTTAACATTTTTTTATTGATAGAAAATACTAATCTCACAATTTAACTATTTTAATAAATTAATAAAAATCAATTTTAAAGCTCATCCCTTAAAACATTTTATATTAATAATAAAAAATTAATAAATTAATTTTTTATTTTTAATAAATGAATTTAATTTATTTTTTAAAAAAACTAGATATATTTAAAAACGAATAACATTTCATTACTATAATTATAATTATTAATTATTTACATTAAAAAATATATTATTTTAGCTCTTTTAACTTCGAGAAAATTAAATTTTTAACTTTTTTTAATAAACCCTGATACTCAAGGTACAAAAATTTTTTTTTTTTAATCAATTATTAAATTTATTTTTCAATACATAATAAACTATTATAAAATAAATTTTTTCAATCTTTTTAATAAAACAATAATTTTCTTATTTTAATTAATTAAAAATTATAAAAATAATAATTAGTAAATCTCAAATTAAATTGAGTTAAACAATTATCTATTTAATGTAAATAAAATACTTATACCAAGTTCTAATTTGAAGCTTCCAGATTCACTTTCCTGTAAATCTACTTTGTTACGACTTATTTCATATAAAAATGAAAGCGACGGGCGATATGTACATATTTTAGAGCTTAATCAATTTAATTAATTAATTAAATTTACCCTCAAATCCAAATTCATATTATATTAAAAATAATAATCCTTAAATAAATTTATTGTAACCCATCACCACTTTTTTATTAACTGCACCTTGATCTAATTTTTTTTCTTATAAAAAATTTTGAATATTTTAATTCTTATAAAATATTGAAATTACGACGATATACAAACTAATAAAAAAAAGTAAATTAATTCGCGGATTATCAATTAAAGGACAGGTTCCTCTGAATAGACTAAAATACCGCAAATTTTTTTAATTTTCAATAACATAACTAATACTAATTTAGTAATATAAATACATTTATAATAATAGGGTATCTAATCCTAGTTTAAAACCTAAATTTTTTAACTTCATTAAAAATAACAAATTTTATTTAAAATTTTTAAAAATTCCACCTAATAAATTTTAATTTAAAATTACTTATTACTAATTAATTAATACTAAATAAATTAAACTATATTATTTGTATAACCGCAACTGCTGGCACAAATTTTGTTAATATTATTTTTTATTTTTAAATCTAAATTTCTTTAATATTTAATATTACTTATTGCAATAATAATTTATTTAAAATAATCATACACAAAAATTTACATGTAAGTAAAAAAAAAACCTAATTATTAAGCATAAATAAAACTACCTATTTTTTGACCTAAAAAGCTTAGACATGTATGCAATAATTCCCTCCCAGATAAATTAACTTATTGATTACCGCTCAATTTATAAAATTAATTAAATTTAATAAAATAATTAAATTTAATAATTAGATATTAAAATTCACTAAAAACTATTAAAGTGAAAATTTAATCAAAAATTTATGTAATAAATAAGATAAAAGCACAAATAAAACAAAATTTTAACCTAAAATTTTGTATACTCGCATCTAAATATAAAATTTAAATAAAACAAAACTTTAACCTAAAATTTTGTATATTTACATCTGAGTATAATAAAAATTCAAATAAAACAAAACTTTACCCCTAAAATTTTGTATGTTTACATCTAAGTATAATAAAAATTCAAATAAAACAAAACTTTACCCCTAAAATTTTGTATATTTACATCTAAGTGTAATAAAAATTCAAATAAAACAAAACTTTACCCCTAAAATTTTGTATATTTACATCTAAGTATAATAAAAATTCAAATAAAACAAAACTTTACCCCTAAAATTTTGTATATTTACATCTAAGTATAATAAAAATTCAAATAACACAAAACATTACCCCTTCAATTTTGTATATTTACATCTAAGTATAATAAAAATTCAAATAAAACAAAACTTTACCCCTGAAATTTTGCAAACTAAAATCAAAATATTGCAATAAAATTCAAATAAAATCAAAATTTTACCCCTAAAATTTTGTATATTTACATCTAAGTATAATAAAAATTCAAATAAAACAAAACTTTACCCCTAAAATTTTGTATATTTACATCTAAGTATAATAAAAATTAAAATAAAACAAAACTTTACTCCTAAAATTTTGTATATTTACATCTAAGTATAATAAAAATTCAAATAAAACAAAACGTTACCCCTAAAATTTTGCATATTAAAATTAAAATATTGCAATAAAATTCAAATAAAACAAAACTTTACCCCTAAAATTTTGCATACTAAAATCAAAATATTGCAATAAAATTCAAAAAAAACAAAAATTTAACCCCTAAAATTTTGCATACTAAAATCCAAATATTGCAATAAAATCCAAATAAAACACAAAATTTTACCCCTAAAATTTTGTATACTAAAATCCAAATATTGCAATAAAATTCAAATAAAAACAAAATTTTACCCCTAAAATTTTGTATACTAAAATCCAAATATTGCAATAAAATTTAAATAAAAACAAAATTTCTCCCCTAAAATTTTGCATACTAAAATCTAAATATTGCAATAAAATTCAAATAAAAACAAAATTTTACCCCTAAAATTTTGTATACTAAAATCCAAATATTGCAATAAAATTCAAATAAAAACAAAATTTTACCCCTAAAATTTTGCATACTAAAATCTAAATACTGCAATTAAATTCAAATAAAAACAAAATCTTACCCCTAAAATTTTGCAATAAAATTCAAATAAAAACAAAATTTTACCCCTAAAATGTTGCATACTAAAATCCAAATATTGCAATAAATTCAAATAAAAACAAAATTTTACCCCTAAAATTTTGTATACTAAAATACAAATATTGCAATAAAATTAAAATAAAAACAAAATTTTACCCCTAAAATTTTGCATACTTAAATCCAAATATTGTAATAAAATTAAAAAAAAAAAAAATTACCCCTAAAATTTTATCTGTTTATATCTAAATTACAAAAAATCACATGAAAGTTCAATTTTTAATTTAATTTAAAATTCACATAATCTATAATTTATTTTAATCTTATGTCGATTTTTACAATTTTTAGCAATATTTTTTTAACTAAAAATATTGATTTTTTCAATTTTTTAATTGCAAAATTTTGAATAATTAAAAAATAAATTTAATAATTTTTTTTAAAATAATATTAATCAAAATTTCTAATCTAATAATTTTAATCTAAATATAAATAAATTTTTACAATTAAAAAATTTTAAATAAAAACAAATAAAAAAATCAATCTAAATTTTTTATTTTTTTAGAAAAAATAAAATTCTAAAAATGAAAAAAAATATATTGAAAAAATTAACTAAAAATTATTTTTTTAAAAAAAACATTAATTTGAAATTTTCTATTATTATTTTTTATAAAAAAAAAAAAAATGAAATTTTCCCAATTTTTAAAATTTTAGACTGAAAATTTCCTGCGAAAAAAAAAAAAATTATAAATTCACCAAAATTCACCTTTTTTTGCCAAAAATGGCCAAAAATACAAAAAAGGCACTTTTCAACTTAAAATCCCGTCAAAAATGACTTTTTTTTGGTCAAATTTCACCTTATTTTTCTTAATAAAATTTCTTTATTTTTAAGACATACTTATACATAAATCATTAAAATTCCCAATAATTACTTTCTTAATTTTAAAAATTATTTTAACAAAATTGTAAAACTTAAAATATAAAAATTAAAAAGTAGAAAATTTATTAATCAAATAAAATAAACTTAATATAAAATTAAATAATTTAGTCTAAAAATTCTATGAAAACTATAAATTAGTAGAAAAAAGGGAATTCTTTTTTTTTCATTAATTTTCAACTTTATATGAAAAATATATTTATTAATAATATATAATAAATACATTCTAATATATAATTATATTTATATATTAATAATATATTATATTTAATATAAATAATTAAATGTTATAGTTTGTTAATAACTGTTATGAATATGCTGTAATAACCTATAATTGTAGCATATATATCACATAAAGATTTATATATTTAGCAAATCTCTTTTATAATATGCCTTTAAAATTTTAATATTTTTCTTTTTTTTCTTTCTCCAACTAAGCATTTCTATACCAATTCGAGCCGGTATACTGATAAGTACGTATTAGTATGTAGGAACCCTTTTTTTTTAATAATATATATTTAATATTGTTTTAAATAGATCTTTGATATATCTAGCGAGTATCTGTATATCCTTTTTAATAATTAAAAGACCATTTAATATACCCATTAACCCTTGATCATTTAATCAGATTCCTATAATTTTATATCTCGTTTTTTTTTTTTTTAAAAAAAAATTTTTTTTGTTAATTGGACATTTTCATTCAAAATTGTCACTAACAGAAAATCTACAATTAAATACATTTTTTGTCTTATTCATATTTTAGATTAAAATAAAATCCAAAATTTTAGCCTTAATTGGACTTTTCTATTAAAAATAATAAATATGTCTACAAAAATAAAACTTTTCAAAGATATAAGTGTATGGTGCCTGAAAAAGGATAATTTTGATAGAATTAACCATGTGTGTTTTTCCCCCACACCCTTCCAAAAAAAAATATATTCAATGGAATTTATCCATCTCTTCAAATGTCAAAAATTTGAGTACATGCAATACTAAAATATAAAAAGGTAAGCTAATTAAGCTATTGGGTTCATACCCCACTTATAAAGGTTATAATCCTTTTCTTTTTGATTACAAATATTAACAAAATTATATTTTTTAGTACAGTAATTTTTGGAACTTTTATTACTATTTCTGCTTATTCTTGGTTTAGAATATGGATTGGCTTAGAAATTAATCTTCTTTCAATTATCCCCTTATTGAAGTCCCCTAGAAGAATTTATCCATCTGAAGCTGCCATAAAATACTTTATTACTCAAAGATTAGCATCAACTATTTTTTTATTTTCAATCCTTATGAATCCTTAAATGAATTTTTACCCCAAAATTCAAATTTAAGATTAATAATTCTCCTAAATTCTACATTATTCACTAAAATTGGAATAGCCCCATTCCATTGATGATTCCCGGGAGTAATTGAAGGATTAAATTGAAATGCTGCCACTTTATTATTAACGTGGCAAAAACTAGCCCCTATAATCATTTTAACCTACAATTTAACTACAAATTTCTTTGTTTTTATTATTGTATTTTCATCAGTAATCAGAGGAATTTGAGGAATAAACCAAATTAGATTACGAAAAATTTTTGCCTATTCCTCGATTAATCATATAGCATGAATAATCGCAAGAATACTTTTTTTTTAAATAATTTGATTAACCTATTTTCTAATTTATTCAATTATTACTATCAATATCATTGTTATACTAAAATATTTGAATATTTTTGTTTTAAACCAACTTTTTAATAAAATAAATCAAATAAAACTAGGAAAACTATTCTTTATTTTAAATTTTTTATCTCTCGGAGGTTCACCTCCATTTTTAGGATTTTTACCTAAATGATTAATTACTAACAATCTCATTGAAAATAATTTTTTTACAATCAGAATTATTCTAATTATTTCTACTTTACTATCTTTATTTTTTTATATACGAATAACATTTTCTACATTCACTTTTTCTACTAATGAAGTAATTTTAAAAACAATTGAATAATTCAATTTTACAATTATTTTATACAATTATTTTTCATTGAACGGCCTATTAATTTGTACGATTATTTTTAACCTTTATTAAGGATTTAAGTAAATTAAACTCTCAACCTTCAAAGCTGAAAATAGATTTCTATCTAAGCCTTAAGAATAAATTCTTCTACACTATAAGACTAATAATAGACTATAAGACTAATAATGATGAAAGAAAATTAATTTCGTGAATAAATTTACAATTTATCGCTTAAACTCAGCCATTTCATCGAATAAATGGTTATTTTCGACTAATCATAAAGATATCGGAACATTATATTTTATTTTTGGATCATGAGCAGGTATAGTTGGAACTTCTTTAAGAATTATAATTCGGGTAGAATTAGGAAATCCGGGAACTTTAATTGGTAATGACCAAATTTATAATGTAATTGTAACTGCCCATGCTTTCATTATAATTTTTTTTTATAGTAATACCAATCATAATCGGAGGGTTCGGAAACTGACTTGTACCCCTAATGTTAGGAGCCCCAGATATAGCATTCCCACGAATAAATAATATAAGATTTTGATCATTACCCCCATCATTAATCTTCTAATAAGAAGAATTATAGAAAATGGTGTTGGAACTGGTTGAACGGTTTACCCACCATTATCTGCTAATGTAGCTCATAGAGGACCTTCTGTAGATTTAGCTATTTTTAGGTTACATTTAGCAGGAATCTCATCAATTATAGTAGCAATTAATTTTATCACAACTGTAATTAATATGAAACCTCAAGAAGCAAAAATTGAACAAATACCCTTATTTTCATGGTCAGTTTTAATTACTGCAATTTTATTACTTCTTTCATTACCAGTTCTAGCAGGAGCTATCACTATACTACTAACAGATCGAAATTTAAATACCTCTTTTTTTGACCCCACAAGAGGAGGAGATCCAATTCTTTATCAACACTTATTTGGATTTTTTGGACATCCTGAAGTTTACATTTTAATCTTACCAGGATTTGGAATAATCTCCCATATTATTAGACAAGAAAGAAGAAAAAAAGAAGCTTTTGGAACATTGGGAATAATTTATGCAATAATAGCAATTGGTTTATTAGGCTTTATTGTTTGAGCCCATCACATATTTACTGTTGGAATAGATGTTGATACACGAGCTTATTTTACTTCTGCAACTATAATTATTGCTGTTCCAACTGGTATTAAAGTTTTTAGATGATTGGCTACATTCCATGGAACATTAATTAACTTTAATCCTATTACTTTATGGGCATTAGGATTTGTTTTTTTATTTACTGTAGGCGGATTAACAGGAGTAATTTTAGCTAATTCTTCACTTGATATTATTTTATAGGACACATTATGTAGTTGCTCACTTTCATTACGTTTTATCTATAGGGGCTGTATTTGCAATTATAGCCGGAATTATTCAATGATTTCCGCTATTAATTGGATTAACTTTAAACAATAAATACTTAAAAATTCAATTTTTTATTATATTTATCGGAGTTAATTTAACATTCTTTCCACAACATTTTCTAGGTTTAGGAGGTATACCTCGTCGTTATTCTGATTACCCAGATGCTTTCTCTTTATGAAATACTATTTCATCTGTTTGATCATTAATCTCCTTAGTAAGAGTAATTCTTTTATTATTTATTTTATGGGAAGCTCTATCTGTTCAACGAAAAAGGCTTGGAACTTTAAACGTGGGTTCATCAATTGAATGATTACAAATACTACCACCAGCAGAACATAGATACAATGAATTACCAGCCATTATTGTATAATCTAATATGGCAGAATAGTGCACTGGATTTAAACCCCAAATATAAAGATTAAACCTTTTTTTAGAAATGATAACCTGAAAAAATATATCCCTTCAAGATAGAGCATCTCCCTTAATAGAACAATTAACTTATTTTCATGATCATACTTTAATAATTTTATTAATTATTACTGTTTTAGTTGCCCAATTAAAGATTAGTTTATTTTTTAATAAATTTACTCATCGATATTTATTAGAAGGTCAAATTATTGAAATTATTTGAACTATTTTACCAACTTTAACATTAATTTTTATCGCTATTCCTTCTTTACGATTAATCTATATTTTAGATGAAATTAATCATCCTTTAATTACAATTAAAACTATCGGTCATCAATGATATTGATTATATGAATACTCAGATTTCAAAAATATTGAATTTGATTCCTATATAATTCCTACAAATGAATTAAAAAACTTTAATTTTCGACTTCTAGATGTAGATAACCGAATTGTTGTTCCTTCTCAAATTCGAATATTAGTTACTGCAACTGATGTTATTCATTCATGGACAATCCCATCTTTAGGTGTAAAAATTGATGCTACTCCAGGACGATTAAATCAAATTTCATTTTCTTTAAACCGATCAGGATTATTTTTTGGTCAATGTTCAGAAATCTGCGGAGCTAACCATAGTTTTATGCCGATTGTTTTAGAAAGAATCTCTCCTAAATACTTTATTAAATGAGTTAATAAAATAGCCTAATTACATTAGATGGCCGATCATAAGCAATGGAATTTTAAACCATATTATAGTATATTTTACTTCTAATGAAAAATTTAGTTGAATAAATAACATTAACTTGTCAAGTTAAAATTATTATAAATAATAATTTTTGATTCCACAAATAATACATTTAAATTGAATGCTTTTATTTTTAACTTTTATTTTTGTATTAATAAGATTTAATATTATCAACTATTTTAATTTTAATTATTTAAACAAAGATAATTTAAATATTAAAAAAAATACCATTTTTTTTTGAAAATGATAATAAATTTATTTTCTTCATTTGACCCTTCTTCTAATTATAGATTATCTTTAAATTGATTAAGAATTTTTATTAGAATAATTATAATTCCACCTATATTTTGATTAATTCCTTCTCGATTTAGAATAATTTTTAGACAAATTTTTAGAAAATTACATTTAGAATTTATAATTTTGATTAATAAATCTAAAGGAGAAACATTGATTTTTATCTCTGTATTTTCACTAATTGTATTTAATAACTTTATAGGATTATTCCCATATATATTTACTGCTACAAGGCACATAGTAATAACCCTAAGATTAGCACTACCTTTATGATTAAGATTTTTAATTTATGGATGAATAGTTAATACTATACATATATTTACTCATTTAATTCCTCAAGGAACACCATCATTTTTAATGCCTTTTATAGTATGTATTGAAACAATCAGAAATATAATTCGACCAAGGACTCTAGCTATTCGACTATCAGCTAATATGATTGCCGGACATTTATTAATAACTTTATTAGGAAATACTGGATCATTATTTTCATATTTAACAATTAATTTATTATTAATTATCCAAATTATATTATTAATTTTAGAATCCGCCGTTGCAATCATTCAATCTTATGTATTTTCAATTTTAAGAGTTCTTTATTCCAGAGAAGTAAATTAAATTAATGACAAACTACAAAAATCATCCATTCCATTTAGTTGATATAAGGCCTTGACCTATCTTAAGATCTTTTAGAGCTTTAATTATAATAACAGGATTAATTAAATGATTCTATATAAATAACCCTAATTTATTTTTATTGGGGTTAATAATTATGGTATTAATTATATATCAATGATGACGAGATATCGTTCGAGAAAGAACTTTTCAAGGTCATCATACTTTAAAAGTAATTTTAGGACTACGATTAGGAATAATTCTTTTTATTACTTCTGAAGTATTTTTTTTTTATCTCATTTTTCTGAGGATTTTTTCATAATGCTTTAACCCCAAGAATTGAAATTGGTATAATATGACCCCCTAAAGGTATTCAAACTTTTAACCCAATTGAAATTCCTCTTTTAAATACTTTAATTTTATTAACATCAGGACTAACAGTTACTTGAGCTCATCATAGATTAATAGAAAATGATTATAATGAAGCACTCCAAAGATTAATATTAACTGTTACTTTAGGAATTTTATTTTCAATCCTTCAAACATATGAATATATAGAAGCGCCTTTTACTATAGCAGATTCAATTTACGGAGCATCATTTTTTATAACCACAGGATTCCACGGATTACATGTAATTATTGGAACAATATTTCTTGTTATTTGCTTAATCCGACATTATTTTAACCATTTTTCATTTATTCATCACTTTGGGTTTGAAGCTGCAGCATGATATTGACATTTTGTTGATGTTATTTGATTGTTGCTTTATATTTCTATTAACTGATGAGGAAGATAATATTATATTTATATAATATAATTATTATATTTGATTTCCAATCAAAAAATCTATAAAACTAGTATAAATAATAAAAATTATTTTTTTCTTCACATTAATAATTAGAATTATTATTATTTTTATAATAATCTTAGTAAATTTAACTTAAAAAAAAACATTTATAGACCGCGAAAAAAGAAGCCCATTTGAGTGTGGATTTGACTCAAAATCTTCTTCACGATTACCCTTCTCTCTTCAATTTTTTTTAATTGCTATTATCTTTTTAATTTTTGATGTAGAAATTACATTATTATTGCCAATAATTTTAATTATACTTTTAAATAATATTATTAACTATTCAATAATTTTATCTATTTTCTTAATAATTTTATTATTATTATCATGAATGAAACCAAGGAGCTTTAGATTGAGCTTATTTGGATAATAGTTAATAATAACAGTTAATTTGCATTTAAAAAGTATTGAATAATCAATTTATCTAAATAAGAAACAAAATTTTTGTATTTAGTTTCGACCTAAAATTATGGTTTTATAACCCTTATTTTTAATTGAAACCAAAATAGAGGTTTATCATTGTTAATGATACCATTGAATATATTCCAATTAAAGAAATACGAAAACCAAATATAATCTTCTAACTTCATATTTAAGCGATGAAAATTCGTTTGTATTTCTATTTTTATAGTTTATTAAAACATTACATTTTCATTGTAAAATTAGATATATTATCTTATAAATATTTATAAATTATTTTAATTTCCTTAGTATCTTCCATACTACGCTCTAAGATAAGCTATATAAATAAGTAAAATTTAAAAGTAAAAATATTATCCAAAAAATAAATAATATTATATAAACTTTTAAATTATTCAATGATAAAACCTGAATTAAAATGATGTTTTTAATAAACTTAGAAATATTTTGACCTCCATAAAATTCAAACCAACCCTGATCATAAACATTTATATAAATTTTACTTAAATAAATAGGGTAATAATTTAAGCTAAACGTACATAAAATAGGTATATTTATTATAGAACCTAAAACTCTTATTAAAGTTAAATTTTTTAATCTTTTTATATTTATTAAAAAATTAAATTTTGATAATTCATACCCCACTCATGCCCCAATAATAATGGCTAATAAAGTTATTAATTTTATAAGTTGAGGTAAACAAGTAAATATTGGTTTAGAAAAAGAAAATCAACTTATTGAACTTCCTATAACAATTACAAAAATAATTAAACCCCCTATTGATTTTAATATTAAATAATTTTGATCTATTAATCTATTCAATGTTACAAAATTAAAAGAACTAATTAAAGAATAATAAAATAAGCGAAAACTATAACATACAGTTAACCCTACTGAAATATAATAAATTAAATAAATATATTTAAATATCTTATAGATAAAGTTTCAACAATTAAATCTTTGAAATAAAATCCTGACAAAAAGGGCAAACCGCACAAAGAAAAATTTCTAATATTAAAAAATACACAAGTTAAAGGTATAAGATTAATTAAACCCCCTATATAACGAATATCTTGACTATAAGAATATAAAAATAATGAATAAACACATCTAAAAAATGAAGAAAAAGATAAAAAAATGATTCTTATTCAACTAAAACTTACTAAGCTATTGATCAATTAAATTTCACCTAATAAATTTAAAGAGGGGGGAGCTGCTATATTAAAAGCACAAAATATAAATCATCATAAAGATAAATTAGGAATTAAATTAATTATTCCTTTATTAAAATAGATCCTTCGACTATAAATTCGTTCATAAGAAATATTAGCCAAACAAAATAAGCCTGAAGAACAAAATCCATGAGCCAATATTATTACCAAAGATCCTCAAAATCCTCAAATATTAAAACTTAAAATATTAGCTAAAATTAAACCTATATGTGATACTGATGAATAAGCAATTAAAGATTTTAAATCTCTTTGACGGATACAAATTAATGCAATTAAAACTCCACCAATTAAAGAAATATTAATTAAAATAATGTTATATAATAAGCCAACCTCTAAAAATAAAATTATTAAACGTATTAACCCATAACCACCTAGTTTTAACATAATACCTGCTAAAATTATAGAACCTGCAATTGGAGCTTCTACATGCGCCTTAGGTAGTCATAAATGAATAAAATATATTGGAATTTTAACAAAAAATACTATATTTATACATAAATACAAAAATAAATTTGAAGATATTTCAGAAAATACTCTAAAATTCAATCTATAAAATTTTTTATATAAATAAAATAATCTTACTATCATAGGTAAAGATATTAATAAAGTATAAAATAATAAATACATCCCAGCCTCTAAACGTTCAGGTTGATACCCTCAACCAAGAATTAAAATTGAAACAGGAATTAATCTCACTTCAAAAAATAAATAAAAAAAAAATAAATTTAAAGAAGAAAAAGTCAAATATAATCTTAATATCAATAACAAAATAATTAATGTAAATAAGTTAAAGTGATCATTATTATAAAATAATTTAGAACTTGATAAAATTATTAAACTACAAATCCAAAAACTTAATATAATTATTATAAAAGATAATAAATCTAATCCTAAAAAATAACTTACATTAATAAATAAATAATTAAACCTAAAATTTATCATAAAAATAAATGGTATAAAGAAAAAAATTCATTGAATCAATCAAAAATTACTGAAAAAACACAAAGGAATTATAAATAATATCCTAAAAATAAATTTTATCATAAAGATGAAAAATTTATAATATAATCGTTACCAAAAGTTCGAATTATTAAAATTAAAATAGCCAACCCCAAAACACCTTCACATACTCTTATAGTTAAAAAAATTATTAAAAAAAATATTCATAACTCGTTCTACTTAAATAATAAAATAAATTTAAATATAAAGATAAACCTATAGATTCTAACCTTAAAGTCGTGAAGAATTTTGTTTTTGGAAAACGTATTGGTATAATGCAGCAATCGATTGAATGCGCTTCGAAACGCGAATAACAGGTTCTCTGAATATCACTGCCCCATTTTGTACTCAACACTTGGACAAATAATTTTCAATCATAGATTTACAGATTAACTAATGATGTATAATATGAGTGAATAAAATTGTTGTGTGAACATTGTATTGTTTCATTTGACAGAGTATCATACAAAGCAAATTTTCATTCATAAACACTTCGTGATGTGATTGACTTTTTGGAGTTCCTATCCATAAAATCCACTTGCAGAAATTACACTTTAGAATTCGACTAACAGACTTTTCTCGCAATGAAAATTTCATGGACCAGTTTCATGCCTTTACCAAATACCTCTAAGTACTTATTCGGTTGATTGACTATGCTAGATTTCAAATTGGTGAATGTACTATAATGGTTAACTTTCCACTCATCCATCAACTGCCTGATGCTGATAATATTTTCATTCACACAGGTGATTCCAGCATATTGTCAGTGGTACACCAAATACTTATTTGATCGCTATCGAGCTTGACGCCTAGATGCGAAAGGTTGGGAAAACCAAAGTAGTCGGCTCAGAGTCAATCAGAGTAAAATCATTGACAATATTTAAAACATTTGGAGTCGATAGAAAAAACAGTTGAAGGAAGGAACTTGTTCAAATAGCAGAGATAATAATGCTAATTAATTTCATAGTGAGAAGTTGTTACATGAATACATGCGCGTTCGTTGAGTGGTGAGCTTGACGCATGTGTAATGTTGGGTAGAAAGACACAGCTAGTTGGGTAGATCTCAATCTCGATATTTCAATCATAAGTGCAGAATTTTTTGAGTTCTAGTCTTTTCAATAAATCGAATATAATCTGAAATTAGGAGTGTATTATCTCTTAAATTTTCTGAAACTAGACTTTTTCTTTACTGTTGCGGTCTTGATACCTTATGCATCCGCATTTGATGTACTATTTTTGAGTTTGTACATATTCGAATTCTATTTATTGCTCCTCATGAAATAGGTATGTATGGTTGTGTCCATTATTCGTATGCGGATTAAAACCGAACCATTTGAAAATAGCATCCCATAAATAAAATTGTATTGGTGACCCAGGAAATTCATTTTCCATGCTATTGATAACTGGCAGTGCTTTAGTAATTTCGCGGATATTGTCTGTAGATTTGCTCTATCACCATACTGATATTTTGATAAATGATCGTTTTTGAAAGATCAAAAATTGGAAACCCTACATGAAGCGGCTTATCATGAATCACAGTTTTTTTTTTTCTTCAATTTGGATAACTTCTGAATTATCATTGTATACTGAACCCGATTAGAAATGAAGTTTTTGATATAAATACTTCAGCTTTCAGAGACTAGCAAATTTTCAAAATATGCAGCCATAGACTTGTTTTTCTCGAACGATCGATACTTCCATTATTTTCACGTCCTCAGCAATTTTTGCTTTGAATTCGCTTCTGTGGATACCGTCATAATCATGTGGTATATGATACTGAGTATTAATTGCAAGCGTGGGATGGTATATCATATCATTATGTTCAATTAAAAAATGTTGTGTGATTTTGATTACATCTGAGTAAATTTTGGCACCCACACACCTCCTTGTCGATATTTCATATACACCCCCATAGTTTACTCGACTAAAGTATTGTTCAAATTTTAATTACGTTGAGTCGAATTGGATCAATAGATTAGCCGGCTGATAAGGCTACTTAGTAAGAGTGTTGACAAAAGAATTATGGAACTCTGGGCTACCTCTCCCTACTAAAATCATAAAAATTTTCGTTTTCATACTATGCCTGTTGTAACTGATCTATTACTAAACTATCATAACCCATATTGTTAGATTTAACGTATACTGATTGAAAATAAAAAGTTTATCTAAACGAAATATAAAATCAGATGATTTGATGGAGCTTTTTCCTTTGATATTGACTGCTCATTATTGTTAGAAACGCAAAGATATTTTATTGAAAGGACAATATAGGTACTCAATGGGAACAACATTCTGTAAATATATTTGTAGTAGACATATATTTAACTCATTCAATACATCACCATGAAAATCGCTAAATCTGGTTAATTCATATGCTCAGAGTGCATGATAGATGTGAACTGAAACTTCAAGTATAAGCGTGATTAGATAATTTTCTGGGGAAGAATAAAATATTAGCGTTATTTTTGAATACCATACTCAAATTGAAAAATCTCGAAAGACTGAGTCTATATATGTGGGATACAACTATTATTATTATTTGTTCTGGCGGTGATTATTGATCTATAGTAAAATTTCCTATATCAACTTTATGTAAACCTTACAAACCCATAAGCTCAACTGCAAGGCGTCCTGATCCACAATGTAACATGAGTCTTATTAATTGAGCATTACACTTGATTCAAGCACATAATTTGTTCAGGCCATATCATACTTATGTTTTCAATAAAAAAATGAAAATATCTCGAGCAGAGTCGGGTTTGAACTAACACAAAGTTCTGAAAATCCTCAGAGTTTTCTTTAAGAACAATACCGTTAGACACCCATATCTTTTCTCATCACTACACCAGTGAATTATTTTTTTATTCCAAGCATTACATTTTTTATCAATGGAACCAAGAATGATGCAAACTGCTCTCTCAAAGTTGCAGTTACGAAAGCGCATCTTCACGTATGCAAATTGGACATATAAATGAAGGAAACAGACATTATCGATTTCTTGAAACCTATTTTTCCCGAAGTTACTGCAGAAAAAATTGTACTAAAATATCCACAGTACTACACATCATTTAAAGTGCTAATAGATAAATCAAATTTTGAAAAAGCAATTAATCCAGCTGTGTGTCCTGAAGGAGCAGAAGTTAATCGTTTTTTATATCGACGACGCCTCGACAATTATCGAAAACCACGAACGTACAACCAACAACGATCAAGACCTTTCAACAGATACCAAAGATAATTGTGAACTCACGTGCACAAGTAACCTCATGCACAAAAAATGCCAGGTATTTGAATTGTTTTTATATTAATATCCAATGTGTGAAGAATAAGGTAAATACACTACAATTATTTTTGAAAGAAAATAGCATTGACGTACTTCTTCTTACAGAAGTTTGGCTAAACACGGACGACGTAGACTCTATCGTATTTCCAGGTTATAGGCTGATTTCAAACTATATTCGACAGACTCGAATACACGGTGGAATATGCATCTACGCTGAAACAAGTTTTGATTGTAATAACATTGGTATAAATGATTTTTGCGCAGAAATAGATGCAGAGTTTCTGTTGTAGTTATCGGTCACCTAATGGTGATAGTAATATCTTTCAAACTAGTTTGGACAAAATTTTATCAGAAAAAATTAAATCCAGTAATAATATAGCGGTTGTCGGTGATTTCAATTATAATTTTAAAACAGACGAACATAAAACAACGGAATGCAAAAATATTTTTCTCTCCTACGGCATACAGGAAAAAGTTTTTGCTGATACCAGGGTGACAAAAACTGGTGGAACTAGGGTAGATAATCTATTTACTGATTTGAATGACAGCAGTCTGAGCATTGAAGTCATCGAATCTCACTTTTCTGATCACAGAGGGATATTGTTCACGATAAAGAATACAATTTCAAAACCTGACAACGGCTTCTTATGTCGACCAATGACAAAAAACTCTATTTCAAGTTTTACTGCTGCAATTGACAATTTGACTTGGCAAATTTCTCATTTAGATCCTAATGGACAGGCTACCTATATAATCGAATACCTGTCCGAACTTTATGAGTATCATTTCCCAGAAAAAAATATTAATATATCTGGTAAAGCCTTCGATGTGTTCGTTGAGAATTCTCCCGAAGTTCAAAACTCAACATTACAACTGGATGCTATCCAAACTATTGCTGAAGTAACAAGAACACGGGAATAATAATAATAATAATAATAATACTCCCTCATAAACACACGTAGAGTGTACCCAAAGGCATAGCCTGTGCGGGTAGAGGACGGCTATTATTATTATTTGCCGTGGCACTCCGGGGCGACTTACTGATGTTTTCGGTAGTGTATTCACTTTTTAGCTGTAGGAAAACCCGGAAACCCTACAGCACCACCCGGTTGGTCGGTGCGCACTTCAAGCTAGCACCAGACGTCGGGATTGTCATCTAAGCAACTCACATCACACTTTATTTACAACAAGGCATGTGGCCACCTAAAGAGACCCGTGTACTTGAGAAAAAAGATTCCGTACCCGAGCTTCGAACGTCTGTCTGATGCGAGCAAGAATGCTTTGATCTACTCAACAAATTGAAAAAATCTAAAAATAAACAGAATACCGCTTGGCAAATAATAAATCAAAATTCAGGAAAAATTAACAACTTAAAAAGTGAAAATACTATCTCAGCTGAAGATGTTGCAAATTTTTTTGAGGATTGTATAAAACATGTAATGCAAAATTCTGCAAACGTAATCCGATCACTTTATGCGAAAAATTCCTTTGAATAATATTACATTTTATTTGTACCCGACCAATGAAACAGAAATATTGAGAAAGTAGGTAATTTAAAAAATTCTAGAGCAGCTGACATATATGGATTACACACAGCTTTTATGAAATTCATGAACAAAAATATTGCGACTCATTTAGCGAATCTGTTCAACCTTTGTATGAGTTCGGGAATCTTTCCTGATGTTTTTGAGATTTATAAAGTTACTCCCATCTATAAAAAGGAACTATCAATAATCTAGAAAGTTACCGACCGATTTCTATTCTCAAGGAGAGGTTATGTGCATTCTTTGAGAAAAACGACCTTCTTTCAGATAGTCAATTCGGTTATAGAACAGAGAAGTCAATGATTTCAGCCTTATGTGCTTTTTATGATGCCGCGTCAGATACTTTTGAGCGTCGTGAATTTTGCAAAGCAAGATTTTACGATTTTACTATGGCATTCGACACAATACGTCATGATATTCTGATCACAAAACTTGAGAGATACGGAATCAGAGGGGTGGCCCTAACTCTTATTTCATCCTACTTGGAACAACGTACCCAGTGTGTCAAAACCTCGGATCGACTCTCAACAAGTCATCCAGTCAATTTTGGGGTTCCGCAAGGTTCTGTCCTGGGCCCCCTATTATTTATAATATATTTTAATGACCTGTCATACAATTTAGATCGAAAAATCACTTCTATTTTTTACGCTGATGACGCTACTTATATAACCAGTGAGTCCGACGAAAAGAAAATGCGATACAGGCCTTCAACCAAGCGGAACACATTTCGAAAAACTGGTTTAACTGTAATTACATATTCCTCAATGAAAGTGAGACACAGAGTCTCGACTTGAGTACCACTTCTTCTTCTGAAGAGCATATTAAGCTTTTAGGTTTAACATTAGATGCACGGTTAGGTTTTGCTAAACGTCTTGCCAAAATAACTTATGGACTACGACAATTGAGACACAATCTGGATGCGGACCATCTGAGAATGCAATTGCAATGTTTCATAGCGTAATGACTTATGCCTTGATAATCTGGGGAAACACGTGTCATAGTTATAAAATATTTGTTGCTCAGAAATAGGCTATTCATAACATCAAGTAAATATGACGATCATTGTAAACCTATGTTTAAAATACTCAGTATATTACCCTTACCATGCTGCCTACTTTATACTAAGAAAAAATGTCTCTCGAATATAATAACTCAGCACAATGATTTACACACTTACAATACAAGAACAAAAAACGATATTTGTCCTCCACTGTTTAGACTTGCAAAAACTCATGACTCCTATAGATTTCTGAGTATAAAAATGTATAATGCTCTGCCACTGAAGTTCAAGGAAAATAATATATCATTTGCAACATTCAGAACTCTGACTCGTAAATACTTACTACGTCACTGTTTTTATTCCGTAGATGATTATTGTTACGAGATTGATAAAAATCCCCTAGCTACGCCGCTGGATAGACTTGCACGCATATCATCGATATGGTTTCCGAGAAAAAGGCAGATAGCTGCCGGTAATGAATATTCGGGATATCCGAACCGTCGCGTCGCAATGATTCTTTTTTTTTATTTAAATAATTGTCTCATCAACCCATGAAGTTATTAGAGACACAAAAGTGTTATGTCACAATGAATACATATATACATTGAATAATATTTACAATAATTATATTTCGATAGTAATATTAATATGTTAGAAACGCTATTAGTTTTTTCATATCACAACTGGAGTTCAGTATTGCTTCAATTGATGGGGGGATGTAGTGTACGCGTCGCTGGTTATTGTACGTTGGGCATTCTTCTAGTATGTGTTGGGCGGAGAGCTGAATTTGGCATACTTCACACGTTGGTGGGTTACTTCTTGAAAGGAGGTAACTATGTGTTATTCGGGTATTAGTCTAGTCAACAAGTGCCATTTAGGCCAACTTTTTTCAGCAGTCTCCGAAAATTATGATTGAGGTGTCATTCGATTCGGAATGACATCCAGATGATTTTTGAAAAAAATGAAGTTCCGCATGAAACAATTGTAAAAGTTATTAACAATTAACTAAAAAAAAAAAGATGGCTTTAGTATTTTGTAAATATCTCAAAAACTAATTAAATTTTTTTAAATCTAAAAAAAGATTCAAAAAGAGGAGGAAATTTCCTAAAAAAAGCTCAATTCCCGGAATTGTAGCATCAATATTTATAATTTTCCCAGAGGGATGAAAATACGGCCGAAAACGGGTACTCTGGCTCGGGCAAGCCACACCCACTTTGGACACTTTAAAATACTAAATATGAAAATAAAAAATTGGAAAAATTCAGGCACTAACTGAATAGATTAATGAACAATAATCCGCTTGAAAAAAATTTTTATCACAATTTTTCAATTAGTTAATCAATAGTTAATTAATAATTTTTTTCTGCTTGAACATGAACATTGCAAGTGTGATAATTGTTAAACTATAAATTTAAGATTTTTTTCCTCTTTTGGAGCAATTCTTGAAAGGCTTCAGAATAGAACCCCGTTGGAAAAATTAAAAAGTTTTTATTTTTCAGTTTTTTATTAACAATTTTCGTTGTTGCAAAATTAAATACTTAAATTAATCATTGAAAAAAAATTTTTTTTTTAAATATTATCAATAATCCGTTTTTATGTTATCAAGAACTACATAGAAATAATTTTTTTAAATTTTTATCTCTAATTGTTTAAAAAATTGTTATAAACAAATGCGTTGTTTATAAGATAATTGAAATTTTTTTTATGGAATTTCAATCTTTGATACAAATAATGATTTTTAAAAGAAAAATTGTTCCTTAAAAAAATTTTTTTATTGCTTGAAAACGCATTTGTTAATTAACAATTATTTTCTCCCGCTTCTAATTAATATTAAGGAACCATTTTTTTTTTAAATCATTATTTGTCTTTCTTTCTGATATAAAAAAAAAAAAATCCATTTTATTTAATTTTTCATTGTTTATGCAATAAACAATTTGTTATAAACAAATAAATCTTTACCTTATATTTTTTTTTCTATTCTAATTTCTGTCACAAAAACAGACATGATTTTTTTTCTTTTTTAAATTTTTTTTTGAAAACATGAGTCAATAAGAAACTGTAGACTATGAGCCACCATCAAAGAAACGTTTCAAAAAATAAACAGAATGTACAATAAAATGAAAAAAAAAAAAAATATTGTAAATGTTAATAACTACTTATTAATAAATTTTGTTAAATGAAAATCAATTTAAAGATCATTCTTCCTTTCAAAAACACTTAGGCTAATGAACTCTGCAAAAATTTTTTGTTTACATGGTAATATTCAGAATTTGAAGTATAATAAATAATAAATAATATATAAAAGGTAAAAATGTTGAGTAATGAACAATAATTGATAAGATACTTGAATGAAGTAGTCATATTTTTAATAGTTGATAAGATTTTTAAGCATTAAAACAAAAAAAAAAAATTTTTCCCCAAGTATTTTTCAACAACAATTGCTATAAATTCACTAAATAAATAAGTAACAACTAAACTTTTCTGCTAAATTTGTTTTTTATGTAATGGAGAATAAATAAGTCTTAAGTATTTTCATCGTATCTCCATTAGTTTGTAAATTATAATAATTTTAAGGATGAAGACCAGGTAAGAATGACGAAGTTAGAGAGAACTTATATTTAAAAATTAAATAAAAAATAATAAAAAAAAATTTAAAAAAGAAAAAAAATCATGTCTGTTTTTGTGACAGAAATTAGAATAGAAAAAAAAATATAAGGTAAAAATTTATTTGTTTATAACAAATTGTTTATTGCATAAACAATGAAAAATTAAATAAAATGGAATTTTTTTTTTTATATCAGAAAGAAAGACAAATAATGATTTAAAAAAAAAAATGGTTCCTTAATATTAATTAGAAGCGGGAGAAAATAATTGTTAATTAACAAATGCGTTTTCAAGCAATAAAAATTTTTTTTTAAGGAACAATTTTTCTTTTAAAAATCATTATTTGTATCAAAGATTGAAATTCCATAAAAAAATTTTCAATTATCTTATAAACAACGCATTTGTTTATAACAATTTTTTAAACAATTAGAGATAAAAATTAAAAAAAATTATTTCTATGTAGTTCCTGATAACATAAAAACGGATTATTGATAATATTTAAAAAAAAATTTTTTTTTCAATGATTAATTTAAGTATTTAATTTTGCAACAACGAAAATTGTTAATAAAAAACTGAAAAATAAAAACTTTTTAATTTTTCCAACGGGGTTCTATTCTGAAGCCTTTCAAGAATTGCTCCAAAAGAGGAAAAAAATCTTAAATTTATAGTTTAACAATTATCACACTTGCAATGTTCATGTTCAAGCAGAAAAAAATTATTAATTAACTATTGATTAACTGATTGAAAAATTGTGATAAAATTTTTTTTCAAGCGGATTATTGTTCATTAATCTATTTAGTTAGTGCCTGAATTTTTCCAATTTTTTATTTTCATATTTAGTATTTTAAAATAATTTTTATTGTTAAAGTGTCCAAAGTGGGTGTGGCTTGCCCGAGCCAGAGTACCCGTTTTCGGCCGTATTTTCATCCCTCTGGGAAAATTATAAATATTGATGCTACAATTCCGGGAATTGAGCTTTTTTTTAGGAAATTTCCTCCTCTTTTTGAATCTTTTTTTAGATTTAAAAAATTTTAATTAGTTTTTGAGATATTTACAAAATACTAAAGCCATCTTTTTTTTTTTAGTTAATTGTTAATAACTTTTACAATTGTTTCATGCGGAACTTCATTTTTTTCAAAAATCATCTGGATGTCATTCCGAATCGAATGACACCTCAATCATAATTTTCGGAGACTGCTGAAAAAAGTTGGTCTAAATGGCACTTGTTGACTAGACTATATGCCCAATTCTTAATCTAGAGAGAATGATCAGGTGCTTTCTACTGGCGGGGTTTGATTTCCATGGTGTGACATGTTTTTTCACTAGAAATAATTTAGATTGAGAATTATTCCACTGAGATTGCCATTCTCTGATGATAGAATCCTTAACTGTCTTTTTATAGTCAGTGTGAACAATTTCCTCTATAGTTGTGATCGTATCATCACCGATTGACCCTCTCGCTAATTTGTCTACATACTCATTGCCTTTTATTCCGATGTGAGATGGAATCCATATAAACTTCACGGTTTTGTGTTGCATTTGCAGATTGTATAGCTCGTTCTTAATAGCGAGAAGGATTGGGTTGTTCGGAAATACCTGGGAGAGGCTGGAAAGTGCACTGAGAGAGTCCGATATAATAATTATATTTTGTTGCTCTATGATCGTTATGTACTCCAGAGCCTTAAGAATAGCCAGGAGTTCTCCGTTGTATATACTACAGGTCTTATTCAGTTTATAGGCGGTACTGTAATTTGGGGTCATGAAAGCTGCTGTTGTGCCATCTTCGGATTTTGACGCATCCGTGTATACTTCATAAAATCCCTGCTGAATTTCCATTATTTCATTGAATTTTTGTATGATTATGAGGGGGTTGGTATCATTTTTATTGTACTGTAGTAGGTTTGTATTTATTTCTGGAAGGTTGATTATCCAAGGAGGTGGAGTGGGGATATTGTTGGGAAATGTTTGGGGAAAAGTTAGCTGGTATTCTACAAGGTATCGGTTGATTCTCTCATAGAAAGGAGGATCTGTTTTTGGTTTTGAAGTATAGAGATTTTGAAACGATCAGAGAATATGTTGTGTCTAGCAGGTGTGTGAGACTTATGCAATGGACTGTAAATGAACTATAGTATAACCACAAGAATGGTAAAATGCCACTTACCCTGAGTGTTTCGTGATTCTTGCTTCATGAGATGATTGCGATCGCTGCCTAGCTAGGACTTCACTCTTCCATTTTTCTGCCGTGGAAATGGAGATTTCCATTCGTTTGATATCACACACAATGAAAACGACGTGAGGAGCTACTCAAAGACAATACTTTTCTATATATAAAATACGATAATATATCATTTGTTTCGCACTCTCGAGGTGACCTTTTTACTCTGGGTGGTTTTTTGTTCACTTCCAGAGATGAGGGTTTAGAACAGTGGCGGTACCATCCTTGTGTTAGTATATGGGGAAATGAATTACAGGTTGGTGAATATCTCTTGAAAATAAAAGGACGCTTAAAATTACCAGTGGATGTACGTACTGTTACCACTCGAGTGACTCCGTCCTTTCCCGGATGTAATTCAGTGATACGACCACGAGGCCATTTTAAAGGAGGGGTAAAATCATCTTTCAATAATACAATCGTACCAATTTCAATAGGGACAGCAGGTTCCAACCACTTCGCTGCATGAGAGTATGTAGATACTCAGTATGCCAGCGAGACCAAAAATCTTGATGGATGCGTTGAACAAGCTGCCATCTGGCCAAACGACCAATATTGATACCACCAAGATCTGGATCTAGAACAGAATTTAAGGGCTCTAATGTCAGGAAATGACCAGGGGTAAGAACAGACAAATCATTGGGATCTGAACTCATGGCACATAATGGTCTCGAATTCAAAGTGGCCTCAATCTGAACTAGTACTGTGTAGAATTCTTCAAATGAAAGAGTTTGTTCTCCAACAACTCTGAGGAGATGAGTTTTCACAGCTTTCACACCGACTTCCCACAAACCGCCAAAATTGGGACTATGAGGAGGATTAAAATGGAAAGTGATGACCGTTGGTTCGGCACATGTTTTCATGATATCTGTTAATTGATGGAAAGCACCTATGAAGTTGGAACCACAATCGCTGTAAATATTGGAGCAGCGACCGCGTCAAGAGACAAAACGACGTAGAGCATCTAGAAATGTATCTGTAGATAAATCAGAGGTCAATTCGAGATGAATTGCTTTTGTTGCCATGCAACAAAAAACACATATATAGGATTTGAGTATCTTGGTACCTCTAAGCCGGGAAAGTGTAATTTTAAAAGGTCCGCAGAAATCTATACCCACGTGAGAAAAGGATTTGATTTGGGAAATTCGTACCGATGGTAAATTACCCATGGGAGGCTGAAGAGACTTCGGATTTGTTCGAAATCATTTAAAGCAATTCGAAAGTACCTTCCGAATTGTTCGTTTTGGGGCTAGAATCCAATACCTTTGTGTCAACAAATACTGCAATGTTTGCAAACCAGGGTGAAGGTATAACATATGAGTATGCTGAATAGCAAGAGTGGTAAACCTATGCTCACTGGGTAACAAAGCGGGGTGTTTTTGTTCAAAGGGGAGCTTCGAAAGAACTAGACGACCGCCAACTCTCAGAATGCCCATGTAATCCAAAAATGGATTCAATTTGCGAAGACATTTTGGAAGGCGCCGTTGGGCTCTCAACAATAATATTTCTTGATGAAAAGCTCGACTTTGGGTGAATTTGATGAGATATTGAAGGGATTGTTCCATTTCTGAAGTACTCAGAATTCCACTCTTTCTGTAGGAAGGATATCGGGAATTATGCGTGAATCGTAATATATAAGCTATTATTCGCTGTACTTTTGCAAGCGATGAGTAACGATTGAGAATGTTCTCAAAAAGATGAGGGTCAGGTATGGAAGTGAGAACGGTAGTACGCTGTTCCTCACAATTATCAAGTACCTCCGGGACGTTTAAAATATATTGTGGCCACATATCGTAGGGAAGACTCAACCAATAAGGTCCCAACCACCATAATAGACAGTGAACGAGCTCAGAGGGAGGGAGACCTCGTGATGCTGGGTCAGCAGGATTTTCTTGAGAAGGTACATGTTTCCAGTGACTAGGATCGATCATTTCTTGAATTTTGGTTACTCGATTCGAGACAAAGGTAGTCCATCTGTGAGGAGAACTCTTCAACCACGCCAAGACAATAGTCGAATCCGTATATGCTGTGATTTTATTAATTTTGAGTTTGTCTCTGAATGTTGTCTTGATGAATATGAGTAATTCGGACAATAAAAGAGCTCCACACAACTCCAATCTGGGTACAGAAATCCTTTTCAAAGGCGAGACTCGCGACTTAGCACAGAGGAAGCGTGTGATCGGTTGATTGTTGAATGAGATTCTGAGATATACCACTGCTGCATAGCCTTTCTCAGATGCATCAGAAAAGCCATGTAACTCACAAATTGTTACATCATTTGGGGTAATATGACGGGGAATTTGAAGAATCGAGAGAATATGAACTTCAGATTTGAATTGAACCCAAGAATTTTTGATTTTCTCAGGAGGATGGCCATCCCAATCGATACCAAGAGTCCACAATGATTGAATTAGTAGTTTGAGATAGAGGGTAAAGGGAGTGAGAAATCCCAGAGGATCGTATATTCTGGCAAGTTCAGAGAGAATTGTTCGCTTGAAACAGGGTTTTTCAGGTATTTGGACTCTGTAGCCAAGGTATCCGTGGATGGGTTCCAGTGAAGACCAAGAATTTTCAAAGTAGTATAATTTTCAAAATCATGGTTTTGAGGATCTAATTGGCAGAATTCTGGAGGAAGGTGTGTCAATAACCTTGGGTCGTTACTGGCCCACTTGCGAAGATCGAAATCACCCAGTTTGAATATGTGAATCAAATCTGACTGAAGCTTCAAGGCAGTTGCTATTGAGTTAGTTCCCGAAATGACATCAACGAAGACATCATTTCAGAGGACTTGTGTTGCTTCAGGGAAGTCGTGACGATATTCTTGGGCGAGCTGACGTATAGTTTGCAATGCTTGAAAAGGGCTGGAGGCAACACCGTAGGTAATTGTCAAAAGTCGAATCTTGAATATTTTCTGATCGAGAAAACCTCCAGAGAATCCGCTGGTAGTATGTGTGTGCTTTCTTTATGAGGATTTGACGAAACATCTGCCGGACGTCTGCGCAGAAGCATACGTAGTGGAGACGAAATTTTAGTAAAATAGCGATAATGTCTGGTTGAAGAGTGTCATTCAAGGACAGGTTGTTGGAGCATTTAGAAGAACCATCAAAAACGACTCTCAATTTCGTGGGTGGAACTGTCGGGTTTCAATACGCAATGATGGGGAATATAAAAAGTTGAAAGACTGTGTGAAGGAACAGATACTGCTTCCATATGGTTAGATGAAAAGTAGTCTTGCATAAATTCGCAGTACTGTTTATACAAATCTGGACTCGAGCGAAAGAAAGCGCCTCAGTGCAATGTCTCTTGAGTCTGGGAAGTTCGGTTCGGAATCCTTGAATGGTAATGCAAGTATAAAACGTCCAGAATCGATGCGAGAAACCGTGGATTTATAAAGTGTTTCAGCCTTCACATCATCAGGATCTACAGGAGAGCAGGTGGGAATATGTTCAAGTTGCCAAAACCTTTTAACAGAGTCTTCCAAAGATTCTTCAACTGAACAAAATAAAGAGTCAACTTGAGTCTGAGAAGTACCAGTTTTCCCCATGAGAATCCATCCGAATAGAGTTTCGAGAGCTACCGGGTGATTCGCTGGGAATTTGGATGACCCTTTCAAAATGTATGCGAAGACTTCAGCACCTAGAAGCATGTCAATGGGTTGGGAAATATTAAACGTAGGATCGGCTAGATCCAACTTAGATAATTCAGGATAATTGTCCCTATGAATGAAAGTAGAGGGCATATGAGAGCATATTTTATTCAAAATGAAAAATTCTAGAGTGTGGGTTGTGAATTGAACCTTGATCGTAGAGTGCATGTGACTCCTTGTGAAGCATGAGAGCTTATTTGTCCGATTCCTCGTATTTCAAGCGGGAGAGAGCGTCGTGAGAGACCAAGTCTATTACAGCATTTGAGAGAAATGAAATTGACTTGGCTACCAGTATCTAAAAGAGCGCGAACTGGTTGATAACAGCCTTCACTATCGATGACTTCTACCACAACAGTAGAGAGTAGGACCGTATTTGCGTGAATAGAGGGCAAATTCACAGGGAGCGAATTCACCTTGGGTGTTGACGATTCTGAAACTGTAGAAGAATGGGGAAAATCATGTGGAGCATAGTCACCTGAAGGTGTTGTATGAGCAGGGGGAGAAGAATTTGTAGCAATATGCAAGAAGGTATGATGTTTCCGCGGTGTCGGACAAATTCTACAAACACCTTTTGAAGTGCAGTTCAGAGCAGTGTGTTTGAATCCGAGACAATTAGTACACCATTTATTACTCCTTACCAGATTCAAACGTTCTTGGGGGGATTTTGAGAGAAATTGTGAGCAATAATATATCATATGGTCTTTATTACACACTTGACATATCTGCCTTTGAGTATTTGAGTTGACCACAAACGATGCTTCGACACCTTTCGATTGATTGCTTGAGAAGTTATTCGGTATTTTATTTTTTGAAAAATCAAAGTTTTTGGTAAAAGTATTCTGAGAGTTAGAGAATGCCACTGTATCTAATGCTACACACTGTTTATTCAAAAATGCATTCAATGTTTCATAATATTTCTTATCAGACAATGTTGAATGCTCTAATTCGAATCGTGTGGCAGTAGCAGAGTCTGATCTATCAAAGAGCATGTTGAATAAAACGAAGTTCCACTGCTTCGTGGGATATCCTAGATTTTCCAAAACAGAGACATTTTCTTGAAAAGTATTCATTAAATTTCGAAGAGCTTGAGAGCTATCAGAAGAATTGATTTTTCTAGTTTGTTCAGTTGAACGCCAATGGGTTGATGAAATCAATCGTTGGTTGTCATATCTAGCCTTGAGTGCATTATAAGCAACCATGTAATTTTGTCCAGTCATAGGGGCACATTTCACCAGAGACAACGGTTCATTTTTCAAAGCACCCATAAGATAATTAAACTTATCGATATTTGACAGAGTTTCATTAGTATGAATCATTGAGTCGTACATATCAATAAATGTCTGCCAAGTTTTCGTATCACCATTGAATGACGGAAGTTCGATCTGCGGTAGTTTTATAGTACTACGACCAGAAGAAGTTGAGAGGCATCTAAAGAAACGGTATGTTTAGATTCAAAGAGCTGGGCATATACAGCTTGAACGTGATAAAAGTCATTTTCGAATTATTATGAGATAATAAATCTCCATTTTCCTGAGCAGAAACTAAACCAATTATATTTGAGTGGAGCTGTGAAAAAACTTCATGGATCGAATCTACATTTTTATACCTACACTTGAAATTGTTATGCACATTTTTTTCTAGTAAGGCTTCATTACTAACACGTTTCAATTCAGTGAGTTTAATGATTTCGGTTTGCCTTAGGGCAATTAAACCTTTCAGTTTCCTTGCCTCGGCACTCATTATTAAATTGTATGAAAGAGGAGAGGAAAATGTATAATCAAAAACAGATTAAATAAGTGAGTCGAAAAACTTGGATTTGAATCTGCGCCAGAGCACAACACTGCTATCAAGATAATGTTAAAAATAAAAACTGAATTCAGAAGTCAAATTGAATATTCTGTTACCTATTTTCGAGAAAATAAAGTATTCATCAATGCGAGACGAATAAGTGCTAGACACTGGAAAAACTTGAAAATGAAATTGAAATCAGTGTACACGGTACACGAATGAGTATAAGTAAGAGTTATATCAATTTTATTTTCAAATTTTGAGAACAAAATCAGATAAACAGTAAACTATCACAATCCACTGGTGATTTTCAGAGTCGAACAATGTGCGGCAAGTGTGTGCGCGTACGGTTCTAACCGCCGAGATTCGATGTACGAGTGAAGACAGCGATTTCTGCCAATAAAAAGTTTTACAGAACGGATGAATGATAAAATTATGCAAAAAACGAGAGAATTTCACCAAACTTGTCGATTATAGAAATATAAATCCGGAAAAGAAGGATCAAAATATGTGTGAGACTTATGCAATGGACTGTAAATGAACTAGAGAATAACCACAAGAATGGTGAAATGCCACTTACCCTGAGCGTTTCGTGATTCTTGCTTCATGAGATGATTGCGATCGCTGCCTAGCTAGGACTTCACTCTTCCATTTTGTACGAGTGAAGACAGCGATTTCAGCCAATAAAAAGTTTTACAGAACGGATGAATGATAAAATTATGCAAAAAACGAGAGAATTTCACCAAACTTGTCGATTATAGAAATATAAATCTGGAAAAGAAGAATCAAAATATGTGTGAGACTTATGCAATGGACTGTAAATGAACTAGAGAATAACCACAAGAATGGTAAAATGCCACTTACCCTGAGTGTTTCGTGATTCTTGCTTCATGAGATGATTGCGATCGCTGCCTAGCTAGGACTTCACTCTTCCATTTTTCTGCCGTGGAAATGGAGATTTCCATTCGTTTGATATCACACACAATGAAAACGACGTGAGGAGCTACTCAAAGACAATACTTTTCTATATATAAAATACGATAATATATCATTTGTTTCGCACTCTTGAGGTGACCTTTTTACTCTGGGTAGTTTTTTGTTCACTTCCAGAGGTGAGGGTTTAGAACAGTGGCGGTACCATCCTTGTGTTGAGTATATGGGGAAATGAATTACAGGTTGGTGAATATCTCCTGAAAATAGATATTTAATATGAATATATGAACCAGGACGCAACAGCAGGATTAGAGGGGTTTGAAGATACTGCAGCAGCGTATGAAAGACTTAGAAATTTTCTTCTTGACTCTAGCGAATATTCTCCTGTTTCGCAGTGGACACTGGCAGATGGGCTTGTACAGAAGGCTCCCAATGCGATTTTTAGTGCTGTATTGTGGATAGTATCCAGGCTTCTCAGAATCGATTTTTTTGCAGATGAATATACTAATGAGCCGTAGTCCAGCTTAGATCTGATTAAGGATTTGTATATCAGCATAAGACTGTTGTAATCAGCACCCCAGTTCCTGTTTGCAAGTGTTCTCATCAGGTTCAGTCCGTTTTGACAAACATTTTTCAAGTTATTAATGTGATCTTTCCAGTTCAGCTTTTTGTCGAATATCATTCCCAAAAACTTCAATTTATCAACAAAATTCAGTGGTCGACCATCTAAGGTTAAACGAGGGATTTCAGGATTATATTTTTTTGAGAATAGTATACCTTTTGTTTTCTCGTGGGAAAATTGTATGCAATTTGTTTCTGCCCATTTTCCAAGACTATCGAGTGTTTTCTGTAACTGTTTTTGCATTGAATGTAAATTTTTGCCTTTTGTTAGAATAACTAAGTCGTCTTGCTTTAACTGGGAGTCTGCAATTGTGCATGATGTTGTTTATTGCTACCAAGAAGAGGGTGACACTAAGGACTGATCCTTGTGGTATTCCATTTTGTTGTACTCGTTCAGACGACGTAGTGCCATTTACTCGAACACTGAAGTGGCGTTCTTTAAGGAAGTTGTCTATGAATTGTAATATATTGCCTCGTATGTCCCATTTGTGTAATGTTTTTAAAATTCCTTGCCTCCACGCTGAATCGTAGGCTCGGGTGATGTCAAAAAATACCGCTTTGTTCGGGAATTATTAGATTTTTTGATTCTAAGAACCACATTAATCTCTTGTTTACAATTTTTTCCAGTATTTTGCATAGTGCACATGTGAGAGATATGGGTCTGTACGAATCTGGGTTCATTTTTGGTTTGTTTGTATTGAGAACGGGTATAATGATTGCCTGGGACCATTTATGAGGAAATACTTTGTTTATCCAGATATGATTGTAGATTTGTAAGAGATACTTTTTTGCATTCACGGGAAGGTTCTGAATGAAGATTGGTGGAATATCATCTGGTCCTGCGCTTGAGTTCTTACTCTGTTGAAGTGATTCTTCGAGTTCTTCAAAGCTTATTTGTGCGTTTAGTGGGTTGGGAACCTCTTCTTCGAAATCTATCTGTATCTTTTCGGCTCTTGTTTTCATTGCTTTGAAAGATTCTCTGTAGTTTTTGTTACTTGAATGCATTTCAAAGTTTTTTTGTCAAGGTTTCGGTGATTTCCTCATTGGATGATATAATGTGATCATTTTTAGCAAGAAACTTTATTACATTGTGTGTTCTAATTCCCGAGAGTTTCTTAATATTTTTCCATACATTAGAGGCAGGAGTAGAACTGTTTATATTGTTTACGAATGTCTGCCAGCTTTCTTTCTTACTTTTTCGGATTATGTATCTCATCTTGGCTCTATGCTTTTTGAACCCCAGGAGATTTTCTGTGGTATTGTGTCTTTTGTATTCCTTGAAGGCTTTTTTGTTTGAGGTAACTGCTTTCTCGCAAGCTTTATTCCACCAGGGTACCGGCTTGTGCTGTTTGATACGCTTCGTTTTACCTACATGAACCTCGGCTGCCTGGATTATTATATTGGAGAAGATTTGTAATAGAACATTTACATCTGAGTTCTGGTGGACGCCATTGAGTTCGTCGACTTTACTCTCAATTGCAATTGAGTATTCTGGCCAATTAGCATTTTTTGTGTTCCACTTTTGGTAAATAGGGAGATTGCTTTCTTCTCTGTTTTGTTCGTTGGAGATATCGATTGGGTGGTGGTCGCTGCCATATAAAAAAGGTATCACGTCCCAATTAAACGAAGTTGATAGAGTTGGTTCGCAAAAGGTTACATCAATAGCAGAGGATTTCACCGAGAAAAGGTCAAATCGGGTATTCGATTCGTCGTTGAGAAGGTTGAAGTTGAATTCATCTATAATTTCTTCGATTTTCCGTCCCATTGAGTTAGTTACTTTCGATCCCCACAATTATGGCTGTTGAAGTCTCCCAGGATTATTCGTGGTGATGGAATTTGATCAATCAGGTTCTTAATTTGTTCGGTGTTAATTTCTGCTCTGGGAGGAATATAAATATTACATAGATTGATTTTTCTAGTTGATGATACACTCACTGCAACTGCTTCTAAACTAGTTTGAAGCGGAATCGAGCATGCTTCATAGTATTCGTCTATATATATATATAGCAACTCCGCCACTAGCTATATTCTGTAGTTCTCTGTTTTTCTTGAAATATTTATAATTTCGAAGTTTATAGTGGTGATTTCCTTTAAAATTTGTTTCTTGTAGGCAGATTATAGTTGGGTGCTGTTCAAATATTAAGGTTTTGAGCATTTCCAAATGGGAATACAGCTAATTTGAGTTCCACTGAATGATTGACTTGAATGTTATGTTAAAAGGTTCCTTGGGAGGAGTCCAATGATGAGTCGGTATCTGTGTTATCAGTTATTTCCGTTTTTAGTTGTTTCATGATTTTGAGTTTGACTTTGGTGCATCTGGATTTTATCTTTCTCTCCTTCAGGTATGGGTATATTTTGGTCAACATCTCTAATAAACTATGGATATCTGAGGTATATATTCTAGCCACGCTGAGGGGGTCGTTAGATCCATATACGTTTTCGAAAAAGTCAGTGGTTTGTTCGAAGCTCAGTATAGGGTTGGAGGTCTTGTCTTCAAATAATGCTTTGGCTGGTTGTAATAACTCTTCTACTGATGATTGGTCTGCAGTTATATTGGTTTTACTTTTCTTCGTAGGTTTTTCTACCGGTTTGATGAATATATTCGTCGAGGTTTGTTGAGGAGGTGGAGTTATGACTTCGGTGATGTTTCTTTTTGAGGTTTTTTTGGAGATTTGGCTTTCACTTGGAGCATTGGCCGTTAGTGGTGATGTGGTATTTGGAGTTTCTGTAACGATATTCTCCAAGGTAGAGGTTTCCGATATTAGATCAGGTTCTTCCATTTCATTCGTTTCGTTGTTGGACTGAGATGTGACACTCGTACAGTTGGCTGCAACATGGCCTTGCTGTTTACACTTGAAACATGATTGATTTTCTTGGGACAAGAATATATGGTATGATGTGTTATCGTGTGATAGGAGTAAAGAATCAGGTAGGGGAATTTCGGAAGGGGATATATACACTTGTCGGCGGAAGCTCAGTTTATGTCTGTAGGAGGGGTTGGATGAATTAATCCTTAAAAAAGATATCGGCGATAAGGTTTTGATACCTAGGTTTCGTAGTTCTTCATCTATCACATTATGGGGGATAGTGGGGCTTACATTTGATAATAGAAGTCATTCGCTGGGTGTTATCAATCGGCGGGCATGGAGCCGTTCATTATTGATAGATATTGTCCCATTATATGTATTAAGGAATTCGTCAACAATATTTTTGCTGGATAGGTAGATGCAAATTCGATTACTAGATATTCTTGATGAAAATAAAATGTTTGATGGGCCAATAATGGAACCAAGAGCTAGTAGATATTCTTCGAGTTTGGTATCATTCGATGAGTTGAAAATGATTGCTTGATTTTTGGTGGGGGAAGTAGGTGCTTGTTGTTTACTGACAACAGATGAATAGGTGGTTGTAGGTAGCTTTTGTGGTTGGATGTTGTTATTTTGAGTAGTATGTTGGGGGCCCCTGTAGTCAGGAGCATTCTGTAGAAGATCGGTCATTTCGGATTAATTTTCATCAGGTAAGTCGCTGAAGACGGCCCTGACCTGCGATTTTATTTCGTAGGCACGGTTCTTTCGAACGACCTTGGTCGTTTACTGTAAAATCAGTACACTATGATCGCAATAAAGAAACCTTTTTCTTACTGATATTCTGCTCCACACTTTGTTCTTGAAAACAATAGTTTTAATATCAATTTATGTTTCAAACAATATTGGATTGGATAGAAATAAACAGCGCACAGTAAACACGTCTATACTCTTCAACATTCGAAACTGAACTCCCTCGATGATTCTGGTTACACTTGAGTACCTACATAAACACAAACAATTTGAAGCTGCAGCAGTGGCAAATGGATGGTGCGAAGAAGAAAAAGCTACGGCACTTATAGTAGCTTTGAGACGGCCAGATTTGGGTATGTTACAGACGATACCTATCGAACAGCAAAACAATTATAAAGACCTGATTACAGCATTAGAGTTACGGTATGGTGATCAACATCGAGAACTGCTGTATCGGGCTCAAATGAAAACGCGCACCCAGAAATCAGGTGAGAGTCTGCAGGAATTTGAATCGGATGTGATACGCCTAATTCAGCTGGCTTACCCAGAAGCACCGGGAGATTTCAAACAACAGTTAGCGGTGCAGTTATTTATAGACTCTGCGATTGACACACTTTAAGAGGAGTAGCGATGCCTTGGTACGTTCCTTAGAAGTAGAGGCGGCCTTCAACACCTCGAGGCCGAAAGTACGAGCGGTATCGATAGAAGAACCCGAACAACGATCAAGCGCAGCTACTAGTTCATTCGAGAAGGTTCTGGAAGAGATTAAATCTTTGATAAGCGGAATGAGCACCCAGAAGAACAGGGCGTGCTATAGATGTGGGACATCGGCCATCTTATTAGAGACTGCGGGGTAAGAATGCCACCACGTTTGCAATCACCTATGAGGACAAGATCTTCCAGCGAGTCCTCAAGTGGTCGGCAGGAAAACTAGAATGAGCCAGCATATCGGGGCGCATGCTGGCTAGCAATAATGGAGCCCCCAGGGTCATCCCTATCAACAGGCTAAGAAGAACAATTGATAGCCTTACCATTCCAGGAAAAGTGAAGGAAATAGAGGTCATATGCACCATAGACACCGGTGCTGCAGTTTCGTGACATTCTTCGGTCAGAAAGCGTGAAACATCTCTTCAAACCTTGTGCTTCGAACAGTCACTGGAGAAAATGCTCCAATTCGAGGAGAAGCTGAGATTACATTGATTCTTGGGAGACTCACCATTACAAATACAGTATACGTCGCAGATATAGAAGATGAATTTATACTTGGGATGGATTTGATCAGTGACTACTGGTTTTCATTTCACAATGAAGAGAGGATCATGAAGTTTTGAGGAGAAGAATTTGTCCTCACAACTCCAGCAGAAAGGATGATGTCTGTGAAACTGCGATTAGTGAAAACCGTAAAAATTCCTGGATTATCGGAGAAACTACTTTGTGCTACATTAGATGAAGACCCTGGGTGCTGCGTTGGAATAGTACAGCCATGTGATCAATCGCCCAGCAATTTGGTTCTTGCACGAGCCCTGGTGAAGACAAAACAAGCTATTCCTGTGAGAGTTGCCAACATATATCCCGAAGAAATAACAGCTAAATAAGGCGATATCATTGGAATCTGTGAACCTACTTCATGGGTAGCAAACTATGATTCAAGTGACCACCAAGAAAGAAAGGAAGCCTGAAAGAGTGTCATGACAGTTCTTGAAAATCATTTGCACACTTGTCGAGAGTTGCTAAAAATTTCATCAGAAGTGAAAGCGACATCTTCGATTCAACAACAACAGGAAGAACTAACCTGGTCAAACACAGAATCGATACTGGCCAAGCCCATCCGATTTGGCAACCACCAAGAAGAGTTCCATTTGCCAAACAACAAGAGGTGGAAGAGCTTGTTGATAAGATCATGAAGTGTGATTGAAGAATCATCGAGCCCGTGGTCTGCACCTGTTGTGTTAGTTTCTAAGAAAGATGGATCCACGAGATTCTGTGTGGATTATAGGAAATTGAATGATGTTACGAAGAAGGATAGCTACCCTTTATCAAGGATTGACGACACATTAGCAACTTTGGCAGGTTCACGTTGGTTTTCAACCCTAGATCTGAAGAGGGGGTATTGGCAAGTGGGCATACATGAAGAAGATAAGGAGAAGACAGCATTTTGGATTGTGCAATGCTCCAGCAACATTCGAAAGACTTATGGAGCTGGTCCTGCGTGGGCTCACTTGGAAGACTTGCCTAGTATACCTCGACGACGTTTTAGTCATGGGAAAGATGTTTGAAGAACATCTGCACAATTTGCAAGAAATACTCCAACGATTCAGGAATGCCAACCTTAAACTGAATCCTCAGAAATGCTCATTGTTCCAGAAAGAAGTCGATTTTCTGGGCCATACAGAGTCATCAGACGGCATTCGAAAAGATGGAAGGAAGATACAGGCGATCCGAGACTGGCCGCGACCTAAAGACAAACATGAAGTGAGGAGCTTCCTAGGTCTCTGCACCTACTACCGTCGGTTTGTAGAAGGATTTGCAGATATTGCGGCACCCCTACATAAGTTGACAGAAGACCGAGTCAAATTCGTCTGGACCAACGAAAGTGAACGGGCATTTGGAAAGTTGAAAGTTGCTTTATGTTCCAGTCCGATTTTAAGTTTTCCACGTCAAAGAGGCTTGTTCGTTTTGGACACGGATGCCAGTAATAATGGGATTGGAGTTGTACTATCACAAGAGGAAGATGGCCAGAAAAAAGTTATTGAATTTTACAGCAAGGCACTGACCAAACCAGAAAGAAATTATTGCGTAACAAGGAAGGAACTACTTTCAATAATCAAGGCTGTAGACCACTTCCACAAATATCTATATGGAAGAGAGTTTCTCATTAGAACAGATCATGCAGCTTTGAAGTGGCTACTCGAGATGAAGACCCCTGAAGGACAAGTAGCAAGGTGGATTGAGAAGTTGAACCAGTATCACTTCAAGATGAAACATCGACCAGGACGATTACACAACAACGCAGATGCCTTGTCCAGAAGACCTTGTTCAGATACCTGTGAGCATTGTGAGCGAATTGAACGTCGCGAAGGAATCAACCAAGTGAGATTAATGGTTGACGACAATTAGACCACAGCGAAAATGGGGCAGGACCAAGAAAGTGATCCAAATATTGCAGATTTTCTACGATGGAAGGAAAGCGGAGCAGAAAGACCCACCTGCAAGGAAATCTCCTTACGATCACCAGGTTTCAAGGCATTGTGGGCACAATGGGATTCCCTGATTGTTGAGAATGGTCTATTGAAGAGAGCGTGGGATTCGGCCGACGGCAGAAACGTGATTTCTCAATTGGTTGTGCCTAGGTCGAGGATATGTCGTGAAGATGTAGAGAGATGGTGCCGAAGATTTCCGAAGTGTGAAGCAAGCAGAGGTCCCAAGACAAGATCCAGAGGAGAGATGAAACAATACAATGTAGGCGCTCCCTTCGAACGAATCGCCATCGATGTAGCAGGACCGTTTCCGATGACAAATGATGGCAACAAATACATCCTCGTTGCCATGGACTACTTTAGCAAATGGGTTGAAGCTTATGCCTTGCCTAATCAAGAAGCATCCACAGTTGCAAGAACTCTGGTGGATAACATGGAGCTACATTCCGATGAATTAATGGGAATTAGCAAGACCAGAACAACGGCCCTCCACCCACAGTCTGATGGCATGGTTGAAAGGTTTAACAGGACTATGGAAGAACATCTTTCCAAAGTAGTAGAGGAGCACCAAAAGACCTGGGATGGACATCTTCCACTATACTTGATGGCTTACAGGGCCTCTGTGCACGATTCCACAAAGCTCACTCCAGCCAGCATTATCTTCGGGAGAGAACTTCGGTTGCCCTGTGACTTGGTGTTCGGATCACCAAGTTCTGAAGAAAATGATGTACAGGATTATGCAGACGAACTGCGAGATAGCTTGAATGGGATCCACGAATTTGCAAGAAAAAGATTGAAGATAACTAGTGACAGAATGAAGGCTCGATACGATCTTAAGGCTAATACTGATGGATTCAAAGAAGGAGATCGAGTGTGGCTGTACAATCCTCGTCGTAAGAAAGGATTTTCTCCTAAATTAACACCATCTTGGGAAGGACCATATACGATAGTGAAAAGAATAAACGACGTGGTCTATAGATTTCAACGCAGCCCGAGAGCGAAAATGAAGGTCGTTCACCTAGAGAGATTCAAACGTTATAATGGAGACAACGACACATTGTTTGATCGGGACGATCAAAATTGAGAGGGGGATAATGTTACGAGATTGATAAAAATCCCCTAGCACGCCGCTGGATAGACTTGCACGCGTATCATCGATATGGTTTCTGAGAAAAAGGCACCTAGCTGCCGGTAATGAATATTCGGGATAACCGAATCGTCGCGTCGCGATGATTCTGGTTACACTTGAGTACCTATATAAACACGAAACATTTGACTGGAGACAAGTTCTTATGAAGAGAATTTATTAAGAAGATTAGAAAGTGATAAGCAGAAGTGTTTGGAATATTTAGCTAGTTGTATTGTTGTATAGATCTAAGTGTTTTATTAGTCAGTGAAGTGTTGTATGTTTGTTTATAGTGAATTTAGAAAATAAACAGTTTAGTAGTATGCTCGGCCTATTATTTAGCAAAACGTAACATTATTTTGCACATGTAGGTGAATGTGCATGTGAGTAGGTAATGTAATTATTCGTTATTGTTCGATGTTTTAACTTTATCACTTTCATAATATCTGAAAACCCGATTTTCATATTTTTATATACCGGGTGGCTACGGAAGTATTGCCTACGGAATATCTCAGTTATTGTATGAAGTAGGTTTGTGAAATTTGGAGCGTCGATATAATGACATAAGAGCTAGAATTTGAGCATATTGACATGTCGAAGTTAACTTCCGGTCTGACCGGAAGTAACATCAACTTTCTTATTTTAAATGGAAACCCTATTTTTTTTTTCTTTTCGCTTTATTCAGCATTCAATTCCCTTTCTAATGACATATCAAAACCAGAAACTAGATCAGAAACAAATTATAATTGAAATTCACCGAGTAGGCCGTGGAAGCAAAATGAAAGCCAAAAATTGAAAAGTTGGCTATGGAAACCATACGTCACTTGATAACAGTTGCTACTACTGTGATATTTTATTTTCATTCGTCGGCGTTATAAAAAGCCGCCAAAAAAAATATTGGAAAAATTGGGAAAAAAACAATACTCTGTAGGTCCATAACTTGAATAGGAACATACCACTTTTTCTTGCCTGTACTATTCAGCATAACCATTCCTTTCTAATGATATAATAGAAAGTAATTTTTTGAAATGAAATACCAAAAAATCCAATTATTATTATTCAAATAACAAAAAAACAGATTTATCGAAAAAAAAAAAAATTCAAATTGATAGGATTAAAGATAAAATAAATTCAAAACAAATGTTCGAAATGCATTCCCTCAGCGTCAATACATTTATTGACTCTGGTGATATTTTCATGTAAAACGTTTCTCAACATTTGGGGCGTGATATCTTGGAAAGCTACGAATTTTTACTTCTAGCTCATGTAGAGTTGTAGGCTGTGTGGAATACACCCTATTTTTAAGATGCCCCCATAGAAAAAAGTCGCACGGAGTAAGATTAGGTGACCTTGGTGGCCACCTGACTGGACCATGGGTTGTTATAAGTCTCTCTTGAAAGCGATTTTGAAGATAATTTCTCGCTATTCTTGAATTATGCGGAGGGGCGCCATCTTGCTGGAAGTACTTTCTCTCAGTTATTTCCGCTGGTTTTACATGAAAATATCACCAGAGTCAATAAATGTATTGACACTGAGGGAATGCATTTCGAACATTTGTTTTGAATTTATTTTATCTTTAATCCTATCAATTTGAATTTTTTTTTCGACAAATCTGTTTTTTTGTTATTTGAATAATAATAATTGGATTTTTTGGTATTTCATTTCAAAATATTACTTTCTATTATGTCATTAGAAAGGAATGGTTATGCTGAATATTAGAGGCAAGAAAAAGTTGTATGTTCCTATTTGAGTTATGGACCTACAGAGTATTGTTTTTTTCCCAATTTTTCCAATATTTTTTTGGCGGCTTTTTATAACGCCGACGAATGAAAATAAAATATCAAGTAGTAGCAACTGTTATCAAGTGACGTATGGTTTCCATAGCCAACTTTTCAATTTTTGGCTTTCATTTTGCTTCCACGGCCTACTCGGTGAATTTCAATAATAATTTTTTTCTGATCTAGTTTCTGGTTAGATACCAACTTGTGATAAGTCATTAGAAAGGGAATTGAATGCTGAATAAAGCGAAAAGAAAAAAAAAATAGGGTTTCCATTTAAAATAAGAAAGTTGATGTTACTTCCGGTCAGACCGGAAGTTAACTTCGACATGTCAATATGCTCAAATTCTACCTCTTATGTCATTATATCGACGCTCCAAATTTCACAAACCTACTTCATACAATAACTGAGATATTCGTAGGCAATACTTCCGTAGCCACCCGGTATACATTATATTACTTTTTATATATACATTATATTACTTTTTATATATACATATATTTATAATTATTTGTGATTTTGATCCTAGATTCACTGACAAATGTACACATGTTTTATTGTTTACATGAATATATATATTCTATTCTATTCTTGATTCTAGGACATGATTTTTTCAGGCCATGGCATACTTATGCTTTCAATTTAAAAATGAAAATATCTCGATTCGGGTTTGAACTAACACAAAGTTCTGAAAAACCTCAGTAGTCCAGTACGTGGGGTTTTTTTGAATGCAAAAGGTGGGGTAGTAGCGATTTTTTAATATGTTGTTAGGCTTGGGGCCCTAATGAAAAATCCGCATGCGCATGCACTCGAGCCGCCATCTTGGATTTTAGGTACAAAAATTTAGTTTTTTGATAATAACTCAAAAACGGTGGCTTTCACGACAAAAGACGTTCTATACAAAGTTGAAGAAGACAACATTTTCTACATATTTTGTAATGGTGAAATATCGAAAACCAGTAGAGCTGTGGAGCATATAAGATTGAGCATTCGGGCTTTTGGGGGAGGCTATCCCCTGAGCCTAAATTCGAATGGCTCAGAGCGGATTCAAAACTATACTTTGAGTCTGGTGGCAGCAAAAGTATTCAACATCTATACTTTGATTTTATTTTAATAATAAATACTTTCTAGGGTGGGCGACTGAGGAGTGGTTGTTTGCTTTGGTCAGTTTGAAACTGAATCAAAGATATCATCGCCTAATACCCTAGCAATTTATTACACTATCATGTTTTTTTTAATTATCTACAACCCTAGTCACGTATTTAATTTTTTTCACTCCATGTTGCAATTTCATTTGATTCGGTCATCACTCCGTATTTTCTGATATTCTGTTGAATCCATACAAAAATATTTTTTGGAACAAAATACTTATTTCGAAAAAAACATTTTGGTTGAACCGGTCTACAAAACTCATATTTCTAGATATTTTGATTGTTATAACTGATAACAAAAAATACTGTCAACTCATACAAGTCAGAAAAAAGTCACACAAACTACCTGCTGTAAAACTGACAGAAATGACGGAATACATATTTTATTATTTTATTTATTTTACTTTCTCATTAAAGCAATGATGAATGTTTTCAAAGCCATTGAAGTACTCAGTCTGAATAAAATAATGTCATGTTGACATGGAAAATGTTGTCCTTTCTATGTCATTCTGATACTCACCCCAACACATAAAAATCTGTTCGATTTCTATTTGTGAATGCTCGATTCTCAAGTGTGCGAGAGATTACCTGTAGATGAACGAATCTTCTTATGAACAAATCATTAAAGTTGAGATATCCCTCAAATGTCTATATAAAACCATCTGTCAAGGAAGCCCATAGATATTAGTTGAAAATTTTATATTTTGCTCTACTTCGCTGAAGATTTCCAATTTCTCCGATTATAGTTCACCTCGTATAAGAAATTAGTAATCGTGTTTTTAATCATTTATGACTCTATATAGTCAAGAACGTAATTTTTTCGAACTCATGGTGCATTATCAATGTTTTCGATTTTTCAAACAAGTATTGTAAACACAGGAAATGAAGTAATTTGAAAAAAATAGTATGTCTCTAGATACAACATAAGAATCAGATATATATCCTATCACACCGTCATGTAAAAAATGCAATTCCAGAATAATTTTTTCGACAAATAAGTATTATAGCCGCGAAGCAATTTGCCGACATAATTATTCCGGAATTGCATTTTTTACATGACGGTGTTATAGGATATGAATCTGATTCTTCTGTTGTGTCTAGAGGCGTACTATCTTTTTTGAATTACTTCATTTCCTGTGTTTACAATACTTGTTTATAATATAGGGTGAAAAATCGAAATCATTGATAATGCACCATGAGTGGCTTCCTTGACAGATGGTTTTATACAGACATTTGAGGGTTATCTCAACTTTAACGATTTGTTCATGAGAAGATTCGTTCGTCTACAGGTAATCTCTCGCACACTTGAGAATCGAGCATTCACAAAAAATAGAAATCGAACAGATTTTTATGTGTTGGGGTGAGTATCAGAATGACACAGAAAAGGACCAAATTTTTCAACATGACATTATTTTTCTCAGACAGGTCTTCAATGGCTTTGAAAACATTCATCAGTGCTTTAATGAGAAAGTAAAATGAAACAGCAAATTTCGCTCTGATAGTTTGTTTATTTGTTGGCCATGTGAGATGTTTGTCTTTCATTTTGTCATATGTATTCCGTCATTTCTGGTAGTTTCACAGCAGGTAGTTTGTGTGACTTTTTTCTGACTTGTATGAGTTGACAGTATTATTTGTTGTCAGTTATAATAATCAAAATATCTGGAAATATGAGTTCATGAGCTTATAGGTTTTGTAGACCGATTCAACCAAAAAAGTTTTTTCGAAATGAGTATTTTGTTCAAAAAATATTTTTGTATGGATTCAACAGAATATCAGAAAATACGGAGTGAAAATCGAATCAAATGAAATTGCAACATGGAGTGGAAAAAATTAAATAAGTGACTAGGGCCGTAGGTAATTAAAAAAACACGATAGCTTATAAGAAACGAACGGTGAAGGGGTAGGAGGATGAAGTGGAATCCAATGAATGAAAATATACAGTGAATTGAAAGAAATGAAATACACAAATACTTACACGCAATTATGAAAGAATCTAGAAAACTGCTAATGAGACGTATACCGGGTATATTAAAAATTAATGGCATTGTGAACTCGCAGTGAAATGATAAATGGAAGGAGTAATGGTTTTGAAACTAGGAGAAACCATGAACACTAAACTAAACATGGCGCAGTTGATTGAAAATGGGGTACGAGATAGGGTCGAACGTAATAGAAAAAATGCCTATACAGTTTGAAGAGGTGATCAAATGCATTGAAAACATAGGAATGGCTATTAGGTAACTTGATGGATGTGGTACATAAAAAAATATGCAGAAGCTTAATTATCGAAAATACACGGGATAGGGATTCATCAAGTGAGTTATGCCTAACTATAAATAACATGACGTCGAACAAATGGGGAAAAAAAACACTGCAGAAAGTCAATATCAACAAAAAATGTAATGCTTGGAATAAAAAAAATCATTTACTGGTGTAGTGATGAGAAAAGATATGGGTTTCTAACGGTATTGTTCTTAAAGAAAACTCTGAGGTTTTTCAGAACTTTGTGTTAGTTCAAACCCGACTCTGCTCGAGAAAGCATAAGTATGATATGGCCTGAAAAAATTATGTGCTTGAATCAAGTGTATTGCTCAATTAATAAGATTCATGTAACATTGTGAATCAGGACGCCTTGCAGTTGAGCTTATGGGTTTGTAAGATTTACTTACAGTTGATATAGGAAACATCAGTAATCACCGCCAGAACAAATAATAATAATAACAGTTGTATGAGTTGTATCAGTTGTGCACGTGAGTTCACATTTATCTTTGGTATCTGTTGAAAGGTCTTGATGGTTGTTGGTTGTACGTTCGTGGTTTTCGACAATTGTCGAGGCGTCGTCGATATAAAAAACGATTAACTTCTGCTCCTTCAGGTCACACAGCTGGATTCATTGCTTTTTCAAAATTTGATTCATCTATCAGCACTTTAAATGATGTGTAGTACTGTGGTTTGCTACAATTTTTTCTGCGGTAACTTCGGGAAAAATAGGTTTCAAGAAATCGATAATGTCTGTTTCCTTTATTTATATGTCCAATTTGCATACGTGAAGTTGCGCTTTCTTAACTTCAACTTTGAGAGAGCAGGTTGCATCATTCTTGGTTCCATTGACAAAAAATGTAATGCTTGGAATAAAAAAAAAATATTCACTGGTGTAGTGATGAGAAAAAATATGGGTGCCTAACGGTATTGTTCTTAATGAAAACTCTGAGGTTTTTCAGAACTTTGTGTTAGTTCAAACCCGACTCTGCTCGAGATATTATCATTTTTTAATTAAAAGCATAAGTATGATATTTCCTGAACAAATTATGTGCTTGAATCAAGTGTAATGCTCAATTGATCAGACTCATGTAACATTGTGAATCAGGACGCCTTGCAGTTGAGCTTATGGGTTTGTGAGGTTTACTTACAGTTGATATAGGAAATATTACTATAGATCAATAATCACCGCCAGCACAAATAATAATAGTAATAGTTGTATCCCACATGTATAGACTCAGTATTTCGAGATTTTTCAATTTGGGTATTTATAAATAACGCTAATAATATTTTATTCTTCCTCAGAAAATTATCTTATCACGCTTATACTTGAAGTTTCAGTTCACATCTATCATGTACTCTGAGAATATGAATTAACCAGAGTAAAATATATGTCTACTACAAATACATTTACAGAATGTTGTTCCCATTGAGTACCTATATTGCCTTTCAATAAAATATCTTTGCGTTTTTAACAATACTGTTCGTGTCAATATCAAAGGAAAAAGTGATTCAAACAAACAGGACGCCAAGCTTATTCAACACTCTTACTGAGTAGCCTCATCAGCCGGCTAATCTATTGATCCAATTCGACTCAACGTAATTAAAATTTGTTTTGAACAATACTTTAGCTATGATGGTATTTGTTCAGCAGAAAGTTTGATTTTCTCTGAAGTAGCCAAAAACTATGAAATATCGACAAGGAGGTGTGTGGATGCCAAAATTTACTGAGATGTAATGAAAATCACTCAACATTTTTGAATTGAACATAATGATATGATATACCATCCCACGCTTGCAATTAATACTCAGTATCATATACCACATGATTATGACAGTACCCACAGAAGCGAATTCAAAGCAAAAATTGCTGAGGACGTGGAAATAATGGAAGTATCAATCGTTCGAGAAAAACAAGTCTATGGCTGCATATTTTGAAAATTAGCTAGGGTCTCTGAAAGCTGAAGTATTTATATCAAAAACCTCACTTCAAATCGGGTTCAGTATACAATGATAATTCAGAAGTTATCCAAATTGAAGAAAAAAAACTGTGATTCATGATAAGCCTCTTCATGTAGGGTTTTCAAGTTTTGATCTTTCAAAAACGATCATTTGTTAAAATATCAGTATGGTGACAGAGCAAATCTACAGACAACATCCGCGAAATTACTATGGGATGCTATTTTCAAATGGTTCGGTTTTAATCCGCATACGAATAATGGACACAACCTTTACATACCTATTTCATGAGGAGCAGTAATTAGAATTCGAATATGCACAAACTCAAAAATAGTACATCAGATGCCGCAACAGTAAAGAAAAAGTCTAAAGAAGTTTCAGAAAGATTAAGAGAGAATACACTCCTAATTCCAGATTATATTCGATTTATCGAAAAGACTAGAACTCAAACCCAACTAGCTATGTCTTTCTATCCTCCATCACACATGCGTCAAGCTCACCACTCAACTTCTCACTGTGAAATTAATTAGCATTATTATCTCTCATGTTTTGACAAGTTCCTTCCTTCAACTGTTTTTTCTATCGACTCCAAATGTTTTTAATATTGTCAATAATTTTACTCTGATTGACTTTGAGCCGACTACTTTGGTTTTCCCAACCTTTCGCATCTAGGCGTCAAGCTCGATAGCTATCAAATAAGTATTTGGTGTACCACTCACAATATGCTGGAATCACCTGTGTGAATGAAAATATTATCAGCATCAGGCAGTTGATGGATGAGTGGAAAGTTAACCATTATAGTACATTCACCAATTTGAAATCTAGCATAGTCAATCAACCGAATAAGTACTGTCATGATTTTTTAATCCACAAGTTTAAAAATAAGAGCATATTTAAAATTCAGATAAAAATTTTGCATCTCAGAGGAAATTTTCCAAATCAATATCGGAGAATGTTTCAAGTACCCTGTATACTATCAGTAACACCACACTCAACCGATGACATAACAACTGTCAAACAAAATTCAGGGGATTTTAAATTGATGAAAGCAAGAAATTCACAATACGAAAGTAAATGAAAAGATATTTGTATGAATTGTAATCAAATCATAGAAATACTTACATAGGCGAATTACATAAACAATAAGTAATTTTCAAATGAGTTTAAATAACTGACAACACCAAGGAAGTATGACATTCAGTTATTTTTGAACATGAAGTGGTGCTTTAAGGAAATTCACATAAATGAAAATGATAAAGCCTAATTTGAGACGGAATAAGAATCTAGAAATTTCAAACTAATTTAAAATATTGTTATTTACTTAGAATTAGTATTCATTTAATAAATAATTGTTAAAGTCATTAGTTGATAGAATCTTGGTATTGTTGCTAGGATACTCTGATAGTCAGATATTTTTTTTGTAAACAAGGACTCTGAAAATGATATCGAAAGCAGAAATGTTGTGAAATTTTTGAGCAACAAAAATTTACTAAAATAAGTATCCAGTTTTTCTTTATGAGTATGAGTATAAGTGAAAAGACAATCCCAAGTGCTACGAATAGTTTCAAAGGACGATTACCTTGTGAAAAATCAAAATAGACATTCTATTGGGAAGGCAAGATTCCCACGTCCCAGCAGCCAAGATGGAGTCCCCGTTGAACGTCAGGAGATGATAGAGAAACACCCACAAAACCAACACACACAGGTAAAGGCCATTATCATAAATCGTTGCAACGTAAACTGAACATAATATATGCATATATTTTTCTTCGATTCCATAAACATTTTCCAATTTATTCGAACAATTCCGGGAGTGTTATTTACTCTCTGTATCAAGTGATTGTTGAAAACAAACGCGAGGTCAATGACACTAACGGAGAAATCACGGAACAGTAGATTTAGTTGGGATAGGTTAGTGGAAAATTCACAATTGCCAACCCAAACATGTTGAAATAAAGTGGCTTCACCACAACAATGTCTTGGACATGCACATAGGACTAAAGTTAGGTTATAGTTTATCTATATTTTATTTCATATCATCTTATCATCATATCATTTCAAATTTCGATCAGGCTGAATGTCATCAACTTCATGAATGAAGCATTTATTAGCATTTACGATTATTAAAATATTTTGATTGTTGAAATTTGCTGTGTTTTTCTTGCTGGAACAAAATTAAAATTACTAATTTTTTTTAACTTTGAAGCTGGTACCCAAAGAATCCCCCTGGGATGCAAAGAAATGCTCCACTCGAAAACAAGGTAGAGTATAGACTTTGCATAGGAGTCTCCAAAATCGAAACAATAATAGTGATAATACATTTCATGAACTTTGAATTGGCGAACGCTGAGATTATTTAAAAATTATATAAAATCAAAACAATATTAAATAGACAATATATTGTGGATAAAAAACAATTTCCATTATAAATGGCGACCAACGTGGCTGGCAAATCTAGGAAACCGGGAAACTAGGCATAAATTCACAAATTAAAAAAAAAAAAAAATTTAAAGAAATCAAATAAAAATGGATTCTAAAAAGAACACAAGAAAGACTATCAAGCAAATAAAACCAGGTTCAAGTCAAGAAGAAGATGCAGAAAAAATACTTCTAGAAGAAAATGCCGAAGAAAGTGGGGATGTCAGGACAGAAGAATCAGCAAGACCACAAGAACTTAACATACAAGACCTGATGGTGTTTTTAAGTGAAAAGGAAAAGAAAAGACAAGAAGAAATGGAAATCTTAGAAAGAAAAAGACAAGAAGAGATTAAAAATACTAATACAAGAAGGAAGAAAAGAAGAAGTAAAAAATTTAGAAAGGATGATACAAGAAGAATTGAAGATTCATGAAAAGAAAATAAATCAAGAATTTAAGGAAATTAAAAAACAAATGAATAGCACTGTAGAAAATTTTGTGATAGAAATGGCAAATAACAGGAAGGAAACAAGAAAAAATTGAGCAAATACAAGAGAAAATTGAAAGGATAAATCACAGAATAAATAATCATGAGCAGAATATAAATGGACAAGTAACAGAAATGAATGAGAGGACAGAAAACAGAAAATAAAATAAAACAAACCAGTTGTGAAGAATTAATTCTTAAATCTCTGTTCTTGAAAATAAATGAAAATAAATTAATATTCACTGGAAACATAAAAAGACAACATCCAGTACATTTTATAAAATTTTTGAAAAATAAGTACTCAGATAGCATCTCCTTCAACAGTTTCAAAGAGGTTATTAGAAGCCAACTTCAAGAAGAAGCGTTGTTATGGTTTAACAATAAGGAAACTGAGTTAAACACATTCGAGGAATTTTCAGCTAAATTCCTAACATTTCTGGGGTCCATCGCAACAAAAAATTATAAAAGACGAACTACTTGGAGGGAAATATAACCCTAATCGAGGAACGTCATTCCATAAATATGCTATGCAATTATATAGCACATCACAATATTTAGATTGCAAATTTTCTGAAGAATATATTGTCAATTTAATAATACAGCATTTTGACAACAATTTAGAAGAAATAATGATGTACAATTTCAAAGATATGGATAGTTTATGTCAATTTTTGATTATACAAGAGAGAAGGAGAAATAATTATAGTAATCTGAGAAATAGTGTGAATAATGATGATAATAATAATATAAGTTATAGAAGAGAATATGATAATTTCAATGATAATAATAATTATAATACTCCGAGAAATAATAATGGGAGGTATAATCAAAATTATCGACAAAGGGACAGTAATATCCAGTTTAACAATCAAAATAGATATAGAAATGAAGATCGGAGGTATTCTAATGCAGATATAAATAATAGAGGTAATATAAATTATAATAATAATAGATTTAATAAAAATAATCAAAATTATAGAAATAACAATACTGGGCAAGATAACAATCAAAGATACAACAGATATCAATACAACAATTATAACAATGATAGATCCTACAGAAATAACAATCTACAATACAGACCAAGAGTTGGCAGCGAAGAACGACAACAAGACACACAACGAAACGACAATAACTATAGACAGGTCAGAAGTCGGAGCGTAGAACATCTAAGACAAGTAAATGACATACAGAGAATAACGAGAGACGAACAAGACATAGCAGGACCATCTCACAATAACACAAGTCAAAACGAGCAAAATTTTCAGTAAAGGGCCTACCAAAATTAAATATGAAAAATAATAAATATTGCACAGGAATTTATCAACACCCTAGAGAATTTATAGATATAGAGAAAAATTTTAAGTTAGAAATAAATAAAGGTTTAATAAAAATTCCAGGTATATTTTACAATAAAAAATTTGAAATATTAATTGACACAGGTTCTGAAATATCATTAATAAATTATAAAATTATAAGGGATTTAAAATTAGAAAAATATTGCTATGTAATGCCAAAAGTAGTTTTGGTAGGTGCCAATAATAAGAAACTTTATGAGGTTAACAAAAGAATAAGTGGTATGATTACATTTAACGACAAAGAATTTACAATACAATTTTTGTTAATAGAAAATTTACTACACGATGCTATAATTGGGACAGACGAGCTAGACAGACATGGGGTAATAATAGACTATGAACTAGGACAAATACAGATAGGTGACGAAACAGTCAAATTTATAAAAATTACAGAACAAATCGAAAAATTAGTACAAACAAATAACTTGAAAATAGAGCAAAAATCTAGTAAAATTACAGACTATGAAATAAATTGTGGCAACAACATGAAAGAAAAAGTACAAAATTTACTTAGCAAACACTTAGAACTAATTAACGAAGAAAATAGGGTCACTGACAAATACGTTCATAAAATCGAAGTTAAAGGAATTCAAAATTTTAAATCTAAAACATATCCTATTCCTTATAAGTACAGGAAAGAAGTGAGCAAAGAAATACAAAATATGTTAGAGCAAAATATTATCGAAAAATGCAACTCTAAATTTATAGAGAAAAGTCTGTCAGTCGAATTCTAAAGTGTAATTTCTGCAAGTGGATTTTATGGATAGGAACTCCAAAAAGTCAATCACATCTCGAAGTGTTTATGAATGAAAATTTGCTTTGTATGATACTCTGTCAAATGAAACAATACAATGTTCACACAACAATTTTATTCACTCATATTATACATCATCAGTTAATCTGTAAATCTGTGATTGAAAATTATTTGTCCAAGTGTTGAGTACAAAATGGGGGAGTGATATTTAGAGAACCTGTTATTCGCGTTTCGAAGCGCATTCAATCGATTGCTGCATTATACTGTAACGATTTCGAGACCGGCCCCGAGACCGGCCCTGATCTAATTAATTATGCACCCTCGTTCAACTACAACTGCATATCTGCTGTCGTACGGATCGCCGAGAACAAGCTGGAATAAATCGATTGTTCGATATTATTCGAAGAGCCATCTAGATGAAATGTTCTATACTCCTGAATATTCGAGAGCCGTGAATGGCAACTGCTTGGGAGTATATAAGCGGGACAGGCAGAATAGAGAGGGAGTTACAGTTCCAGAGTTCGCTGATAGATAGCCATAGTAGAAATAAATTGAAATAGTAAATGTTTTAGTGAATAATCGTTGTAAATAGTGTTATAAATAAATTAGGAAAATTAGTTAGTGCAGTTTTACTACAATACCAATACGTTTTCCAAAAATAAAATTCTTCACGACTTTCATCAATAGTCCCCCTCTTGTTCATCATTCATCAGAAAATTCAGCTGTGAAAACTTCTAAGCTTATATTCTTCATAATGTTGTCTCTTCAAGATATCTACCCTATATTCAATTAGGGGATCGAAGTTCCCATAATTTGCAAACTGTGTCAAATACCAAATACACCGAAGATTAGTCTTTATTTCTTTTGACTACTCGTCCGTTTGTAAATTGGATTAACTCAATGGTGAATATATCGTCTTTTATAGCCTCCATTTGATCGAATGAATAAAAATAAAAATAGCAATGTCTTTTTGGTGTATCAATAACTGCGTCCACTTGTGTTCTGCAAAAATGTCGAGACTGAAACTGAGACTGAGAAAAAATCACTGGATTTTCTTTATTTTCGACAATCTCAATGCCAGTGTGAACTTGAAAATCATAGAACAGATTCACAACTACAAATTGACATTCAGGTCTAGTTAGAGGAGCTTTAAAAATCCTGATGATGAAGAGTTATTACCAGATTACCACATTACCACACTCACAAAAATTTAATATTATGCACGGTATAGAATCTACATTAATACCAAAACATTTTGTAAATTTAAATGTTTATTTGGTTCTGTTTTTGGTGAAATCTATCCACGTAGAAGGTTCTCCAGAGTCGTGTGTGAGAAGTGAGAATGCAATTATTTATTTGTGTGTGAAAAGAATTACCACAGAATTTCATTCATTCAACGAATGCTTGGTGAGTTAATATTTGGAAGTATATACTACTGAGTATGTTGAACACAGTTCAATGGTGGATAAAATCGTATACCTCAAATGGAGCAAAATATATTGAATTTAATTTTTATAATGAGAATAAATAATTGAAACATCACACAATACTATTCGATTTATTTTAAATGTATATAGTGGGTGATAAAAATATGTAAAAAAATGTAAAACGTTAAATATAATATATATTGTTATACTCTTCAAAAAAATTGTTATACCCGTCAACCGGTTGCACCCCTACGTGCAACCCTCAGAAGTCAGAGACTTGTGCGAGCTTGGGAAGACGTAGCCCTTACCTTTTGATACGTGTGATGTCATGCACGAGACCGGTGGAAATGCTAAGATTCGAACTCATGCTCTTTGGCTTTCGAAGCGACAACTTAACCCGCATGCTGATAATATGGTATATACAGGGAGAAATGAATTATGATAAATTTTCAAATCTATAATATACATTAAGAAATATAATATCGACTGAATGTTCTATTGATGATGAAAAAATAAGGTACCCCAAAAAATTTTTCATTTCGGTATATATTTAAATCATCAGCCTGAAGAAATGTTTCTTGCATGAAGATGCTAAGAAAACTGAACCTTGAGTCACACTACAAGTAAAATTCATATCTATTAAAATATTGTGTTGACGACTGTAAAAAAAATTTGTGCGAGCAAGGGAGATCCGGGACCTACGCTTACGTACAAGTGGATTCCGAACCACTTTAGTTCACTGGCAGGTGTAACGGATATCTCGTTTTCGGCATATCCTGATTGAACAATTTGATCTGAATAGTTAAACCATTCAACTGCTTCACCACAATTTCCTTTTCATCGTAGAATCGAATATTATCTCAACTTAATTCCTTTGCACGTCTCTCAAATTCCTCTAGTTTACGTCTGAATACGAACTAAATCAAAAAACAGATAAACATACGCAAAACGTTAACATACACGCTTGAAACCTAACGCACTCTACCACTGTCGAAATTCGATAATTTTTCCAATCTTCAATAAAAGTTCTGTTGTTAGAGTACCCGCACACCGTTGTACCTTCTATAATTACAAAGTTAGCCTCCTATAACCCTTTGGCTTAGGAAAATAAGTTCTTTGAACAAATATGTTTCTTGACATCGAGACGAGTGCATAGATGCCAAAATTATCGAAATCGGACGACTGAAAGTGGAAACCGAAAGTAGCCATCTTATTGCAGATTTGGACTCTCCTCGATGTGGGCAATTCGAATTCACCATTAGTGTTCTTCTATTTCAATTCTTTCAAACCGGAAATGCTTATTTATTGACGATTTGTAAGGATCTGAAACTTCGTTAATTCGTATATTTACCAATAATTAAATCGAAAACGTACTGTACATATATTTCTCGATGACATTAGGATCACACGTTGAAACGCTAGACACTCCCATTGAACCGACATGTTTTTTTTATGATATATTTTGAGGCAGCCTGTATTGGGATCGCAAGTTGAAACGCTAGACTACCGTTAAACTGTCAAGTTTTTTGTCCTGTAACGATATATTTTGAGACACTTTATTGGGAATGCACATTGAAACGCTAGACCTTCGTTGAACCATCATGCTTTTTTCCTCATATGTTTTATTTTGAGGCACCCTATACATTTATCATTTAGATCACACGTTTAAACGCGAGACATCCTTTAAAACACCGTTTTTGTCTCATTTACTGTATATTGAGGCAACCTGTATACGTTCCTCCAGTCGCCATGTTTTTTCTTAAACGTTTCATTTTTAGAGACACTCTGTTCTTCTATCTCAATTCTTTCAAACCGGAAATGCTTATTTATTGACGATTTGTAAAGATCTGAAACTTCGTTAATTCGTATATTTACCAATAATTAAATCGAAAACGTACTGTACATATATTTCTCGATGACATTAGGATCACACGTTGAAACGCTAGACTCCCATTGAACCGACATGTCTTTTTTATGATATATTTTGAGGCAGCCTGTATTGGGATCGCAAGTTGAAACGCTAGACCACCGTTAAACTGTCAAGTTTTTTGTCCTGTAACGATATATTTTGAGACACTTTATTGGGATTGCACATTGAAACGCTAGACCTTCGTTGAACCATCATGAATTTTTCCTCATATGTTGTATTTTGATGCACCCTATACATTTATCATTTAGATCACACGTTTAAACGCGAGACATCCTTTAAAACACCGTTTTTGTCTCATTTACTGTATATTGAGGCAACGTTCCTCCAGTCGCCATGTTTTTTCTTAAACGTTTCATTTTTAGAGACACTCTGTTGTTTTTTCTCTTCCAACACGTTAATGAGACGTATACGTTAAGAACTACCATGTTTTTTTTCCTACCTTTCGAAACATCATTATTATTATCACACTTCAAAACTCGGAATATTCCATCTACATTTTTACGTAGCAGCCATGTTTCTTCTCTTAAATGTCGGTACACTTGGTATAGCACGGTGACAAGCAGCAGCCATGTTTTTTTTTCCTCTTGGACGGTGTATTTTGAGACGCCCTGTACAACCATTTTAGAGACACCTTATTTCTCCTCTTAAATGTTATGTTGGTACACCCTGTATAACAGGATATATTGCATAACAAAATATTTTTGACATGTCTTTCATGTATGGAAAAGTATAACCGGAAACGTGTGTATGACACGAATAGTTGACTTTGAAATAGGTCATTGACTCCCTTCCTTCCAAAGTGGTCTCAATATATTCCTACTCATTGGCATTACAAGAATATATTCAAAAACTTTTCTGAATTTTGAAAGGAATGGTACATATAACAGCCATACTATTTCCATTCTATATGAATGTTGTAATCATTTATCAGAAACGAAAAATCTTCCAAATTTAAAGCCAACGAATCTCGGTAAATTAAATGTCGATGATTTAAATATAGCGCAACATAAATTAGAGCAATATTCAGAAGATCTTGATAGAATAATTAATGAACCTTTTGTAACGAAACATATTTCTTGGTTTACCTTCTATATAATAATTGTAATAATTTCCATTTCGATAATTTGATACTTTTTTTGTAAATGCAAGAAAAATCGTACTGTCAAACTTGGAATAATGGCATCAAGAAATGATGATTCATCCCTTTGAGGAATTGACCAAATATCCACATTGGAGAAGACATCGAAGAAGAGGAACTCCAATTGATCCAAATTCAAGCGACAAAACTCTTGCCTAAAAGTTGGTGCATCCAAAGCATCAACTTTTTCAAAATAAGGAGCTGTTACATGAAAAAATACAATGGAACTTTATTCCAAATTGCGCAGTTATCTACGCAGTTCATCTCAATGGTGCCAGGATGTCGCTTTCTATCAAGGACATTCTGCAGCGCAATTTCAGTTGTTTATTGGAGACGTAGAAGCCAGAAGACGACCAGTTAGCATATCTATAGTCTAGTTCCTAAATTGTAGATAGTGACTCATCGGTTGTTCAGTTCATAATTCCTATAAAGCAGGTCAAAAAATAGAACAGAAATAAGCCAGGTACTTTGTAAAATAAAGTAATTTTTTAAAAACGGGTTTGGGTGTACGAAGGCGTAGAAGTGCCACGAGCAATTTTTGTTTAAAACCTTGACTTTAAAGTCGGACTCTCGACTTTAATCTCGGACTCCCGACTTTAAAGTCGGACCCCCGACTTTAATCTCGGACCCCCGACTTTAAAGTCGGACTCCCGACTTCAAAGTCGGACCTCCGACTTTAATCTCGTACCCCCGACTTTAATCTCGGAATCCTGACTTTATTCTCGGGATAACTCAAATACGTTAGGAAGAAGCAGTTTGAAAAATGCTTACGTATGAAAAAAGTTACAAAAAGACATTGTAAATAACTGGCACTCATTATTAAAAGTATCTGTGGAAATTATAGCAAATAATAATACTCCCTCATATACTCAAAGGCATAACCTGTGCGTGTAGAGGACAGCTATTATTATTATTATTTGCCGGGGCGCTCTGGGGTGACTTAACGATACGTGGGATTGGCATCCAGACAACTTACATCACATTTGCTTTACAAGTCATGTGGCTGCCTGAAGAGACCTATGTTATTGAGAAAAAAGATTCTCGTCTATTGAGGCCTCGAACGTTTGTCCAATGCAAGCCAGAAGCTCCACTGCCAAATACCTCAGTTACTGATGAATAATGAAATATTTAAAAGTGATTGAATTTTTGTGTAATCATTAGCATTGGTTCAGAATAAACATAATTATTCAATCTGAGTCATGTCATCTGCTCAGTTATGTTCATCGACAACTTGACATCAATAAGTTTGTGATCTCTTTTATATTGGATCAATTGAATGATTTCCATACCATGTGTTTCCAAATATTGGGTATCAAGCTATCGCCTCTTGGGATTCTTATTAATATTGTTGACTGGGTGAAATCATATATGACGAATAAAAAAAAATTATAGTAAGGTGCTAAGATTCAAGATCAAATGTATATACAATGTACTTTTGGGTGTACCCCAAGTATCAGTTCTCGGACCCCTTCTTTTTGTACTATAAGTGAATAATGTACCCCAATATGTTATAAATGCTCATGTACCAAGATATGCTGACGATACGATGATCACAATTCAAGGAGACCATGTTGAAGACCTAATGCCCCCGAAACTTTGTTCTCAATGTAGACTCAATGACCATCAACTTTCGTCTAAGGAGGGACATAACCATCAACCCAAGCAATTATAATCCTAGCGAAGAAGTGAAGTTCTTAGATAGACTAATTTGGGACTCCCGAATAGACATTATTTGCTCAAGACTAAACAAATCCTATTTCATGTCGATACAACAAGCTATTTGCGATAATTCTTTGTAACGGGGCGTTTTTAGAGTCCCCGCAAACTTTTAGGACTGTCCACAACTATAGAATGCACAATAACTTTTCCTGTAAATGTTACCACTAAACTTAAGAAATTCACTCTTTCGGTAGTGCTAAAAAGCGGTTAGTCCATTATTGGATTGATGGTTATGTTGTTGTTTAAAAAATTGTCATGTCTTTTCTCAGATGGAAATTGATGGTCATCCTTTTCGATATCGGTGACACCTTTCTACATTGTCTCCTGAAATTGTGACCATCGTATCGTAAGCATATATGATCACATAGGCGATTCTAGAAACGACTAGGTACAAGAACTGATCCTTGGGGGAAGTATATGCCTTGAATCTTACATCGTTGCAACTCACTATCATTTTTAGATTTGCTGTATATGATTCCTCCCAGTCAACAATGTTAATAGGAATCCAATAAGATGATAGCTTGATTATATCCGCAGTGGTCATTATGGTATAGCGCTAGTCTATCAATCAGAGGGACGTGGGTTCGATTCCCAGCATGGTCACTGGTCTCGTGCTAGGAATCGTACGTTAAAAAAGTAAGACCTCGTTAATCCTTAGCCCGCACAAGATTCGATTTCTGAGGGCTGTCGTTCGTGGGGGTATGACAGATGGTTTAAAGAAAAAACAATTTTAAACAATATTATATTTCAGAATACATGGTATGGAATACTGTCTATACATCTAATAGAAAAGACATCACAAAATTATTGTTGTCGAATTGTTGATCAAAATAATGGAGTCAATGACATGACGCAATTTTGAAAGATGTTTATCCTGAACCCATGCTGATCTCATACAACAAATCAACAGATTCAGATGTTGAGATTAGTCGATTTTGGTCATTTGTAGAGTATAAAAAGATGATGTCCTAGAACTGATCCTTGAGGAACACCCAATTGCACATCACTTATACATTTGATCTCACATCGTAGCATCTCATTATCATTCTTTGATTTGCCATACATCATTTCTCCCAGTCAATAATGTTAAGAGGAATCCCATAAAATAGCTTGATGCCTAATATATCAGAATACACCGTATCAAATTTTATTGTTGTCAAGTTGTTGATGAACATAACTGAGTAGATAACATGACGCAATTTCAATAGATGTTAATCATGAACCCATTCTGATTCTTAGACAACAAATCATTCAGATTCAAATAATGCATTATTATATTTGTTATAGTTTTACAGATAACTTTGATGAGTTCAACAGTTATATTTACAGGTAATTTACAATGTGTTATACGTAAGCCTCCTTCAAAGTACTCATTCCTAATTGATTTGAGCAATTCCGAGATTAAAGTCGGGGGTCCGAGATTAAAGTCGGGGGTCCGAGATTAAAGTCGGGGGTCCGAGATTAAAATCGGGGGTCCGAGATTATAGTCGGGGGTCCGAGATTAAAGTCGGGGGTCCGAGATTAAAGTCGGGAGTCCGACTTTAAACTCAGGATTTGAAAAATAAATTGCTCGTGGCCCTTCTACGCCTTCGTATGTGTGGAATCCATATAACATGAATGAATTTTACTGTGGCACAACACAACCCATTCGCAAATTGCTGAATTGACTGGAACGGTAAACACAGGCAATTTCTAATGAATATGCTGGTTTTTGGTACATTGCCGCCAAATTTCTATTTCCAGTTGTTTTTCTTAACGACGATGGATGTAGATTTGCTTCATGTTAAATCTCAAGCGGTGTGAAGTTACCAGTCAATTTTCAGCAGTAAATTTCGATCCAGCAGTAAAACCACCAGTGGCGTCGATGAAAATATAATTTTCACTGGCTCGGATAAAATTATTGCAAAAAACTCATTCAGAATAAGAAGTTTTCACATAATACACGTCTCGTATCAAGTTTATCCACTTGCAAAGGGGGTGAAGGGTTGAAATCAATCCTTCAAAATAATTATAATGGGAAAATGGCTTCAGAAAAAACATGCCAAAATTCACTAGGCATGTTTGTATAACTAATGTGGAAACAGAATATGTGAATCTTCCAAATTTATATTGCACTTGGTAATTTCTATATTTCAGATTTTGAACCTCAATACTCACCCTGGAAACTACCCCCGTAATCAACGAAATCTATAGAACAGCGTTAATTCATCGTTTCTGAAAATTTCTATTTTACTTTATATTCAGAACGATCTGAGAAACCATACCTTTTCCATTTCAGGTTTTGTATCTCAATACTCACCCTAGAAACTACCCCCGTAATAAATAAAATTTACAAAACTTAGTTAATCCATCGTTTCTTGATATATAATTCTTTTTCACTGTATATTCAGAATGAGGAAGTTCCGGCTAGAACCCTGCTCACCAAGTTTTGTCGAACTGTCCAATAAGTCACTGGTTCAAATTTCTTGAGATATTTTATTGTAAAACGTCAACAATTCGAAGGACCTTGATACTATGCAATATTATACAATATTTTTCAATAGTATACAGGGTGTCCCGAAACTATGGTGCCAAATTGAAATGGAAGATTCCTCTTGAAAAATAAATAGGACTTTCCTAATATTTCTGTTCTCAAATGTCGTCCGTTGCAGTGATACAGGGTGGAATATGAAAAAATGAAAGTGATTTTTATTCATAACTTCCACAGTTCTAAAAGTTTCTGAAAAAAAATTTAAAGAATATTTTTGTTCAATAGGTGCTTCATTTCGAAAAATAAAGCACATTTTCAGTTGTTACCAGTGGCGTACTAGAAGGGCATCATGGTCCCTTTTCTCCCCTATTTTTTACACCACTGGTGACATCAGTAAAATTAATAAGTTTTTGCATTCCCCTTTCAATTTTGAGTAAAAAATGTATACCTGTTTCATTTCAGAAAAATCAACCGTTTTCAAGATAATTGCGCTTTTATGAATACAAACATAACTAGTAATGAAAAAAATGTTCGGCTGAAGTGAATTTTACAATCCTAATTACTGGTTAAACTTACAACTAGTTATTCTACCAAAAAAATCAATGACATTTCCACATGCATTTTTTCTTGCAGAGGTACAGGTCGTTGAAACTGGAAAATAAATAGGCAACTTTCATAGTTACAAAAAAACAACTACATTTGAAGGTATGCATTTCTTCAATGGGTGCTCTATTTTTGAAAGAAATCAGTTAGATGTTATTTGGACCAGTAATCAGGATTGTAAAATTAATTTCTGCCGAACAAATTTTTCGTAACTAGTATGTTTTCATTCATAAAAGCGCAATTATCTTGAAAACGGTTAGTTTTTCAGGATTCAAACAAGTATACATTTTTATTGAAAATTGAATGAAGAATGCGAAAAATATATAATTTTCCTGATTTTACCAGTGGCGTAAAAAATAGGGTAGAAAAGGGACCATGATGACCTTCTTGTACGCCACTGGTAACAACTGAAAATGTGTTTTCTTTCTCGAAATAAAGCACCAGTTGAACACAAATACTCTTTAAATTTTTTTTGAGAAATTTTCAGAACTGTCGAAGTTATGAACGAACGAACGACATTTGGTAAAAGAAATATCAGGAAAGTCCTATTTATTTTTCAAGGGGAATCTTCTGTTTCAATTTGGCACCATAGTTTTGGGATACCCTGTATAGTGTAATTTCTGCGCTATCGAGAGATTTATGGCTTGTCGGGGTAAAAAATCAAAGTACAAAACAGCAAGCATTCTCTCGCTTCTCGCGCCGCCTTTTGTTTACATAGTACCTATCTCTCTGGCGAATTCCAGAGCCGCGGGAAATTCGAACTGTTGCACGTTTCTTCAACATACTGCCCCGCGTTGATGCTTTCAGCTTCAAATTAAAAAAAAAAATAGGGAAATCATGTCAAAAACAAAGAACATTAATATTTGAAAGGAGTAACTAAGTAATATCTAATAATAACCATACAATCAATTTTTCATTGAAGCAGTTTTATCATTAGGCAGTGGGCAAAGTTTGGTAATAGAGCGAGTAAATATACTATTGGGAGTTTGTAACTTGACAACCCTAACTTTCCCATCACGACCTTGGTATACTTCTAATACCCTAGCTCTAGGCCAATGCAATGGAGGGGTATTGTCTTCTTTGAGGAAAACAATATCATTGACCTCCAAGTTTTTATCTGGACTCATCTATTTCGATCGAGAACATTTCTTCCAGAAACTGAGTCTGTTTTCGGGATAGATTTTTTTCGGGATACCCTGTTAAACTGGTACCAATCAGAAAATGACCAGGTGTTGAACATTAAAAATCCGAAGGATCATTAGAAAGTGTGCATAGAGGTCTTGAGTTCATGGTAGCTTCAATCTGAGAAAGAATTGTGTAGAATTCTTCAAAAGTTAATTGAGAGTTACCAATTATTCTGCGAACGTGATATTTTGCGCTCTTTATAGCCGCTTCCAAAATTCCACCTCAGTGGGGAGAACGAGGGGGATAAATTTCCACCCCATTGGGGAGAACGAGGGGGATAAATTTCCATTCAATTTTGTTCTGTGAAAGAAAATTCTGAAAACGAACAATATTTTCGGATTGTTTGAAGAAATCATAAAGCATTTTCAAGTCATTTTTAGTGCCTAAAAAATGTGTGGCATTATCACTATATATGATCTGGGGATTGCCACGTCTAGAGATAAAACGTTTCAATGTCATAATGAAAGCCTACTTGAGAGACTGGAAACCAGTTCCAGATGAACAGCTTTGGTAACCATACAGACGAAAAGAGCTATATATCCTTTAACAATCGGAGCTTTACGTAATCGGGAAGACTTTATATAAAAGGGTCCACCAAAATCAATTTCAACCTTTTAAAAAGGTCTTGAAATCTGAACTCTGTCTTGAAGTAGGTCAGCCATTATTTGTTTAGCTGGAGTAGCATGGAAACGAAAACAGAAAATGCATTTTCGAATAATTCCTTTAACCTCTCTCAAACCATTTAAAGGCCAAAATCTTAACGACACACTGTCGATGATGTCCTTAGTAAAAATTCCTCGAGATAATATATCAGCAATATTATTTTTAGAATTGATGTATCTCCAACAGAAATGAGGTCATTTCTTGAATTTGGGATACGCTGGTAGAAACAAAAACTGACCACCTGCTTGGATGGCTTTTACTCCAAGTGAGTGCTATTTGAGAATCAGACCATAGATTAACACGTTGAGCGCCACTTGCCCACCGGTGGTCATTTTAGTTTTTCATGACCACTGGTGGTCATTATTGATTTTCTTTGCTGGGACAGCATGCCCACCCATGGTCACATTGCATTTCAAAACCATGTGCCCACCCGTGGGAACGTTTTACGTGTATTTAGCAATGAGATATCTTAAGTTTGGTCTCAGGATGTAAAATTATTTCACTTGGACTTGGCAGTTTGGTCTCCCAATGTTCACAAAATGCAGAGTAATGTTAAGGAAAGAAAATTTCATTTTCGGTTTGAAAAACTAATCGAAATATATTTTTAGGTTTTGTAGAGCATAAAAAATTTACATTTTTTATAAATAAAAACTAGCAGCGGCAAAAATATTTTCAAATTCTACTATAGATACAGAAAAACTGAGAGATCCAAAAAAATTATTATTAAGACACCTAAGATTTATAAAACATAAAAGTAAACAGTTTTTATGAAAAAAAAACAAGTATAAATGAATATAACTATTCTACCATCTCAAAAATTAACATTTTTCATAAATAAAAACGAGCATAGCTGCAAACATATTTTTAAATCCTACTATAGGTACAGAAATAGACAAAACGATACAAAAAATATATTATTAGGAGAAAGAAAAGGAAACAAACACAAAAAAAACAAAATAAGATTCACATTAGGTTATGCCCACTGGTGGACCCTTGGTCCCAAGATGTATTGTTACATTCTGGGACAAAGTGCCCACCGGTGGGTCACAAATAAAAAACAGGTAAAACAGGAAAATAAGATTTGATTTATCAAAAATAAATAGCACAAGGTCATACTGGTTGCAATATATCGATAAAATTAAATAAAAAAATGTTGGTCCCAGCAAGTCAAACCAGGTATGCCCACCCGTCAGTACGAGGTCTCTCGTGTAGTTTAAAGAATGACCACCAGTGGGCAAGTGGCGCTCAACGTGTTAATAGATTCAATTTATAATTTTGAGGCAAATATGTTTACTATTTTGACAGTCAGTTTGGCAAGAAGAAGCATGCCACAAAGTTCGAGCCTTTGTAGAGTGACAGATTCAACAGGGGCCACTTTAGATTTATAAGATTACAGTGTACTGAATTATCCACATAAACACTACGAATATATATGCAGGCCCCATAGGCGGACATACTAGAGTCTGCAAAACCATGAAGTTCAATTCTCTTCCTGGATTCAGCTAGCAATGAACACCTCGGAATTGTCAAATTTTCAAGTAGAGAAAATTGTTTCAGAAATATTTTCCATTCATTTAACAGGGTGCTATCAACAATAATTGTATCCCAATCTTATTTTTTAAGCCACAATTTTTGGATTAAAATTTTACCCTTGACAACAACTGGATTCACTAATCCAAGAGGATCAAAACATTGAGCTAGAGTCGATAAAATGGTTCTTTTTGTGGAAGTGATTTCGGAAAGAGTTCGCGGAGTTGAAATGATTAACATGTCCTCCAAGGGTTGCCATTTCAGGCCTAGAACCTCATTGGGAAATTCATCAAAATTCAAATAATATTCTAGTGTATTTTCCTGGAAGATCTTATTTATTATTTATAAAAATATCCCATTCGTTAAAAATAATTTGAAGGACTTCATTGAAAGTGCTGACAAGCATAGCTATAAGACAAGGCATGGTAATCTTCTTCGAATACCTCCTCATCGGACAACTTTCTATGAAAAGAGTCCATCGTATACAGGTATACAGTTGTTCAATAAACTACCAATCGCTATAAGAGAAATCCAAAATCTGAATTTATTTAAAAAATCTCTCAAAGATCTCCTGTTGCAATACTCATTCTATAGTCTGAATGAATTTATGGAATTTAGCTTTTAATACCTTGTACCTATCTATTTATATGTTTACTTATGTAACAATTCATATTTTATGTATTCTATTTTCTCCACTGACTTTTCCAATATCGTGTAAATGATATCAATGGAATGAAAATATTATTATTAATATTATTCAAGAAATCTTGAGAATTGGAACACCATTTGTGGAAATGGAAACCTGCACTATCGAGGAGAGAGTTCAGTTCATAGTACAATTTTTCCAAAACATCAAAATTATGACAACTAAAAATAATATCATCTACATAGCACTGATACAGAAGAGCTTCTGAAACCAATGGGTATTTTTCATTTTGTGAAATAGCAATTTCCTTCAATACTCGAGTTGCAGCAAAGGGCGCAAAATTAGTTCCATAAGTAACAGTCATTTGAATGGTTCGTGAGGTTTGTCACGCCACAGAATGTTTTGCTAGAAATTATGATTGGGATTTATTCGAATCTGCCTGTACATTTTTTCGAAATTAGAAGTGAGAACATACAAAATCTACACAAAATATCATATAATTCTGGTTGAACTTGATAATCTTTGAAAGTTATATCATTGAGGGATATACCAGAAGTTTTACAGGAGGCATCAAAAACGACTCGAAGTTTAGTTGTTGAACTTGATTCCTTAATGACGCATAGATAGGAAAGAAATATTCATTTTCATTGTTTTTATTTTTAAGAGAGAGAGAGGGACATATCTGGCGTGACCAAGAGAGATGTATTCATCAATGAATTTTTTATATTCAGAAAAAAGAGTGGGGATATTCTGAAATCATTTTCAAGAGTAAAAAAACGTTTTTGTGCAATTTTTAAAGAATCGCCCAGTTTCAGGTATTCCTTAGGGCTTTTGAGAGGCATATCTATTTGATATCTACCAAAATGGTAGTAGTTGAAATGAAAATGTTTTCAGCAATTTCATCTTCGGGAGCTAGTGGGGGATCTTGTTTGATGTCTTCAATATTCCAAAACTTTGACAATAAATCTTCGACCTCTACAGTCTGAGCTAAAAATAAGTATCAATTTTTAACATGTTGCACTTGCATTTTGAAGGAGGAATTGTGAATTACACAATAAGGTGGTAGATTTCCAGCAATTATCTATCCTAACTGTGTGTTTAAAAGAGTGAGGTATCCAATACCTAATTTATCAATACCAGAAGTGACTATATCATAGAATAGATCCGCACCAACGGGCATGTCGATTTCAGAGGGAGTGAAAAAATTAGGGTTGGCAAGTTCACTCGCAATTTCGTGAGGAATACACGTTTCTTTCAAATTCTTCAAGATTACTTGGGATTCTTGAGAACAATTCCTAGTTGTTTTCTTCGGAGTCTGTAGAGTAAATATATTCGGCTCGAGGCCCCGAGACCGGCCTCGAGACTGGCCCTGATTACCTAATCAGTTATGCACCCTAAATAAACAACTTGAAACTTCGCTATGGCCAGGCTCACCTAGAACACGTATACCATTCACAGCTGAAGAACCGATGCCAGAAATCAAGCGAATCCTTGCAAGAATTTGAAGCAGACATTGCTCGCTTGGTTCGTCTTGCGTACCCAGCTACACCGGAAAATGTAATGGAGTGACTAGGAGTTCAGGCATTTTTGGATGGGCTTCGTGACCAAGAAACGAGGCAGGCATTGACATTATCTCGTCCTACACATCTCGTAGATGCATTGGCACGTGCTCTGGGATTCAAAGCGGCAAAGCAGCCTTGCAAAAGCCAGAGTAGAGTCAGGATGATCGAGGAAGACCCACAGGGAAGCTGTGAGCGAAAAGTGATAAAGGAAGTTATGCCTGAGAAAAGCCTTATAAAAGTTGCTAAAATTGCGGAAAAGTTCGGCATGTGCGTCAACATTCAAAGAATCGACGCAGGAAAACTAAAAAAGGTCGATGAAGAGGGACAGTCCTCGGCCTGTATCCAGCAAGCCCCGATTAACAAAATCGCGACTTCCATATGACCTGAAGTTTGGGACGCTACCAGCGACAGTGCCAGCAACAGAATGAAGGAGACCTACGATATCAAGGCCGATGCTGGTGGATATCAGACAGGTGACCTAGTCTGGCTGTACAACCCTAAGCGTCGCTGTGGCCTATCACCGATGCTTCGGAACTCGTGGGAAGGTCCATATAAGATCATAAAAGAATAAACGACATCGTCTACTGCATATACATATAAGCCACCACGAGGAAACCTAGGGTAACTTCAATAGGTTGTCTCCTTACGCCGGAAACCATGACCAAGTCCGCACCGAAATGACGTTTCAAAGGTTCATGTTTCTGTACTCGAACGGACAGAAAGTTCAACATGGGGTAAACCAAGAGGAGCCACGAGACCTTTTCAAGGTGCCTGCCGATTACGCGTTAGCTCACTTTGTGGCAGAGGATCTCCAAATGTCCAGAGGCATTGCCGTAGTATTCTCCAAGAAGTTCGGTCGACTCCAGGAACTGCGGGAACAGAACCCAGAAGTTGGAGGGGTACTACAGCTGAAGAAGGGCCAGAGAAACATCTACTATCTGATATATTGATTGAGGCTTTCGCGGCCGGGATTCTTGATAATGTTACTCTTCTTCGGGTTTGTTGGCCGTCGTGATATGGAATTGCTTCCTAACGTTTCGCCCGCACGAGTGGCTGGCTTCTTCTGAGGTTCCATCTTGAAAGATTTCCGATGACTCCCCGAACCAACCAGTCATCGGAAATCTTTCAAGATGGAACCTCAGAAGAAGCCAGCCACTCGTGCGGGCGAAACGTTAGGAAGCAATTCCATATCACGACGGCCAACAAACCCGAAGAAGAGTAACATAATCTACTATCTGGTTACCAAGAAGTATTCCTGAGATGAACTGTCTTATGAAGATGTCTGGAAGAGCCTTACCAGATTAAGAAACACGATGCTGGACCAGAATCTTGTGGACCTGGCAATCCCAAAATTGGCCTGTGGAATGGATGGGCTGGACTGGAGAGTTATAAGGAGCATGTTGGAGACAATATTCAGATCCAGCGGAGTCAAGATTCTGGTGTGCTGCAACCATCTTTCTCGACTGTGGAGTGCTACTTCCATCGAACGTCCAGGTGCAGATATGGAGAATCTTGCAGATATCTCCACACTCCAAAAATGACATTTCGGGACGAAACGTCATCGAGAAGGGGGCAATGTAACGATTTTGAGACCGTCCTCGAGACCGGCCCTGATCACCTAATCAGTTATGCACCCTAAATAAACAACTTGTGCTGGCTAGCGGATCAACAAGTATGACTCACCGCCAGAACATGCTCGAATAAAATTTATCGCTTCCATTACGCTTCTCGAGCCATCTGACTGGATCGACGTGTAGTCCCGGTTGATCGAGAACTGTAAATAGAATCTGCTTGCGGGTTTATAAGGCGCTCGACGGGAGATGGCAGATGGATTGTCACAGAGAATCGCAGCTACAGTTCAAGAGAGCGCATACAGAGAGCGATAGTGAAGATAAATTAGTAAATAGTAACTGTGATTTAAATTATTGTTCAAGACGAGTTTTAAAATAAATTAACAAAATTAGTTTAGTGCATTTTTACTACAATACCATTAGTCCTGACGTATTGAGATTAGCATACTTGGTCTTGGTCTCACTGAATCCGTTCTCTCTTACGTTCGAACATTTTGAACAATTTGAAGAAATACATAAAAAAATACAGGTCAGTATTTGAAAATGAAAAGTTGAGGGTGACCCCATTTGTACCATACTTTGTGTACAATTTTTATTCATATATTGGATAGTACACAAAAAGTTGCTATGGCAAAGTGCCGAACGTTTTAAAAGGTATTCCCAAAATAAAAAGATATAGGCAATACAAAAATACGATAAAAAATATAAATACAGGGCCGCATTTGAAAATAAAAAGTTGAGGGTGACCCCATTTGTACAATACTTTGTAAATCATTTTCATTCGCCTATTTGGATAGCACACAAAAAATTATCAAAAGAGATAATTCCGACTGCGGCCGAAAATACCCTTCTCTCCACACATTTCAACAAAGTAGAAAAATGAGGCAAATATCTGACAGAAAACAACTACTTTCCCCTACGGACATTGAATTACATCTGTCATCCATTTGTGCACTGGTCTTCAAGGAGGACACTATTTGTAAGTGCTGATTATAATGAAGCCATTGAATATCATCCTTCATTTTGTTGGAAATAACCACCTGCATACATGCATGTTTCGAGGTTATTTCCTCTCATCAGTGCAAGGATAGGTCAGACGACAATAGAGTCATTTTGATTCCCAAAACCAACGAAAACATTAAAAAATCTTAGTATTTCCCTAAGAATGACTCGACAATCACAGCAACAACCGCGAGGAAAAAATAAAAGAGCATTCCTCGGTATCACATACTCCAGGAAGAGTTAATGCAATTATAAATCGAATCAAGTTCGAAAAGCGTGTTCGGAGAGAATCAACGAAATCAATAGAAATAATTCCGACTACGGCCGAAAATACCCTTCTTTCCACACATTTCCACAAAGTGGAAAAATGAGGCAAATATCTGACAGAAAAAACTATCTCCCAAACTTTCAGGGCAACAGCAAAACGAAATCGTCAGGGTGGCGCGGCAGCGTATGGTTGGTTATTCAATTTATCCCGTTTACTTTCGTGTGTATTATGAAATAATTTTGGATTAATATTCTGGAGACATAAACATCTTTTATTCAAAGCCTTATAAACAATAGCTTTAAAGGAAACTGGATGTCTCACCATCGAATTAATTAAAATGAATCATGATTCTGGCCTCACCTGTAATAAGGTTGAAATTTTGATTTATTGAAAATATATCAGTTGATCACGTTTCTAGTGAAAATTGACTACTAAAAATAACAAAAATTATGTTTCTGGCTTCAATTGCCATCTGGCTGGGATTTTTTCACAGAGAATAAAAAAATTAAGTGTTGAATACGTTGCATGTGAAATTTGATTTTGAAGCATTCGTTTGACCCCTTCATTCACACTGGAAATAATAAAAGTGATGTTTCAGACTTTATTTGAGAGAATAAAGAAAACTGAAGTGTTGAATAAGTTGAATGTGGAAGTTGATTTTGTTGCATTCATTTGACAGTATTTCCCCTCCTAGAAATAACGCAAAAAATGTTTCTGGCTTTCACTAGAAGTGTTGCAGAACGAATATGTGCGCGAAATCCACATTAATGACACCGGCTCATCTTTCGGCGTAGTACCATTTTTGACCTTTATTAATCAGTATCTAAATGATTGTTCCGCATTTTTTTTATCAACGTTGGTTGGGTAAGTGCCTAATTTACTGCCATATTGTTTCCCTTCTCATGTGTGTACGACTACCACCAAGAAGACCCTTGAAGATCTCACTGATCTCCAGAAGTTTATTTTCCCGAGCATCTTCAAGAGGATTCTAAGTAAGTCATCAATGTGACGCCATCGTTCATCAGATTTCTCATTTCGGAAATACATTTTATTTATTAAACTACTAAAAGTCTATTTATCAAACCATTAAAAGTTATCGTTCCGTAACATTGGTTCTTCGATTCCGAAAAGATTAAACTAGCAGTTGGTCTTTTTTCAATTCAATCAAATTCTTTACTTAGTTTTTTGTTGGAAGTTCATAATTGAAAATCTGCCTCTCAAAACATTCCTCTTTCCAAAATTAGTGATTCTTCAATTATTCTCATGAATTGTCGCCAATTTTCAACTATTTTTGCTTAATTATTTAAAGCTGAATTCCTTTTTTTTACGCCAACTACGTATTCGCATATTCAAAACAAGCAATTTATTTATAGCTCAACATATGGGGAGTTCCTGATGCGTACCAGGACTTGCTTATTATGAGTAGTTGGCTTATTACCATGCGTATGTGCTCAGTTGGGTGGTATTGACTTATTCCATTGAACACTCGCAGCTTATTTGCAAACGCTCTCAGCTTTTTGATGAATGAATGAATGAATGAATGAATGAATGAATGAATGAATGAATGAATGAATGAATGAATGAATGAATGAATGAATGAATGAATGAATGAATGAATGAATGAATGAATGAATGAATGAATGAATGAATGAATGAAAGAACGAAAGAACGAACGACCGACCGACCGACCGACCGACCGACCGACCGACCGACCGACCGACCGACCGACCGACCGACCGACCGACCGACCGACCGACCGACCGACCGACCGACCGACCGACCGACCGACTGGGTGGGTGAGTGGGCGAGTGGGCGAATGGGCGAATGGGCGAATGGGCGAATGGGCGAATGGGCGAATGGGCGAAGGAGCGAAAGAGCGAAAGAGCGAAAGAGTGAACGAATGAACGAATGAATGAAGGAATGAATGAATGAATGAATGAATGAATGAATTTGAACAGACTATAAGTCACTAATAATTTCATTGCATTGCAACTGTTTTGTGAATTTACTCAATGAGTGCCCTACGATTTTTGTTTGAAATAATGAAAGTATTGTCATGACTATTGAACATTCATAATCACAAATTATCAGAAAAATCTGTATGAGGATAGAAGAAATTATTTCACTTATTTTATTTCCTTGTGAAAACGTGAAATATTGAACGATTGTTTTATTGAATATTGCTTTCCCGATGTGTAGAAGAATCATTTCCGAATCTGTATGTGTTTTGTTTGGTATCTAGTATGGTAAAGTTTTCAGGATAATTAAATAATATTCAATGAGTTTCATCATATGGGAAGTGTTTATTGAAATCATTGGTCTTCACTTTGTCAAAAATGTAATGAGGTATCAAGAATTATATCTTATTCTGAATAGGTTTTGTTTTTGTTCTTGATGCAGTTCAATATAGTAATCTAATCTGTATTTAGCATTACCCCGGATTCCGTTTTGAATAGAATATGAAATTTTTTGCAGTTTGATCTCACGACACCAGAAATATGAGCAAATTTGAGATAATTGAATTTTTTCTCATTGTTCTCTGTGGTTGTGGAAAACTTCTCACTTAAAAAATAGTATTATATGAATCCACTTCTCTTTATTGTCCTTATTCAGATTATTTTTTTAGGTTGTGAAACGAACTGATAACATAGTACTTAACGCAGTAGACTTAAAATTTGGTGCCGTGAAGATTACAGGTGATGAAGAAGTTATTCCTGCCAAGGTGGAACTAAGCGCAGAAGATGAAATAGTCTCTTTCAAATTGGCATCCCCTCTTTGTCCAGGCTCTTACACGTTGAATATCGCTTTCACTGGAGAAATTAATGATAAGATGAAAGGATTGTATAGGTGCGTAAAACATTATTTGGGGTTGAATACATTTTCTATACAGTTTTTTTTATAAATTACTAGTTTAATCAGGAGGGTTATACTGTCCGTATATGCAATACTATTCGATGATAGTTGGTACTGACTTTACAAGTACTAAGTTCAATAGATTACAAAATGTGCAGAACAAAAATAAAAACTTATATGAGGGCAAATAGTATTTTTCCATTTACTGCATATGTTATTTAATTCCTAGATGCGCAATACAATTTTATTCTTTTTTATTCTGTTACGAATCTTCCAGGTTTCCAGAAAGAGGAAACCCCTCAGAAGCTCCTAGGATCTTATGATTGTAAGGCGAGCGCTCTACAGTCGCGACCATCACGGCCCATAATTATTATCAAGTTATCATCTGTCGATGTGTCAAAATACGATGGTTAGGTGTAGGGATAAAACTCCAGTATATTTATTTGTAATATCTCAAGACCATGACAAATAGCCGACTATTTTCTTCATAATTCTATCGAGACAACCTTGTATTTTGAAAATTTGATGAGAGCATATAAAGGAGTTATTCTTTGAAAACCTATAACTCTGTCTCTTTTTCATTTGAAAGATTTATAATTCTTTCCGAAACAGTGTTAATGTGAATGGAATCGGAGATATTGAGCTGAATCAAATGTAGCCTAAGATTGAATAACTAATAATATAATAATAATATAATATTGTTCTTGAGGAATTCCTTGAAAAATTGGCTATAAATAAAGGAAAAAACTTTCATGAAAATGAACATCAGTACCTACTCAGATATGGATATTCCAGAGACAGAAAAATTTTAAGTTATTTCTCTAAAACTAGCATTTTCATAATATTGTTTGTTTGCTATGTTCGAAAATTGATAAAATCATGTATTTGTTCTTTAATTTAATTCATAATTGTTGATGTAGAAGAAATTTATATTTAACTTCACGTAATATATGAACATTACAAGAATACACCAAAATATTTTACGAAACTAAAAACCCGGCTCCCCACAGCTGGTTGGCAGGGGTTCTTTATCTCAAACTTTCAGATTGTGAATTGACTTTACTCAAAAGTGTCTGTAACCTATGGGAAAGAATTGTAGCTGGCAGGTTCTCAATATCTTATAGGTGTTCCCTACCATAAAACAGATTATACGGCGATTCATTAGGTTTCAGACAAGTTCTCCAGCGTGGCTTTAGAAACATAGGAGTCATTGAATTTGTACCAACCCAACTGCTCATCTTCAGTGTAATAGTGTAATAGTGGCCGGAATCCAAGCTCGAACCGCAATGGACCACAGCTGCATAGAGTTCATAGCGGACGGTTTCCAGAATGAGATTCTCATCTAAAGTTACTGATTGCAGTAGTTCAATACGCCGATGTGATGCTGGATCATATCAAAAACATTTGAAAGTGAAAATCAAAATAGCTGGCGCTATCAAAATCTTTATTTTCTTCTCGGTGTCGGTCAAAAGCGGTACTTGTTATCGACTGTTAATTTTTCCGGTTGTAGGTAGTTTTCCAATAAAGTCTGTTCGGATAGTTTCTCCGAGTGGTTCGGAATTGAAAGCTGGAGGTCCCTGAAAGTGTCCACCAGCTCGCACTTGGACCCGCACTCTCCGCGACATGATATGCTCAACGTCTTTCCTCCGAAAAAGTACTGCACCACGGTTGGTATTTCTGATGCTGTTCCATCTTCAGCACAGACTGAATTGAAGTTGGTCTCTTGTTCATGCAGCGAATCCAGTAGATTTCCCAGGAATTCTGACCTATCTTGTTGATGTCCTGGAAGAAAGCCGTAGGGCCTTGAAATAATTGATATTTCATTCGGTGACAAAGAAGACTCATTGGAGAACTGCATCAAGGCAAATAGGTCTTGTAGCCTCAAAAACATTTCTGAAAAATCCGTGTTACATAACAAAACATCGTTACGGAAAGACTTCGACATAAATAACGCTTGCAGGATGCTATTCATGTAACATGTATTACCTAAGTTGACTAAACCCGAAGTCAATATGACGGAACTTATATATTTTGGAGATGTTGAGTTTTCTTGATAAGAATTTAAGTCAGGATATAGTTATCTTTCTATGAAGCTGGCGATATTCAAGCATATTGGACTGCAAATTCCTCTGCTCTCTTCTTCTTTCGAGTAGACTCTATCAGATTTGCTGATTTTGTTACTGAAACGTCTTGAATAGGAATTCAAGGTATCATTAGGATTTAGGATTAGATTAGGATCATTGGATTTTTTGGTATTTCATTTAAAAAAATTACTTTCTATTATATGATTAGAAAGGAATGGTTATGCTGAATAGTACAGGCAAGAAAAAGTTGTATGTTCCTATTTAATTTATGGACCTACAGAGTATTGTTTTTTTCCCAATTTTTCCAATATTTTTTTTGGCGGCTTTTTATAACGCCGACGAATGAAAATAAAATATCACAGTAGTAGCAACTGTTATCAAGTGACGTATGGTTTCCATAGCCAACTTTTCAATTTTTGGCTTTCATTTTGCTTCCACGGCCTACTCGGTGAATTTCAATAATAATTTTTTCTGATCTAGTTTCTTGTTAGATACCAACTTGTGATATGTCATTAGAAAGGGAATTGAATGCTGAATAAAGCGAAAAGAAAAAAAAATAGGGTTTCCATTTAAAATAAGAAAGTTGATGTTACTTCCGGTCAGACCGGAAGTTAACTTCGACATGTCAATATGCTCAAATTCTAGCTCTTATGTCATTATATCGACGCTCCAAATTTCACAAACCTACTTCATACAATAACTGAGATATTCGTAGGCAATACTTCCGTAGCCACCCGGTAGATTGCCGTATTTTCATGAAGTTGTTTTTTTTTTAAATTTTCCATTGCAAGTCACACTTACCCCGAAATTAAATGTTATTGGGGATAGTGTGACCTATCTGTCGGGGTAAGTGGGAACTTGGTTCATTTGGACAATCTAAACAGTAATATTTTTTCAGCTATAGTACGAAATTATATACGGAAATCTCAGAGAGCCAAACAATATACCTGGCCAGATGTGAAAGACACTAATACACTTTCTGAGGATGAAATAACAACTGTGCTTCCATCACCATTTGTCAGAAGATGGGGATAAATGAAATTCTCATTCGATTTTTCAGATTTCTACCTGTAAATTTTTCTTTTCAACAAATGTTCACTTTCACGATTATTTTTTGTTTTTTTCCAATGGGGCATTTCAAATTCAATATTGAAAAGTTCCTAACTATGTATTGAATAAAGATATCTCGAAACAAATAAATTGTGGTGAAAGTTCCTTTACTGTTTACTCACACCTGCCCCAAAGAGAGATTTACGTGCATTAATATCTTTAAATTTGGCCAGAATCACACTTGCCCCAAATTTCCGGGGAAGTGTGACCTATGGAGATGTATATCTGAATACATAAATAAAATTCATAGAATACGTATTTCAACAGTTTTCTGTTGCGTATTACAAAGACTGACCATTGAAGTAAATACCTGCAAAAGTTCATTGTTATATTAGTTTAGGTTCATCAGATGGACTAAATTCAATGCAAACTAATGAAAATCACGGTCACACTTACCCGAGCTTACCTTAGTAGGTGACATTAAGTCATTTTGAAATATATATATATAACTTATACAGGACTATTGATATCGAAAAAAACAATAAACACAAACATGTCGAAACGAACCGAAGTTACTGAAGAAATTCAGAAGTCTTCAATATCTGGACCATGATATATGTTTTCTGGTGCCATCCTTTCAGCTGCATCAGTTATTCCATTCAGGAGATGAGTAGATTAATATTTCACATTATGTTCGTATCTGGCATAACACAAAAACCATAAAACTCTGGTCTCATGAGCACATGTACCTGAAGTTCTAGCTCCCGACTTACAAGTACAATAATAGTGAAGTTCTAAAGGTTGATTTTCGATATCATCTTCGAAACTGAAAGCTATCTACAACATATACCGGGTGAGTGAAATTCGAGTAGATGCATGGGGATCTCGGAAACGGTATGAGCTACAGAGAGGATTAAATGGAGGTCATTGCTACGATGTTGAAAAATCTGAGCTAGCCCTCTCACTTCCAGAGATATACAGGAAAAATCGAAAAATTTGATTTTTGTTTTTCACTTATATCTGCTTCAATACAATAGATTTCCAGAAACCGTTCACACTTTTTCATTGCAACTTTCAATGGGCTATAAAAATATGTAAACGAAAGTGTTCTACAGGGAGTCGTTTTCCTTGGGCCACCCCTAACTATGAAATTTTAAATACGGACCTGGATTTTTTCTCACTTATATTTGGGCTTCAATGGTCATATTTTATCACGATTATGATTACCACTTGAAATTTCGTCAACAATGAAAGTAAGAGATTTGAGCCGGTTCTGGGCCTCCCCCCACTACTACGACGTCATCAGTGACCTTGGGGTGACCTTCAGGGATGACCTTGGTGCATAGGTGCCTGTGTGGGTCTATGACCTTGGGATGTCCTTGAAACGATTTTTAAATTTTGTAATTTTTGACCTTGATGTAGGTTTTGATGAGGTGTTCAAGGTTTTTGTTTGACCTTGAGATGACATTTGGGTGACAGAGATTTTTTTTCATACACGGACAAGTACTTTTTCCAAGTACTTATATATTTTTTTTTACCTCCAAGACTAAAAACATTTATGTGAACACTTGCTACTATGTATGACTTTCATATTATGTACAAACACATGAAAATCTAGAGAAGGCACACGTCCACACACCACGGAGATCCAGTCAGATATGTGAACTCTGATTCCTCTCCGATACTTACCTTGTAGTGGTGGTGGTAGTAAGCTTGTGTGACGTCATCCGACTATGAGGAGTGCATCTGAAGTAGCCCACGCTCGACGCTTATAATATATACGGACAAGTACTTTTTCCAAGTACTTATATTTTTTTTTACCTCCATGACTACTATTACCTTCATGTGTATGTACACTTGTTACTGTGCATGACTTTCATGTGTACCAACACATGAAAATCTAGAGAAGGCACACGTCCGCACACCACGGAGATCCAGTCAGATATGTGAACTCTGATTTCTCTCCGCCAGTGTATACCTTACAGTGGTGGTGGGAGGAAGCGTGTGTGACGTCATCCAACTATGAGGAGCGCATCTGAACACGATCCAGTCATACGTATCAGTAGCAACCCTCGCTCGACTCTCGCTATAGTGGGAATGGTCCGCTGACGTCACACATCCACACGATGCAGTTATGTAGCGACTACTGTTCACTCTTCATCTTGTATGTATCGATAGCGAGTTGGATTAGAAGTGTGCATGGTGGGGGCTCTGTGACGTTGCATGAGTAGTCGAAGCGGATAGAATTTGTTCATCCTCTTCCCCACTCATTGAAATTATATTTAAAGGAGGTGGGAATGATTGTTAAATCAGTATCTCATAGAGTTTTGTGCTGAGAACACATCGAGAAAATGTATTCCTGTGACTGTGGTAAATCGTTTACTCGTAGTGATAATCTCCGTCGTCATCAACTTCAGAGTTGCCAAGGTGGGCCTTCTGTGATTAAGTTAGATGCGGCTGCATCGACACCAATGTACACATGCAATTGTTGTAATGTGACAATCCCTGCATCCCAAGTTAGTTCTCATAAAAGAACTCTCCAGCACAACAATAATGCATGTGTCCAAGTTAGTGATGGCATACAAATTATAAGGAATGCTTTCAAGTGTAGAATTGTAAGCTATCGAGTGGAAAGTCCGAATGTGTACACTGACTATATGTCGTTCTTCAATGAGATCAGGGAGAAAGTTATTGGATTACTTGAAGAGGCAATAAAGGTTCACAAGATATTCAAAGTGAATATGGAGGTATTTGGCAGCTACATTGTCCAAACACGGGATTTGATTGATATCAAGTCATTCAACTCACAAAATAAAATTGTGGACCAGTCTACGGATTTGGATGCGTTATTTGATGGATTCCGTGATGCCATCATTGCTCAGACTACGGAATTTGAAGAACGTGATTCAGGTATGTTTAAAGTTTAAATTCTATTTACACAATATTAAATTATTTTTATGTTTCAGGATGGAGCTGTGAAAAAGTTATGTTCCTCGAAGTGAACATCAACAAGTACAGTCCACTCAGCGGATGTTCATATGTGAAGCTGCCCGAGTTCATTGAGACAAGAAAAGACGTTGTGAATATTCGCAATGAGGATCAACACTGTTTTGCATGGGCCATCACATCTGCTTTGTTTCCTGCGAATGGTAGAGTGTCAGAAGTTTCCTCATACCCCCACTATTCCAATATTTTGAATGTAACAGGTATGGATTTTCCAGTTAAACTTCAAGCTATAAAATAGTTTGAGGACATGAATGATATTTCGATTAATGTATATGGATTAGAGTCGAAACTTGATAAGGGTAAAATGAAATATGAAGTGGTTGGTCCGTTGCGTTACTCACAGAGAAGACTAAGAAGACATGTTGATTTGCTACTTATAACTGATGATTCTGGCAATAGTCATTATTGTTGGATATAAGACCTTTCTAGATTAGTTTCAAGTCAACTATCTGCGCATGAGCATAAAAAATATTTTTGTGATGGATGTTTATTGTATTTCTCTCACGAGCGATTACTATTACGTCATCAGTTGCATGACTGTAATCATTTGAGTACTACAACACCATCAGTCAATTTCAGAATTAATAAATATGGTAAAATGATACCGGGGAATTCACTTATGTTTGAAAATTTTGAGAGACAAATGAAGGTGCCATTTGTAGTTTATACTGATTTTGAATCAGTTCTCAAACCCATTCAAACTAGTCAACCCAACCCTAAACACTCATACTCGAATAAAACATACAAACATGAACCTTATTCATTTGCTTAATCGATAAAATGTTCATATAATGACAAATTATCAAAATTTGTTACATATAGGGGTGAGGATGCAGCCGAGAAATTTGTCACAAAGCTTGAAAATGATTTGAGAAATATTTATCACAATCATCTGAGATATCCAATTCCTATGGTTGCACAAACCCCCGCGGAAGAAGAAGAGTTTTCTTCTGCACAATTTTGTGGAATATGTGATAAACCATTCACGGGTGGTGATGTGAAAGTGAGAGACCATTGCCACCTCAATGGAAAGAAAAGATCACCTGCCGCTCATTCTGTATGTAACTTAAATTTCAAATTACCAAATTTTGTTCCGATAATTTTCCATAATCTTAGTGGGTATGATTGTCATTTGTTCATAAAAGAACTGTATAGAAACAAAGACAAAGTGGATGTTATCCCACAAACTAAGGAAAAATATATATCGTTCACCAAGCATCTATTCACTCACACATACACTGACAAAGATGGAAAAGAGAAAAAGAATTATTTGAAAATGAGATTTATAGACAGTTTCAAATTCATGTCGGATTCTTTGCAGAACTTAGGTGCTAACTTAACATCCGATCAGTGTATTGAGATGCATGAACATTTTCCACAAATTGACAAATTCAATTTGATGAGAAAGAAAGGTGTTTTTCCATATAACTTTGTTGACCATATTGACAAGTTGAATTATCCAACTATTCCCACTAAAAATCAATTTTATGACAATCTTAACGAAGAGCATATATCAGATAAGGATTATATGAGAGCAAAACTTGTTTGGCATTTATTCGAGTGTCAGAGTTTAGGAGAATACTCGTATTTATATTTGAAGTCCGATGTGCTTCTATTATGTGACATATTTGAAAACTTTAGAAAGATATGTTTAGATAAATATAAATTAGATCCGGCGCAGTATTATACAGCACCCGGATTATCATGGGATGCAATGCTGAAGTATACAAATATAGAATTGGAATTATTGACTGACATTGACATGATTCATTTTTTCAAGAAAGGAATACGTGGCGGAATAAGTCAGTGTAGTGAAAGGAAGCATATTGCTAATAATAAATTTTTACCCGATTAAAACCCCGATGAACCTTCATCGTTCATATCATATTTAGATGCCACTAACCTATATGGTCACAGTATGTCACAACCATTACCCACCAACGATTTTGCTTGGCTAACTCCCAATGAAATTATCAATTTGGACGTAATGGGTGTAGCATCTGATAGTCCATATGGTTATGTTCTTGAAGTAGATGTTCATTATCCCCAAGAATTACATGACAAACATGCTGATCTCCCTTTTCTCGTTGAAAGTTTAATACCTCCACATTCCAAATCAAAAATTCCTAAATTAATTCCAAATTTAAATGACAAAAGAAAATATATTATACATTATAAAAATTTACAGCAGGCTGTGGCCAATGGTCTTATTGTCATGAACACACATAGAGTGTTGAGATTCAAGCAGTCATGTTGGATGAAACCTTATATTGATTTGAATACTGAAATGCGAAATCGATCTAACAACAAAGCTGAAAAAGATTTCTATAAACTCATGAACAATGCAGTTTATGGGAAAACAATGGAAAACGTTGATAACAGAATTGATGTTAGACTGGTTACGCATTGGGAAAGTATCAAGAGGAAAAAGGGTGCTAGTGCCCTAATTTCACGTCCAAATTACAAAAGCTGTTCAATATTTTCCGAAAATTTTGTTGCAATTCAATTGGGAAAAGTTAATGTATTATACGATAAACCACTATATTTGGGATTTTGTATTCTAGAATTATCCAAAACAGTCATGTACAACTTTTTCTATGGTTGTATTAACGTCATTACGCAGAAAATGCCACCTTACTCTACACTGACACGGATTCTTTAATTTTGAAAGTAAATACCGATAATTTTTATGATTTCATTATCAACAATATAGGTGAATTTGATACTTCCAATTACAAAGTAGGAAATCAATTCAATATTCCTATTACAAAATCAGTTCTGGGTAATTTCAAAGACGAATTTCCGAATGATCCCATAATTAGCTTTTATGGTACCGGTGCCGAAGCATATTATGTTCAGTCTGTGGGTAGTGAATTTAAGAAAGCAAAAGGAGTCAAAAGATCCGTTATAAAGAATGAATTAACATGTGAAGATTATAAGAAAATTGTCGAACAGGGTGGTTTAATATTCAGGAAGATGAACTCATTTAGAAGCATATTACATGATATGTATACTGAATTGAAAAACAAAGTTGCATTGTCATACCATGATGATAAACGGTTCATCATTCCCAATACGACACAAACTCTTCCTTGGGGTCATAGCGATATAGAATTCTACCAGAATGATCCAGAAGAGAATATTCGTTGGGTTTCCAATATTATTCAATCTTTTTCTCAAGAAAGTCCGTTAGATCAATTACTTCATTTATTAACAGCTGAATTGAACAAATGAAATATCATTCTAAATGGAAAATTCACCGCCACCGCCATAATTATTTATTTGTATTCTAGATGTGATTAAGCTCAATGGATGAAAGTCGAATTATACTAGTCAATTTTAGTAAATGTCTTGTTTTCCTGTTACCAAATATATATATTTTTAAATAAACACATTATTCTGATTTCCCATTGTTTCATTTAAGTGAATAAAATACCTACTCATTGATATATAGAAATGGTTGTTTTGAAATCATCAGTATGAAAGATATCGAGGTGGGAGAAAGATGTCCAAAGCTATTGATAAATTTGGTCGTAGACGAAAATGGGGTACTGTTAAAGTTCGAGATCTTCAAGGTTCTCAGGGTCCTCAAGGTATAGGATTCAAGCTTTCACCTGATGACCAATATGATATGCAAGGTAAAAGACTGAAAAATACTGGTGAACCGATAGATGAGAGAGATTGTGTAACTCAGTTATATCTCAATGAACAAATCAATGAGTCGAAGGCACTTGTCCTCAAAGCCTTGCAGGCTGCCATACTTGCCACAACGGCTCAAATTGTACCTGATGCCCGTCAAGCTTTTAACGAAAAAATAGAGGAGGTGACAGATGAACTGGATCGCAAGTACAGTAATCTAAAAAGTGATGTGGATATCAAAGTATGGGATGCTACAGCTACAATGACACGAAACATTACAGAGTTGACAAGTGAATTCAATCACAAATGCGATATTCTGAAAAAGGATTCGGATAATGCATTGGATATTACATCTACAATGATGCAAAAATATGACGATATGGAGAAGAGGTTAGTTGTATTGGAGAAGAAACATGAGAGGTTATTCGAATTGGAGAAGAAACATTCTGATATTTGGCTCACACATAGACCAAAACTTTGGGCTCCAGGCAGTGATTCACCATTGAAAAATGAATTTGTATTATCATAAAAATATATAGAATAAATTTAGTCAAACTAAAGTTATTTTTATTTCAATACTATCATGCTATTTACACATTCACGTACAATGATGTTCTCGCTAATACTGCTTAGGAGACTCGAACGCTCTCTACTCTTATGCAGAAGAATTGTGGTGGTGGTAACCCCCATACTCTGAATGAAACATATAAAAGAAGAACTGGTCACTGAATACTTCATTCGAATTTCATAGTTCGAATATTCTATTGTATTGTGATGGATAGATATATGGAAGTCCTAGCCAGCCTGTCCCACATGGACATTAACAACTTCGAGGAGTACTGGGACGACGACCTAGAGGTGGAAGTTGTGGATGGACCAGCGGTCCATGAGCTGGAGGAAATGGTGGATCAGCTGGTGTTCGAGGACCAGGTGGAGCTAGTGGAGCCGGAGGACCCGGTGGAGATGGATGCCGCCGAAGATGAGGCCGTCGACGAGGGCAATGCAGAAGATGACGTCGATGAAGGGGTTGAGGCGGATTCTGTCAGCGAATTCGACTCCATCATAAGTCGTACCATACCAATCAACATGTCGGAGACTTTGAACAATTTTGCAACCAATTTGTATTGTTGCACATTGGCCTTCGTTGCAATTGATGCTGGTGATGAAGGCCAATTCTTCGTCTGCCGTATGTGTTATGTACGGTACTGTGGTATGAATGACAATGGTGGATTGTATGATAATCACCATTCACATGTAACTGTCGAGTATGCTGATACTCCAACCTCCCATTGTTATGCATGCCAAACTCCTTTGTTTCAACTGACTCCACTAAGGACATGTATCTTTTGTAATACTTAGCGGAGTTGGAATAGGGGCGGGGTTATGACGGAGGGCGGGGTTTCGACGGAGGGCGGGGTTTCGACGGAGGGCGGGGTTATGACGGAGGGCGGGATTTAATTTGGGTGGGATCATGAGAGGGGTGTGTCATGCGCAATTCAACCATTGCGCATGAGAGGTAGAGTGGAAGGTGGGGCAATTGTTCCCTCTGAATATTCTTCAGTTGACTTCGAGTTCTCAAAGTCAACATCTCCAGCACCAGCAGCAGTTTTCAGTCTCCAGTCTCCAGAATCCAATTTTCATCGGTAAGTACACAATCTTATATTCATGCATTTGTTTAATTATTTTTTCAATGTATAGCAATGGATCCATCAACACCAGCGGCCAACTTCCTCATGGTAGCAGCAGCCCTAACTAACGTTAGGGTCGAGGAAGAAGTCAGACGTAGAGGACCGTCTCCGCCACCTCCACCAGGACACCAGGACATCGATGATGATGCCTTCTTCAAAGATGTCATGGAGACGATCAGGCAGGACGCGGATATCCCGGAGCCACTGACGCCGATGGCTTCACAGGAGCAAGGTGGTGGTGTACGAAAGCGATATGGCGATACCATTGACGATGGTGCCCCCAAACGAGGAAAACCGTCAAAGGTGAAATCGTTGGAAATCATTGAGGATAGCGAGTTGCCACCGTGGATCCCGTCGCTGGACCTTCAAGGGCAAGGGAGCCGATCACACACGTCGCCTTGGAGTCTATCGCTCCCACGCTGGAGACGGACGTGGACCAGCTACTGGGGGAGGTAGAGGAGGCCGAGCGCGACTGCCAGCGGAGTCGACTAGCGCGGGCAGAAATTGCCCGCCAGCTGGCCGACCTGATGGTGCGAGATCGGCAGGAAGCCATCCTGGAGGCCGAAAGGGTCACCAGGTTGGAAACTGCCAGAGCGCGTGTGACGGCTACGACGGAGAGGATGTTGGCAGCCCTCCGACGTTTAGAAAATAAGTAGATAATTAGGTATTTTATATAGGTTTAGTTATTTGTGAGTGTGTTTTAAAAATTAATTTAATTGTAAGTTGTAAATATAAGTAGTTATTAATAATAAAAAAAGATGAAGTGAAAAAAAAGGAGTGTACATTAAATTTATTGGTTTGGTACACACTGGGCAATGCGATGTTTGGGGCATTGCTCTTCACTTAATCTTAATTGTATTTTCTGATACTTGTGTTATTCAATAAGTACCTATATAATTCCAACTCTGAAACATTATTCAGGAAATCATCTCAATTGTATTATTCAATAAGTATGTTGAGTATTTCTACCACTACCACCATCTATAACCTCCACCTTCTCTCCCACCACCTCATACAACCCCTACCCTTCTCTCCCACCATTTCTATCTCATGAGTTAGTATAAATTCAATGTAAACTCTGATTATATTATCAGTCTTCTAAGATGCCTCTCCCAGACTCCACCACAGCTCCGAGACGTTGCGAAAGATTTGAAGACGATGCCGAGATAATTCGACAGATGCCACCGTCGTTGTACCCGGTCCAGGTACACCAAATATTCCAAGGGGCTCTCTATCATGACAGGAATGATGATCGAGTTCCCAGAGGGCCAATTCAGGTGGCTGAGATCAGCGACTCCTGGGATACGTGGAATTTTCCGTCCCCGTCAACATCATCATCATCATCAGAATATGGTGATGAAATGGAGGAGCACCCAGGAGGAATGGTCAGATGAGTCTGACATCTCCGAGGATGATGTGGTCGAGGATGACCACCTAGAAGATGACGCAGTGGTCGAGGATGTCGAATTCATCGGCATCGAGGATGTCGACATGGATGACCACCCGGAGGTGCATCACCTGGAGGACGATGACTCCGACGATGACACCATCATCGTGGTGTCATCGGATGATGACGATGACGATGTCATCTATGTCATCTGAGTTCCCTTCCGTGGTCGTCCCGCATAACTATGCGGGATGACACCCAGCTCTCCGGAGCACCCCATCGGCCTTTTTCAGGGCCACACAAAAAACACAAACATATGCATTTGCACCACTTAATGGTGAAAATGTACAAAGTTTCTATAACTTGAAGAGTTGTAGATGTTTAGTGATCTTTCGTCGTCTCACATAAACATGTGTGGATCGACATACCCTGGCTCTTCGAAGCAAAACAGCCCTTTTCAGGGCTAAAAAAAAGAGTACACACGCGCATGCGCACTTAACTGGAGGAAGATATTCGGATGTAGGTTAGGTTGTCAGATTTAATTGAGTAGGAAAAAAAAGAAAAATGTTTATCAGTGCAGAAAAAAAAATGATAATAGGGTGCTAGAACATTGGGGTTTCGATTAAACCGCGGATTAATCCGCGACCGCGAATCAACATCGCGGGTCGAAAAAAAAAATTCTATTTTGAGGCCGAAGGCCGAAGGCTGTAGAATTATATCTTTACAATTTTCTACTTTTAAATTTTCCGGAAATTTTCCGCGGCCGCGATGTTGATTCGCGGCCGCGGATTAATCTGCGATTTAATTCGCGGGTCGAAAAAAAAATTTCTATTTTGAGGCCGAAGGCTGTAGAATTATATCTTTACAATTTTCTACTTTTAAATTTTCCGGAAATTTTCCACGGCCGCGATGTTGATTCGCGGCCGCGGATTAATCTGCGATTTAATTCGCGGGTCGAAAAAAAAATTTCTATTTTGAGGCCGAAGGCTGTAGAATTATAACTTTACAATTTTCTACTTTTAAATTTTCCGGAAGCCGGAGGCCGGGTGCAGATGATAGAAAGCAACACAAAATCCTCACTCCAATCCTTATAAATACGATGACAACCTACTCAAAGTATCATTCAGCAACTCAACATGTCTTCAACAACAGCACAGGAGATCCCACATACCACAGCGCCTCCGCGGCACTCAACAGGAGAGCATGGGTCCGATGATGACAGTTATATCGGAGATGCTACAGAATTTAATCGCGTGTGGGCGGACACGAAGGAGCGGGCTAGGGCATTCTATGCTAGGAATGTTGGTAATGTCGGTGAAGACTCAAGCTAATCAGTCTTCACCCAAACCCCCTTGGCTCTTTGGAGCAAAACAGCCCTTTTCAGGGCTACAAAAAAAATACACACTTCCATTGGGAATCATATCTACAGTGGATAATTTTCACTATGAATATATGCAATACGAAGGTGTGAATTAGAACTATGACTCACTCGGATCATTTTGTTCTAAATCACACCTTCGCATTATATTACAAAATGATTTCAATATTTATTGTCAATTGGGCAAAGTTTATGTCGGTGACATGGAACTACATACACATCTGGAGAAGACATCGGTTGGAAGAACACTGTCTCTTCTCAACACTTCTTATTACTATGAAATTTGTGGAGTCAACTCCTGGAAGGGATATCTACCCCTTCTCCTCTTACGGCAGATTGTTGTCATATTCATGTGCGCATGTACCAGTCGGCTTGTTCGTATAAAACGTGAAGTCGCATCAACATCAGCACCATTTCTATCCACATCCCATTGGTATCACACATTCCCTCCGAGCTAAATAATCATGACTTCCCTACCAAATGTTTCTGTTGAAGAAGGTGCAATGTCACGTATTCCAACAACAAATGATGAGTTTGGTTTTGAAAATATTCCGGTATATCACTTGTCATCCCAAGAAGGTTTCACCGATGACTATAACATTCTTGATTATCTGAAGACGGTAGATATACCGGAACCTTCAGAAAGTGTTGATCCAACCCTTTCACAACTGTCACTACCCATATGCCCTCCACTTCTCTCTCCTCTTAGTGTGGATACGAAACCAAAACCATCTAAGAGGAAAGGTACATCTACTGCTTCTAACCCTAAGAAAACAACGAAGGGTGTACGGAAACCTCGTAAGAAGAAGGTAGATGACACCTTGAATGTGATGGGCGATTTGGAAGATGTTTCCCTCCATTCTTTCGGTCCACTGCAGCGCTGTGGGAACATGCTGAAGAAAGCGAAATGCCGCATTATAAAAGCGAAAGCCACCATCGTCAAATGCGATGATGATGTTCGAAGTGGCAGCTTGGACGAGGTGGCTCTTCAGGAGCTCGATGCAAAGATTGCATTAACAAAGGCTGAACTGATCAAAATGTGTGAAGATGCAGGAGTCAACAAAACTTTTTGATACGGCAGCATCTGTACGTGATAAGTGGCGAAAAGAGTTTGATCACTCATTTCAATCTGATATTGATTAGCTCTGAGGATTATGAAATGTTATCAATGTTGTGAGTTGAAAATATCTAAGCGGGAATGGGGTATGCAGTTAATTTGGTTTGGCATACACAGAACGTTGCGATTGGCTGGGGCAACGTTTACCGCTACAAAATATTTTTTTTTTCAATTCACTTCAACAGAGTCTACTCGAAATAAAAAATAAATTGCTTTTAATAGTTTATTTTACGAAACATCTAAGTTAATACAAATATTAAACCATGTCACGTTTATCAATCCATGAATTGTGTTTACTCGGAAGGCCTAACCACTTCACATACAGTTTATTATTTTTCTTCATCACCTTTTCAACTAGATAAATGTCAGGATTTTTCGTTTTTAATAACTCTTCTTCATAAAAACCACCTTTAATCGGTTGACCATTCATATCTTCAAGAATATACGTTGTGGGATATGTCCTATTAATTTTAATGATTTTGAATAGTTCAGTTGTAAAATTGGCAGTGTACCCCTTTTCAAAGATATTTTTGTACTTGCTTATACGTACAATGTCATTCATTCGGAATTTGGAAAGACTTTGTTTTCCACGGATGACTTTGGCACTTTTAAATTTTAGTTTTGTTGTTGGCGTAACATTAATTGGTTCAATACCAGTTGTACGATGCACTTTATGGTTATATTTTCTCGTTATCATAGGAAGAACATCTAACCACTTGTTGTGTCCCATCGCTGAAAATTCTCTATATAGCCACGTATTTATTGTTCGAATTACTCTTTCTGCTATGGCCGCCTTCATAGTGCTGAATGTTGAATAATGATTGATATTATATTTGCCCATTAGAGATGAGAAAGTTTTGTTGAAAAATTCTTTTCCTTGATTGCTTTGTAGATGTTTCGGAGAATAGTCGGCTTCTTTCAGCACATCTTCCATTGCATCCGTTACAGCACCACCTGTTTTATTTTTAATCGGTTTTGTCCATAGATATTTTGAGTAACAATCAATTACTGCAAGAACATATCTATATCCTTTATTATGTTTAGCATAGGGTTGTAATTCGGCAAGATCAATCTGCCATAGTTCTGCAAAACCTTTGAGGGTGGTGGTTCTTCTGGCGAAATTACGTCTCGCCGGTGTATGTAATTCATTGACAACTTGTCGTTTAAGATCACTTACTTCATTATCCATCCTCTCACTATAACTGTTCTACTTCGTCTCCGTACACATAATTCAACAATGTTACTGCATCATATAATGAGGACAAAGTGACCATTTTCTAGAACGTTTCATTAAATTATACCTTCCTCACGTAATTCTTCAATTATTGAAATTATTTCATTGTCGTGTCCAGTATGTCCAGCCGATTTCGAGGATATCAACAGTCGTAAACGATCGACTAACTCGTCAGGTGAATTCCAGTACACATAATTCGCAGGTTTGGTATAATACTTTTTTTGCATCCGATTGAACCCTTTACCTTTTTTTGTTCTACTCCTCGTCGACAGATGATGTGATAAGTTCAGTACTGGTTTGATAACTTAACGAAATTTTTTAGAATTCGTATGTTTGAAACCATTTCTTAGTTGATGTTGTTTGTATGGTGCATTCGTTAGTCTCAATATTTCAGCATATGTATGACGAATTTCATCATTGAAATTGACTTCAGGTGGATTTTTCAAAAAAATCATGTCGTATAACTCCGGACTACCTGGGAATTCATGATTTTTTGTTTTATTGTCATTCCAAAATATAATATTCCCATCACTGAAACGTACATTGAGACTACCCATTTTCAGTTTTTGTGTAGTAGGATCTAAACGTATACCATATATTGTATCATATGCAACATTCTTTGTTTTAACATTTTCCAAATGTCTTTTCAAAACATCTCCAATATTATCTTCAAAATCAGAGAAATCAGAATCACCTATTCGAGATGATGACGGTGTTTCGAATATGGACATTTCATTTTCTCCGAATTCTTTGATAGTACCTGTCTCACTGTCAGCAGATATTTCACTATTATATGAGGATGGATCCTTCCCTATTGGGGTACTCGTAACTTTTGTTGGAGTAGACTGAATATTACCTTGCTTCATTGGAAACGTTGACTTTGGTAATTTGATTGTAGCAGCTGAAGATAGAACCTTTAATGGCTTCATTATGGGATCATAGAGTTTTTCAAGCGCCATTCGATTTTCAATAAGTCCACTCTTGATAGAATTGAATTTCTGCCGTACAGCTTCTGTTGTCTCAACCAGTTGACGTTTCAAATTCAATTCATTGTTTTTATTTTCAGCTACTGAATCATTTTTTGTCTTCATTTTGTTTTTTGTCAAGAGAATACACTGAAGTAACCTCTATGCAATTCAACGATCGATTGAATGTGGATTACAGTGTCATGGATATATAAAACTATCGAACTCCATGCGATATCTACCTTCATGCATTTTTCTATCCTTATCAATGACCAGAAATCCATATTGATCCTCCCAACATTTAACACACATCAATTGAAATTGTTTGAATGTTACATCGGGTGACACGTGATCAGAATAAATATGATGTAGATTCGTTTCATCTTGCTTGAACATTACAATAAAGTTTGTATTGTCTCGCACTAACTGTTTGGGCACTCGTGAATATGTTTGAGCAAGATAAAAACAGTCAACATCTTTATGACGTCCCATACAGAAGTATGATCTTATAATGTCCTGTTTTTCACATATTACATAATCGAAAATGAAAACAGAATTTGGTTTGGCATCGGACGGTTCCACTATTTCTGCATTATTACTGAACGTATAAAATCCCAAACCCTTTATGTGTTCCAATACATTTCGTAGGAATTGATATTTGGGCTGATTGAGTGATTTCGAATAGAGATAAACGTTTGTGAATCGTAGTCCTTGTGGATGTGTCAGGAGAGAGATCATGGCATTCGTCTTTCCACAATTCGACGGTCCAATAATGAGTCCTCGAACAGATGGTGGAAGTAGCGGACCATGCCGCAACACATTCTGTCCATTCAATCCACAACCGAATTTTTCATCTAGATTATCTACAGCAAACTTTTCTTTCTGCTTTACAATGCGCATCGTACCGTGGTTGGAGACTATGTAAGCGATGATATGTCGTGAACGTTTCATTTAAATGAGTACCATCAAACGATACGGATGTGTTCGTGGTGGATGCAGGAAGAGTAGACGTGGTTTTGTTAATAATTTGATAAACAAACTTCCGTTCGAATTACATTTACCCGGAGGATATCAGTACTGTGGACCCGGTAGAAAATTGGACAAACGTTTAGCCCGCAAAGATCCCGGAATCAATAAATTGGATATTGCATGCAAACAACACTATATTCAATATTTGAATCATCTAACTGATCTCACAGCGAGACAGAGCAGACAAGAACTCGAATACGCAGCTTGGAATAGGGTTAAATCGAAGGACGCTGGTATTAAGGAAAGAGCAGCTGCCCTACTCGTTACCAATATTATGAAATCAAAGAGACGTTTCGGTATGGGTTGTAGTACCACTATAAAGAAAAAGAAGAAAAATCAACCAAAGAAAAATAATCTCAGAAAAATCACCTTTGGTTCTGGGGTGGTTCATAAAGTGCGGAATGTACTGAAAAAAGCTGGGGGTGAGCAATTTGTAACGAATAATTTGAAGAAAGCTACCGTAGTGGCATTACATGCGGCACGTAAATACCTCAAAGCTGCTGGTGGAAAGAAAACAATCCGCACACCCCGCATAATTCCAATTCCTAAGGTCGGAGGGATTCTACCACTGATTCCGATTTTTGCTGGATTGTCCGCGCTCGGAAGTTTAGCGGGTGCTGTTGCAGGCATCACCAGAGCTGTGAATTCAGCAAAAGCAAGCAGAACCGCCCTAATCGAAGCGAATCGCCATAATAAGAAAATGGAAAGTGTGGCATTGGGTAAAAGTGGTAGTGGTGTATACCTTAAACCGTACCGTAAAGGACTCGGACTCTACTTGAAACCATACAATCCAAAAAACTAGTTGATTCCCTACCTCGACGACCTCTCACCGATATCGATCTCAATTATTATGCCAAGAAAATGAAAATTCCATACTTTCGTGGTATTTTCATGCGTGATACATTACCCACTAGAGGTCCACGACACCACGAGACCGCCATTGTCAATTTAGATGGAATAAGAGGATCGGGAACACATTGGGTGGCATACAGCAAATGTGGGAAAGACATTGCATACTTTGATAGTTTTGTAGATCTACCCCCACCAAAAGAGTTGATTCAATACTTTCAGAAATGTTCGAAAGTGAAAATTCTATATAACTATGATCGCCAGCAGAAGTTCAACACAGTTTTCTGCGGTCACTTGTGCTTGAAGTTTTTCTCTGAATTATTACAAAATGGATACAACTCCAGCAATGACTCGAGAGGCTATTAAGGGGATGGGATTTTCACTTAAGATGTATTCAAAATATCGCACCCTGTCAAGAATGGATCGAGTGATGCTTGCAAATATGCCGAAGGAAGTAATACTCACATGTGCTGCACATGAGATTGCTTATGTTTGGGAAAAGTTACCTAAAAGTCTACAAGATGATGTCGACATAATGAAATATAGATATTGTACTGACCACCACAATCTTGACGGCAATAGCATTCCAGATTCTGATGTGAATGATGGTCCTCCACCACGGAAAATATTCTGTTGTTACTGCAATATAAATGATATGAATATTGGTGCTAATAAAAATGAAATGGATATTGATGAACCATCTCCGAAAAGGCGTAGGTTGTCTCGAGTGTGTTGTAGACAACAATAAATTGAAGTGTTATTCATATAATTTATCAGTCATGTCACGGAAGTTCGAACTACAAGCTGTCGGGACGAGTGTCTTGAGTGCAGACTTTTTCCCACCCATTGAATTGGACAGAAACAGTCGTTATGGATTGGGACTTTTAGGATTCTATGGATGCAACACAGTCAATAATATAACTGAAAAAAACAATGTGATCAGTTTCAGAATCAGTGATGTTAATTCACCAATATTTCAGAAATACACAATTGAAATACCATGTGGTGCCTATGAAATAGAAGAAATCAATGCAGTTATTCAGAAACATATCATGTTCAGATTGTTTCATGGTAGAAAACAAAACGATACCGATGCAGATGATATAATCTACCTACATGCCAATAATAATACTTTCAAATGTGAGATGCGATCAAAATATGAAATTGATCTAACTCATCCGAATTCCATAGCAAAGATGATGGGTTTCAATTTTGATGAATTCCAACCGAATCAGATACATGAATCCTCACAACCGATAAACATAACAACTGTAAGACTCATCCGCTTAGATTGCAACATTATATCTGGTTCATACATAAATAATGACGAATCCCACATTATTTTTTCATTCGATATCGATGTGGAGCCTGGATTCAATCTCACAAAAGAACCACACAAGATTATATATATGCCCATTAGTCCAGAAGGTCGTCAGTTGATTCACAACATCACAGTGCGTATTTTGGATCATAAAAATAATCTCATTGATTTTGGAAGTGCAGAAGAGATTGTCATAATTTTGGAATTGAAAAAAATCTCATAACTATCATGGATTTTTGTTATAATAGACAGAATCGACGAGGATTTGAAAACTTTCCACAAACAGCTAAAAAGGAAGGCTCGGCTAGAAAAAGGCTCATTCCAAAAGTGTACGCTTAACAGTTAGCACACCACGCTCTGTCAGTGAGAGATCTCAAATTTTTGAAATCAATTGGACTGAAAATAAGGAACAATGGTGCTCGAAACAAATAGTGAAAAATTGAATATATTCGATGAGCCGATGCTCGATCATTCCCTCACAAGTTTACATGAGCACACATACAAACCATATGGATCACCATTATTCAGAAATTCAGATGAAATTCGAATTGCAATCAATAATCAAGATGTTATACTCGACATTGCTGAGAGTTTCATTTATATAGAGGGTAAATTCGCACCTAAAGATGAAACGAAATCATGTTATCTCTCGAACAATGCTATCGCTTTCCTTTTTGATGAAATTCGCTACGAAATGGGTGGTGAACAAGTTGCTGTCGTCAGGAAGCCGGGGATAACATCTACAATGAAGACTATGATTTCATTTGGAAAAACACATGCTAATACATTATTTACCACTGGATGGGGACTTTCGGAAACTAAACAGGATATCTTGGATACAACCAGTCATGTATTCAGTGGCAAATTACCACTAAAGTATTTGATGGGTTTCGCTGAAGATTACAACAAAAGTATCAAGAAATGATCTTAATAATCGCTCGATCTTTCAAGAACTCATATATTGGTGAGGTTGATGCTGATTTGGAAATTAATAAAATTGAGTTGAAAATAAGACACATAGTGCCAGAAGATAAGCACAAGCTAAAACTTTTGAATAGAATCAACAAAAGTGGTCTGAATGCTAAAATCAAGTTGGCTTATCGCATGTGGGATCTCTATGAACTTCCATCACTACGTGGCACATCTTCAGACATATGGGCTATTAAGACAACCAATGCCCTTGAAACACCTCGTTATATCATCATTAGATTCCAAAGCGCTACCACGTCTGAAGACAGGGCAAAGGACATCACCAAATTCACAACTGCTGATATCAATAACATTCGTGTGTACTTGAACTCTGAAGTATACCCATATGAACGTTGGAATTTGGATTTCGATAAGAAACTTGATACTTCAGCATATTATGCCTATGAGAACTTTCAACGAAGTTATTATGATAAACATATGAGTGAACCTCTCATGGACATTGGGGAATTTCGACAAAATCCACTATTCATCATCGATTGTTCACATCAGCCGAATGCCACAAAATCATCAACTATTGATATTAAGCTCGAGTTTGAAACTAGGAAAGTCAACTTCCCAGCCAACACCAAAGTATATGCACTCATTCTACATGATACATTTTTGACATACAATGCATTGGACGGATCAGTTCACAGCAGATATTGAAGACACACACATTTTTCATTATTTTGTATTGATTTTTTTCTTTCTTTATTCTTGTAAAAGAGGAATAGGTAAATAAAACATGTATGAACTATTTTATGTTTTTTATTCAGATATCACTAGCTTACAATTCAATTAGTCTTAGGTATATACAAACAATCTAATATAACTTCTTCTTCATCGTCATGATTTTCTTGACCATTTTCGATTTCATTACCATCGTTATCCAGTTGGTACTTTTGGATGATTTCATTAGGTAGGTATGGCAAGAGACGGTAGAGAAATCTCCTCAGCTCACATTCAACCATTGCATCGCAGAGTTGATCTAGATCCAAAGAACCATCTGTATATTTCTCACAAAGATCCACACCTTTCTGATAGTTCTCAGCGTCACGCAAACATAACTGGATCTGCTCTTCATCATAACACACGCTCAGGTCATAGTTGGTGGCATAGTGAGCATCATCACTCAAAGCATCCAATTCAGAAGTCAATCGTTCAACAGCTGAAGTGATGTCTACAGCTTCGGTCCAGTTTTGGCTAGCATACAGCATCCAAATCTTTCTCGAAAATGAAACTGAAATCAAAGAAAAATTATTGAAATAAGTATGCTATAATAGAATTCATAAATAAAACTCACATATACTTTCGATGATGCCAACCGCCAAAGAGTGTGTTTAACAATGTATGAAAACTTTTTATATTTTCCTTACAATTAACACCTATAATATAATTCGACTTAGCCTATGATATGTGAAAATTAACTATTACTCAATGAGATCGAATTTAACCAACGATCGTGTTTTCATACCAGCAAAGCTTTGTTGAGTCTGACCCAAATATGCTACGGTATATTTAGCATCAGATGAATTGATGCAAGTAACATCGTCGTCACTAAATTGCTCTGAAACACGTTTTGGTAGCCATGTTTTGAACAATGTGATATTGCTCACATCGAGTAATGTTAACAAAATGGATTTACCAAAACGAATTGAACAAATTGACATATTCTTTATTGGATAAGCTTCATTTAGTGGCAAAGATGATATTACTCTTTGTTCTAATACTTCCATCTCTTGTTTAATTACAGAATTGATTTTTTGTAAATCCACCTTTGGAACTGACATGATGAAAATATATAAGGAAAATATAAATAATTTTCTATAGAGAAACACACTCACTGATATTCCTGTCTCTGAATGCACTGAATAACTTCACTACTCTTGCTGACTACTCGACTGCTAGGTATATAACTTCTGATTTTGTATCACAATATCCATTTCTTTTATAATGGATAGTGAACCACTCCCCCACCACCGACTTGTATAATATACTATCGCAGACATCATGTCACAAACAATCCCAGAGCGTCGAGCTTGGGTTGCTTCTGACTGGATCGTGTTCGGATGCGCTCCTCATAGTTGGATGACGTCACACACGCTTCCTCCCACCACCACTGTAAGGTATACACTGGCGGAGAGAAATCAGAGTTCACATATCTGACTGGATCTCCGTGGTGTGCGGACGTGTGCCTTCTCTAGATTTTCATGTGTTGGTACACATGAAAGTCATGCACAGTAACAAGTGTACATACACATGAAGGTAATAGTAGTCAAGGAGGTAAAAAAAACTATAAGTACTTGGAAAAAGTACTTGTCCGTATATATTATAAGCGTCGAGCGTGGGCTACTTCAGATGCACTCCTCATAGTCGGATGACGTCACACAAGCTTACTACCACCACCACTACAAGGTAAGTATCGGAGAGGAATCAGAGTTCACATATCTGACTGGATCTCCGTGGTGTGTGGACGTGTGCCTTCTCTAGATTTTCATGTGTTAGTACATAATATGAAAGTCATACATAGTAGCAAGTGTTCACATAAATGTTTTTAGTCTTAGAGGTAAAAAAAAATATATAAGTACTTGGAAAAAGTACTTGTCCGTGTATGAAAAAAAATCTCTGTCACCCAAATGTCATCTCAAGGTCAAACAAAAACCTTGAACACATCATCAAAACCTACATCAAGGTCAAAAATTACAAAATTTAAAAATCCTTTCAAGGACATCCCAAGGTCATAGACCCACACAGGCACCTATGCACCAAGGTCATCCCTGAAGGTCACCCCAAGGTCACTGATGACGTCATAGTAGTGGGGGGAGGCCCAGAACCGGCTCAAATCTCTTACTAATGAAAATTGGATGTTTTGAGAATTGAGATATGTTTCGGGTCATATCTTGTTGAAATAATATTGTATTCAGTGCCTGAGTAAGACGTCTCCGTTATTATCTGTCACATGGCCAGGTTAATATTGATTCATTATCAATTTTGTTATGCAATGCTGATTTAATGGATAACGGTATCAATAATACACAAAAAACAATAAGTTAAGAAAACATTTAATCGACAAGAATAATTATTATCACACACAACATACATTCATTTTTCCATTTATAAAAGATTTTCAAACTGGCGGCTCTCTTGTTCGATACATAAACGAATTCTTTTAATATTATTGATGGAGCGTGTTACTTCCCTGGTAGTTATTCTGGAAAATTCGTAAATCACAGAATTCCTCAAATTGTCGATGTCATGATAATCTTTAAGAGTACCCCAGAGGGAGAAGTCAAGTGCAGTAAGATCCGGCGACCTTGCAGGGCATTGAACCACTCCTTGATTTCCTATCCATTTGTTAGGAAAATGTGTATTCAGAAAATCACATATGATTGCTTTGTTATGAGGTGGTGCTCCATCATGGTGAAACCACATATTTTGGACCTGCGCTAATGGAATATTCTCCAGATATCCCATGAAGGTGGTTTCCAAAAAGTTGAGGTAACGTTCGCCATTCAAATTATAATTATATTTAAAAGGGCCTAATAATTGATTGCGATATATGCCTGCCCAAACATTGAAACCGAATCGAACCTGAGGTCGAACCTCCCTGAATGCTCTGGGATTTTCGTGGCTCCAAATATGAGAATTATTTCTGTTGAAAATTCCGCAATTTGTGTAGTTGCTTTCATCTGTCCAAATGATACTATTTAAAAAATCTGGATCGTCTTCGATGCTGTTGTATAACCACCGACACCATACCAACCGTCGATACGAATCATTGGGATGAAGTTTCTGGGCACAATGTATCCGAAAACACTTCAATTTATCACCTTTGAATACGCTCATTACTGCAAACTGAGGAGTTTCTAGTTCTAAAGCGATTTGTCACGTTGGTTTGGAAGGATAATCTCTGATCTGAAAAAGTATTCAATAGTTTTCTCAGAACAATGAAAACAAAAATTGTATAATACCTGTCCCAGAACATTTTATTTCATTTGATTGGAAATTCTATTCCCGTATTTTCTTCTGGGTTTCTCAAAACTGCCAAACTCACATAGATATTTATCTAATTTTCTGAACATACTTCTGCACGACTGCTATCTTTCCGGATATAATTCGTAGTACTTAATTTTGGTAAATTACAATTTCTATTTGATTTGGAATAAATCATAATCATATCACGTTTCTCAAAACTTGTGAAAGGCATTTTCAGTCGGAAAGAGAAACGATAGTTTATGAATTTATGACAGTTGTCAAATACACACTCGTCATGGCCTACTGGAAGAAATCCTCAGGTCGGTGCAAGTAATCGAAGTATCGATATGAATTTCGAAGAAAACCAAGAATGTATCTTCAATTTTATCTCAAACTAATGAGCGTTAGGTTTTGATCAACTGAAAGCATCACAGCAAGATAAAAAAGAGATTTGTACATTTTTACAATTTTCTATAATAAAACGAAAATGTTGAACATAGAATGATACAAATATTCAGATGTAAATATTCCAAACACTTCAGAGTAATTTTTCATTTGAAAAAATAATGCACTCAATACAATAAGTCGATATCATTTGAAGAAGTGATGTCTCCTCGAAACACATGAATTTTCAAATCATCCAATTTTCACTGATGATGACCGGATACCATCGAAACGACTGAAAATTTCACATGGTTTTCACAATCATGATAAAATATGACCATTGAAGCCTAAAAAAGTGATAAAAAATACAGGTCCTTGTTTAAAATTTCATACTTAGTTAGGGGTGACCCAAGGAAAACGTCACCCTGTATAAGACTTTCGTTTACATATTTTTACAGCCCATTGAAAGTTGCAATGACAAAGTGCAAAAGGTTTATGGAAATCTATCGTATTAAAGCAGATATAAGTGAAAAATAAAAATCAAATTTTTCGTATTTTCCTGTATACCTCTGAAAGTGAGAGGGCTAGCTCAGATTTTTCAACATTGTAGCAATGAACTCCAAATTACGCAACTTTGCCTCTATTTAACCCTCTCTGTAGCTCTTACCGTTTCCGAGATCCCCATGCATCTACTCGAATTTCACTCACCCGGTATTTACATGAATTACGAAACCTAGAGTAAACTCGCATTCGTAAAATGTTCGATTCCTCCACCATTTCATCGAATTGAAGAATATTTTGTTTCTTCTCTTTGAAGTTTGTTCCGGAATGTCGGAAGTTATTTATTTTATCGACATATAAATATTCATATTTTCGCGCATTTTAAATGGCACTAGGCTACCCCCCCGTTTCAGGTTGAAACCTCAGAAAAGAAGCAGTATCTGTTGACCTGCCGATCATGATTGATTCAGACATCTATTAAGAACTGTGTCTATTACAAAAATCGCAGTTTCTACGTGTTTATTACCAAAGTGTCTAATTTGTGGATTTCGCTACCATTACAAACTATTAGGAATAGTTTCTGGGTATCCAGTTTATGCCGTTTATGGAAGATGTCTCCTGCCAGTTTGAGTCATCGCTTCTATTCACAAGTAAGTGGTCTCGTGCCATCGCTTTGCTATCAAATTCTCATTGCACGAGTACAGTCCATTTCTCTCTCCATAACACCGAGTTATTGTTCCGAAACATTTGGTCCATATGATCCGGATTAATCAGTGCATTTTCTGCATTTGTACATGTTAGTATAACCGTATTGATACATTCAAAACGTAGATCCGCTCATTTAAATATTTTCCGCAAATAGCATACTAGTTCCGCTTACCGCGTCATCAAATTTTCTGATTTATTGAATTTTCTACGTAAAAATCGTACATATTTCGCTGTCCGCCATATTATCGATCTTAATTCGATTTTTTGTACCCGCCTATTAGGAATTGGTCGATGCCAAGGAATTCTACGCAGGTCTCAATCACACGCATGCCCATTAAAGTAAATTATTCAGTGTAACGTTGTCAAGAAGCATAACCTTGACCAACTGATTCATTTGTTATCAACATCTAATCGATAGTCGATACCTGTGATTCACTTCGTTTTCTGTTGGTTCTTTTTTTGAAATCAATTTTGAACGTTACCAAGTTGACAGTCATGGACAAATTAAAGAAACATAATCATATAGAAATATTAGTATGAGTGATATGAGTTTTCTGTACGGGATCGCTATAGCTGCAAAAACAGACAAAACAAAACATGTATTATTTGAGGTACGTTACCGAGATATTGAAAGTATTTCTGAGGATTTTATGAAACATCTAATAATGTTATAACCACTCTGTTAAATGATCCTGCTGCAAACATAGAAATCGAAAATATTTATAAGCAAGGAAAGTTTTCTCACCGACTATTACTCCGTTAAAACAGTTATTCGAAAGTTCCAATGTCAGTATCTCGCCGGGTTCGAGTCACGACACTACTTTGCTAATACCCTTTAAATTGAACTACTGAAATTTGATGGAAATAAAAAAAAAATAGTTTTTTTCCGCGACCAGTTTAATGCGCTAGTGCGTAACAATGCTTCACTGACTTCGATAGAAAAATGTACGTATTTACTAGGCTCTGCCTTATCGCTAGTGAAAACTTTACCGGTATCGTCTAATTATACACACCACGCTTACTGAAAGATTCTCGAATCATCGCTTGCAAGTTCAAAGTATTTGGTCGGAATTAGAGAACGCTCAAAAAGTTGTTTATGCCCCTGCTGAATCGTATAGAAAATTGCTAGATATGTTTACCGAAAACATCGCCTCTTTGAAAAATTTGAAGTTTCCAACGGGAGAATGGGATTTCATATTAGTCATGATGCTCATAAAACGTCTAGATAACCATACTTTGACACATTTTGAAATGGAACACCGTTCAACGGAAATACCTACGTTTAAGCAACTTATCGACTTTATCAGTACTAATTGCATGGTTTTAGAGACATCAAACTCGTCTACACCGCCGTTTCGAGAAAATAAACAAACATTTACGAATCGTTCATTTCGTAAACCTCCCAGTTGGTCTAATAATACCGCTTCTGCCCACATGATTTGAGATCTTGTAAGTCTAATCGTGGTTGTCGAGTCTGCAATTCAAAAGTCATCATACATTATTGCACGATGAAAATAGAACGAATTCTTCATTCAGCAGCCCCGCGAATCCTCCTACGCCGCAACCCGCTATTCAATTTCCGCAACCTTCGGAATCACCATGTAGCTCGCGATCACCAAGTAGCTCTCCTGGTAATGCAACATTTGTCGGTTCTGGAGTAGTTGCCCGGTACAATAATATAACATTAATTGATGTTCTCGATAATCGAGGAAACTATAAACGTCTCAGATGCATATTAGATTCGCCAAAAAGTTGCACAACGATTAGGTCTGCGAAAATTATCTCATTCAATAGACGTTCAAGGACTCGGATAAATGACTTCTCGACTTGATAGTGGATTAGTTAATATATCTTTGAAATCGACTAACGCCGAGTCGCCCATATTCCTCACAGATGGCATTATTGTTGCAGGAGAAATGGTCGCATATAAAAAATGTGTCTCTCGCAGATCCCGAATTTTACAATACGCGATCGATTTACTCTTAGATGCTGATATATTTTCAAGAATAATTCTTTCAGGACCCGTAGTGGGAAATTACGATAAACCTGTAGCTATAAAAACAGTTTTTGGATATATTTTAATGGGAAGAACCGCTACACCTCGCTTACCTTCAGTATCTTCTTTCTTCGTTCAATCTTTTGATCAGTCCCTAGAGAATATATTGCAAAAATTTCGGTATACTGAAAAAGTATTGCAATCCGAAACGTTCGAGTCGGAAGAACCTGACTGCGAACAATATTTTTTGATAACTGTATAGCGTGCCGTTGATGGGAAGTACATTGTGTCGCTTCCATTCCGAGAAAACACACCCCGCTTTTTTCTGGAATGCGTGAATTTGCCTTGTCGTAATACAAAGATTTCATGTTGGAATATCTGAACTTGGTCCATATGGAAGTAGCCAAATTCGTATTATTTAGTGCATCACTGCGTATTGAAACCTGAGAGTGCGTCGACCAAGTTATGCGTTGTTTCTAATGGCTCTGCACAAAATGCAAACTAGAACTCGCTCAATGAACAATTAATGATTGGTCCTAAATTGCAGCAAGATATTTGTGAACTCTTGATAACTTTCAGAATTCATCCTTTTGTGCTCTGCTATGATGTACAGAAAATGTACCGTTTGATATGGTTAGAACGCTCATAATGGGATTTCCAACGCAATATTTTTAGGTTTTCACCCTACGAACCAATGCAAGATTTTCGCTTGAAAACCGTGACTTGTGCCCTAGTCCATACCTCGCTTTACGCGTTTTACAAAAATGGGCCGAAGATGAAGGTTTGAAACACCCTCTCGCATCTAATGCTATTTTGTACAACTCCTACATTGACCATTCTCCTCATTCTCAACGCCGTTAGTATTGATAGCTACCCATTACCAAGGATTGACGACACATTAACAACTTTAGCAGGTTCACGTTGGTTCTAAACCCTAGATCTGAAGAGCGGATATTGGCAAGTGGGCATACATGAAGACGATAAGGAGAAGACAGTCAACAGGAAGCGGACTTTATCAGTTTACGGTTATACCTTTTGGATTTCGCAATGATCCAGCAACATTCGAGAGACTTATGGAGCTGGTCCTGCGTGGGCTCACTTGGAAAACTTGCCTAGTATACCTCGACGACGTTTTAGTCATGGGAATGACATTTGAAGAACATCTGCACAATTTGCGAGAAGTACTCCAGCGATTCAGGAATGCCAACCTTAAACTGAATCCTCAGAAATGCTCATTGTTCCAGAAAGAAGTGGATTTTCTGGGCCACACAGTGTCATCAGACGGCATCCGAACAGACGAAAGGAAGATACATACGATCCGAGACTGGCCGAGACAAACATGAAGAGAGGAGCTTCCTAGGTCTCTGCACCTACTACTGTCGGTTTGTAAAAGGATTTGCTGATATTGCGGCACCCCTACATAAGTTGACAGAAGACCGAGTCAAATTCGTCTGGTCCAACGAAAGTGAATGGGCATTTGGAAAACTGAAAGTTGTTCCAGTCCGATTTTAAGTTTTCCACGTCAAAGGGGCCTGTTCGTTTTGGACACAGATGCCAGTAATAATGGGATTGGAGCTGTACTATCACAAGAGCAAGATGGTCAGGAAAAAGTAATTGAGTTTTACAGCAAGACACTGACCAAACCAGAAAGAAATTATTGCGTAACAAGGAAGGAACTACTGGCAATATAATCAAGGCTGTAGACCACTTCCACAAATATCTATATGGAAGAGAGTTCCTCATCAGAACAGATCATGCAGCTTTGAAGTGGTTACTCGAGATGAAGACCCCTGAAGGACAAGTTGCAAGGTGGATTGAGAAGTTGAACCAGTATCACTTCAAGATAAAACATCGACCAGGACGATTACACAACAACGCAGATGCCTTGTCCAGAAGACCTTGTTCGGATACCTGTGAGCATTGTGAGCGAATTGAACGTCGTGAAGAAATCAACCAAGTGAAATTCATGGTTGACGACAACACAACGAAAATGAGGCAGGACCAAGAAAGTGATCCAAACATTGCAGATTTTGTTCGATTGAAGGAAAGCGTAGCGGAAAGACCCACCTGGAAGGAAATCTCCTTACGATCACTAGCTTTTAAGGCATTGTGGGCACAATGGGATTCCCTGATTGTTGAGAATGGTCTATTGAAGAGAGTTTGGGAATCGGCCGATGGCAGAAAAGTGATTCCTCAATTTGTTGTGCCTAGGTCGAGAATAAGTGATGTCTTGGAGGAGATTCATGGCAGCAAATCAGGTGGACATTTTGGAGTGAATGAGACCTTGGATAAAATATGGCAGAGATTTTACTGGGTCCAATGTCGTGAAGATGTAGAGGGATGGTGCCGAAGATGTCCGAAGAGTGAAGCAAGCAAAGGTCCCAATAAAAGATCGAGAGGAGAGAAGAAACAATACAATGTAGGCGCTTCCTTCGAACGAATCGCCATCGATGTAGCCGGACCGTTTCCGATGACGAATGATGGCAACAAATACTCTATGGATTACTTAAGCAAATGGGTTGAAGCTTATGCCTTGCCTAATCAAGAAGCATCAACAGTTGCAAGAGCTCTGGTGGATAACATGTTTTCAAGGTTTGCAGTCCCAATGGAGCTACATTCCGATCAAGGAAGAAATTTTGAATCAAATTTATTCAAGGAAGTTTGTGAATTGATGGGAATTAGCAAGACCAGAACAACGGCCCTCCACCCACAGTCTACAGGACTATGGAAGAACATCTTTCCAAAGTAGTAGAGGAGCACCAAAAGACCTGGGATCGACATCTTCCACTATTCTTGATGGCTTACAGGGCCTCTTTGTCAATTATCAATGTTTGCACAACTCGTAGCAACAAGTTAGTGGCAGATATGTTGTGGCGATCTAGTTTCTCCGGTCAAAAATTTCACGAATTTATTCACGGGGAGTACTTGAAATGAATGTATTTATGGCCTTTTTTAATCGTGGGAATGATTCAGAATTCTGTATGTTTTCTGGTAGAAAATTAAATGCTGTGGGGCCCAAAAATCGATAAGATCTGTGCCCTATTGCTTTGATTGAGTGGAACTGTATATCAAGTTCGGTTTCGTGTAATGTAGTCATGGCTCGGCCTATTGAGTTTTTTTTTTTCTATATATTGATTCAAGACGAGTATTTTATAGAATAATTGTCTCAAATCAAATATACCAGATTCTTCATATAACTTTTTAGTACTTACTATAGCGGAAAGCTTTATTCATCATCAGTTTCAGAAATTTCCTCTGAATCACTTCTAATGAACGCAGGTACGTTTTTGATACACCACCCCATCCTATTATGCAATATAATAGTTGACTTCGTACAAGGCTATAATAAATCATTTTCATTTAAATTTTCATCATGAAAAATATTTAAATATTTCTCATGAAGAACTAGAGTACTTGACGAAAGGCAATAAATTTCAAAACAAAATTTGATTATAAAAATAATCCAGCCTTTCACAAATTTTCCTATACAATAGGATTGTCGGCAAACGTCGAATAGAAATAATTCGAAAGCCCCATACGACCGCCGAATCACGTCTACTCAACGCCTGGCAAAGTTTTCCTACAAGGATATACTTTGCAATCTTCCTGTAACAACCACCAACTGGCAATCGAAAACATGTGACATCTGCAGACCGGTTTCGCGATTGAACTCATAATTGTTTTGAAAATTATTGCCTTTCGTCAAGTACTCTAGTTCCACATGAGAAATATTTAAATATTTTTCATGATGAAAATTTAGATATTCAAATCAAACAAAGTCGTGGTACTGGTCGGAATCTTTCTATGGTTTCTACAGATGGCTCTGCTGCTCACTTTCTTAGTGGGTGCCGGAGATATCGTAGTGCCTGTTAACAAAACCGATTGGAAATCAATTACATATTGTGGCCGAGTCTGTACTGATGAGCGAGTTGAATCGCGAAACCGGTCTGCAGATGTCACATGTTTTCGATTGCCAGTTGGTGGTTGTTACAGGAAGATTGCAAAGTATATCCTTGTAGGAAAACTTTGCCAGGCGTTGAGTAGACGTGATTCGGCGGTCGTATGGGGCTTTCGAATTATTTCTGTTCGACGTTTGCCGACAATCCTATTGTATAGGAAAATTTGCGAAAGGCTGGATTATTTTTATAATCAAATTTCATTTTAATTTGTTTCAGGTCTAGCCTATCTTTTAGCTGACGAAACTTAAAAAAAACAGTTCTCAGTTTCTATACTAAGTAAAGTATATGACAGTCCCATCTTAAGTGGGAGTCTATTATGACTCCTAAATACTTGATGTGTGTTGTTGACGATATTCTGAGTGTGCTTCCTATTGAAATAAATTGAAAATGTGGCTAAGAAGATTTGTAGTTGCAGAATGGGACGAAGTAGGTTTTGCTACAGTTCAGCGAGAGTTGTTTATGATCGAACCAGTGTTTAATAAATTCCATCTCCTTTTCAGCCTGTTCTTTAACTTCGATCCATGTTTCTCCAGAATAAAACTCAGCGGTGTCATCTGCAAAGCTGATGATTTTGCCTGCGGCTCCTATTAAAAACAATTCGTTGATATAAATACAAAAGAGTATTGGCCCCAGAACGGTTCCTTGTGGTACCCTACATTTTATAATTTTTCTACCACTCTGTCTTATCGATTCTTACTATTTGTTGTTTGATTTTCTAGGTACGATTCAAATAATTTAAATGGATTTCCTCTAATTCCAATATTTTCTAAGGTATTCAGAAGAATTGAGTGGTTAACAGTATCGAGAGCCTTCGATAAATCAATAAAGACTCCTATTGATGGTTTGCTCTTGTCAAGAGTTTTATAGACGAGGTCTGTTAATTGCATTACAGCATACTGAGTTGACTTTTTTTGAAAACCAAATTGGGTTCGGATAAAATTTTATATTTTTCAAGATAGGGGTTCAATCTAGCTTTAAGTAATTTTTCCAGAATTTTTAATTGGTAACTTCATCTCTACACCCATTTTTGAAGATAGGAGTAATTATTGATAGCTTTAACCATGCTGGGAAGGGTCCTTTTTCAATTGTTTGGTTAAAGATGAACGATATAGGCTCTGCGATGTATTCAGCTACTAATTTCAATGTTTCACTCTTTAAGTCATGAATTCCGGGTGATTTATGATTTTTGAGTTCCCTTATAATATTCATGACCTCCGTTGTGGTAGATGGTTTAATAAATATAGAATTTTCATGATAGTCTCTTTTGAATTTATAATTCGATGTTCTTCTGATTTTGCTTGCCAGTTCTGCTCTCATATTTATGTGTTATTGAAAATTTCTACAATTTCATTCATATCATGAGTTATATCTACGATGTCTTCTTTTATACTACTAATTTTTACTTTTGAATTTTTGCAAAACATTTCATTAATATTTTTCCATAAGTTAGTCGCATTGTTTTTGCTTTCATTGATTTTATTTTTGAAGTATTAATTTTTTGTTTTTTTTGTATCACTTTATTGAGAATAATTTTATAATTTTTGTATTCATCCTTCAGGTGTATATTATTCGGATCGTTCAATAACCGTTGGTACATACAATTTTTTTTTGTTCACCGATTTAACCAAACATTTTGATATCCAGTTTTTTCTTTTTCTTTCGTTTCTTTTGATTTCCGTTTATTGTTATAAAACTAGTGCATCGATCAACTTCATTTTGTAAAAGTGTCACAAATTTCTCAGTCATTTTGTCCAAGTCGTCTATAACATATTCAGACAAATTGGAATTCTTTATATTTTCAATAAATTTTTTGTCATTCAAGCGCTTCATAGTTTTTCTTTCATTAATTTGTGTAGTAGTATTTTTTTCAGTTATTACCTGAACAATGATGGTCGAGTGATCTGTTATATCCGTAAGGGATATGATAGGTATGACATCTTCCATATGTTCTGTATATGTTTTCATAAAGATGTGGACGAGACAAGCTCTTTGACGTGTTGGTGCGTTTATGAGAGGCGTATAACCAAATTCTGCCATAATAGTTGAATAATCATTAACTTTATCATCATTTTCATCTAAAATATTAATGATTATATCTCCAAGAAAAAAATTATATTCACTATTGTTCCTTTGACTTTCCAGGTAATTTTGTAAATTTTGATTAAATACATCGATACAGGTGCACGGAGACCTGTAAGGATTATCATCGGTTCTCCTTGAAAATCAGCTTCCAATTTTAGTAGGACTGAACCATTGAAATTAATTAATTCGTGGTGTTTATAGAGATCCGTTTTAACATAAACAACAGTCCCATCATTTTGGTTTAAATTTCCTTCGTTATAGATCATTTTATACCCTGGCAAATTGAATATAATAGTGTCTGTAATCATTCTGGTCTCTGTGAGTGCGATACAGTCATATTCAAATTCATATATATGTTCAGATAGGTTTCCGCGGTCAGATATTTGAAAACTAAAAGTTCGGGTTGAACCGCGTTTAGAATTTGTTGAAATTCGACGTTTCGGCTCCTATTTTGGAGCCATTTTCAAGAACTGAAAACGAAAGAAAATTAATGCAAGGTTGAAACGTAATTCTACGCTGAGATATCAATCTGCCTACTCCTCAGGTATAGTTACGTTAGGTTTTTGTGACTTGACGTCGGGGTCTCAATCTGCCTACTTCTTTGAGAGAACTGAGGAATTGTGGGTTGAGGAACTGTATTTATAGTGGACGTGACTGTAATGGCCGTGTGCAATGTATTGGCGCGAGGTGAACTATGGGCGGGAACTGAGTTGGCGCTAGATGTGCTGTGTGCGGGAACTTGGTTGGCGCTAAGTGAGCTGTGTGCGGGAACTGGGTTGGTGGTAAATGAGTTGATGCGTGCAATGAGAGGCTTCCAGGTATTGGGAAGTCTACGTCCGTCGTCGCGAGGGTTGAGGCAATTGGGGCGCTTCTCTATCTCAAGGGCTTCTCGGATGATCCTGGTTTGCAGAGTTTTCTCGGTGGAAATTGTTTTTGTGTTTTTGAAGTCTATTTTTGACCTGTGTCTTCTCGATGTTTATAAAGTGCGGAAGTGGAAGATGCCTGACGCACAGCAAGTTCGTGTTCGTAGACTCTGGAAGTTACTCGTCTGTTAGTCTAGCCAATATAAGTTCTGGGGCAGTCTGAACATGGTATTTCATATATACCTTGAGAATCGTTTGGTATTGTGTCCTTGGGAGATCTGAGGAATTTGGATATTTGGTTGTTGGCCGTGAATATTGTTTTTATCTCGTGTTTTCTCAAGATATTACTGATTTCGTCTGGTTCGAATGATTATTGCAGTGGAATGATTATTCTGAATAGCACAAACATCGTCCATAGGTAGATATTAGAATATCTATGGACGATGGCACAGACCAAGTACGTTTATGTTCCTATTTAACCTAGAACCTACAGGATATAATTTATCATTCCACATTATTTTTAATGTTATTTTTGCGTATGGCGATAATCTGTTTTGTTATTTGAAGAATAATAATTGGATTTTTTGGTATTTCATTTCAAAAAATTACTTTCTATTATATCATTAGAAAGGAATGGTTATGCTGAATAGTACAGGCAAGAAAAAGTTGTATGTTCCTATTTAAGTTATGGACCTACAGAGTATTGTTTTTTTCCCAATTTTTCCAATATTTTTTTTAGCGGCTTTTTATAACGCCGACGAATGAAAATAAAATATCACAGTAGTAGCAACTGTTATCAAGTGACGTATGGTTTCCATAGCCAACTTTTCAATTTTTGGCTTTCATTTTGCTTCCACGGCCTACTCGGTGAATTTCAATAATAATTTTTTTCTGATCTAGTTTCTGGTTAGATACCAACTTGTGATATGTCATTAGAAAGGGAATTTAATGATGAATAAAGCGAAAAGAAAAAAAAAAGGTTTCCATTTAAAATAAGAAAGTTGATGTTAATTCCGGTCAGACCGGAAGTTAACTTCGACATGTCAATATGCTCAAATTCTAGCTCTTATGTCATTATATCGACGCTTCAAATTTTACAAACCTACTTCATACAATAACTGAGATATTCCGTAGGCAATACTTCCGTAGCCACCCGGTATATGTAAAATACTTGTTTCATGGAGCAAATAATGTCCAAGTGATTGTTAAACAGTCGATAACAATCCTTTAGGAAGTGACTATAACTTTGTATAGTATGTATGGCATGTGTCCGACAGAAAACAACTACTTCTCTGGCTAATACCGCGACAGATATAGAATTATATCAGTCAGACATATGTGCAAAGATCCTTACTTTGAAGGAACAACTTTGCAAGAACTCTCTGAACAAACAGCAGGACTTCACCCGATTCAAATGGTGAACCAACTACAGACCGGTTTTGGAATGTTGTCCCTCATCAGTGCAGTCCAGGTTATCACAAATTGTATACACGCGAGGTCTCGCTGCCCGTCATCGTCCGCCCGTCATCGTCCGCCGAGATGAATACTGCAATTGCTTACAGGATCCACCTTGACGACAGATTAGAGAGCACTCCAGAAGGACATTTCGGATACGAAATGGTATATGTAAAATACTTGTTTCAAGGAGCAAGTAATGTCCAAGTGACTGTAAAACAGTCGATAACAATCCTTTAGGAAGTGACTATAACTTTGTATAGTATGTATGGCATGTGTCCGACAGAAAACAACTACTTCTCTGGCTAATACCGCGACAGATATTGAATTATATCAGTCAGACACATGTGCAAAGATCCTTACTTTGAAGGAACAACTTTGCAAGAACTCTCTGAACAAACAGCAGGACTTCACCCGATTCAAATGGTGAACCAACTACAGACCGGTTTCGGAATGTTGTCCCTCATCAGTGCAGTCCAGGTTATCACAAATTGTATACACTGATATAATTCAATATCTTAAAAGTGATTGCAAAACTCGTAATTTTCATGGTAAGATTATGATTTTCCACTACTCCATCCACTAATTGTTATTTTATCATGATGCCATGAATAATAGAAAAGCTATCAGTTGTGGTTCCTGCAAATCAGATATTGGACAGTATGGAAATGGTTGCTGACATCTGGAGCTGTGTCAAATTATTTTGAACCGATTGATCAAGGAATTTTTGGAACTGAAACCAATGAATTTAGCTTGCTATAACAACAATAGTGGAGCTGCTTAATTTGTAAGTGAACTCAAAATTATATATTTTATACAGAGTGTTCTGATCTTTCTTAATTTCATTGATCTATGATCATATTAACGTTTCTTGAGATTGTAGAGAAATCACTTGAATTGTTTAATACAAATTATCAATAAACTAACTGCATTTTCTCTTTCTTTTCAGTTTGGTAGTGTCCTTTCACATTCCTCTATCAGTTTTGATGTACAAACTGGTACTTATTGAATGATCAGATTACAAAAACTTAAATAGCAGTTGAGCCCTTCTGGACTGGGCAAAGAAAAAAAAATCCAAAAGTTTTGAATTGATAATTATGGACATACTGAAACGTAAGTAATTATTTTTCTTTTACCTCTAGGGACAACATAGAATTATTAATAATTATTGGATGGTCGTTTTCTTATATCATACAGATTAATATGAGTTTTCAGTGACTGTAATGACTATATTTTCAGAATATGTAAAAGATGTTTGCAGTTCAATCACAGATGAAGAGTTTGACTCATAGTGATGGATTGGATGACATTAGCAGAGCAGAAACCAAAAAGAAAGGAGAAGTGACCGAGACAACAACCACATGATTATTGATTCAGTGATATCTGTTTTTATTTTTCAAAAGAAATAGGTTTTTATTCAATATTATTCTTCTAATAACACTTAACTTTGGTAGATCTATCAATAAATTTTTCATCTGATTCAAGTGGTAAGTCATATTATTAGGTACTTTGGTCTGAAGATTATATTTTTTATACTGCTAATTTTAATTTAATTGTTAATGATGTAACTGTCTTGTTTTATAACGCTTTATCCATGAGATTTTAATCATTGGCAATAAAGTTTCTTGATTGATTGGTATGTTTTACATCATTACCATCTTATATACATATTTTATTTCTTAGTATACAGGGTGGAACTTACACTCATTGTTTACCAACACTTATTTTTCTACACTTAAAGTTGTATTTCTGGAATTTCAATCGCCACTCTTTGGTAGATGAATAACTTTGTTAATTGCTATTGTTGTTATTCATCTACTGAAAAGTGACTACTGAAATTCCAGAAATATACCTATAAATATAGAAAAAAGTGTTAGTAAACCATGAGTTTATGCTCCACCCTGATGTTACAATGTTACATTTTACAAATGTTGCATAGATGTTTTGAGTAACAGTATATGTATGTAATTAAGTCACATTAAAGTTACGCAAAATATGATACATTTATGTAATGTTAAGTAATTAACAAGCATATCTCATCAAGCATATCTCTGAATAACATCACCAAGTCACAATGTGATATAACAGTTATGTTTAAGTTATGTTTTTATGTTTACTGGGACATAGCAATCGATTAATCAGGATTTGTTTAGCTAACGTGAGCATCAAGTTGGTTATGTACTAGTTGTCTTGGATTCTCAAAAATAAATTTCTTCAATAGTTCAGGTAATTTATTATAGAATTTCGGTGCCAAATAATTGAAAGAACGTTGTGTTATTGTCTTCATCATGTGGGGAATTAGATGTTGACTTCGGTTTCGTGTATGATATGAATGAGTGGGTGTTACTGGTGTGTGTTTTGTGGTGTGATATTTTGTGAATGTATTGGTATTGTTGATTGGACAAAAAATAAGGTAACTTTTGACGAATTTAGTTGTTCAATATTACCTTTGATTTAGATACAGGTTGCGTTACATTTACTTTTAAGGTAATTTACACTGTTTTCAAAATCTTAAAAATTATTACGTTCATTTGGACCCAATTTTGTTCACACCATTATGAAATTGTTGATCATTACATGTGACAGTTTTGTCAACTTTGTATGTTGCATTTCTATAAGATATGCATTTTTAAACTTTACAGTATTACGGTACATGGGGTTGTTACAACAAAACCATACTTGTGGAAACCTTTTGATAAACTAAATTCTGTGACACAACTTTTCGAAACTAATTTTTGAAACCATAAACAACACAAATTTCATTCAATAAGAAGATTGAAATTAGCAATAGACGAAAACTCAAGAACAAATAATATCGTAATACCGTAAACTTTAAAAATACATCTATTCGAAACACTACACACAAAGTTGACAAAACTTTCATATATAATAATCAGAATTTTCAAAATAGTGTGAGTGAAATTAGTTCTAAATTATTGGAACATTTTTTGAGATATTCAATAAAATCATTGCAAATGGCCTAAAATGAAAGGTAACGCACCCTGTATCTAAATGAAAGGTAATATACGAAACCGCCATTTTTACTACTTGACACATGTTTTGGTTTGAATATTTTCCACCGGAAGACGCTCACTTGGTGACTGAAACACGTGTTGAGGTTATGAGATAGTAGTTTGGTGATAGAATAAAGCTCCAGTACATTTATTGAGGAAAATGTAAAATGGCATACTCCGACGGGGTCACGTGACTTGAGCAATCTCTCGAAAACATTTTTTTTTTCTAAATAATTCCTTGAAATAAGCTTATTTTCTTCAATTTCAAAAATTATTAAAGAAAGTTATTTGTATTTAGATTCAACATACGTCATGAATTCGAATGTTCTATTAGTTTTTCACGTTTATTTAATATCTACGAAGCTTCTGTTGAATAAAAAATTTAACTTGGAGAGGAAAATGGATAGAAAAGTCAAGGTTCGTTAGGTTTTTTATTTTTTGGTATTGTTGAAGAAAATTTGTGATTTAGATTAAAAACCAAATAAATTTTTTTTATTTTAATTTTGATATGATAATAATAGGTTTCCACCTTTTGTTTAAAACTTTAATGGAATGTAGCGAATTACAAAAAATATTGAAATTTTTTTCTCGATATCAGGTGCGCAGATGTGTTAAAATTACAAGAGACCAAAAATTTCATGAATAAAACAAAAATTCCATTCCGTATTTCAAAATCCGTCAGCAACGTATCACAAAAAAGTTTATAATATCTCCCTGTAGATCCTCGCAATCACTCACACGTTAAGAAAACTCAAGTAAACTAAAAAAAAATCGAAATACAACGCTTTTCAAAAGTTGGAAGAGTACGAAGCTGATACTAATTCGACAAAGATTTACCTACATGACGTTCCCAATGTTATGGATATATCCATGCAAAAAGCGTGGCAACACTGTCGGGTCTGTAACCGTTGTTAAAATAGCGGGAAATGTATTTGATGGCTTGAATAAGCGGTGAAATGTGACGGGTGTGTGAACGTCTGATGTATAATACCGAATAATTTTATTTTTTTTTCGCTTTTCATTACCCCTCTCGGTTGCCCTTGTTTTATTAGGTTGAAATAGACCTAGATCAATTTCTGCGTCGATGATGAAGGAGTGCTATTAGGCTTCGGTAATACTTCGATTTCTTCGATTCTCATCATTTCCTTTGCCCATTGCCATTTATCACCAACTTGTTTCTTCTAATAAAGCAATATCTCTATCCTTTCTCTCTTTCTTCCAATATGTATCTCCTCAATATTTTGTTTTCCTCTTGCTCCTTTTTTATTAGGTCGTGTACGATTGAAATTCCGGAACCTTTCAACTTCTTAACATTTTGTTGAGTAAGAAATGAATTCAATTTTAATTGGGCATTTCTTACTTTTTTCCAATGTGAATATGTTATTTATATCCTTACATGAGATATCAGTCTCGAAACGTTCATTTAATTTCTGAAGAACAGCTTCTACTGAAATTTCCTCTTCTTTGGCTATTCCGAAAATAACTATATTATTTTATGTAGTATTTTTCTCGATGGATTTAATTTTATGTTTCAAAAAGAAATTATCTTCTTCCAATTCTTTAACTCTGGTTTTGAGGCTTTCCACTGTCAGCATTAATCTTGCTTTACTTGCCTTGATGGCATTTTTTAGTGCCTCTCTATTTTTTTGAATTTCGTTTATTATTTGTTTAACGGCAGATTCATTCATAATTTCAATTATTTCGATGATCTGTAGTGTATAGGCACCTTTAGTTCACAAGTTTTGTTGTATTTTTTCAGGAATTATTCGTAGTTGTTCCTTTTTTACCGAGTTCGGCGTTCTTGGACAATTCCAAGAAATGAATCTTTGAAATAATTATATTTCAATACTTTTGCATGGATTGAATCATATAATTTTCGGGAGCATGTTGTCTAAAAACTGCATGAGTTTATTTTCATATTTTGTCGAAAGAGCCCGACTCCGAAGGAGGAGGGTTCGACAAAATATGAAAATAACCGAATGCAGTTTTTTTACTGACAACATGCTTGAATGGAAAATTATCAGGTTTATTTTGATGCACGAGTGTAATTCGGTAGAATATTTCCGGAGTCATTAATGAAATCCATAAACTGTTTCCATATATATTGATGGTTCAACATTGTATTTTTTGGTTTGCTCTTGGTGATTTTTTTTTAATTACAGTTATCGAATCATTCCCGAAACGTGACATTTCAACGACGTTTAAAATTCAGTATTTATGCCTGTCAAGATGACAAATGTACATTTTAACAATCGTTACTATAGATACACGGACCGAGCTGGTAATTTCGATACCTACCGGGTAATTTTCAGCCTGAAAATGTCCCGCCGGGAATTTTTCGCTGTAATTGATCGAAAATGTCCCGCTTCATATGGGATTTTTAACATACGATGGAAATATTCATCACAATTAAATGTTAACATATGTACTCGCATGCGTAAAAATTTTAGTTATTTTTTTATGCAGAATTACCACTTTTTGATTATACTTTGCTGGAGCAATAATTCAGAACGTTTGACATTGACATTTCACAAACTGATGTTTGTGTTAACTGGGAAAGTGGTTTCATCGATTAATTGTGGAATATGAAAACCATGTAGGTGTCTTAATTTATCCGTGGTTGAGGGCACCAGTTCATAGTTCAATGGCATTTAACAATTGTTCCCGCATTATGGTATCTTGTTTAGGGAAGCAGTAAAATGAGATTCTACCGGTTTTAGTGGGTTAACTAAAAATGTTCTTTTTGATAAATTCTACAGTTATGACAACATGTGTCAGTAAAAAAACTGCATTCGGTTATTTTCATATTTTGTCGAACCCTCCTCCTTCGGAGTCGGGCTCTTTCGACAAAATATGAAAATAAACTCATGCAGTTTTTAGACAACATGCTCCCGAAAATTATATGATTCAATCCATGCAAAAGTATTGAAATATAATTATTTCAAAGATTCATTTCTTGGAATTGTCCAAGAACGCCGAACTCGGTAAAAAAGGAACAACTACGAATAATTCCTGAAAAAATACAACAAAACTTGTGAACTATACTACACTATACTATACTACACTACAGATCATCGAAATAATTGAAATTATGAATGAATCTGCCGTTAAACAAATAATAAACGAAATTCAAAAAAATAGAGAGGCACTAAAAAATGCCATCAAGGCAAGTGAAGCAAGATTAATGCTGACAGTGGAAAGCCTCAAAACCAGAGTTGAAGAATTGGAAGAAGATAATTTCTTTTTGAAAAATAAAATTAAATCCATCGAGAAAAATACTACATAAAATAATATAGTTATTTTCGGAATAGCCAAAGAAGAGGAAATTTCAGTAGAAGCTGTTCTTCAGAAATTAAATGAACGTTTCGAGACTGATATCTCATGTAAGGATATAAATAACATATTCACATTGGAAAAAAGTAAGAAATGCCCAATTAAAATTGAATTCATTTCTTACTCAACAAAATGTTAAGAAGTTGAAAGGTTCCGGAATTTCAATCGTACACGACCTAATAAAAAAGGAGCAAGAGGAAAACAAAATATTGAGGAGATACATATTGGAAGAAAGAGAGAAAGGATAGAGATATTGCTTTATTAGAAGAAACAAGTTGGTGATAAATGGCAATGGGCAAAGGAAATGATGAGAATCGAAGAAATCGAAGTATTACCGAAGCCTAATAGCACTCCGTCATCATCGACGCAGAAATTGATCTAGGTCTATTTCAACCTAATAAAACAAGGGCAACCGAGAGGGGTAATGAAAAGCGAAAAAAAAATAAAATTATTCGGTATTATACATCAGACGTTCACACACCCGTCACATTTCACCGCTTATTCAAGCCATCAAATACATTTCCCGCTATTTTAACAACGGTTACAGACCCGACAGTGTTGCCACGCTTTTTGCATGGATATATCCATAACATTGGGAACGTCATGTACGTAAATCTTTGTCGAATTAGTATCAGCTTCGTACTCTTCCAACTTTTGAAAAGCGTTGTATTTCGATTTTTTTTAGTTTACTTGAGTTTTCTTAACGTGTGAGTGATTGCGAGGATCTACAGGGAGATATTATAAACTTTTTTGTGATACGTTGCTGACGGATTTTGAAATACGGAATGGAATTTTTGTTTTATTCATGAAATTTTTGGTCTCTTGTAATTTTAACACATCTGCGCACCTGATATCGAGAAAAAAAATTTCAATATTTTTTGTAATTCGCTACATTCCATTAAAGTTTTAAACAAAAGGTGGAAACCTATTATTATCATATCAAAATTAAAATAAAAAAAATTTATTTGGTTTTTAATCTAAATCACAAATTTTCTTCAACAATACCAAAAAATAAAAAACCTAACGAACCTTGACTTTTCTATCTATTTTCCTCTCCAAGTTAAATTTTTTATTCAACAGAAGCTTCGTAGATATTAAATAAACGTGAAAAACTAATAGAACATTCGAATTCATGACGTATGTTGAATCTAAATACAAATAACTTTCTTTAATAATTTTTGAAATTGAAGAAAATAAGCTTATTTCAAGGAATTATTTAGAAAAAAAAATGTTTTCGAGAGATTGCTCTAGTCACGTGACCCCGTCGGAGTATGCCATTTTACCTTTTCCTCAATAAATGTACTGGAGCTTTATTCTATCACCAAACTACTATCTCATAACCCCAACACGTGTTTCAGTCACCAAGTGAGCGTCTTCCGGTGGAAAATATTCAAACCAAAACATGTGTCAAGTAGTAAAAATGGCGGTTTCGTATCGGGATAAAACTCCAGTATATTACTACACCAAAAGTTCCCAACATTGTAGTGCAAGTACATAAAGTTCTTCAAAGCAAAATTTTACGAAAAGGAGAAAGATTAAGTCGCCCAAAACAGATCCCTGGAGAACATCAATGGAAGTAGATTCGTTAGATTCTTCCATTCCAACTTGATTTTTGCATAAAGTATGTTGCAAAATCATCATCCCTTCCTTTTAAATAATTTTCTGTGGGTCATCACCCTTTTTGACTATGTTATTATTCAAGTTTTCAATAATCATTATCCATGTGATTTCATTTCATTAGAAGTGTAGTTTATTCTTTTGCTTGAGTGCTGAGATTTTTATTAACCAATGGGAATCTAGTATTCTTTGCTCATAAGTGATTGTATTACTGGGCCCGAAGACCTTCTTTTTACCATTTTATAATAAAAAAATACAAATGTTTTGTAAATACTGAAAGTATTACCTTATAATTTGAAAATCACTTGTTTGACACATATCAATATTTGAGTTTTGTTGTGTATCGAGTGATCTAAGTGAAAAATTTCCATGGATTACTTTCCAGAGTTTACAGTATTTCATCAAGTATCTAATAACTTACTGACATGAAAAATGGCTTTCTGTATCTGTTGATTGTTACATAGAAGTAATAAACTTTTAAGAATGTTTTCTCAATATTCGTTCGAATCTATTAATTCCAAAATACATAAACTGAAAATTGTCATATATATATATATATATATATATATATATATATATATATATATATATATATATATATATATATATATTCACTATATACCTGTTACCTGTAATGGATATTATTGATTTGCAGAAGTAAATATATCAATGAGAAAGGACAAGAGGTCTACGCCGCAGTTACACAGTTTGAATCCACAGATGCTCGCCGTTGTTTTCCTTGTTGGGACGAGCCTGCACTTAAAGCGACATTTGATGTTTGTCTTACAGTACCTAAGGATTTAGTTGCCTTATCCAATATGCCAGTTAAAAGTAGTCAACCCATAGAAGATCTCATTAGGTGAGTATCGTTGATCAACAAAAACCTATCATCAATTTGATCGTTTTACATTATTGCTATCGAATAAATGTGCTTCATTAACTTCGAAATTACAAATAGAGTAATAGAGTTATTATACAGGATAAAGATGTAGAGAGAACAATGACAGTTTTGGTGTGCCATGATATTTACATGAGATGTATGAATGCATAAATGGGATTCCTCCAGAAACTTCCGCAATCAATATGTGGAAAACTTTGTCGTCCGAATTTGAAAATTTGGTAGCCAGATAAAATATTTTCAATAATGTGGCACTTCTGGTCGGACGTGCGTGGACCTCCAGTATATTGTGTTGTATATTTTATATTCTACGCGATATTTCACATGTTTCATTTATAAGAAATATACCATACCCAAGTGTAACCGTTTTAGAAATATTTCAGATTTTAAATTGAAAATTGCGTAGGTTTTGTTGTGTACCGGGAAGGTCCCAATAATTTCACTTGACCTTACATACAGTGTGTTGCAATTTACTAAGCCTCACCCCCGTATTTCTGTGAATTTTGGAAATTTATTTCAATTATTTTTTTCAATATGTACTCCTCGAAATGCTCTATCTTGTCAGGTAAAAAAGTTTCATCAGTCACCTTTTCACAACCTACTATGACCACAGAATGCATGCTAAAAATCGAGAAAAGGTATTAGGCATTTTTTTAGCAAAATTTTGGTTAGGGTATTCGATTCGAACCATTCTCAAATACCTCCATGTGAAATTTCAACTCGATATCTTTTACGGGGTATTTTCTATACCTGAAAAATTCCGTGTAAATTGGAATGAATTGAGGCAAGGGGTCGGATAAATGTTCGTATAGCTATAATTTTTCAATTGGATTGTGCTTCCATCCATAATGCTGGTAATGTAAGAAGATGGTTGAACCAAAAATTTCATCTGAAATGGATTGGTCGCAATAGTCCGTTAATTCATGGCCGCCGCGTTCGCCTGATCTCACCCCGCAGGATTTTTACTTTTGTGAGAATATCAAATAGAAGGTTTATAAAAGTAGGCGAAGGACTAAAGAAGAGTTGCGTCGAAGAGCTGTGGCAGTTTGCAGAGAAATATCATCAGGAGAACTGCGAAGAGTTGGACAGAACTTGCGCAGAAGGTACGAAAAATGTAAAGAAAATGAACATACAAAGATTTGGAGTTGTTGGTGTCTCAGTTTTTCATCTGCTTGTTTGATACATACTCTATTTCTTCATGTTTGTCTTCAAAATTTGTTAGTATTTAAAAATTATTAATTTGTGTGAAAATAATGTGTTTGCAAAACCAAAGAGTGAACAGATCTGAATCCGACCCCTTGCCTCAATTCATTTCAATTTACACGGAAAAAGTTATTGATGAAACTTTTTTACCTGGCAAGATAGAGCATTTCGAGAAGTATATATTGAAAAAAAAATATTTAAAATCCACAGAAATACAGGGGTGGGGCTTGGTAAATTGCAACACACTGTATATGCTTCATTAACTCATAAATTTGTTCCCAAACGGAATAGCTAAAACAGTGTGTACAATCTTTAGTTAGAAATGTAATTGTTATGTCACATCTCATTTTAAGTTGCAAACAAAGGAATCGAAAATGTTCACAAAATGCGCTGTTCCTCGGAGACGCGCACGTGGGCGTAAAAATGCCTTCTTATTCAATTTGAGAATTATACTCTGGTTGAGTTGAAAACATTTCCTTTCAATAATATTGTTAAAGAAATAATACACATTACACCTCCGCATCGCCGTATTGGGGATTTTTTTTACCGAGCTCAATCAAACGGAAAGAATTCATCTTGGTTATTGTGATTTGATGAAAGCGTAAAGAATAGCGTTCTAAATATTGAGAGAGCATTACATTTTTCAATCAAATAGCTCGAATTACACCACACAGAGTCGAGTGGGATGACAGGAGGGGTGGACAGCATTGCGGCTCTCTTGATAATGTGGTATCATAATATAATTGCGTTCCTTGTTACTCTTTTAGATTTTCCTATACCCAAGATATATTTTTTCCGATACTGCAAACCTAAGATATATTTTTTCTGATACTGTTCACGATAGTTATGAAACTATGTACTAGCAATGCAATTTTGTAATCATTATGGTGACCACAACCTCTTCACCCCTCCAGTATGATTGTCAATCTTTCAACTACCTTGAAGTTATGACTTTTTTGTCGAAAAAGGTACAGATGAATACATAAAAAATAACTGTCGTCACGATTATCGAATTTAAGAAGAAATAATAATATATTCGATAGACAGATGTGTGATATTTCTGATCCATTCACATGTCTTTCAACAGGGTGGCTAAGAATAATTTTTTAATTCGGAACATTTTGAATTGAATTTTCTCGTGTTTTTCGAAATGAACATTAGAACATACATAATTTTTATATATTTGTACCTATCTGTTATTGTAATTTTGGAAATTTTCATTAGTTCACACATTCCTTTTCTATTTTTCTGTGACTGTATTTCATCAAATTAATTTTCGATATTGGATTGATTTCTTTATATTTTTTTTAACATTTTCAAGTACCTATTCAAAGTAAGCTTCAATGAGATTTAAAAATGAAAAACTTGTTGATATGATCTTTGTTTTGTGAGTGTTTTGTAACTAGAAGCTACCATCTCTGGTCAAGAGCCTTGCATTTATACCTGCAGTAGGCTTCTGTTAGATCATTCCAGTAACGCCGAAGACAGGTCGTTCTTATCTACAATAATCAGGAAAGTTCTGTGACTGATCTGGATTATTCTTCGAAGTATCTAGCACCATTCTGGAGTGATGAGTCTTGCATTATTTTCGAGTCAGGCTTGATTTATCCCAACAAAAGGTCAGGTCCAGCTCCAGGATTGTTGAAATAGAGTTGCTCTAAAAAGTGACTATAACACTAGCGATTCTAAAAGCGGAAGAAAACTCATTTTGAAAGAGATTAGAGATTTTTGTCAACCATAATGGTCGACATAGCACATATTAACAACACCGTTTCTTCTTCATATTAATGATTTGTTGGGAGCTACCTTGTGTCTGGGAACGTGGAAGATTCAAATATGGACTTGGTTAACATTCTAGAATGGAGACAGCTTGGTAGAATCCATTGCGGACAAAATGAAACATGTCTTGCCTGTAGAAAAGATGATCTTACAGTGGCTAGCGTAATAATGTCAGGAGCGTCGATGTCAAAAACTTGGTTTTCATTTTCGCGCCAAGATGTATTATATATCTCTTGAACTGATTATGATTTTCAAGGCACACCTTCGTGCTATTCTGGAAAACTGTTCCCAGTGCAGGGAAACTTTTGGATTATGTTTAGGGTGCTTGGTAGCGAGGCGGTTAGATGCCTGCCTTTGAAACTTCCGCTTGCATTTGGCCAGTTTCGAATCCTGGCAATGGAAAATTGTTTCTCTATTTCATAGATAATAATAATAGCCGTCCTCTACCCGCACAGGCTATGCCTTTGGGTACACTCAACGAGTGTTTATGAGGGGGTATTAATATATTATTATTATTATAGTGGCTGATAGGCAATGTAATTTGTCTAGATGCCAATCCCGACGTCTGGTGCTTGCTTGGAGTGCGCACCGACCATCCGGGGTGTTGCTGTAGGTTTTCCGGGCTTTCCTTCAGCTGAAAAGTGAATACGTCACAAAAAATCATTATGTCGCTTCGGAGCGCCACTGCAAATAATAATAGCCGTCCTCTACCCACACAGGCTATGCCTTTGGGTATGCTCTATGGGTGTTATGAGTGAGTATTATTATTAAATTATTATTTACAATAGTCGGTAATGCTTCGCTCACAAGTTTGCCCACTTCTCTGGAATACCGCAGAAATATTGGCGATCTCCCTTTGTTTTACAGATATATTTATGGTCTATGCTCTTCTGAAAGATCACCAATTGTTCTACCTAGCTCCGCTTCCATCGAGACTGACTTGTCGAGCTCAGTCTTCATTCACATCTGCCTTTGGTCGTTACTTACTTTTGAACTCAGTGCCTCAAGAGGTGTTTCCTGACGCATGCAGCCTCCAAAAATTCAAGAACACCAATTTGTACCTACTTTTCCTAGCTTCTGAATATTTTCTTTTCGTAGGAACAAGAAGATGAAAATAAAAACTTGTGGTGCATTTTTTTTTAATAATAATAATAATAACAATAATAATAGTATATAGTAAAGTATATAAATATAACAGATACCGGAACAGAAAAAATACAAAAAATTTGATAGGTACGGAGCACTTGTTTACCAGTTATGAAACACTAAAAAAATAATATAATTTGAATAAAATTGGTTAAAATATCTCAGAATCATATATCAAAATATATATTAAAACTATGGAATAATCAGTCTATAAAATCATGTAAATTCGATCAAAAATATTGTAAAAAAATGTGAGAGTAACTCAGTAGAATATAATATGCATAAAAGCTATAACCCAATTGATATCTACTTATATAATCATAAATATGTTTGAATGTGATAAATTAGATAATTAAAATACAGAAGGTACAATGCAATGATCACGAAAGTTTTTATTCACTAAAAAATAATGTTTATCACTAATATGTAAACAACATTAAATATCCATTCTTGAACAATAGCAGCAACACTCATGCAAACGTACAAACTGCCGGGATCATGACATGAAAACGCAATAAGGAAATTATTTTGGAAGTAGCTACTAATAATTGAATTTATATATACAAAGGATTGTGTGTCACAAGAAATGAGCAACTGAAATTTTTCAGAAATATAAACTCGGAAATGGCTAAACGTAGCAACAATATTCGTGTCCCAAACCTTCTCATAAGGTCGAAGATTATACGGGGTGTTCCATTTGAAAAATCCGAGAAAATTCTATTCAAAACGTTCCAAATTGAAGAATGAAAGTCAACCACTCTCTATAATTTAAGCACATGAGAATGGATCAGAAATATTACACATCTGCCAATGAAATTGTATCATAGGTATTGTCTTTTGAATTCCATAATTCTAACGCCAGTGATACTTTCAGCATGCATCTGTAGATCGAATTATTTCGATAAAAAAATAGTCAATAATATTAGATTGGTGGGTAGAGGTCACAGAATTGCTTGAATTACTTGAAAAAAAGCATTTCATTAAAAAAGAAAGCACTCGACTCGACTCGATTTTTTGCGGTTCTCCCTGTATATTTGGAAATCTGTTGTCTAGTTCACTTTCGTCGTTTTTCAATCATCTTCCTAGCAATCATAGAACTCCAGCAAATGAACCCTGACGCACTATAGTTCCACGTGAATCATTGACGATTGTCACACTGCGAGACTATCTTTGAATCATCACCGGACAATTATCAATTGCCCCAATATTTTTATTTTTCCTATGCTCCGAGCGCTACTGAATAGGCTCAAAGAATGAGAATGCTCGTTGAACGTAAAAATTGAGTGCAAGATTCGGACTACAATACCAGAAGTTGGACATTTATTTTTGAATTTCAATCAATTCTCATGAGATTATGAGATTTGGATCTTTGGCCCAAACCGGCCTCGCACCCTGCGGCCTCCCGAGATTTGCTCGGTAGCTCGCCTCTTTCAATCCTGCGCTGTACCTCCGCGAGCAAGAGTTTTCACAGGGTTTTTTAATGAACTTATCGAAACTTCAAAACCATTGCATATTACTAAAACTTTTAATGATTTTCTTGAACTTGATACGGTGTTGCGAGATCTCGGAAACAGTTCATCTTGGTATGGTGTAGCTGAGCTGTCTTCGAGGGTGTCGTTTCTCTTGTGATTGGACAACTGCAGTGATGTCGGATATATATGACTATTTGACTATTAGAAACTGTTTTATGGCTGCGGATACAAATCAACGCCAACTTTACTGGTTTAGGAGTATTTAGGACATAATCTTCCTCAGAAGGGTAACCATCGAAAGTCACAGCAGTGACAGCAGTATACAAATACTAAGATTGATATTGTGGTTACAATTCCAAATAAAATATTGTACCACTTTGCATGCTTGATGATGAAAGGTTGTTGAGGTTCTGTTGGAGGAGTTCATCAAATTGGTTTCATTTGTGTTGGGCAAGGCGTAATTCGTCCAAATTAGGATTATTCAGTTTCAGTGGACACAAATTTCGAAACAAATGAAGACCGCGGGTTTCAAGATAGATAATTATAAAGTCGAAAACATGAAAGCAGGCCCCTTGAAAATCTTACAGATAGATAAACGTATTGCGTTCTTTTGGATATTGACAAGAGAAAATTCAAAGATTAGACAAAACGGGAAAAAATAAAAAGCGCAAAATTTCGTGATACGTTTTGTTGATTTGTTTATAATCAAGAATAACGAAGTGAAACATCTGCGCTGGTTAGTGAATGAAAACCGCGAAAATTTGAGACTCGTTAATTTTATTATAAGTGGAGAACAACTAGAAAAGCGCTCTGGGAATATACAGTGCGGCTTTTAATAGTCTCCCCCCGTTAACTTTTGGACGGTGTTACAAACATAAAAAAACAGTTTGGAGGATTTTACCGATACTACTTTTTGAAATATAACACATTGTCATTGCTCGATAGATGGCGCGTGGGGGCACATTAACTAAAAAAAATTAAATGGCATGGGGAATCATGTGTCACATCGTTGAAAAGATAATTCAATTGTCTAATAAATTTTAGAATTTCGTTCAATTCAGAAATTTTTCTGTCCCGTTATTTCACATCAAACCATTCAAAAGTTATCGTGGTCAGGTAAGAAAAGGGATTCAGATCCGCACTTATTCTGACATTTCAAAAGCATATTGTGAAAAAACATAAAAATGAAAATCTAAAAAAATTCTGATGGTTGAAAAGATAATTGTTTTCGATAAGTTTTCATGATATGTGACTCTTTTATTCGGTTTTATCTGTACATCTACAATTTCGTTACAATTTATACTGTTCTTATATGGGCCTTTATTATTCGGAGACAATTTAATTTTTTGATCGAATTTTATATTTTTATTGACTATAGTGACTGAGACGTTCAGTTCATAAATTGTTTCACGAACATTACGATCGTTATACTTTTTTGACTTTTCTTTGGATTTTGTAGATTTTCTCTCGCAAGTTCGTTAGACTTATTGAATTTCAGCTTCAGATTTGAAAGATCTTCATCGTATGCATATCGAAATTCGGGTTTGGTTGTTAGAGAGTAAGGTACAGAAACTTTATGACCAACTGTCGATTATTCATACGGTGTAAATTTTGTACTAGCGTGAATGTGTCCTAGAGATACATATTCGTCCCAATCAAACTGTGTGCGATTTATGTAATGTATTAGATATTTTTCAGAGTGAAGTAGCTTCTTTTCAATGCTCTGTTTGTCTGGGAATGATGAGTATCCGAAATTGTGTATTTGATTTTGAATAGTTTGTTCAGCTCTTTTATTAGGTTAGATGTGAAGTCACTTCGTTGATCGGACAGGATGCTTTCTGGGATTCCAAAAATTTGTATGTACTCTAGTAAACTATTCGGTACTGTTTCCGCTTCGTGATTTGGGGAAGCTTTTTCAAATGAGAATTTTGTGACATCATCTTAGCATGGTTATGATGAATTTATTACCGTTGAATGTCATGGGAGAGGACCCACTACATCTATAGCTAATCTCTGGAATGGTTTCTATGAAGTTGTGATTTTCATAGCTGCTTTTCTTGGTTTATGAATTTTTTTATTCATTTACCAAGACTGACATTTTTCACGAATTTTTCATATATTTTTTCATGCCTGGCCATTTATAATTTCCTTTTATTCGTTTGTATGTTCTTAGATGGCCTGAGTGTCCTGATACGAATAATATATGATTTTTGTTAAAAATATGTTTCATTTCAGATTTAGGTTCTGGTTGACTTCTATCTCAAATTTTGATAATTGAAATCCTAGCATTGCGTTCATTAGATCTTGTTTCAAATTCGTTTTATTTTCTGTTGGTTTTTTCACATACTTTTTTAATATTATTTTCTAATATTTTCAAATGAGATAAAAATATCCTTGTATGATAAATAAATGAGTTGTTTGATCTCGGCGGTCGTTAATTTCACGAAGCCATGAAGTGATATGTCTCCTGGTAATTCATTGAAATCGAATAAAGCTATTGGATTTTCATAATTATCATGGTTTTCATCAAGATCCTTGGAATAAAATATCATATTTGATGAATCGTTAAGAATATTTTCATTGATAATTATTATGTCAGGGAATTTTGTATTGGTTTGTAAGTTTGTGACTCTGTTGGTTCAGTGGGGGTTTTGGGAAAGTGCGTCGACGTTTGAGTTTACACTACCTGGTTTGTATTTTATTTCGTATTGAAATATCAAAGTCATAGTGCGTATGCGATTGGGATATCTAAGAAGTCTCCGAGCTAAAAGTGTTACCGGTTCAAACTATCCTGTTGAATATGTGTTGAAGGAATGTGATTTTATTATCTAATGGTAGATCACAGATTATCAGAGATCTACATCAGTAGATAGTGGGAGTACAGACTCTGCCATTTCAGATAATGTTCGGGCACAGTTAGGAGATCTTCATCACATAATCCCTTATTTTACAGAAAGAAGTTCGGGTAACGGGAGCATTCAAATCTAAATATAAGAAAGTATCACTGCAAGCCCTGATTACCTTCAAATTAGAAAATATCAATGTATCACATGAATTTTTGGTAATACCAGAATTGTCTGCTCATCCTTGTTCTTTTAGGATCTGATATTTTGCATTTGAATCGTGGAAATATTCCTATATACGTTGGTACTCCGTTAATAATTTTTGTTTAATTGGATAATGTTCACGCAGGACTCATTAAAATTTTGTACGTTATTTGAAAAACTTAGTCCTAGTGTACCAAGGGATATCAAAGTCAAAAACGAATATGATATCTCCAGTTGCTAATATTGGTGCCCTAGCAGAAAAAGCGGAGAAAAACAAAAATATGTATACAAATTTGCTGGATGAGTATGCTTGCCTTTTTTTTGACGAACTTGGGCACACTTCTAAATATACTCATTCAATAAGACTGACAGACATGTCAGATTTTTTTTTGAGGCCCCACCTATTCCCCTTGCATATCGCGAAGCTGTCCAAAGGATAATTACTAAAATGGAAGCTTGGGGAGTATTAAAACGTTGCCAGACCAAATATGTGGTGGTCGGTGGATCAGCGGTCTAATGCACAGGCCGTTCGAAACTCCAGCATAGCGATAGTCGGTTCGAATCCGATGTAGGTACGAGAATTTTTCTCAACTACTTTATATCGGATTCGATAGGCGGCCGCATGCCTTGTTGAAAAGCAAGTGTATTGTGAGTTGTCTAGATGCCAATCTCGTCTAGTGCTAGCTTGGAGTGCACACCGACCACCCGAGGTGGTGCTGTAGGTTTTCCGGGTTTTCCTACAGCTGAAAAGTGAATACATCACCTAAAACATCAGTAAGTCGCCCCGGAGCGCCACGGCAAATAATAATAATAGCCGTCCTCTACCCGCACAGGCTATTCCTTTGGGTACACTCAACGAGTGTATATGAGGGAGTATTATTATTATTATTATTATTATATTAATAATGACTACGCTGAAGAAGAATGGTACGGTACGTGTATGTCTCGATGCTCGCAGATTAAACTAAGTCATGAAACCAGATTTTGAGCTCCCCCGGGCTATCGATGGAATTATTGAAATGATGTCAGGCGAAACCATACTCAGCTCACTTAAACTAATACATGGCTACTGCAGATTCCCGTGAAAGAAGATCAACAGTATACGGGGTTCATGGTAGGAACTAAAACTTTATACTCTTTGCGTACTTCCTTTTGGCATTCGAATAGCTTTGAGTTCTTTCACTCGTTGTCCGAACTTTATTCTGGGAGACGAAATTTGTTGTCGCTTTTGTAGATGATATCCTTGTTATGAGTTCTTCGATAGAAGAACATTTGCGACACTGGCAAATTGTGTTTCATCATCTGAAAGAGATATGACTCACTCTTGAGACTATCAAAATGTCGATTTTTTTCAAAGTGAAAGTTCTTATTTGGTTATGTTTTGAGTTCCAGTAGCGTGCATCCACATCTCCACCGTATTCAGGTAATAATCGATTACCGTCGTACTCAAAATTAGAAAGAAGTTCAAAAGTTTTTGGGTGTTTGTCAATACGATATGATTTTCACCAACAATTTTTGTTGTTGCACCTTTAACCAAATTTCTAAAAAAAATTGGAGATGAGCCTCGTTTCGAAATGTCAAACTTTACTTGTCACAGAAGTACTTCTTTATCATCCTGATCCAAAGTTACCCTGGCATGTATAGTCGGATGCCAGTGACTAGGCATCGCTGCAGTTCTCTTCCAGCTTGTGGATACCCAGCGACAGGTGGTCGCTTATGGATCATGGTTACTCTGATAACGTAAAAGGAGCTCTAATGCGTTCGAAGAAGAAGTTCTAGCAGCATTGTGGGCTATTCAAAGATGGAGAACTTGTTCATTGGAAAATGCGTTTGTTCTTCGTATCGATTGTAAGGCTATAACTTATTTGAATACCTGCCGCTTAATCTCACCAAAGGTCACCCGACGGGCTCTAGCTCTACAAGAGTTTTCTTTTCAAGTAAAACATGTTCCTGGTTGTGAAAATGTGGAAGCAGATGCACTGTCTATACACGCTTGTGTTCGCTTATCTACGCCCGAAGATAAGTGTTTTACCATCTTAGTTGTCGAAAACTTCCACCTTTTTTCTAGGACGTGTTGTTTTGTATGGAAAATCATCAGGTTCGGGATGAAAAGCTGGTCAAAATCAAAGAGTCTTTAGGTGTAGACGAAAAGTTGCAACGCATGTTTATTCTTTACAAAAGGGTATTATACTAACGTAGTTCTGATGAACATAGTTTTCTTCTATGTGTTATCAAACCGCTAATTTCCGTTTTTGTAGAAAACTTGTAAAATATTTCTCATGTGTTAGCCTCTACGAAATTTTAAAATAAAATTTTTTTAGGAATATTTTATGAACTTTCAGTATGTTGTGACGTAGTTGGTTCAAAAAAATTTTGTTTTTTTGTATATTTAACTTAAAGGTTAGTTTTAGTCCGATACTTTGTCAACAAGATTTTATACCTATGTTTGAACAATAAAGTATATTTTCTCTCTTTTTCTTGACTTGTGACATATTTCAAAATCCGATGGTCTCTGTGTTCCCAAAACCTGTACAGATGCACATTGTTCTCACTGACAAGTCCGACAATATAGCTACTGATATTCCTGGTCCCTTGATTCATAGTCGAGGAAAAGTACAATCCCTTTTTGTCGTTTACAACTTATTCACTCAATTTGTAACCCTTTCCCTCTTAAAAAAGCAACTTCCAGGGCCATGTTGAACCGGTTGTTCAATTATTATTTTCTAACTTATGGTGTAGTAAGGCGCGTGCTTCAGGATGATGGATCGCAGTATACTTCACATATTTGAAAATCCACAATGAAGGATGCTGGTATTCAAGTGGTGTATTATTCTGTCCATCACTCTTGCGCGAACGCTTCTGAGTATCATGCGTGAACTAGGCCGGCTACTTCGTACTTACTGCAATGAACGACATTCAAGATGGGCTTGGGAGGTTTCTCGGTTTGCCGAATATTAGAATGGAAATTTCCATGAATCCACGGGGTATACTCCTATCGAGCTACAGTTGGGTGTTGAGCCCCCACAACTGCTCGCAGGGATTTGCGGGAACCCTGGTAGTCCAGATTGGCAGGTCGCACAAAAACTAGTATTGGACGGGACTACTCTTCGAGGAAAAGCTGCTTGACGACTCGACGTGCGGTAAGTAACCCCGGACGGCCATTTTGCCCCGGACCTCAATTTGCTATTGGGGATACAGTTCTTCTCATGGCAAATACGATTTCATATGCTATTAAAGCCGAAACTGAAAAGTTCCTTCTTCTTTCTGAAGGCCCGTATGAAATAAATAAAGGAAAGTCAGTGATTCCACCTTTCCAGGACGATCGAGAACGTGGGGTGTTCCACGCATCGTAAGTGAATTTGCATAAGGTTCCTGTTCATGTTCAACCTGTCAACTAAACTTCTTAGTAGCTTGAAGGGGAGGGGGAAGATGTAACAAAGCGTTTAAGGCCTCTCTCGCCGAAGGCACTGCAACTCGCAATGGTTGTCAACCTCGAAAGCTAGTTTTGCTACCCGGAACCGCCGTCTATGGTGTCTTTTTTATGGAAGGTGAGGAAAAGATTGCTTCTGCAGAAAAAAAACTTTATTGGAATGATTATTTTATTAGCAGATTTTTCACTTCTAAGCTTACATCCTTCCGAATATTTTTCTAAATAACTAGATATTTGAACCTTTTGGTTTTTACCTTAGACTGAATATTTTCGAGTATTGGTGCATGAGTTTTTTCTTCTTGTTTGATCTTGTTCTCTTCAATAAATATTGGAATTGTATTTCAGTACGCCGTTATAACTGTATACAAAATTTTAGTTATTGTGATAAAACAATGCATGCACTGTTACGAAACAATTCCACACCAAGGACTGTGTTAGTTAGTTTAACCTTGTGAAGAAAAGCCCAAAGTTACTTTTCCTCTAACTATATTTCTCTAATAATACATACAAAAACTCTTTCTGACATTACATTTCTTTCTATCTGTCTTGTTGGCATTTCTTACATACCAGTTTATAACAGTGATTCGTAACTTACCCCCCACCTTGAAGGAATTGCTTTCAAACCAGATACAAATAATTCAAACATTTTTATATAAATTAGCAAATCAGATATTCATCTACTTATCTATATCATCGTCTATAGGTAAAGGACAGATCTTTGAAATTGACCTTTTAATCTCACCACGAGTAGTTTTAATTGTTGCCACTCGCGATTTTTTATCAGGTACAAATTGTACAGCCGTTATGCGACCAAGTCGCCACTGTATTAGAGGTAGGATATCTTCACGAACTATCACTAGCTATCCCACTTTCAAATTTGCAGATTCAGAACGCCTCTTGTTTCGATGATGTACCTCCTTGATATATTCTTTGGACCACCTAGTCCAGAAATGTTGTGATTTCATTTGTATGTGCTGGAACTTGAACAGGCGATTTTCAGTTATATCTTTCAGGTTTGGATCGGGTATGGAAGTGAGCCGATTGCCAATAAGGAAATGAGAAGGGGTTAGCACATCCATATCTTTAGGGGAACAGAAAAGAGAAAACAAAGGACGGGAATTTAAAATCGCCTCCACTTATGTGAGCAGGGTATAGAACTGTTCAAACGTCAAACACGAATTATTCATCACCCGTTTCAAATGAAATTTGCTTGATTTCATTCCTGCTTCCCATAAGCCACTAAAATTCTGAAAATTATCAGGAATGAACTTCTAGTTTACACCTTCATCCAACATAGACATTCCAAAGATTCACTCTAATTTTTGAGAAATCTTCCCAATGAGGCTAGTTCTTTAGTAGCTCCAATAAACGTAGAACCATTATATTGTAGTTGGTTTACCCCGCCTCGATACAATTCTCCCTAGGGTTGCAATGAAAACTTCAGATAACAAACTAGATATTAATTCCAATTGTATTGCTCTGGTAAAGAAACACACAAACAGGCATACATAAAATTTAGAATTCTTCGAATCACGACCAGATTTATCTTCAATTTGAAATGGTCCGGCATAATCTATACCTGTCATAAAAAATGGAGGTATTGCACGGACTCTCATCTCCGAAAGAACACTTTTCGTACCAAATTCCTTCCTCCTATCGGCCAATTATTTTCCCTTATTGAGTCCAGCAAAAGTTGCGGACCAGCATGAAAAAGCCTCTTGTCCTCAGCTTCGAATAACAGAGTGAAATGATGCTTTGACAATGAGAGTAATGGATGTTTCCTTGCATAGTCCAATTCAGGTAATTGAAGCCTGCATCAGAAACTCATACTCATCAATAAAAGGACTCAATCGGCTAATGCCTTAAGACTTTATTTGCTTTCGATCTTTCAAATTAGACAATTCCCGAGAAAAAGATTCTTGTTGAGACCATTTGACTAACCAATGCGGTGCCTTCGCCGATTAGTAGGGTACTTACAATAATGTATGAACCTTAAGCAATATGCTACTGTTCTTTTGAGTTCATTGAAGTTAGAAAACCTTCGAAAAGGAAATGAAAAATTACCTTTCCGAACTTGACCAACCATTGTCCTTCCTTTCATATCAGGCAATCCATCCAAAATTTGATTCTGGCCATTTATCTTGAGGCAAAGAGAGCCCCGCCACCACAGTTCTTTATTACCAATTTCATCTGGTAAAACACCACGGGATAATACAGGGATTTAATTCTACAGGATTGCTCAAATTCTTAATTTGTGAGACATTTTTTTCTACGAATGTTTGCTGAGAACTAGGCGATACAGAAATTCAGTTGAGTACAACAGTGGAATCTGACCAGAACATCGTTTATGGAAACTCAAGATTTATGGATTCTTTGAGTTTCCCAACTAATACATATTTCTCGACGACAAAATAAATGTCTTAAATATGATGCTGACATAGACAAACTATTTGGTAGAGAGAATTCCTAATTTGAAAATAAAGTATATGTATATACATACAGGGTGACCCAGGGTTAAACCGCCAAACGTTCAGTATCGGTTTTTTAGGTGAAAATAAGATTTTTTCTTCATATAAGCATGTGGCAAAACTTGATTCGTTCTCAAGGTACAGGGTGTTAAAGTTGATTTTTTTTATTTTTTTTTTAATTCCAGGTAGGTACATTAAAATAAGCCTTCCATCACCGCAAATAAACTTGCTGAGTTTTATCAGAATCAACCAAAAGGTTTTTGAATAATGAATAAAAAACTGATTTTTTATGAAAACTTTGATACTCTGTATCTCGTAAACGAAGCAAGTTGAGACATATGCTTATATCAAGAAAATATCTTATTTTCACCTTAAAAACTCTTTACTGAACGTTTGGCGGTTTAACCCTGGGTCACCCTGTATAATTATAACTAAATTGAAGCGATTAGGGAGTACGATAAGATTCCTTTTTCCCTCTATTTTTCATCGATATTTCATCTGTAATTTGTATATTTTTGATTACTTTTACTCAACCTTCATATAGTTCTCGAATATAGAAATGTTAGAATTATTAGATATTAGGTAGTTAAGTAGGTATCAAAATAAAAACGTATTATGATTTTGAAGAATGGAGTAAACAAGAAACTGGAGATCGAGGATCATCAATTATTAAAGTGATACATTTCAATATTAAAAGCGTGATAAAGCATTTTGACGAATTATTCATTTATTTGGCAGAAAATATAAGTAACTTGGACATAATCATTTTATCTGAAACATAGAACATAGATAGGGTAAGTGACTAGCTGAAACAAATTTCCTAAGAGCCTCAATTACAAATGAAAAAAGAAAAATATTGGAATAACGAACGGCTTCGTATAGACCTCCATCCACTAATATTTCACTTTACCAAGATATCCTCAAACACTATTTATCTTCTCTCTCAAAAAACTCAATTGAAATATTCATTGGAGACATCAATATAAATTTATTAGATATAAGGTCGAATGAGGTACAAAACTACCTTAGTAAAATGGATGAGCATGGCTTTCTTGCATATATAAACGAACCCACTAAGGTATTCAATGACTGAAGTAGTATAACAGATCACATTTTTGTTAGCTGAAAAAATTTCTGTAAATACTATAAGATAACATCAGCAATGGGGAATTCTCCACCTGACAATAATCAAGTATTTTCTATTGAAGGTATATAAAATACTGCATTTAAATACACCATTTCAACATTTTTCTTTAAATAATTATATAAGTACTTAAAAATGAAAAACAAAATTGGGCATTTAAAATTTGAAGGGATTTGTTTCTATTTCACCATCGGCTACAAATTTTACAGATAAGAAAGGACAACAAATCTGTTACGTTAATAAGTTAAACTGAGATGACAATGTTCCGAGCACAGACCTATTATAAAATATAGGTCGGTGGTTCGATTCATTCTGTGACATTTTGTGTTCTGTGTGCCTAACCCCCAACAAAGACAGATATATTGACTATGGTACTTCTTCTTCTAGCATACTACTATCCCGTACGTTTTGTAGGCGCTGTTGCCAACATGTTGATTAGAAACAAAACCCTTTAAAATTTAAAACCCAACATTTCAAAATTAATTTGAATACTTTTGGCGGTGAAATTGAAAAACTCATGAATGAAACTCAACTTTATTTTGTTCAAACTTGCATTTGCTCCAATAACCCAAATTGAGGAGAATTCCCCATTATACAAACAAGTTTATCCGATCACTTCACTACATCACTCGTAATTCAAGATCCACATGAAACCAAATCCAAAACCACAAACAACTCTTTTTGACATGAAAAAATAGACTAAGAAATTGAACAATTTTCTAGAAGAAGAGTGGCTAGATATTTTTTCTTATCTTGATGTGCAAATATCTTACAACATATTCATTTAGAAATTGAATATCAAATAAAAAACAAAAACTCAAACTTTGAATTACGAATGGACTTTTAAAATCAATATGTGATAGAGATAAAATGAAGAAAAAATTCACAAAACAAAATATTGACGAACATCAGAAAATGGAATATGCTGATTATAGAAATAGACTCAACAACCTAATTAAACAAACTAAAAACCAATATTACAAAGAAAAACTTGCCGCCGTGAAAGGAAATTCAAAACAGATTCGGAAAATAATCAACGAAATATCAAATAATACCAAAACAAAAATGAAAAACAAATTTTCCCATAAAGTTGGAGATATAGTTACTGAAAACCATGCAAAGTCAAACACTCTAAATGACTTTTTCTCAACGATCGGTTCTAAAATGGCCGAAAATATTTAAAAACCAGATAGATAGATAGTTTATTGGCTGTGTGACACATACAAAATATGGTTTATAGCAAGTCTGTGTAATACAACAATGTATAAATAAATCTTCGATATATATGTTAAGTCAGTCTTCTTTGGTTTGAGTTTTTTAAAAACAGACTTCATTCACATTTACTTATTACAATATGGAAATATTGAACTTTACATGTGAAATTATAATGGTTTAAAACTCGTATTGATTCAAATCTACTAAACTACTTGGTTTGAAGACTGGGAAGACTTGAACGACTTGAACCCGGTCTCCTCGACTTTATAGGTTCGGGAATGCTGGCTGGATACTGCGTAGTTTATATTATTCCACGAAGACCTTCAAATGTGCTGAGGAATATCCTCTATCTTCTGCGTAGTAGATGATGCAATGTTTATAGTGTATGACGCAATTCCGGGACAAAGGGCTCATTCAGGAATCGGATATAACAACTCCCCCCTTGAAAAGAAAGTTGATGCGGTGCTGCAACTTTCACATCAAGCTAATGATTTATTGGAGTTCAATTCTATACTTTCTTCTTCTCTTTCATCTAAGTGGATACTTGGTCTTCTTTTTGAAGGTAACAATCTTCGAAGGGATGCAAGAGTTTTTCCTGTTCTTGGAGGTGGTGGAGGTGGATCATTTCTTGATGTCATATTCCAATTTTCACTGAACGTCTATTTTTGCATTTACAAAATATGTAAAGTAAAATTACAAAGACAATTATTACAATTGTGAGAATCGTAAACCATGAAACATGTTTCCTCACAAAGGGTTCATTAATAATTTGATCAAGTTGGTCAGAATATTGATTTAATTTATGTTGAGCAATGTTTAAATTATCAACATTTAATTTGCTCAATTTCAAAGGCTTTAATTTTGGAAGATTTTCTTTATTTGGTACATCACTGCAACATTGATATGGAATCAAAATTGGATAACTTTTATAAGTAATATTCTTTTCTTGAGTAGCAAAGTATTTTGTATATACTCTTGTATTTCCAATAAATGAATTACAATTAGGTTCCAGTTTCAAAATTGAATTCGTTTTAATTATTTTTGTGACAATATCTTGTTTTTGACAATTAATTGTAACAGCCAAAGGATCTGATACAGTTATTAACCAAGTATTCTGTTGAATTTCAAAAACATTATAATCTTTTGCAAAAAGTAAGGAAGTTGAACACATTCTAGGAATTTCTAGTAATGGTCTCAAATTTTGAGCTTCACAAATTGCATTGCTATCAATTGGATAAGAAATAACATTTTCACATATATGAAAATTATAAAAAGAACTTACACCGATCTAAATTTTGAAAAGCAGTGTACATCATAGAATCATCTTTTGCAATATAATTTTTATTTGTTGGTAAAATATGATGTAACCCTGTTCTGTTATCTAGGATAGGAATGGGGTACAATCGGTAAACAGTATAGATTTCAGGTTCAACTAAGGGAATTTTCATTGCAAAAATTATCCTTGAATCTGCTTGAAAAGCTTGTAATTCAATAATATCTAAGTATTTAGATACTGATGAAAGTTTCGCGGGTAAAGGTAAATAATTCTTTTGAATTGTTTGTGTTATTTCTTAAAGAGATGCTACTAAGTCATTGGGTTTGATTATTGAAGTATGGATAATATGTAGTCTAGCAAACGTAATTGCATTGAGAATGTCATTCAAATAATTTTCCAAAAATGTATAACTTTCCAATAATTGTTCACAGATTTCGATGGTTTTCAACTTTGCATCAACCATTGCTAAATGGTCTGAAAGATTATAAATTGAAGTTTCAATTTGTTTTATATCTTCATTAAATGTTTCTTCATCTACTTGCAATTGTTGAATGGTACTATTAAATTCTTTTATTACAGAAGTTATAACTGAAATTTGGTTTTTGAGTAAATTTTCAATTTGGTGTTCATCCCTGTATATTTTGTTAATACAATCGTTAAAGTATTCACCGTCACTGGCATCTAAATTTCCGGTAAGGGCTTTCCAAATTGATCCAGCGCCATTTATTAAACCTCTTTTATATCTTTTGTTATAATCATTCGAATCAACTTGAGATTCGTAATACTTTTCCTCTACTTTATGAGCAATTTTATTCAACAGACTAATATGCGTACTGATTTCTCCATTAAAATATTTCATTCTCGGGTTGTTGGTTTCTATAAGTTCAATCAAGTCATTTAATATTCTTGCATTATGATCAATAGCTTCTTTTACTTGTGCCATATCTTTTACTACTAATAAAGTCCATTTTTCATTTGAAATGTTAATATCACCTTGTTCATGGTAATATACTCCTACTGAGTTATTAATAGGTGTTAACTTATACTGAGCGTTAACAATGTGGATGACTGCTAACAGGAGAAGAATCATTCTTGATGTGAATTTTCTTTTTATAGATTTTCCTGATCTGAAACAAAACATAGTTTCAGTCTATCAAAATTTACTTTTGAATTTTGATTTGATTTAAGATTCTTAAGCATGGCTGAATGTTGAAAAAACACTTCGATAATTTCGAAAGGTCCATTAAATTTATTTTCTAATTTATTTTTTATTTGAGATTCTTTAACAAAGACTTTATCTCCAATTTTGAAAGATCGAGTTTCATGATGGATATTTTCGTCAAATCGTTTTTTCGCATTTTGTTTTCTCCTTTCAGTATTTTCACGAGCTACTTTATAATAATATTCCATTCTATTATTAAGATCTCTTATATATTTGGTTAAAAGATCTTTTTGATTATATGTAGTTTCAGGGGGTCTACCTGAAGTGTGTCCAAATATCAACTCATAAGGACTGAATCCATGGGTTTTATTTTTACTGTTGTTATAAGCAATAACAGCAAGGGGTAAGATTGACAGGGGATGTTCATTTGGATTTTTTATCTTATGAACTCGTAACAATTCGACAAGGGTGGCATGAAATCTCTCTAGAGAACCATTTGATTGTGGATGGTGTACACTAGAAATTGTAATCGTTATGTCGTATAGTGTACAAAGGTCTTTTACGATGTGATTATTAAACTCTTTACCTGAATCTACGTGGATTCTAAGTGGAGTTCCATAATGTTGGAAAAATACAAGTAAAGTATTAGCGACTGATTTTGCGGTTTTGTCAGGTATTGGATATGCTTGGGTGAATTTAGTTAATTCGCATCTCAGTGTGAGAATATAATTTTATACTGGAATTTCTAAAATATCAACATTTACTCTTTCAAAAGCTGTTCTGGGAGTTTCTGTTATAACAAGAGGATTCTGTAAATTTTGTCGACATATTTTTGCTTTTTGACAAATTTCACAAGCTTTTATGCAATTTTCAACATCTTTTGTGATGCCTGTCCAATTATATTTTTCTCTTATTCTTCTCAAAGTTTCATTTATTCCACGATGCAAATTCTTTTTACCCTTGTGGTATTGATCTAATATTATTGGTATTTCATTTTCGTTGGGGGTTCGAACTACGTCTTGACATATTTCAAATTTAATATTCTCTTTATCTGCTAAGATATATGAAAGCATTTCTTGAATAGGAAAATCGACATTATTTTCGACATAATACGTTTTTGAGGGTTGAAATGTGTCTTGGCATCGATATAAGGAACTGAACATGTATTCAATTGCATCTTCAGGTTCAAAAGGTACTAATATCAAATAATATTTCCGATCTTTTACATTTCTACTGGAAACAATATTTATTTTATTTGGATAAAAATCTATATCTTCTTCAAATATATCGTCCAATATTTTATCATGTAATGGTGTTAATTTTCTGTTTTGTGGAAAAATAACAATGTCTTTATGACTTTTGTCTAGTAATTGATCATTGATGAATTTAAATTTTGAGTAATCAATTAATGATTTGATTTTAAAAAGTCTAGAAAAGTTTGTTAATTCTTCTAATACAGTTTTTTGAGCTACTTCAGTCTCTGTATCTGAAATATCATGTTCTTCAAGATTATCATCAAAATGATTCATTCTGATTCTAGATAAAGCCTGCGTTCTTATGAATTTTTCCGGGTCGATAAATAACTTCGAATTGGTATTCCTCTAATTTCAAACGCCATCTGGCTAGTCTACTACCAGGGTCTTTTATTGAGAATAACCATGTTAGTGGTCGATGGTCTACTATAAATTTAAATTTTCTACCATAAAGATAGGGTCTGAAATGTTTAACTGACCATACCATGGATAAAAGTTCTCGTTCAATAGTTGAATATTTTGTTTCAGCGGGACATAATGTTCTAGATGCATAGGCAATAGGTAAGTCTTTTCCTATTGGTCCTTGGGATAATACGGATCCAATTGCAAATGAGCTTGCATCGGTTGTCACGATAAAAGGTTCATCAAAATTTGGATAAATCAAAATAGGGGTTGAAGTCAAGGCTTTTTTCAATTCTTGGAAGGATTTTTTGCATTCTTCATCAAAATGGAAAGATACATCTTTCTGTAATAATCTTGTCATGGGTTTAAAAATTTTTGAAAAATTTGGAATAAATTTTCTATAATAACCTGCAAGTCCTAGAAATTGTTTAATTTCTTTTGGGTTGGCTGGTTCTGGGAAATTAATTATACAATCAACTTTTGCTGGGTTTGGTTTCACTCCATCTTTAGTAATAACATGTCCTAGATAGGCGACTTCTTGTCTCAAAAATTCACATTTGTCAGGTTGTATTTTCAAATTTGCACTTCTTAATCTCTTAAAAACAAGTTTTAAGTTAAATATGTGTTCATCTATAGTCGGGGAATAAATAATTATATCATTCATATATACCAAATATCTCTCGTTTCTAAGTCCGGTTAGAATATGATCTAAAATTCTTTGGAGAGTACTAGGAGAGTTTTTCAATCCGAAAGGCATTCTGAGAAATTCGTATAAACCATTTTCAACAGAAAAAGCTGTTTTTTCTATGTCGTTAGGATGCATTTCAATTTGATGAAAACCTGAGGTTAGATCAAGGGTGGTAAAATATTGACATTTTCCGAGTTGGCTAATAAATCTGATATATTGGGCAAAGGATATTTATCATCAATAGTAAGTTCATTTAATTTCCGATAGTCAATTACTACACGCCATTTTTGTTTTCCTGATGCGTCAAGTTTTTTCGGTACGACCCAAACTGGGGCTGACCATGGTGAAATTGAGGGTCTAATTACATTTTGTTCTAATAATTTTGAAATTTGTGACTTCACTTCTTCTTTATGTACGTGTGGATATCTATAAGATTTTGTTAAAACGGGTTGTGCACCATCTTTCAGTTTCACTGTATGTTTAATTTCACTTGTGAAAGTTAAAGGATCACCTTCTAAATAAAATATGTCTGTGAATTCTAAACATAAGGTCTCAATTAGTTCTTTCTCTTCTTCATTAAGATGTTTTAGACGAAGTAAAATCTTTATTTTCTCTGGACAACTTGTTTGTATGTTTTCTGTTTCAATGTCAACTTCATTTCCATAATATTCTTCAAATTGTAAGTCATTAAAATCAATAGATTTTTCAATTGCATTTACATTTACAACGGTTACAAAAAATTCTCCTTTTTCGTTAATTTTGACTAGGGCATTTGGAAGTTTAACTTTCTCTTTTTCAGTAGCTAACAGTATAGCTTCTGTATTTCTTAATTTGGATTTTAATTTAAAAACTTTTTCAACTCTTGGTTCGATTGTTATTTTATTTTCGAGATTTTGTGTACTGAACTTTTCCTGTAAGTTTCCTTGAATTTTTTGTTCATTATTTATTTTTACTGATGTTCCAGCAAGTGTTTTCCGGGCTGAATATAAAGGGAAGGTTTTATAATTCAAAATTAAAACTTGATTACTAATATCTACTACTCCATAAAATGTTTTCAAAAAATCGGTACCTAAAATTCCGTCAAATTCGATATCTAAATCGTGTACGTAAACTTTATGCCAAACTGGTTTTTCTTCTGTGCCAAATGGTATTAAAACTGACTCTTTTACCATTACTTTTCCATCTGTAACTCCTGTAACTGGTATATTTTCTGTAAATCTTTTTGTATAATTTTCAGCTGTTTTCCTTTTAAAAATCGAGATACCTGCACCTGTGTCAATTAATATTTTAAAATTAGCTGTGCTGATTAAATAATACAAATCGCTACAATTGGATGTTATAGAAATTGCTGATCTGTCTTGAGGTCGTTCATAGTGGGTATTGTTTTCTCTGGCTTGAATTCGCGAGTTTTGATTAGCGCTGCGAGATTCGCTTTCATTTCGATTGCAGGAGGAATCTGTTGAGTTGGACATTGTTGTTCTATAATTAGATTGTCTGCATATAGGGTTTGTCGAGATTGGGGATTGGTATTCATTAATTGTGTCGTACATGGATTGGTAGTTGTACTGATAGGTGGGTTGTCTAGTGACAGAAAATTGTGAAAATCCGTTTGAAGTTGTTCTACTTCATAGTCAAAATTTTCATTTGGTATTTGTTCATATTGCTGTTGTTCAAAATCTTGTTGTTCCGGGAAATAATCTTTCTCATCATAGAATGACTCGTTTCCTTGGTCTGAATATTCATAAATATTTTCGTTTTGATACTCAAAATCTGTATTTGAGCATAATGAATCGTACTCATGATCTAATAAATGGGTTTTATTCTCATTTAAATTCCATTGAGGGTTATTCTTGATTACTGTGGGTCTATTTGTTTGAAAATATTGTCCGCGTTGTTGCATTTGAGGATTTGCTTGTCTTTGAAAATTTTGATTTCGGAAATTTCGATTTGGATTTCGATTTTGGAACATATTTGGTCTCATTTGAGGTTGACTCATTTGGGGTTGACTCGTTTGAGGTTGATACATTTGGGGTTGGAAATAATTCCTTTGGAAATTATTTGGTCGATTTATTTGTGGTCTTGTATTATGATTTGTTCTTGAACTTTGAGGTTGTGATGAACGATTGATTGATTTTTGATTTTCAAAGTATGAGAGCTGTATCTCACGCTTTATTCTAACTGAAGCTTCTAGCATACTGTTTGGATTGCTAGCTCGAATAATTTGACCCATTTTGGGTTCGAGGCCTGTTAATAAGGTATTTAAAACCATATTTTCAATTAGTTGAGACTGTGCGTTTTTCTGTGCGTTTGTTAACATAGATCTTTGTATACACGAATACATTTTCGCGCTATGACTTTGAAGTCTTGAGAAAAACGTCAGAGCATTTTCTCCATTTGCTTGCCTTATTCTTTGCAAATCCTGTATCAAAGATGTTAAGTCACGGGAATCACCAAAGTGAGAATTTAATAAAATTTTGATCTCTTGGTAATTTTCTGGATTTCTGGAATTTATCAATTGAGCAGCTTTTCCTCTGAGTTTGTTTCTAATGTGAATAGTTAAAAGCAATTTTTGTTGGTCTACTGCCATAGCTTGCGCATGGTCACAGGCGTTAAGAAAATTTCCGAGCGAAATTGAATCACCATCATATTCTGGAATTATCGAGAATATTTCGGAAAGTTTATACGGTTCTAATGGTACTTCGCGTTCATTATGTAAGCTTTCATTTGAACTATGATGTGACATTTTGGGTAAATTTTGGGATAACAAGGTTAAATCAAATTTAGAAAAATATCAAAATACAACAAAATGATTAATGATTCGATGTGGTACTTACAATGAGTTTCCTACGTCTAATGCTGGTTGGTTGAGCTTCCTATGCTCTGGGTGGCTTGCTTCTTCTTTCTTCTTGTTTCTTTCTTCTTGTTTCTTTCTTCTTTTTCTTGTTGTCTCCGGGGGTTGTGGAAAGATGAAGTCCTACTTCATAAAGCTCTATCTCCAACAGGATGAGCAGCGTTCGACGACTTACGCGGGTTCCAACAGGTGATTTATTCACGACGAGGTGAGCAACGTTCGACGACTTATGCGGGTTTCTTGTTGTTGAAGAGACCGTCTTGTCCACTGGGTTCTGCTTTGCGGTTCTTGGACTCGTTGGAAGTCTGGAGACTACCGCTGTTTCTTCGTTGGATCACAGCGTTTTCGAGATCCTACCGACTGCGCCAATTTGTTAAATCAGTCTTCTTTGGTTTGAGTTTTTAAAAACAGACTTTATTCACATTTATTACAATATGGAAATATTGAACTTTACATGCGAAATTATAATGGTTTGAAAACTCATAATGATTCAAATCTACTAAATTACTTGGTTTTAAGACTGGAAAGACTTGAACGACTTGAACCCGGTCTCCTCGACTTTATAGGTTCAGGAATGCTGACTGGATACTGCGTAGTTTCTGTTATTCCACGAAGACTTTCAAATGTGTATAGTGTATGACGCAATTCCGGGACAAAGGGCTCATTCAGGAATTGGATATAACATATATATAAACATACAACCATAATAAAAACAAAATGCATAATATGCATAATGGTTAATAAAAATACATAAATGTGAAGACAAGTGTACCGTGATACGTGATTAATAAAACATAATACAACAATAATAAAAACAGTACCTATGCATAATAAATATGCATAATGGTCATAAAAATACTTAAAGGTGGTGCACCGACTCGATTAATAAAAGAGTGACTGACGCACGATAAGGTTGCATACTTAATTTTTGATTATATTCCATAACAGAATAGAAGCAATGTTCAAGTAGCATTCTTTTGATGTTAATTATGAAAAATTTTTCATTCATGGATCTAATATGACAAGGTAGTTTGTTATAAAGTTTAAAATTTAATGAATTCTTCTCCGATTTTACTAATCTGTAACGTGGCACTAATAAATCATCAGCAGTCGCAGAGCGTGTGTTGTGATGATGTAGGCTAGACACTCTTTCGATACTGTGTCTTTTGGCATGAACTTCTGTCAAATTCTGAAGTATGTAAATACAAGGAAGTGGTAAAATATTCAATCTTTTGAATAGTGGTTTGCAGTGTTCATTATATCTTACTCCAGTCAGTATTCTTATAGCTCGTTTTTGTAATTTAAATATTTTCACAGAATTAACTGAACTACCCCACAGAACTGTACCATAGCTGATAAGAGAGTGGAAAAGGCCGAAATATATGCTTTTCAAGATATTTTCGTTCAAGCAAAGGCTAAGTTGCCTAAGTAAAAATAAAATACTGAACAGCCTATTACTAAGTTTATCAATGTGGTTTGTCCAGTTCAGACAATCATCTAAAACAACCCCCAGTAATTTAGAGTGGATACCTGACGTTACTTGGTTATTAGTGGAAATTACTAGGTTGTGAGTTTGTTTCTTGTTAAGTTGGAGATTATTCGCATAAAACCAAGTTTCTGCTTCAATTATTAACGTTTCTGCATGTTCATGTAAAAGTGAGATATTGCCATTAGAACTGATGAAGGAGGTATCATCTGCAAAGAGTACAATTTGACATTTTGTCATCATATGGAAACATAGGTCATTTATGTATATAATGAAAAGTAATGGCCCCAGGACAGATTTTTAGGGAACACCATGTTGGACAGTTTTCAATTCAGATATGCAGTTGTTGGATAGGTGGACATATTGTTGTCTACTTTCTAAATACGATTTGAATAATTTGATAAAATTCAAGTTTTTCTAGTAAGATTTCATGAGAAACACAGTCGAAGGCTTTTGAGAGGTCGCACATGGTCAATAATGAATGTTCTTGGCCTTCCAAATCCTCGACTATGCTTTCCATAATCTCAAGTAAAGCTTTTATTGTAGACCTCTTTCTACGAAATCCAAATTGGGAAGGATGAAAAAGTTTGAAGTTTTCGAAATAGTCCAATAGTCTTACTTTCAGTAATATCTCCATTATCTTAGCAAAAATATCTAAAATAGATATTGGCCGATAGTTATCAACCTCTTCAACGTTGTCTTTTTTATGCAGAGGTATAACTCTTGCAATTTTAAATTTACATTAAACATTCATTTATCAAGAGTGTTAATGGTTCTAATATACTGTCTACCGATACCTTCAGAAAAGTATCATTTAAGCCATAGACATCCGCTGAGGAAGATTTTTTCAGCATAAGTATTACTTGGCGAACTTCATGAGAGGAAGTCTTGTATAGAAAAAAATTGCAATTTATGGGAGGGAAATAACTATTAAAATCTTCTGCTGTTAGTGATTTGCTAATTTTTGGAACTGGTTTTCTATTGCATTCGAAATTCACTAAATTCCAACTTGCTTGATTCATGTTCTTAGAATTTTGGATGAAAGAATCATATGCTATTTTCTTAGTTTCTACAACTGCTTTGTTGTAATTTTGTTTTAGTTGTTTATAGAGAGACCACTTCACGGGATCCTTTTCGACATCACAAATAATTTTGAGGGATGATAAAATATTCCTCTTGTTCTTGACTAAACCATTTTACAGGAGGACGGTTGCCAGATTGACTCGTCTTCAAAGGAAAACAATCCTCAACTAGATTTTCAAACGTATTAACTAACGAGTTAGCCATATTATTCACATCGCGGTTTCTATCAAAAAATCTTGACCAATTAATGCTGTCAATAGATGATCTGAACTTCTGCAAACCTGAATCATTCACGATCCTTCTAGTTACCAGATTAGTACTGCTTACATTTTCTTGTAATATTAAGTATTGTCCTCTATGATCAGCTATGCAAGGTTCATAAACACCGACTTTTCGATCCTTCTCCTGGATGTTTGTAATAATGTTATCAATGCAAGTAGCAGTATGTTCGGTTACTCTGGTATACTCCCTAATGGTTGGAATCATGCCAAAAGAGCTACATAAGTTTAAACATTGTGTCAGGTCTGATGATTGAATTTTGAAATTCAGATTAAAGCCTCCGACAAGTATGATTCTGAATGTGCCACGTGACAGATCTGACAAAACTTGTTCCAGATTTTTTAGGTATTTTTGGATGTCACTAGATCTAGGTGATCTGTAAGTAACCACAATGACAATTTTCAGTTTTGGAATTTTAATTGCACAGAATTCAGATTGTAATTCTTCACACAAATTTGAAACTGATATTTTTTTAAATCGAATGCAGTCTTTCACAAAGATACACACGTCACCTCTGTTATGGACTTTTCTACAGAAAAATTTTGGATATTAATAGTTATTTGAGTCTGATAACCAGTGTTCAGAAACACAAAATACATTAATATTACACTCAGATAAAAACAAATTAATTCTATCTACCTTGTTAGCAATGGCCTGTACATTTATATGGAATATATTAATCGTGTCCTTCTTCAAAATATGTTTGAAATCATTTTTAACATTTTCGTTGATCATCTTCTGTTTTGCAGCAGGCTTATCCTGTTGTTCGGCCGTCAGTATAAAAAAGGTCTCACACACGCATCTTCTGGCCACACTAGAGGGTTCATAGCCTTTTCTAGATGTCTCTCATAAATTCTGATTTTGAAGGATGTATAAATTTGGATACTTGGAGGCGAGGGCTTCACAGTATACCTCATGAAAACTTTCTCTCAGAAAATTTGAGATTGTTTCAACTTCCGTGTTGGCTGCTACCCTGTAAACATGCAGATCCATTTGTTTTGGAACACCTTTCAGAGAACTTGAAATATCAGTATTTCTTCCAATTACGGTCCTATTACTGATGTGATTTGTTCTTTGTTTATTGATAGTTTTATTCTTCTTCTAATAGACCAGCTGATACTGTTTTTGCTATTGTTGAGGAATCTCCTATGTTTTGATCTGGTTTAAGAATCACCTGTTTTTTTGTTGGACAAAATTTTACAGTTTTTGTCTGTAAATGTTCGTCGTTTTTATTATTCTCCGTGACCATTTGGAAACTGGATTTTATGGTTTTTGTTTCATTTATCAGTTCTATTTGCTTGTTTAGGAGATTAATTTTGTCGTAGAGTTCCTTTATCAATATATGTTTTTGTCTAATGATATATCCAAATACTTGGGAATCTACCTTATTCAACTGGTTTTCGTCCATTGCATTAAAAAAGTCCATCTGATGCTATTTGCTCATTAGCACAACAAATTATTTCATTGTTCTCTGTTGTAATTATGTTTTTCATATTTCTAACACAACTGCTGTGACTAACAGTTCGGCACTTCACACATTTCAATCCACTTAGTGCAACCGTTTTACACCTTTTGCACGTTTTTGTAGGAGCGCCGTTTTCTCGCGTTTTACCATAGTCGCCATATTGTTTCAGTTCAATTTAGTTCATAGAGATTGCATGTAGGATACTTATGTGAACAACACTATCTTTCTGAAGCCAGTGACATGCAACGAATTGGTAGATATAATATCTAACTTAACGAATAATTGTTCTCCTGGACCGCATAGGATCAACACAAATACAATAAAATACGTACATTTACAAATCATCAAGCCATTAGAACATATAAACAAACATTATACAAACAGAAAATTACCGAAACAATGGAAACAAGCCACAATTACACCAGTGTACAAATCAGGGGATCGAGGAATACCTAGTAACTATAGACCAATCTCTGTGATAAACGGTTTCGTAAAGGTTTTTGAACACAGAGTATAAAAAGAAGACTTAATGAGTTCTTTGATATGATATGGCTTAAAACAAAATACAAATACAGAAAATAACGTAATAGAATTTACATAAAGGAGTGTAGAGGCATTGGACAGATTGTTAATATGCATAGCCATTTTTCTTAATTTGGCCAAGGCCTTTGACACTGTTTCACACGATATTCTCCTGAGTAAATTGTATAGGTATGGAATCCGAGCACATAATTTGTTGCAAGAGTATCTATCACAGAGAACGCAGAGAGTCAAGATATGTGACGATTTGAATGAGTATTCAGCAATTACTGTAGGCGTTCCTCAGAGTACCGTATTAGGGCCTATTCTATTTCTAGTCTATATAAATAGCATAAGTAAAATTGAACACTTACGAGGTCACATAATATCGTACGCTGACGATACTGTCGTTATTTTCACAGGTGACTCATGGCATGAAGTTTACAGAACAGCAGAGAATGAATTGCTAAGGCAACCGATCCACAAATTTGATTCTCTGAGAGATACACTAACTCGGAAAAACATGCTTACTTTATATTATTCACTGGCAGAGTTTGTACTTAAGTATTGTCACAGCATGAGGTGGAATCTTTGACAATAGTCTGGAATGGATACAAGTAACGCAAAATACTATACTAAAAATTATCTTTAAGAAGGACTGTTTTCTACCAATAAGCTTTATGAAGAAACAAAATCATTTAATATAAGAAGTCTCTATTCCTATTCATGTTTGATTTGGATATTCTACAATAAGGCTAACTATCAGAAGACAACAAATTAAAAAGAACCCAGATATGTTGTAAAAAAAGTCTGTGCATTTGCCGTTATTCAAAAAGAGTCACTCACAAAGGTTTATACATTACTTCGGACCAAAACTTTTCAACTATTTACCATTGGAGTCCAAAAAAATATTACAGATATTAGGAAATACAAAACTGCCATAAAATTATTTGTGTGCCACAATCAACTCACTATTCAAAATTTATATTGAACATTTGATCATCGAATTCTCCATTTTCCGTAATTATAAAACCCGAAAACGGCAATGAGGATCTAACCTCATTCATCTTAAAACTTCTATAAATATGGGTTTCCTGACACAACACAAGCACATTGGTGCTTAGGTGAAAGGTACCGATACAAAATAGGGGATAACCTAAAATAGTATTGCTGTTATTAGAAATAGAAAATGAATATTATTTCTGACTGTAAACCCTCTTACTGAGATATAACCCAATAAATTTGATTTGATTTGAATTTAGCAAGTACTAGAGCCTCACATAATTTCAATCTAGGAACAGTCAAAGTTTTTAAAGGTGATACTTTTACCTTGGCATATATCAGTTCTACTTTGATCTCCCCACTCTCACCAATAGTGCGGATATATTGACAACCACCATAAGCATCAAGGGACGAATCACAGAATCCATGAATTTCAACCACCACAAGTTTACTAACCATGACATGCCTTGGAATTTGCAAATTATTCAACGTGGAAAATTTCCCACGCAAATGATACTCTGTAGTTCAGATGGAAGAGCTTTATCCCAGTTGAGTTTGAGAGACCACAACTTCTGAAGCAATATTTTTACTAGAATAACACATGGCCCCAATAACACTAGAGGATCGAATATCTTCGAAATGTCAGGTAATACTGACCGTTTTGTAATTGAAATATTTGATGAAAATTCTATGTTATACGTCTGAACATCAACTCCAAATGACCACAAACCCAATGTTTTGTTGGTGTCTTTCTCACCGAAAAGATATTTATCTTCATCAAATTTGAGTGCACGTATTTGTAATACTTCTGAATCATTTGAGATGCATTTCCTCAATACGAAACAACCAGATGAAAGAATGGATGACACATGCTTACATAAAGATACAGCATCTTCAGTACTGTATGCACCAGACAACATATCTACATAGAAGTCATGTAGTATAACCTCTGATGCTCTTAGAAATTCAGCAAAATTTTCCAAAGCAAGTTGTTTAAAATACCTTATTGCCAAAAAATGCGCAGACGTAGTTCCATAGGTTACAGTATTCAGAGTTTATTCATCAATTTCATTGTCAGCGTCAGATCTCCAGAAGATTTTCTGAAGAGGCCGTTGATCTTCGTGAACCAACACCATACGATACATTTTTGCCACATCTGAGCAAACCTATTTCCTAAACCTCAAGAGAATTGATATCAAATCATCCTGTTGTCATTGAATGAGAAAGACGTGTTTGTAGGAGCAGATCCATTGAAAACAACTCGTAACTTTGTTGTGGGGCTTGTTAAATGAATTCAATACCCCATGATGAGGAAAATAATGTGACACTCCGCCACACTTAATCCGGCTTAACCAATGTCGTGTGTCTCAAATCTTCATACTCCTCCATAAAATCTTATATTAAGGTTCTCATTATTGGGTTCTGTCTCAAACTTTTCCTCAATACCAAATATTTTTTCAACGCATATTCTCTCGAATCCCCCAACTTCGAAAGAGAATGTAACAAAGGTATTTGTAACATGAACCTACCATTTTCACAACGTGTTGTTGTTTCCACAAATATTTTTTTTACATGTATTTTATCATCCTCAGACATATTACAATTCAGTGATGAAGGTTCCTCTAAAGCCCAAACTTTGGACAATTGATCTTGAATATCAGTATTGAAATTCAAATTACAATGAATTCTTTGATGCAAAACTGACATACGTGAACCTGATACAACCCATCCCAAGCGAGTTTTCTGAAGGATTGGCTCATTTTCACCCAAATTCTCCAATGCAAAGTAGATTATAAAAATTATCAGCATCGAGCAACAAATCAATTTTACCTGGCTTATAGAAACTAGGATCTGCCAGAATTAAATGTTCTAGTATTTCCAAATGTCAAGTATTCAAAGTCTTACTAGACATTATCATTATCATTACTATCACTTATCTCCGGTACGACCAAACATGAAATGTTCCTTTTAAATGAATTGTGAAGAGATTTTATATTCACTTGACATCTGTTTTCTATGTTAGATATAACTTGGTTTATTCCCGTAATTGATACATCGAAACTTCCCAATGGAATATTCAAACTTTCGCACAAACGAACCGTGATGAGATTCGATTGGGATCCATTATCAAGAAGTGCCCGACAAAATATGTGAAAACCATATGAATCCAATATTTCAACCAATGCTGTTGATATCAATACTTCACCTTGTTTTACCAGTTCATTTTCAATGAACCTTGATCCAACCAATGAACTTTCACCTGATTGTTGTGAGGGTCGTGCTGGTATATGACTAACTGTGCCTTGAGATACCTCAGTAACAGATACATCTCTAGGACTACCATCATTATCATTTGTTGGGTATTTCACGAAGTGTAATAAGGTGTGATGTTCATGGCCACATCTACACCCATTAGCTTCACATTCTCGACATAATATGCAGCTTTCTTCAAACAATTTAAGCATAATCTTAGTTTCCTAGTTTGTTCATACCTTGAATGTACGTTGAATCTCAAGAATTTTTTACAATTTGTAATCAAATGTCTGTCATTGCAAAAAGCAGAAGAAATACTGCCAACCATGACAGTTTATTTCGCCTATCATTTGACTTACCATCATATCTGCCCCTTTTGGTATTTCTCTTACTATTTTCCAATGTTTCAAGTAATTCTGCCTTATTTTTTAAGAAGACTTTGAATTCATCAAAACTTGCTACCTTACCCTTTGGTTTTTCTTCTTCCCATTCTCTTTGTGAAGTTGCATCCAATTTTCCACTCATAATTAAAATGATAATTACATCCCACGATTTGACAAATTGTCCCAAACATAAATACATATTTCATAAATGTACAAAGAAAAGAGTGAAAGTACATGATATTTGACCAATAATCCCCTACAAGAGTAGGTTGACGGAACGCCTGCCACTACTCTTAGAATCCTTTTTTGCAGTATGAAAACATCTTGAATAGAAGTCGAGTTTCCCCACAAGCATATGCCATACCTAATTCGAGACGCTACCTGAGAGTGGTATAAGGATAATAGCTGATGCTCTTCTAAGACTGGTTTGAGACTCCTGAACAAATATCACAAAGAGTTCAATCTCTTATTCAAGTACCCAAATAACACACGAACATACAATGGATGTCCAAAGGATATCCACAATGGACATAATAAATATCCATTGGACGTCCGTTCATGTCCAGAGGGATATCCATTGGATCCATTTGCCACTGAATTGGATGTCCGATGGATGTCCAGTTTGTACAAAGAATGGATATACTTTGGACTAGAAATGGACATCAACAGGACATAACAAATATACAATAGACCTCTATTGGACCTTTTATGGTATATATTTGGTATAACGGACACGAACTGGATATGTTATGGACATGACCTGGATATTTTTCGGACGTCAACTGGATATTTTTCGGACGTAAACTGTATATGTTTAGAACGTACTGAAATTATTAAGGTTAATTGTATCAACAATATAATAATATTACCTCATGAACACTCAACAATCAAATTAGTATAAAATATGTTTATTACGCCCAAACAATAATAAATAAAACAAAACAATAAATAAATAAATTCTCAGGATTTAACAACAAAAATAAATATGTATAAAGGAAAACCAAAAATATATTCTCTTGAAACTTTAGCTAAAACTTATTGTTTTTGATTGCTTCGTTCTTTGGCTCTCCTAAGCCATTTTTTTATTGCTTCTTCAGCGACCTTTTGATTCGTGGTGGGGTTGGTTAGTTCAGATGCACCTAAAAAAAGTAAGACATGCAGAAAAATGGTATATATTTCTGTGTGGGTTACGACGGAAGAGTAGTTAAATTAATTCCGAACTTTATTTTCTTTTATATTATACAATCAAACGTATTTCGTACCAAATTTTATCTAATGATATCATTTCATGAATATAATATAATCGTTTTCTCGCGCTTGTCAGAATGAATATTTAATAAGCAATGCCAAACGTGTCAGACTTATGTCAAACGTGTCAGACTTATGTCAAACGTGTCAGACTATGTCAAACGTGTCAGACTTATGTCAAACGTGTCAGACTTATGTCAAACGTATCAGACTTATATATATATATACAGGGATATGCTCTCGAGGGAAATTGTGAATAACAAGAAGGAACATTTTATTGGACTAAGCCCTCTAGTAAAAATGCAACCGTAGACACGTGTTTCGATCTTAGGGATCTCATCAGTACGGAGTCAACAATATATATATATAAGAAAAAACAAAAATATAATGCTCTCAATTTCACAAACCATACTCACCGAAAAACGTAAACAGTGGACAGCTGTTTCAAACTTCTTGGTTATCATCGGCACTGTGCATACAAATTAACAATGAATAAAAATAATAAAACTGAGAGCATTTATATCGGAAAATTATCGCTAACACCAATTAGCTATCTGGGTTCAATCCTCTGTACCTGGTACATTGTACCTGGTACAAATGTCACAACAACAAACATTGACCCGATTTTAATGTAGGCATATCTATTTGATATTTCCATACAGCCTATTATTTGTAGGTACGAAACAATATTCAAATATAAAAAATTCAAGCTACACCATTCATATTTAGAGTTCAAGGCTTGTTCACTTTTCTGTTGTGTTTTTAATTTCGTCCTTATCCGAAACTATCAAAGAAGTGTCATCTGCATAAATTGTTACATGGGACTCTATCAAATATTTATCAAGATCATTGGTGTATAACAAAAATAAAATTGGCCCCAGTATAGACCCTTGCGGAACTCCTATGTTCACTAATTTAGTTTCGGAATTGATATGTTTCACTACTCCAGAAATGAATTCTGGTATGTTCACGTATTGAAGTCGTGTAGCAAAACAACCTCTCCCTTTCTAAATGGGGATTCCTTTTCATTTAAATTACAATATTTCGTTGATCCTTTTGAATCTCGGTAATATTTGTCCCCTGATTGACCGATCAACTGTGACCTTTGGTACGGTAAGTCGGTAGAATTGGTTGCCTACCTTGTTTCCCTTCTCCGCGAATAGAATCTCGGCATTCAGTCCGGGTTTTTTGTGGCATATTTGAAACTAGAAAAAAAAACACTTGTTTGCAAAGATAAGGATTTATTTTGTGTTTCTGGATTCTTTCAACTGGTGTATTCGCAGGGAATGGTTTCCTTCCTAGTAAATGCGAGTAGAATATAATTGTAATTTGAACGTTTGGTTTTATGCCGCTAAATAAAATACTGATAATGAGAAAATTATATTTCACAACCCTCCCCATTTCCCCAAAGTAACCTAGATGTCAATGGAGTTACTCATTGTTACATATGCGAAAATACCCTTCATGTCAAATGAAGGAAAGATTACGCGATTGTAGCAAATCCACATATCACAGAGACACATACCATTCACATGTGATAGCATTGAACATTCAGACGTCAGTTTTTTGAATTTCCCACTTTTGTACATTTTTTCCTAAGGTATTAAGGTCTTGATTCCCTCATTATGAATTCAATTTCACTCATGTTATATTTTAAGTAGTTTGGTTCGTACTGAAGAATTTCGGTGTCCACGAATTTGAATCATGTTTCATTGTTGAATAAATGCTTGCTAAGGCAGTTTTGAATTTTTTATTCATTTATACTTGTTTCATCACAAATCCGTTCATGTTGTGTTAATCTCGTTTTCGGAAATTGTTTAGTTCATCAATGTACGATTACATTACCAAGTGCATTGCCCGGCATTACCTATGTAGGCGTTTATAGTCTTGTATAATTTCAATTGTGTTTCTTTTCAGAATGTTTCAGAACAATCTAGACTTTTCTCTCTAGTTTTCTAGGAATTTCAAAAGAGTTCCACCACTCTCCACATCACCTCATTGGTGGTCAAGCTTTTCAAAATTTCTCTTGAGTGTCTTATCAGTACATTATATAATGTCCTATAACATTTTATAATTTCCTATAATATTCTACAATTTCCTTTCATATGTTTGAAACAGTTCCTATCCCACGGCTCCCTTCCTGGTTGTCGATTTTTCGATCACTTGTGTATTTTTCAATATGATTTGGATCCTAGCGGAATATCGCTTCTGGTTCATTCCACGGATTTCGTGAATTTTCCAGCACTTTCCAGAACATTCTAGACCACGCTTCTCCACGTCACTTTACTGGAGGTCAAGCTTTCCAAATTTTCAATTGAGTTTCTTGTTTCATTACTATGCATGGTCTAGACCCTTCCAGAGTTTATGTTCTGGTTTAATCCACGGATTTCGTGAATTTCCATCACTTTCCAGAACATGCAAGATCACCCTTCTCCATTCTCCACGTCACTTTACTGGAGGTCAAGCTTTCCAGAATGTCAATTGAGTTACTTTTCAGTACGTTCTATAATCTCCTATAACATTCTTAAGATCTCTTCCGTACATTCCAAATAGTTCCCTTCCTGGTGGCTGCTCTTTCGAAAACTCAATAATGAAATACCACAAACATTTAGAGTCACTCTCAAAACTCATATGTGTAACATTTCTCAAAAATCGTTGACAAAATATTCGTTTCCATTGACATTTTTGTTGGCACCAAACAACATTCAACCAAAATAATGCCCTTCTGCAATATACAAGTGACCTTCATTACATCTCACTTCATGAGTTAGATGAATTCAATTTACTATCTTCTTTACTTTACAATGCCTGAAGAAGGTACAGATTCGTAAAGTGTTTCGTATCATCATCAACCCATTTTAAAAAATCGAACTTTTTCTGCTAACCCTCTGTTCAGAAGGCGAGAGAACACCTTTCTGCCTTTCATAATTCCTGAAAAACCATTATAGTTGAAAATGAAAGAAATATCAGCATTATATTTCTCCAAACTGAAATCAGTTAGGTCCAATATCCAAACATATAGGGACCATTCTTGACCAATATCACTGCAAATATCAAAAACAATTGAATATTCAACAAAACTTATCTTACACCAATGAGAAATGTCGATTTTCACATCTAAAATTCTCATAAAGAGGACGTTTCCAAAACATTGTATCTGATTGACCTGACTGAAACAAATATAATCAGATAAAAAATTATTAATTCCACAATCGTCCATAACCATCAACTGTATTTATTAGAACTTACCTTATATTGAAAATTTCAAATATAATCTACGTATTTTCAGCATTTCAACAATTGACCAATTTGTTCTATTCACCCTGATTATACACTGAACCAAAGTTTACTTTACTCATGCAGCTGAAAACAATACCAAACCAGCTTATTACCAGTACTTATTAGAAGTATCCAGAACCGAACCTAACTTTACTGCCTCAGATATCTTTAATTACATCTACTTTGCATAATGTAAAAAAAAGTCTTGACTTCTGATAGGTACTGAATAAAATTACCGTAAAAAAGAATACTTCTAAGGCAATGAAACTTTAATATATTCCACATCTACACACTGAAAAATTGTATTTCATTACCAACAATTGGCACAGATTCAATATTCATCTTCTTATCTTACAAACACCTTTCTGCATACCTACTACGATTGATTCTATGATACAGTTCCAAAATTCCGCACAAAAACCACGTAAAACACGATAATTATACAATTCCATTTCTTAATATCCGAAAATCATGCCTTGCAAAATGCAATCTCATTCCTCTGTCACTATTAAAAAAATTAAACTACACTTTTATTGTCAGGAACAACCTTATATTGATCACTTCGAAGTCTTCCAAAAACTATTGCATTCGTTTGAGAAACAGCCTTCGCCAATTACTATAAATTCGGTATAGTACCTACAAAATTAATAAAATTGTATTCCATACTTCAACGGGAAATTATGAATTCCCAAAACGAAAACATCTAATCACCTATACATCCTTCCTTCATAGTGCCAGACCACAAAGAGAACGAACACAGAAATGCCATTGGTATAATTTCTTCACAGAAACGGAAACATAATTTTGTAAAAACCCGTTCTCACCTTTTTATAGATTATGACCATCTGCCCTAGCGCCGGTAGTACCTGCTAACGAAAGGGTATTCTTTCATTTGGAGATGCGGCATGCACAGGGCGTATTTTATTTATAACGAGTATGCCTGTCAAAAGATTTCCCAAGTACCTTCTTCAGGCATTGTAAAGTAAAGGAGATAGTAAATTGAATTCATCTGACTCATGAAGTGAGATGTAATGAAGGTCACTTGTATATTGCAGAAGGGCATTATTTTGGTTGAATGTTGCTTTTGTGAGTTATACACCTGATCCACCCTGTATTCCCAGTACCGGAGCACCGACGAGATGCTGACACAGACTTTTGTCCGTTTCAATGAACTTTGCGGAAACGCAAAACGTGTAGTAATTATAATCTATTTTACTCAGTCTTGACGAACTATTCACGTTGTTCAGAAGTACTTTTATGTTTTCTGTCTTTTCCAATTTTGAAAATAAAACTTTTTAAAAACAGTCTTCGACGTTCAGAGTATTTAAGTCGGTAGGATAATTTTGTGGATATCCATCGCGGAAAATCTGTGAGTTTCAACTCTTAAACGAAATATCCGAACTCTATATACAGTGTGTCTTCCAAGAATCCACCCAGGATAGCTGAAAGAGTACGCATGGTTCCGGACGTCGCAATACTGATGCTGTAAGTTGATTTTCTTTAGTTCATGTCAGACTCCTCTTCATCCAGTCCTTTTGCGAAAACACTCAAGATTTAGAGTCAAATTCTTCTCGTGCTTCATTTTGCGAAAACACTGAAGATTTAGAATTAAATTTTGTCGAAATATTTGATAATTTAAAAATTGCCAATACAGAATTAAATATGGCTCCTCCAGCATTAGATATCAAGAATTTATCAATAATTCCAAATTTTGATAGAAACCCAAATAAACTTCATAGATTTATTAGTTCCTCCGAATCGATTCTCACTCATTATTGGGACAGTAAATGTCAATAATTATCAAAACACACTTTTGTTGAACGGAATTATGAATAAACTTGAAGGAAGGGCTGAAGAAGTTGTCGCCATCTATGGTATCAAAAGTTGGGCCGATATTAAATCAGCCTTGATCCAAAATTTTGGAGATCAAAGGGATGAAAACTGTTTGAATCAGGACTTAGTTAACTTAAGGCAGAAGCCAAATGAATCACCTTCTCAGTTTCATGAAAACGTTTTGCATTTATTAAATACAATTTGTAATCATATCGACCTCAATGTAGAGGATGCTGCTCAGCGTGAAAGTAAGAGACAATTATTCAAAAAACAGGCACTCAAAACATTTTTGGCAGGTTTGAAAGATCCATTAGGTCCAATTATACGTGCTATGAGGCCTACATCGCTCGCTCAATCCTTACAATTTATAATCGAAGAAGATAATATTAAATACTTTCAAAAATCTAACCAATCCAATCATACAAATATGCCTGTGAGAAAACCGATCAATCATCCTCAATTTTCATACCGACAACCTCAAAATAATTTTATTCAACGACTTCCGACACCACAATACAGACAAATGAATTTTACCTCACCACAACAACCCCAATTTCCAAGAGGGCCAATATATTTGCCAAGACACCCAAACCCACCTACCCAAAGATTTCCTTCAAATACCCAAGTTTTCGGAAAACCCCGAAATGCATGGAAACCATCCCAGAATGTTCCTCAAAACACACCTACACCAATGAGTATATCGACCCGAAATACGACACCTCAGTATAGGAGACAAAGTCCTAATAACTTTTTCCAAAACAATGGTCAACGACCCAATATAATTTCGGAAGAATTGTTTAATACTGAACATTTTGATGAACAAGTAGAACCTAATTGCGAAGAGAACCATACGAACTTTGAATACGAAAACTATGACGACACGTACCAGGAAGAATCTCATGAAAATTTTCTAGAGGACCAGACAATAAACGAAGAGACGTGATAGAGTATCATTTGTCGACCGACAAAAAAGAACTTCCCTATATCCAAATTCATTACCCCCCTTTGAAACTTCTAATCGATACTGGTTCCACGAAATCCTTTATCAACCTCCAAATATTATCACGATAAAATATTTTTCGAGCCGTTTATAGTATCTACGATTTTTCAAACCTCATCCCACGACTACTGTGCAGAGATCCCAGCATTCCCAAAAATCAAAAAAAATTATAGCCTCAAATTTTACCTATTCAATTTTCACAATATTTTTGATGGTCTCATCGGACTCGATAATTTGAAACTTTTGAATGCCCAACTCGACTTTGTCAATTCCAAATTATTCACCCCTACTTGCGTTATTCCGATACGCTACCAACCATCCCTTCAAAGTATCAATTACAAGGTGTGTATCAAACCTCATACAAAATTGATTACCAAAATCCCAGTTGACAGAAAAAACGGTGACGTCATCATTCCGAAACAAAATATCCAAAATTGTGAAATTCCCGAAACTCTTTCTACAGCAGAAAATGGCGTAGCTTCAGCTGAAATTTCCAATAAAACAAATCAAGAAATAACTTTGTCCTTATCGAATCCAATAAAATCAATACATTTTGAAGAAAATAATTACGAAATATATCATGTTGATGTGACCCCAAAAAATGACATATCGAAAATTGACATAGACAAATTGATTCGAACCTCTCATATGAACGACGAAGAAAAACGTGAAATACTCCGGTTATGTAGAAAATTTTCCGACATATTTCATTCAGAGAACAGACCACTGACCTTTACCGACCAAATCAAACATTGTATAAAGACAAAAGATGAAATACTGGTTTTTACAAAATCATATAGGTACCCTTTCGTCCACAAGCCCGAAGTTGAAAGACAAGTCAAATCGATGCTAGAACAAGGTATTATTCGTCCAAGCAATTCGCCATGGTCATCACCGATATGGATTGTCCCCAAAAAGGAGGACGCATCCGGAAAAAAGAAGTGTAGAATAGTCGTCGACTATAGGAAGGTCAACGAAAAAACTATAGACGATCAGTATCCCCTTCCGAATATAACGGATGTCTTGGATAAACTTGGAAAGTGCAACTACTTTACTACTTTAGACCTAGCTAGCGGATTCCACCAGATAGAGATGAATTTTGAAGATATTCCGAAAACGGCTTTCAACGTTGAGAATGGGCACTACGAGTACTTGCGTATGCCATTTGAGTTAAAGAATGCTCCAGCGACCTTCCAGCGAGTCATGGATAACATTCTACGAGGCCTCCAGAACGAAATTTGCCTAGTATATCTCGATGACATCATCATCTATTCGACTTCCCTCCAGGAACATCTTGTTAGTCTGACAAAAGTTTTTCAACGCCTCAGAGACACAAATTTCAAGATACAACTCGATAAATCGGAATTCCTCAAAAAAGAAGTAGCTTACCTGGGCCATATCGTTACACCAGAAGGAGTCAGACCAAATCCAGACAAAATCGCCGCCATCAAGAAATATCCAATTCCACGAACAACCAAAGAAATTAAAGGATTCCTAGGCCTACTCGGATACTACCGAAAATTCATCAGGGACTTCGCCCGCATCACCAAAACCTTTACATTATGCCTGAAGAAAGATGCCAAAATCGAACATACCCTCCAATTCATAAAATGTTTCGAAGATTGTAAAAACATATTGACCAACGAACCCATTCTACAGTACCCCGATTTCTCCAAAGACTTTAATTTGACCACAGATGCAAGTAACGTTGCCATTGTGGTCATTTTATCTCAGGGGCCCATCGGAAAAAACAAACCAGTGGCGTACGCCTCGAGGACACTCAATAAATCAGAGCAAAATTACAGCACAATCGAGAAAGAGTTGTTGGCAATAGTATGGGCTACGAAATATTTCAGGCCATACCTGTACGGCCGTAAGTTCAAGATAATAACGGACCAAAATCCACTAAAATGGATGATGTCACTCAAAGAACCAAATTCGAGACTAGTGAGGTGGCGTCTGAAGCTTGAAGAGTTCGAATATGAAGTGGAGTACAAAAAAGGAAAAAATAACACCAACGCAGATGCACTTTCCCGTATCGAGATAAATACAAAAGAATTTTTCCAATACGTAGATGAATTCAATCAATCATTAGCTGGACCTAGCAATCGGAAATCGATATCTGATGATAATGAAGACAACCTCTTTACCACAGGAAACGTTAGTGATCCACCAATAATGACAGATGTGAGGGACCAACAACACCCCTCTGAGGAACCCGCAACAGCCGAAGAAAACGAAGAAACAGACGGAGATACAATACACACCAGCCATGAAGAACCAATACTGGAAATGAAAACCTCCGAAAAACCACTCAACACCTATGATCATCAATTAATGATAAAATTCGTCTTACATTCACCAACAAAACCAAAAAGAGAACAAATATTCCCTACAAAAAAACGCATTCTTTCCCAAATATCGATCGCTAACCTCGAAAATGATATAATCAATCTTTTCAAAAATTATATTGATCCAAAATTCACATACGCGGTTTATTACGAAAACGACACGTATACTCCTCGTATCATCACTACCTTACAAACGACTTTCAAAAACTCTGCATATAAATTGATAAAATGTAATTCAGTTCTAGAAGACATTACAGAAGACAGACAGACAAAATTAATAAAAAACTATCATGAGGGTAAGACAAATCATCGCGGAATCGTAGAAACCGAAACGAGAATCAAAAGGTCATATTATTGGCCAGGCTTAAAGAATGACGTAACCAAGTATATAAACTTATGCGAAATATGTCAAATCAATAAATATGATAGGAATCCACCAAACCAAAAACTTATGATAACGCCCACACCTTCGAAACCATTTGAGATAGTACATATCGATACTTTCCAAGCACAAGGTCAGAAATTTTTAACGATAATCGATACATTTTCTAAATATGCTCAGGCATACCCACTTTCAGGAATTTCAGGACTAGAAGTCGTGAAAGCATTTTTAATTTTCATCACCAATCACGGTATCCCCACTCTTGTTATAATGGATAATGGATCGGAATTGACAAATTCCGTAGTAAAAGAATTTTTTAAAACACATCAGATTAGTATTCATTACATAACAGTCAATAATTCCCAATCGAACGGTGCTATTGAAAGGTTCCATTCAACTCTAATCGAACACTTGCGAATTATTAGATCCAAAGACAAGAATAAAATCGATATTTTGAATCAAATGCCTTATGCTTTTAGGGTACAATCACTCGATTCACACATCGACAAAACAAAAACCAATCGATATCATAAACGGACATTTGAACACCAAAGATCCATTTGACATTGACATCAACGAAAAACTTATGAACAATTACATTCACGACCATCGACCAATGACGAAAGAAATATACAGAAACCTAAACGAACAAATGACAAAACGCAAAGAGAAAACGATTGAGAGACATAATCGAAATCGAGAGGAACCGTTAGAATATACCCCAGACACCGACCTTTATCGAAAAATAAAATAAAATACAAGAAACAAACTGTCACCAAAATTTACGAAAGGAAAAGTTATCAAAAATAAAAATATTAAGGTCATTGCACAAACAAAATTTAAAAAGACCAAAGGCTAATCAGAAAAAATTGTTACAGGTGCCACCTACTGGTACCAGTAGTACCACAGGAGGTAACAATAACCAACCTGAACAAGAACCCAGGGATTCTGCCGTTCAAGCTAGGAACGACTAGAATAAAAATCAAAACCCATAGTTTCATCCACTATTACGACCTAAAACCTATCGAACATCAAATTCAATCAATAAAAAATCTATACAACAATATCACAGCTACCATTCATAAAAAACAAAATATCTCCGATGTGTCCGAGCTTGTAAACCTTGATCGAACACTTTTGTTTCAAATAAATTCCGCGGAACAGAAATTCAAATCATTGAGTCCAAATGGACGAGTAAAGAGAGGTCTCGTAGACGGTTTAGGATCGATTATAAAATGTATTTCCGGAAATCTAGATGCAAATGATGCCGCTCACTATGACGAGGCAATTAATGATCTTCAAACCAATCAACAAAATATCGTTAAAAAATTGAACAAATAAATATCTCTTACCACCGAAATAATCGAAAATTTCAATAGAACAATCACAACAATTGATCAGAATCAGAAGGCGATAACTTCTACGTTAAACAAATTGAATACCAAATTGAACAAGTTAATCTTAAATATCGATGAATATTGGCAAATTAGAGACGTACTGGACCAAATCAATATTTCTCTCCAAATTATCTTGCAATTATTGACGGATATTGAAAACGCAGTTACATTCGCTAGACTCAAAATTGTTTTTGTGCTCCACTTTCCTATTGTCCATCCAGAAACCTTCCTTCTATATCAACTCTATTCCATCCCTACCGCCAATTCAACTATCATTGTTCCACCCAGTACCTATCTGATAATGAACGAGAACTTCTATCAATACACATCAATGCCATGTATGGAACTGCGACCAAACTACTATTGTCCAAATAACAACCTTATTGACGGCCTGAGACAACCAGACTGTGTATTCCGACTACTCCAATTGTCGTCCACCTACGTCACCTGTCAGCAGACACCAGTAAGGACCTCAACCAATTTAATAGAGCAGATCGATGAGTCACACTATATTGCGATACTTCCCAACCATACCAAAATCCAAACCACCTGCAAACGAAGTGATTTTACAACACTTCTGGGAAACTATTTGATTGAGCTACCCACCGGCTGCCGATTCGAAACCGATGAACGCAAATTTATCAACGAAAAATCCGTCAGTCATGGACAACCAATGTTCCTTCCAGAAATCATTGTACCACATAGTCCACCCAGGGAGAACGTATCCGAAATCATCATCAAGAACATCCCTTTGGACAAGATCCACGAACTTCAGAAGCAACAGCACAACCTAGGACCGATCCACACTGTTTATAAAGAAAATTCGTCAACCACCCACTGGATCATCCCTATCTACATTACAATTATTTTTGGAGCTGCCTACTACAGCTTCCAATTCATTCGTAACAAACGAAGACCAAATCCGGCAGGGCCAACAGATAACCAACCCCATGAGAACGCTGCAGCATTTTTCAGTCCTTGAAATATGCTTCCATTTGGCGATGGAGGAGTTATACACCTGATCCACCCTGTATTCCCAGTACCGGAGCACCGACGAGATGCTGACACAGACTTTTGTCCGTTTCAATTAACTTTGCGGAAACGCAAAACGTGTAGTAATTATAATCTATTTTACTCAGTCTTGACGAACTATTCACGTTGTTCAGAAGTACTTTTATGTTTATTTTGAAAATAAAACTTTTTAAAAACAGTCTTCGACGTTCAGAGTATTTAAGTTGTGCCAACAAAAATGTCAATGGAAACGAATATTTTGTCAACGAGTTTTGAGAGTGACTCTAAATGTTGAATATGAATAGATTGAAGATTATTGTTGAGTCTGTTTGAGAAAAATTACTGACAGAGAAGTAACGACGTTTTTTTGTGGTATTTGGGCATGGAATTGGGTAAAATTTGTACTAGGAATAAATCGAAATGGGTGAATGTAGGAAAAATTAATACTTAGTGGAAAAGCAGAGAGGCCCATGGACGAAGAGAAAATCAGGTAATAATGATAATACTCCCTCCTTAAAACTCTTAGATTGTACCATATGGCATAGCCTGTGTAGGTAAAGGATATTCACTATTATTTTTTTTGTGGAACTCTGGGTTGCCTTACTAATTTTTGATAGCGTAGTCGGATTACTTCATGATTATCTCGTTCACTTAATTCGTGAAAATGCGCGGTCTGTATCCGAATACGAAAATGGAATATTCGATGCCAAATGCTTGTAAGTATCATATATACGCAGGAATGTCATGTTTTCGTTGATTTTGTTATCCCATGTATATGCAAATATCAACGTACATGTTTTTTGAAGGTAATTCGGTTCTATTCAGTTCAATTAAAGATGTTTGATTGAACTTTGGTTCAAGTCTTCTGAAATGTCAGGTTTTTTATCTTATTTGAAAAGTTGGTAACTGATGATTAAACAGTATTCTTTGACTTGAATGTTGTCGTCAGCTTTCTTCCTTTCGAACTCAGATAATGCTGTATGTTTTGGACCGAATAGCCACGTGAGCATCATAAAGACACGGTGTATAACGCAAATTTACTTCTAGAATATAATTGGTATACGAGTCATAAGCTCTAGGGAAGTGCTGATTCATACCCTAACTCTATAATAAATATCTATCTTGTTTACCAAGTCATAATATCATTTGTTGGCAAATTATTTGTACACATCGGTTCAATGTGAAAACTGTCTAATGAATAAGACCAAAGATTTCGAAAAGTTTCAAAATGTATTGAAAAAGACACTCTGATGAAATTTTGGAAAGTTTAGCTACCAGTGAGGGTGCGTGATGGGTGTAAGTCTTCAGAAGTTTCTAGAATATAAGAGAAACATCTACGATGTTCCCGAAGTCTCTGGGAAGTGCTGAAAATTTTCGAAAGGTCCGTAGAATAAACCAGACCAGAGGATCCGGAACATTCTAGAACATATTGAAAAGTCACTCAAGTCAGGTTCTAGAAAGTTTAGGAGACAATGAGGGGACATGGTGGAAGGAAGCCCCTCAACATTTCTACAATATAAGAAAACAAATTCTAAAATGTTTTTTAAGTTTTTCAAAAGTGATGGAAAATTCACGAAATCTATGGAAAAACCAGAAGAGAAACTCTGGAAGGTTCTAGACCATAGTAATGAAACATACAAGTTGAGTTTTCGAAAGAGCAGCCACCAGGATGGTAACTATTTGGAATGTACGGAAGAGATCTTAAGAATGTTATAGGAGATTATAGAACGCACTGAAAAGTAACTCAATTGACATTCTGGAAAGCTTGACCTCCAGTAAAGTGACGTGGAGAATGGAGAAGGGTAATCTTGCATGTTCTGGACAGTGATGGAAAATTCACGAAATCCGTGGATTAAACCAGAACATAAACTCTGGAAGGGTCTAGACCATGCATAGTAATGAAACAAGAAACTCAATTGAAATTCTGGAAAGCTTGACCTCCAGTAAAGTGACGTGGAGGGTGGAGAAGCGTGGTCTAGAATGTTCTGTAAAGTGCTGGAAAATTCACGAAATCCGTGGAATGAACCAGAAGCGATATTCCGCTAGGATCCAAATCATATTGAAAAATAGACAAGTGATGATCTCGAAAAATCGACAACCAGGAAGGGAGCCGTGGGATAGGAACTGTTTCAAACATATGAAAGGAAATTGTAGAATATTATAGGAAATTATAAAATGTTATAGGACATTATATAATGTACTGATAAGACACTCAAGAGAAATTTTGGAAAGCTTGACCACCAATGAGGTGATGTGGAGAGTGGTGGAACTCTTTTGAAATTCCTAGAAAACTAGAGAGAAAAGTCTAGATTGTTCTGAAACATTCTGAAAAGAAACACAATTGAAGTTATACAAGACTATAAACGCGTACATAGGTAATGCCGGGCATTGCACTTGGTAATGTAATCGTACATTTGATGAACTAAGGCCCGGTTTCACCAAAAGACTCTCAATCTCAGATTAATTAATCTTGATTAATAGTGAATCTGGATTAACAGTGTTTCCAGTTTCACCACAACAAAATCATTTGATGTAGATCGCGATTAATGAAATCGCTATTAGATCATCGAACTATTTGGCATCAATGGAAATTTGACGTTTCGTATTCTAATGTCAGTGTTACAAGTGCAGAATCAGTCAATCCAATTCATATAGTTTCACCATAATTAACTTGAACAAGGTTCAATTATATTTATAATAATAGGTATAGGTGTTTGGTAGTTTGGTGATATGTCCCAACGTATTGAAGAGTCGAAGAAACGAAAGGATCATATATTCATCATTGGTGATAAAAATATTCTTATTGATATTGTTCGGAAGTATTTTCAAATCATCGAGAACAAGAAGACTGATAATGGAACCATGAATTCCAAAAATGATTGTTGGAATAACCGGATAACAGAGGAGTTCAATTCCGGGGCTTCCTATCCGCGATCTACAGTAGTTCTCAAAAATTGCTGGAAAAATTTAAAAGCAGAAGGAAGAAAAGTTGCAGCTGTGACAGGCTAGCACGAGTCAAGACAGGCAACAAATCATACATTTACTAGCATACAAGCTGCTTCTTTCTTCCTATGTCCATAGAAGTCTTCTATTACAGGTGGTGGTCCGAGGAGAGAAGTTGAAGTTGACCCTATCATGTTTCGGGTGATAGAATTGATTCGTCCTACTGCGGCAGGGCTGAAAAATCCCTTCGATAAGGATATCAGAATAGACAATGGTGAGTATGGGTCCATTTTATTTTCCATACTACTGATAAAGTGAAGTCACTTCGGAAAACATGATTTTCTTGATTCTGTTTCAGTCAATATGAAGATAATCATTGTCCAGAGGTTTTACGGGAAACTGAAGAAAATGTGAGTAATAATATGTTATTATATTATTATATATTAGTAATATGTTACCAGAATGAAAGTTACCAGAATGACAATTATTGTATCAAAAATGTTATTTTCGGTGTAATTTTTTATTTTTTTTCATTCTGATATAGTTTTATTCACCATTTGCAACAAGAATTTGCGAAATTTCGTTACATAATTCAATTGAAGTGATTTGTCGTGGAAGTGAGAGATGAGAAAACATCCATTGAGTGGATGTTTCATATCTAACGATACAAAGATAGAAAGAAAATTAAAGAAAACAAATTTAAAAATTAAATTGATCATAGGCGACATATGTTTCAAATTATGGATTATCATACGATTTTGAACAATATTTTCCCTTGAATATTAATTCTACCGTGAGAAATGAAGTAACAGGGTCATAGTTTTTTGAAAACAGAATATTTTTCAATCTTCCTCGTATGGGGTTGCAGAAAATTCAATTATGGTGAATGCAATATTGGTTTGGAATAAAGCAGAGATTTCTATCAAGAATGAATATTTTTGAGAAAGCAATAATAAAAAAGTTTTCCATATGCTGCGAACTTTATGCCGGACACTGTATATTTTCATGTATAACATGAGCTGTAACGAGAGAAGATATTTTCATTCTTATTGTCTTCCATGGTCATTATAGTTACTTATATGAAATAATATATCGGAATTGAATTTTTCCGTAGGTGCAAGTTGTCAGCAGCTCCAACGGAGACTGGTCTCAGTATTCACCAGGTCAGCTTAGGAAGCCTAGAACAACCATTTTGAGAAAGTTGCCTCAAATAGCAGTTGAAGGAATTCTGAGTCAAAAAGATGAGCCTACTGCCGAGGAGTTTCGAACTAACACTTCTGCAGTTGAACAAGACACACAGGTTCCTAAAGTGCTTGCAACTAGGCCTTTAACTGCAGAAGAAATAGCGCCAAAAAAAGCAAATATATTGGGGAACATTCTACAAGGCACATGCCCAGCAGAAGGCGACCTGTTATTGCAAGGTAAAAAATGAAGAACTTGTAGCCAAACGGTTGAAGGCGTTAACATCGGTGACATGTCATGCTGAAACGGAACATCAAATGGTGATGGAAATTCACCGTGAGAAATAGAGACAGGAAAGAGTTAAAACAATAATTCTTCTCCTGAAATTGAAACATACAAAGAAAAGTTTCAAGTTAAAATAATGTTTCTTAGTTTTTTATTGCCTTCTTATTTTCATTTGTTATTTTCGTTCATTTCAATTATACTGTGTTCATGAGTTGACTTCTTTATTTGAGTGAATGAAATTTCATATTTTTTTATGGGTAGGTAAATAATTTATATTTTATCAAAGTTACATTTCTTGGATGTTGAAATTGAATAATGAAATTCAGTACATAATCAACTTTTCATCACAAATAATAAAAATCAGAAACATATCCAGATATTTTCTGCTATTGCCTCACTTTTGGATTTTGATCAACTACTTGTTCCTCGCCACCTCTGTTTCTTTCAATGTTCCTCTGTTGCTCCTCCAGTCTTTCCAATCTGAAATGAGCATTATATCAGCATCAGTCTTCCTATTCCATTATTCAAATACCTCCCGGCCACAAACCTTGTAAAATATTGTCTAACAATGGCTTGCCTTTCACGATGCTGAGGGTAATCTCTTCTTCTGTTCAGTGCCTCAACTTCGCCTGCAATAGGATTCCCAACCATGTCACCTTGAGCCATTATGATTTCCCATGGTGCTGGTAGGTTGTCTTCAAACTCGGATTCGAAAGGCGGAACACCTTCTCCTCGGCGTCTTAGGACATTATGAAGTACAGCTGTTGCCACTATTATGGGAAATACCTTGTCTAATTTCACCCTTAAACCTAATGATAGCACAAGAAATCGTCTCTTCCATACACCCAAAATTCGTTCAACAGAGTTTCTAGTTCTGATCTGTGACTCGTTGTATAACTGTTCAGCACGGTTCAAACAATTTTCGAACGGGGTCATCAGATATTTTGTACAGGAATATCCACTATCTCCTACTAAGATAGCATTTCCATACCTGTCGTTATCGAACATAGCTTTCTGGTAGCAATTCCGAAATATAGTAGAATCATGAGTGCTACCAGGCCACCTCGTAACTATGTCGATGAATTCAAGGTTTGTATTACATATGGCCTGAACATTGAGAGAAAAATAGCCTTTTCTACAACGGAAAAACTCAGAATTTTCACCACCTGGAAACAAACATGATGTATTCTAAAAAGACATGAAAGGAAACGATCACCCTCACCTGGAGTATTAATCTTGACGTGCGTGCAATCAATGGCACCCAGAACCCTAGGAAAGCTCGCGATTCTGTAAAATTCAGCTTGTGTTTGCCGAATTTGATCTGGAGTTTCAGGAAACGTAATATGCTGGGGACAGAGAGAGGCAATAGGAGCGCTGACTCGATGAATTATTCTGTGTGATGTACTTTTACTAATTCCAGCGAAGTCAGAAACAGTCATTTCGTGACAACCGGTAGCAAAGAACCTCAAGGTGCACAACAACTGATTCATGGGAGAAACTGAATGATTCCTAAAAGAAATAGATGAAGAACAAACATAACTCAAACAATTACAATTAACTTATTCGTGGTGAAGATAAAATGTAAATTATACTTACTTATCGTTTGTAAATTCAATAGATAGACCCCAGAATTTGAAGCGCAGCTACTTTCGAAAGACGAAACCTTCTTTCAAAATCAGCATCATCCAGATTCTGGAAATGATCTTCTCTTTCTCTTATCCATCGAGGTCGTCGAACAACAAACTCGTCTTCATCACTGTTCTGTTCGTACCCAAAAAAGAAGCTACCCGCTTCCTCCGGTTTACGAAGGTTCGAAAACAAATAGAGAAAATTACTTTAGGCACTAATTTTTTTATTCACAAGTACCTACTAATGCACAAAACTAACAAACTACTGGATTGTAATAGTATTCAAAAACTGGAAATCACAACAAACTATTGATCCTGTATGGCTGTGTTAAAACTGACTGACTCCGACAAAATATATCGGTCACTGTTACGCCTGTCGCTCTTCACATGGAATCTGTCGCCTAGCAACCGCTATAAAAACAACCCTTTGGCATTTGCGACATTGCCACTGTTAATAAAGAGTCTTTATGTCTCCGACATACTCCCACCTGAAAATTGTCTCGAACGGAAACACATTTTTTACAACAAAAGGAGACATAAACAACAGTCCGAACGAAAACTTAAAAGTACATACCATTGTCCTTCAGAAAGGTAGAATCCACCGTTTTACTTACAGGAAACGAGGAGGTATTCTGGAGATTCGACCGCTACGAGTTGTTCTCGTTTTCGTCACTCCTGCACTTACACTATCTTCTGGGTCAGCAACCGTCTCTAATTCGGGTGGATCCTGACAATTACTCTTTTCTCCATCGTCGCTTATCGGCATCTTCTTTTCTTGAGGAAATAAATCCGAAGCACCATTACACTCTAACGAGTATAATCTCTGTAGAGGTCTCAACAATATCCCTCGAGGGGTTTGTACTCGAACAAGACGAATTTGTCCATCTTGACTGGGTAGAACTTCCACCACTTTGGCAATCGGCCAGTCTATACGTTTACTATTGTCATTACCGACTAACACGACTTCGCCGATTGTAATTTTCCGATTAGCCCGAGATACTCAGCACGAAACCGCGTTTGAAGGTTCTCTCGTAATGTCTGTAGCTTTCGTACCTTCCTAGACAAAGAGTCGCGATCTATGGGATCACAATCAGGAAGACCGCACTCCGTTTGGTCGCGTAAAAACATCGATGGTGTTAGCGCAACTAAGTCTTTAGAGTCCTCCGAGAGGTAAGTAATAGGTCTCGCGTTAACAATAGCCTCGCAGTCACATAAAACTGTCAACAAATCTTCATAGTTTAAACCTGCGCGGCCTAGCACTTTCCTCAGCATCGATTTTAGCACTCCGATCAAGCGTTCCCAAAAACCACCCCACCAAGCGGCTGTTGGAGGGTTAAATTTCCACGATATGCGTCTTACGGAGCTTTCACGCACAATACTGTCCCAGTCCAATTGCGACAGCATTTTCAGCACCTAAAAATTTTGTGCCATTGTCGCTATAAATCGTCTTTGGCCTTCCTCGTCTCGACACAGATCGACGTAAGGCTTGAAGAAAACTTTGAGTTGACATAGACGTCACCAATTCCAAATGAATCGCCCGATAAACCGCACAGGTAAATAAGCAGATCCAAGTCTTTTCACCATCTTTCATGTACAACGGTCCGGCATAGTCCACTCCCGTCACTTCAAACGCGACAGCGTCTAACGGAAGTAGAGGAGATTCTACCACCAACGATTTAGCGTCGAACCTACGACAAATCACGCACTTCGAAACTACTGTTCGTATTGTCCGTCTCCCGCCAATAATCTAGAATTTTTCTCTTAGCAGGCTTAAAAGTCCCTGAGTTCCTACATGACAAGCCTTGACATGCATGTCCATGATCAATCTTTCAACCACTAGATCCTTGGCAGGTAACACAATAGGAAAGCGATAATTTTCCGTATCCTCTCTTCGCGAAACTCTAGATTTCAATCGTATTAATCCGTCTTGATCATAAAAGGGGTTGAGGCAACTTATGCTTTTGTCATCTTCACCTGAAAACGTTTTGTGTTGCACCAACTTGCAAACGAATTTTTCAGCATCAGTCAATCTGCGTATCTCTGTCACCCGGTTCCAAACAAACACTCCCCACTCTTCCTTTCTTTGAATCCACGATATAACAGTGGAAGAGTCGCTCCAGAAAAAACTGTCAACTCGTTTTTCCAAGTTTTCTATGACGTGCGCATACAGCCTGGCTCCAATGGTGACAGCCAACAGTTCCAGACGAGGGACAGTCATTTTGATATTTGATCTCTTCAGGGGTGCTACTCGAGCTTTAGCAGCCAACAAAAAGACTTCAACCTTCTTATCTAAAACAGCTCTCAAAAATATTGCGCATGCGTACGCATCCTTACTAGCATCACAAAATGTGTGGAGGCTTAGATCTTGGAAATCAGACTCTATAATCCACACCCATCGAGGTATTTCAATTTTAATTAGATATGGTAAATCTCTGATCCACGTCTTGAAAGCTTGAGCAGTGACATCATCTACTGGCTGGTCCCAAGTAAGTCGTTCCTTCCACAGCCCTTGCAACAATGGCTTGGGTACCAAAACAGAAGGGCACGTGTAGCCGATAGGGTCGAACACCTTTTGGGAAATGGACAAAATTAAACGCTTTGAGACTACCAATCGTTCAGGGTCAAGGTCAGACGAAATAAATTCTGGATTCAAAGATAAAACGTCTCTCTGCGGTTTCCAGACTGAACCTATGAGGGGACAGTTATCGCAAGTAACAGATCCGGTGTGCTCCCACCCTCTTAATTCAAACTGGCCTTCGGCCATAACTGCGGTTGCCTCTTTAATAAATTTAGATAGGGATTTTTCATCAGCCAGGCTAGCGACGCAGTTGTCAACATAGAAACTCTTGCGAAGCCGTTCAAGGGTTTCTCGAGAATACTCATACACAGAATTGGCACCCTTTTCAAGATATCGAGACAAATAATACTCTAGCGTTGCTCCTAAAAGAAAAGGGCTGCTGTTGACTCCAAATACCATACGTTTGTGACGTAGAACAATTTCTCGCCGTTGAGAATCGACCCATATAAATCTAAGGAAATCACGATCATTTTCATAGAGACCTATCTGGAGAAAGGCTTTGCGGATATCTGCCGTAACTCCCAATCTATTTTCCCTAAACCTGAGCAATATCGACGGAATCAACTCTATCAGATTAGGGCCTTTTTCCAAACAGTGGTTTAGGGCCGGTTTCCTTGCCTCGTGCGCCGATGCGTCAAATACCGGCCTGATCTTAGTAGTAGTGCTGTTTTCTTTTATCACTGGTCGGTGCGGTAGATAATGACCTTTGTTGCAGTCCACTTCTTGAAAGGGCCCAACTACTTCGATGACCCCTTCTCTTTCCCATTCTGCAAAAATTTCGTCATATTGTTCGAAAAGTTCTTCTTTCTTCAACTTAAGGAGGGTATTGTTCAACCTCTTTTGAGCCATTTTGTAATTTGTCGGGAGAGGGGGATGGCCATCTATCCAGGGGAGTTGAACTTCATAACGTCCATTTTCATCCACTACAACCGTCTGTGAAAATAATTCCTTGGCCTCTATTGCAATTTCTTCTTTGTTACGCTTATCCGAAGGGTCTTTAATGCCAATAACCTCAAGTTCCCATAAGTCGCTAATTGTCACATCTTTGAGAAACAAATTCAAAGTTGTCGTCACCACATCGGATCGAACATTTGTGGTTGTCATTTTTCCCATAAGCGTCCAGCCAAAATGAGTCTCAATAGCGAATAGACCACATTTCAATTCCCGACGTCTCCCGGTATACAAATCTCCAGCAACATCGGCCCCTAGTAATAGCTCAATTGGTCCGGGTATTTCAGCGTCAGAGATTTCAGCATTGAGATGTTTCATTTCCTCCGTCCACTGACCTTGAAGAATTGGAACGATATCACCACAAATGGTTGTCTCGTCGAGAGCTTCGAACGCGTAGTTATAGTCTCCTCTAGAAATCGTAACATCGTAGCAGTTGTGGGTATTTACAGTCTCTCTCCCACCAAATAGACAGTGAACGATTTTCTCGCAGCGTTTTGGCTTATAACCGAGTTGTGAAGCAGTTGTTTTCAAAATGTACGATCTCTGCGATCCGCTGTCAATCAAGGCCCGTAGTACTCTGTACTACCAAAGTACTAGTGTAATTTGATAGAGCCTGGTCCTTTTGAGCATCCCTTGTAACAGCGTTTCCCACGGTGTCGCTAGGTTTATTTTCTGTAACATCAGAAATGCCAGGGCACATCAGAACGACATGTGAACGTTTACATAACATACATCTTAGACGACCTCTACACCTTTTCGATTGATGACCCACCTTCAAACAGCGATAGCAGGCCCTTTTTTGTGCGAGGATTTCCTTTCGTTGATCGTAAGACATCTTTTGCGCCTTGAAACAGCTCGAACTATCATGAGACCCTGTACAAAATGCATGTGGCAACCTCGCAATTCATGAGCCCTGCCGCTGTAGGAATTTCACTATTTTGTCGAAATTTCCTATCCTTAACAAAACCCTCCTTGCCATACTTAGTGGGTGGTGATGACTCCTTCATACCAAAACCTTCGGCAGCTAAATCGATTCTTTGTTCATTCTCCACCTCCTGTCTAAGAAATGACATCAGATTTTTCAGGCGAACTTCTAAAGAGGAAATCGTGGTGGCGTCCTTAGAGTGGGTGCTCGCGGTCTCTAAGAGCGAAGAATCATTGAAAAACGATGAGCGTTGCCAAACCCTAATCAACTCATGAGGTAAACAGGATTCTATTAGCGGGTTCAACATAGCGGAACACTTGTCAGAGGAGATGCCTAACGTTTCGAGTGCACGCAACTGTGTCTCTATTTGATCATAAAGAACAGCAATTTCAAATTTTTGTTTAGAGGCAGAATTGCTAAGAATCAATTTTAAAAGTTCTCGTATATATACTTCTATCTGCAAATATTCCCTACCAAACCTACTCTGCATGCTTTCAATGATTTTATCATAATTTTCCCCCATAGCTGGATAACTTTCTACGGATCGCCTAGCACGGCTATCTGGGACGGTAGCTTGAATCAGATATTCAATTTTATCACTCTTGTCAATGGAATTATCATTATGAATTTTCTTAAACTGTGCCCAAAAGGATAACCAGTCTTTTATACAACCGTCATAACGTTTAAATTCTACTTTCGACAACTTAAACTTATGCATACCTGTTTTTCCTAATGGGTCTTAATTGAGAACATTATGACTGTGTGCACTCACCACTGACGTAGCCGAATCACCCTGTATTTTCTCGAACTTTATCCTTATTGCGGCATACTTTTTATTGTAGTCCTCACAGCTTTCAATTTCGCGAACCAACTCTTCCTCCGAGGCACTGTCTAACACGAGCTCATAAATTCGATTGTTCAACACTTTCAGTTCATCAAATTTTGTCCTCAAAAGTTCGAATGTGATTTCTACCAACTCTGTGTCAACGGAATCAGCACTGAATAATCCGTCGAGTTCATTCGCATATTTCGTAAACAAGCCCCGAATCGCCTTTCGGCATTTTTTCATATTCTTTTCGTTTACCATGCCTATTTACGAATTTTCTGTTAAACGAAACGAAAACCACTTGTGAAACGCGGTAAAAGTTTGCACAAAACAAACTCGGTCAAACCACCGAAACGGTCACATTAACTGCCTATCCACAATCCAGTAGCGCGAATTTTTTCTCTAAACGAAAAATGTCCTGTCACGGTCGCCACTAAATGTTCTGTTCGTACCCAAAAAAGAAGCTACCCGCTTCCTCCGGTTTACGAAGGTTCGAAAACAAATAGAGAAAATTACTTTAGGCACTAATTTATTTATTCCCAAGTACCTACTCATGCACAAAACTAACAAACTACTGGATTGTAATAGTATTCAAAAACTGGAAATCACAACAAACTATTGATACTGTATGGCTGTGTTAAAACTGACTGACTCCGACAAAATATTTCGGTCACTGTTACGCCTGTCGCTCTTCACATGGAATCTGTCGCCTAGCAACCGCTATAAAATTCAAGGCCACTGAGGGCTCTCGCGTAAACAACCCTTTGGCATTTGCGACATTGCCACTGTTAATAAAGAGTCTTTATGTCTCCGACAATCACTGTCGTCTTCGAAAGCGAAATCATAAACTCTTCGGAAAGCCATTTCCACCAAATTTTGTATTTTTACGTAGATTTGACCTAAAGTTAATCTCTACTTGATATATAAATCGCTCAAAAATGGCCGATTAAAAGTGAATCGCGATTAGTCAATTGAATCGCGATTTACTGTTTGGTGAAACGGTTCAAAGCGTAATCCCGATTCAAAGCTCGACTTAAGAAATGAATCGGGATTAAAGATGTTGGTGAAACCGGGCCTAAACAATTTCCGAAAACGAGATTAACACAACATGAACGGATTTGTGATGATACAAGTATAAATGAATAAAAAATTCAAAACTGCCTTAGCAAGCATTTATTCAACAATGAAACATGATTCAAATTCGTGGACACCGAAATTCTTCAGTACGAACCAAACTACTTAAAATATAACATAAGTGAAATTATATTCATAATGAGAGAATCAAGACCTTAATACCTTTGGAACAGATGTACAAAAGTGAGAAATTAAAAAAACTGACGTCTGAATGTTTTTAAATATAGGATTCCAAGAGTGAGCACAGTGAAAAAAAAATTAATAATATATTGCTGAGTTGAAAGTTCTAACGGCAGCGTTATATAATTTTCTCGGTAGTAATCTGGATAGTGCCAGAATACTCACAACCAAACTTTGTTCGTACTCTTTGAGCATGACCATACTCATTCAATGTTAGGTATACTTCAATTATGGGCCGTGATGGTCATGATGGTAGAGCGCTTGTCTCTCAACCTAAGGGTCATGGGTTCGATTCCCAGCATGGTCATCGGTCTCGTGCATGGCATCACACGTTTAAAGGTATGGGCTGCGTCTTCCCTAGCCCGGACAACTCTCTCGAAGACTTTTGAGGGTTGTACTATTAAGGGTGTGCAGCTGGTTGACGGAAATATCAATTTCAACTATTTCAACAATTATCCTCCCTAGGATAAAATATATGCTTCCAAGTTTCTCATAGTTATCTAGGGAATTTGATGGAAATATGCCCTTCTTGTGATAAATTTAATATTTAAACTCGTACGTGAGTCAAAGTTATGTAGATGACAAGCTGAGTTATAAAGTTGAAACGGTTTATAAAACTAAAGATTAAAAAAAATTGTGATGCTCTTTGGTGAATGAAACATATAATCGCGCTCAAGATCGCACTTTGTGAGGTGGGACCCACATCATTCCTAGTTCGCTTAAGTTTCCCTAAGACTTCTGATTGTTATTCTTATGGGTAACACCAGATTAAGGAAAGAACATATTTTGAAAAATAACAAATTGATTTAGAAATATTAATGCTATCATATGTGAATGGCATGTGTCTCTGTGATATGTGGATTTGCTACAATCGCGTAATCTTTCCTTCATTTGACATGAAGGGTATTTTCGCATACGTAACAATGACTAACTCCATTCACATCTAGGTTACTTTGGGGGAATGAGGAGGGTTGTGAAATGTCATTTTCTCATTATCAGTATTTTTGAGTTATCACAGTTATCATCCCTAAAATACCTATAACTGAGAATACTCACAATTAGACATGAGTTCAGATATCGAATACAGCGTGTAAAATGTTAAAAGGTTACCTTGCTGCTTACAGTAATTGAAATGCATTCGTAAAACGGCGTAATGTTTCTTGAAGTGCAACATATTCTCGTATATCGTAGATAGTTCTACTCAAAATTCATATCGAGATCAAAGTTTCGCTTGTAGTTGAAGATAGCATCCACTGGAAGTTATCGATATGCAACAAAAACTCAAAAATCTGCATAAAATTGCTTAAATTTCAGCAAACATTTCAAGGCGATTTTCCATTATAGAAGACAACAGTACTCGGCTTGGTTCGATCAGATAGCCAAACAATCGTGTGCGCCGTTACAGTTTGTATGGGTTATTGGCATACTTAACAATAATTCCTAATCGTGTAGACTTCTGACGGATATGACAAAAAATCACCAACCAAATTCTTCATAACTTTTTCTTCGCTAGAAGTAAAAAATCGAAGTCTGTATGCATCTCTGCTTATATGTCTAACAGTATGTTCGTTTGTCTGTTTATTGTATGTATGTGTGAGTATACGTGTACAGGAGCACACGAATAGAAAAACAGACAAACACAAGAACTAACCGCCAATCTGTTCCTCTTGTCCCATCTGTGAGTCTGTCAGTTAGTCTGTCCGCTTGTCATTCCACCGACTTTTATCTTCAGTCCAACCATAGCGTCTGTGTTATTGATGTACCGAATATTTTAGTAGGTTGGAGAGTCAGCTTGTTTGTCTGTCTGCCTGACCTTCTGTTCGTCTACCTGTCTGTTTGTCAGTTTATCTATCTGGGTTCGTTGCAAGTCTTTATCTAATTTCTGCATTCGGGTGCTCGGTAGCGAGGCAGTTAGATGTCGGCCTTCTAAACTTCCCCTTGCATTTTGATCAGGTCTGAATCCTGGAGAACAAAAATATTTTCTCAATTTCATAGGAGTCAATAGGCAATGTAAGTTGTCTACATGCCAATACCAACGTTTTGTGTTTGCTTGGCGCTTACGCCGACCACCCGGGGTGGTACTGTAGGTTTTCCTACGGCTGAAAAGTGAATACGCCACCAAAAATCAGTAAGTCGCTCTGGAGCGCCACGGTAAATAATAATAGCCATCCTCCACTCTTACAGGCTATGCCTTTGGGTACATCCTATGATTGTTTATGAGGGATTATTATTCTCGTTAAAAAACATGGAGACAAAGAGGTCGTGAAACTGCAGGGTTGAATGTTCGTCATAGAGGATTTGAAATGAAATATATACTGGTTTTGTTAGGAGTAATCTTCGGGAATGTGTCCCTGAATGTGTAACTGAACAGCAGGTTCAAGAAAATCAAGGAGTTATAGAAGATTTGAATGGAAATAATGGTGGTTTTATTACAAGTTCTTCAGGGAAATAGTCCAACAATGAATCAAAGTATATCAGCAGTATTGAGTCACGACATAAGTTACCAAATAGCAGGTTGGAAAATCTTGCATACTCAACATAATCGAACGACGTGATCAAATAAACTTTTATGAGAAAAAGTGTATGGACCTTTTGAAAAATGTAAAAAGGTGTTCCGCCTACTCATACAAAATTTCCATTTAAAATATAATCCTTTCGAAACAAATATATTCGCCGGAAAACCTGAATGTCGCCATGTTCCAATGATTTTTTGATAGAAAGTTACTCTCAGTTTCTCACAACATATCTATATGAAACATTGACAGTTTTTCCGTAGAAGCACCCTTCTTTCAGATAATTCATGCACGATTTACACATTCTTTACTATTCTATACTACCAATATTTACGATTCGAGGTCATTCGCCCTATCCTAGTGAGGACGTACCTGCTAACCATAGGATATTTTCAACGAATATGCCTGAAAAGGTCTCTCAATTCTACAGTTAGAGAAGGCGGTACTAAAATTGGCGTAGATATTTGCTAATGATCACACACTCCCAATGAAAACATAAGGTTTCCTTGCAGGCTTACTTCAATTGGTCCTACAATTTCTTATCTGGGCAGCTAGATGTCAATTCTTCATTCTGATTGGTCGAACAATCACATTGAGGAACAAGCTGTGGGCTGAACAAAGTTCTGATTGATCTCACACTCCCATAAGGGCGTGGTCAACCGTTAAACAGGCGGAGCAAAAAATGCTTCGTTCTGATTGGTCAGACAAAATAAAGGAGGAGGGGGGGGGTCTCCACTCCAGCCTTAACCTCTACTGATAACAAAAGGACTAAAAATGTGGTTGACTGGGAATATTATAAGCAGCTACGTAACTTCACCTCTCAGGCAATTGTCAGAGAAGAAAAAAGGATTTTTGTTTCACAAGTTGAACCATTCCTCAAACAGGGATCGTTGGAATATCTTACGTAATAACGCTATGCTACCTAATAATAGTAAGAGTTTACCAAGTGACTTGAAAAAACCACAAGAAATAAACGACTTCCTAATCAATTCCTTACCTGAAATGAATACCCCGGATAACTTTCAATCACTATAGGAACGATCTCTGGTTAATCCAGAATTCAGAATTGAAGCTATAGATGACTCTGTCGTTTTCAAACCAATTATGTCGATTCAAACAAACGCAACAGGTTGCGATGGCATCAACTTGAAAATGATTAAATTATGAATTCCATATATCCTAACATATATCCGGCATATCTTAACTACTGTTTCGAAACAAACGTGTTTCCATCTTCCTGGAAAAATGCCGTCATTACAGTGTTGCAAAAAAAAACTGTTCCCAAAGAATTCACAGATTTACGTGGAATAAGCATATTACCAGCATGTCAAAGATAATTGAGAGAATAATGAAAAATCAAATAGAAGAATATCTTACCAGAAAGAACATCCTTCCTTGCATTCAATCGGGTTTCAGAAAAAGCCATAGCTGTACTACGGCGCTTCTCCATGTAACAGATGATGTAAGAAGCAACAGATTCTGGTAAATGTACAATACTTGTTCTTCTCGATTTCAGTCGTGCGTTGGATACAATCAACCATGATATTTTTTTTTTTCAATTTTGACACATTTGGGAGTAAGAGAAGCAGAACTGTTGCTGAGATCCTACTAAACGAATAAACAACTAGTGAAAATTAAGAATAACTGCTCTGGATTCCTACCACTGCCATCTGGTGTGCCACAAGGGTCAATTCTAGGACCAATTCTTATTACAATTTATACCAGTCAGCTTGTGAAATGCGTGAAATATTTCAAAATGCAACTTCGACTTCGAACTCACCATTTACAAATAAATCCAATCAAATCCAATGTCCTGATTTTTGGAACAAAATCAATCAAAAACGAACCTAAACAACATATCAATATTAAAATACATGAAGCTCCTTTTGATATAGTTGAATACTCAAAAAATTTAGGTGTCATCATTGACAGTGATCTCAAATTTGAAAAACATGTGAATTCTCTTATTCAGAAAGCTTATTTTTCTATAAAATTAATATATGGCTGTAGGAAATTCCTACCGCTGAAACTGAAAATAATGTTATGTGAAGCTTGGTATTGTCAATATTCAATATTGCAGATTGTTTGTACGGCCCAAGTCTTACCAATATCTATAAGCTGAAAATACAAAAGTTTAAAAATTCTTGCTTAAGGCTGATTTTTGGTATTCGTAGACGTGAACACATTTCTCATAAATTGCCTGTTTTAGGATTGTGGAATATGGAGAATCGAAGGTTGTTGCACTCGGCATGCCTTTATCATCATATTATTAAGAGTAAAAGCCCATTTATCTTTAGAATAAAATAAAATTTCGCACTTAATTTAGTTACCAGATTATGAAATTTCCGAATAACTTGAAAGAAATGAAAACAAACAGTTTCAAAATTCATTTCAAAGAGAGGTTGCTGAAGAAACAACCCCCCCCCCCAGTAAGTTGCTGTGATTATGAGTTCTGATATGGATGAAGACGAATGGGACAGCTGTATACCCAAAATTCAAATGGGAATGAATATCAAAGTAAATAACAACAAACAGCCAAAATCATGTTTGGGTATCAAATTAAAATGGATGGAGACAAATACGTAGATCATGTGGCATCAGCCTTCCGTAGTCGATTTTACAAAGTTACGGGAAAGAATTGAAGAAAATGAAATCTAACAAAAGCAGTATTTTGACAAGAAAAGTGATGAATAATGCAGGGTCAGCTTCTAGTTACGGACAAAACTTTTGTTTTGTAATAACTTTAATGATGATAATTATCAAATAAACATGAAAGGTACATTTTCTGTTCATCGGTCATATTGCTACACTACTGTGACTACAGTTGTCAACTACAGAACACTACAACACAGAACAGAAACCACAACACCTAAAAACAGCCTTAGAACTAAATATCTTGGTTGCCATATTCACCATTGCTTTCTAACAGAAAGAGTAAACGCGCTAGAGTACCAGGTGAACCAGGTGAGCGATGTGGTGTTGGTTAGAATTACCAGTCTGATGGCAGATGGATCCAGTAAGAAATTACGTAAAAAATACAAAGACCCTTTTATCAAAGAGGAAAAACTAAGTGGTGATAGGTACAGAGTTAAAGATAAATTAGGTTCAGAACGACGTTTGAACCAAACTATTTAGGAAGGTGTTGTTGCAGTCGAAATTTTGAAGGAATTCATACCGAGAACAGATATTTTCTGGTAAGCAGCATGTGATGAATATTACTTTACGAGAGAACTAAAGTGCTCATTATTCGAAATAAGACGCCGGCCGTAGAATTAACAAAAAATCAAATCAAATCAAAATATGCTTTATTGTCGGAAAAAATAAATTTTTGTTGACAAAGCGAGTACTAAAAGTAAATATGTAAAAAACAATGTAAATAGGAAAAAATACATATTGTTGTTAAAAAAAAATTGTTATTTCCGTCAACCAGCTGCACACCCTTAAGAGTACAACCCTCAAAAGTCTTCGAAAGACTTGTCCGAGCTAGGGAAGACGCAGCCCTTACATTTTAACATGATGCGATATAGCGTCACAATCACGTTATTAAACAATCGTAGTCACAAAAAATTCAATTAAACATAAAAAACATATTAAATAAAACATATACAACATATAAAATATATAAAACATATAAAATATATTATAGTCACATTTTAAAATAATTTAAAATTATTTTCCGATATTCCTATCTGAGAAGATTCGTCCAATGAATAATAGGCCTTCGATATCAAAAGCTTTTTAACTGATTTTTTAAATTAAGTGGCACATGTTTCACCTTTAATTTCATCTGACAAGTGATTAAACAATTTTTTGTAAATGAACGGTCTCTTAATTTTCGAAGACATTGGAATTGGTAAACACATATTAAACGCATTTCTGGTATGACGTCGAGATAATATAGAAATTTTATCTTTGTATTTTTTTGCATTAGGCATACCATTTCCAAAACATGCAGGTTTTATTGTTGATTGGATTGGCGAAGTCTCGACAATATGCAAGTTTTATTGTCCGTTGAATCAGCAATATGCAGGTTTTATTGTTGGTTGGATTGGTGAAATCTTGGCAATATGCAAGTTGTATTGTCGTAGAATGGTAAGAGGTCATAGGAATAACAATATATGAGAGTTATTGCTAATCGAGTTGGTGAAATCTTAGAAATAGATAGATAGACTAAAATTGTCTTTACAAGTTATTTTCGAACAAATATTTACAAATGCTGGACAGGATGGCCAGATGTTGGGACCTACAGCGCAAGATATAGACTATAAGTTGTATTTAGAGTATATTAGCACCATGTTTATTGGTCATTATTAATACTCTTTGGAATGTGTGAGTAAAGGTTGGTTACGAAAGAGGTATAGATGACCAATAGCGAGACTGATCAAATAGGAACGGATGAGATGATACATTGTCCTAAGGTGGTACTTGAATAAATCAGTTTGTGGGACATCGGTGCATTATTTAAACTTCCATTTGACAGTGCCTATTAGGCACCGCCATCGATAACTTTCAATACTATATGGAAATTTTTATTTCATGAATATTACATATTTTTGTATATTTTGAAGATAGACCGAAATAATTGATTCTGAATGTACCCTATGGCCAATAATACGGAATTTGAGCTCCATATTGTTTATAACTGAGCTCAGCGAGCTGTAAAGGAAGAAATAGGAAACCTCATCATCACTTCTCAGAAATAACATCTATGATCACTATTAACGTATTTGATATAAGCCCTCTTTCCTCACAAATTTTGATAATCTGACAATGGCTTAGCTCACCTATACAGATGGTTTAATTATAGCCTAACGTGGAAGGGTAAAGAACATATAAAAACCGGACATTCGAAGAAGAACTCTGTTGTTCCGGAAGTGTGCTACCTTATGTAACCACTTACCAGTGCAGTATAGTTCAATCAGTTAATCCAGAAGTGTTACTAAGTTACATGTGCGTGAAGTTAGCAACGAATTTGCCAGCAACGTTTCTAAGAAAATTGTTGCCAGCAACGATTTGATAGGGCGAATTTCATGCAGTTCAGATTTTTTCGTGGTTCTTGCGGTATTATGAAAAAAAAAATTGTTTTTTCCGCTAACCAGCTGTCATCCCCTTACGAACGACAGCCCTAAGAAGTGGAAACTTGTGCGAGCTGAGAATTAACCTTTTAACGTGCGATTCCTAGTACGATGAAGTTTGAAATGAACGAAATACGATAGAAACCATTGTGCCTAAGTATCACAGTAGGAGATTTTAGCTAGTTCTGGGCCTCCCCCCACCACTATGACGCCATCAGTGACCTTCAAGTGACCTTCAGGGATGACTTTGGTGCATAGGTGCCTATGTCGGTCTATGACCTTGGGATGCATTTGAAACGATTTTTAAATTTTGTTGTTTTTTTACCTTGATGTAGGTTGTGATGAGGTGTTCAAGGTTTGTGTTTGCCCTTGAGATGACATTTGGGTGACAGATTTTTTTTCATACACGTACAAGTACTTTTTATAAGTACTTATATTCTTTGTTACCTCTAAGACTAATAACCTTCATGTGTACATTTGCTACTATGTATGACTTTCTTATTATGTACTAACACATGAAAATCTAGAGAAGGCACACGTCCGCACACGACGGAGATCCAGTCAGATATGTGAACTCCGATTCCTCTCCGATACTAACCTAGAAGTGGTGGTGGGAGCAAGCGTGTGTGACGTCATCCAACTATGAGGAGTGCATCTGAAGCAACCCACGCTCGACGCTTATATATACGGACAAGTACTTTTTCCAAGTACTTATATTTTTTGTTACCTCCAAAACTAATAACATTCATGTGTACACTTGCTACTATGTATGACTTTCATATTATGTACTAACACATGAAAATCTAGAGAAGGCACCCTCACACCACGGAGATCCATTCAGATATGTGAACTCTGATTCCTCTCCGATACTAACCTAGAAGTGGTGGTGGGAGCAAGCGTGTGTGACGTGATCCAACTATGAGGAGTGCATCTGAAGCAACCCACGCTCGACGCTTATATATATGGACAAGTACTTTTTCCAAGTACTTATATTTTTTACCTCCATGACTACTATAACCTTCATGTGTACACTTGTTACTGTGCATGACTTTCATGCGTAATCACATATGAAAATCTAAATCAAGAGAATGCACACGTCCGCACTCCACGGAGATCCAGTCAGATATGTGAACTCTGATTCCTCTCCGCCAGTGTATACCTTGCTGTGGTGGTGGGAGGAAGCGTGTGTGACGTCAACGATCCAGCCACACAAGTCAAAAGCAACCCTCGCTGGACGCGCTATAGTGGGAATGATCCGCATACGTCACAAGTCCATACGCTGCAGTGATGTAACGACTACTGTTCACTCTTCTCTTGTCTATATCGATAAAGTGTTAGATTGGAAGTGTGCATGGTAGGGGCTCTGTGACGTTGCATGAGTAGTCGAAGCGGATAGAGTTTGTTCATCCTCTTTCCCACTCATTAAAATTATATTTAAAGGAGGTGGGAATGGTTGTGAAATCAGTATCTTATTGAGTTTTGTGCTGAGAACACATCGAAAAAATGTATTTCTGTGACTAGTAAATCTTTCACTCGTAGTGATAATTACCATCGGCATCAACTTCAAAGTTGCCAAGGTGGCCCTTCTGTGAAAAGGGTTATATTAGATGCGGCTGCATCGACACTAATGTACACATACAATTGTTGTAATGTGACAATCCCTTCATCCCAAGTTAGTTCTCATAAAAGAACTCTTCAGCACAAGAACAATGCATGTGTTCAAGTAAGTGATGGCATACAAATTATAAGGAAGTGTAGAATTGTGAGCTATCGAGTGGAAAGTCCGAATGTATAAACTGAATGTATGCCATTCTTCAATGAGATCAGAGAGAAAGTTATTGGATTACTTGAAGAGGCAATAAAGGTTCACAAGATCTTTGAAGTGAATATGGAGGTATTTGGCAGCTACATTGTCCAAACATGGGATTTGAGTGATACCAAGTCATTCAACTCACAAAATAAAATTGTGGACCAGTCTACTGATTTGGGTGCATTATTCTGTAACAGGCCCTCTTTGCAAGACGCCCTGTATGTTTTATATGCATAAACACTTTGGTTATAATGGAAAGGGTCACGTATGATGACGATGCCCTGTAAATATTTGGTTTCATATTATTTGAGCTAGGCTAGTGAAATTTCTTTCGAAAGGAAATAAAAATGAATTCTTTATAAACAAAATATTTGGTTTCATATTATTTAAGCTAGGCTAGTGAAATTTCTTTCAGGAGGAAATAAAGATAATTCTCTATAAACAAAAATGTCGAGACAAACGAAGTGGTTCGGATGAGTATATTTTTTTTTACCATATATAAAACAATGAAGCAGTCATTTAGGTCGCCGTACATGGAGTAAATATTTATTGTACAAAGGGTAATATAGATGGGACTCACGCTGAGTATATACAAACTAAATGACCATTAACTGAATTGAACATTTTTTTTGTGTCGACTAGACGCTTTCAAAGTGCTAAGTCCGAGGGGTATTAGGGGTAAAGGAAGAGATCTGAGAGGCAGACAGCCGAGAGAATTTTCGATTCACGGGAGATGGTCTCGAGAGGCGGTTGTTGCCTTTGATCGAATACCTACCGCGTTAATTAGAGTTTGCATCGGAGTTGAAATATAATTAGTGCGAGTTAGATTTTGGTTTGGTGGCGGTTTTGTCGTTGTGTGAACGAATTGTAAGAAACAATTTTTCTGGTATTCGTTTGGACGAAATTGTTATATTTTCCTGAACGAAACACCGAGCGCAGCTAGAGATTTGGTAATTTTTTGGGATTTTTTTTGGGCAAACTAACCACAGCTGTATTTTTTCAAATATCGTGGGTGAACCTTTTGTTTGTTTTATTTGTTGTATGATATCTGAACCATTTTTTTTGTTGTCTCGATGAATTGTCACCGAACGGGTGAAGGACTTTAAATGTTGTTTTTTTTTTCTTATTTTTATTTACTCTTTGAAAGCCGATATTTTTATTTATCCTTAGGGAGAATTACAATGGCAATGTCGGTGAATACTCAAGCTAATCGAGTCTTCACCCAAACCCCCTTGGCTCTTTGGAGCAAAACAGCCCTTATCAGGGTTACAAAAAAAGACACACTTCTATTGGGAATCATATCTCCAGTGGATAATTTTCACTATGAATATATGCAATACGAAGGTGTGAATTAGAACTATGACTCACTCGGATCATTTTGTTCTAAATCACACCTTCGCATTGTTACAAAATGATTTCAATATTTATTGTCAATTGGGCAAAGTTTATGTCGGTGACATGGAACTCCATACACATCTGGAGAAGACATCGGTTGGAAGAACACTGTCTGTTCTCAACAATTCTTATTACTATGAAATTTGTGGAGTCAACTCCTGGGAGGGATATTTACCCCTTCTCCTCTTACGGCAGATTTACCCCTTCTCCTCTTACGGCAGATTGTTGTCATATTCATGTGCGCATGTACCAGTCGGCTTGTTCGTATAAAACGTGAAGTCGCATCAACATCAGCACCATTTCTATCCACATCCCATTGGTATCACACATTTCTCCGAGCTAAATAATCTGACTTCCCTACCAAATTTTTCTGTTGAAGAAGGTGCAATGTCACGTATTCCAACAACAAATGATGAGTTTGGTTTTGAAAATATTCCGGTATATCACTCCAAGAAGGTTTCACCGATGACTATAACATCCTTAATTATCTGAAGACGGTAGATATACCGGAACCTTCAGAAAGTGTTGATCCAACCCTTTCACAACTGTCACTACCCACATACCCTCCACTTCTCTCTCCTTTTCGTTTGAATGTGATGGGCGATTTGGAAGATGTTTCGCTTCATTCTTTCGGTCCACTGCAGCGCTGTGGTGACATGCTGAAGAAAGGGAAATGCCGCATCATAAAAGCGAAAGCCACCATCGTCAAATGCGATGATGATGTTCGAAGTGGCAGCATGGACGAGGTGGCTCTTCAGGAGCTCGATGCAAAGATTGCATTAACAAACGCTGAACTGATCAAAATGTGTGAAGATGCAGATAAACTCCGTTTCGAAATCACACAGAAAAATCAGTCCGCCCATTGTTTGATACGGCAGCATCTGTACGTGATAAGTGGCGAAAAGAGTTTGATCACGCATTTCAATCTGATATTGATTAGATCTGAGGATTATGAAATGTTATTAATGTTGTTAATTGAAAATATCTAAGCGGGAATGAGGTATGCAGTTAATTTGGTTTGGCATACACAGAACGTTGCGATTGGCTGAGGCAACGTTTACCACTACAAAATTTATTTTTTTTTCAATTCACTTCAACAGAGTCTACTCGAAATAAAAAATAAATTGCTTTTAATAGTTTATTTTATGAAACATCATATAATAATACATATATTAAACCATGTCACGTTTATCAATCCATGAATTGTGTTCACTAGGAAGGCCTAACCACTTCACCACAGGTTATTATTTTTCTTCTTCTTCACCTTTTCAACTAGATAAATGTAAGGATTTTTTGTTTTCAATAACTGTTCTTCATAAAAACCACCTTTAATCGGTTGACCATTCATATCTTCAAGAATATACGTTGTGGGATATGTCCTATTGATTTTAATGATTTTGAATAGTTCAGTTGCAAAATTGGCAGTGTACCTCTTTTCAAAGATATTTTTGTACTTGCTTATACGTACAATGTCATTTATTCGGAATTTGGAAATACTTTGTTTTCCACGGATGACTTTGGCACCTTTAAATTTTAGTTTTGTTGTTGGCGTAACATTAATTGGTTCCATACCACTTGTACGATGTACTTTATGGTTATATTTTCTTGTTGTCGTAGGAAGAATATCTAACCACTTGTGTCCCATCGCTGAAAATTCTCTATAAAAACGTGTTTATTGTTCGAATTACTCTTTCTGCTATGGCCGGCTTCATAGTGCTGAATGTTGAATAATGATTGATATTATATATGCCCATTAGAGATGAGAAAGTTTTGTTGAAAAATTCTTTTCCTTGATCGCTTTGTAGTTAATAGTAGTTGTAGTTAGTAATGTTTCAGAGAATAGTCGGCTTATTTCAGCACATCTTCCATTGCATCCGTTACAGCACCACCTGCTTTATTTTTAATCGGTTTTGTCCATAGATATTTTGAGTAACAATCAATTACTACAAGAACATATCTATATCCTTTATTATGTTTAGCATAGGGTTGTAATTCGGCAATATCAATCTGCCATAGATCTGCAAAACCTTTGAGGGTGGTGGTTCTTCTGGCGAAATTACGTCTCGCCGGTGTATGTAATTCATTGACAACTTGTCGTTTAAGATCACTTATTCCATTATCCATCCTCTTACTATAACTTCGTCTCCGTACACATAATTCAACAATGTTACTGCATCATATAATGAGGAGAAAGTGACCATTTTCTTGAATGTTTCAATATATTATACCTTCCTCACGTAATTCTTCAATTATTGAAATCATTTCTTTGTCGTGTCCAGTATGTCCAGCCTATTTCGAGGATATCAATGGTCGTAAACAATCGACTAACTCGTCAGGTGAATTCCAGTACACATAATTCGCAGGTTTGGTATAATACTTTTTTTGCATCCGATTGAACCCTCCACCTTTTTTTGTTCTATTCCTCGTCGACAGATGATGTGATAAGTTTAGTACTGGTTTGATAACTTCAAGTAACCTCTATTCAATTCAACGATCGATTGAATGTGTATTGCAGTGTCATTCATATATAAAACTATCGAACCCCATGCGATATCTACCTTCATGCATTTTTCTATCCTTATCAATGACCAGAAATCCATATTGATCCTCCCAACATTCAACACACATTAATTGGAATTGTTTGAATGTTACATCGGGTGACACGTGATCAGAATAAATATTATCTAGATTCGTTTCATCTTCCTTGAACATTACAATAAAGTTTGTATTATCTCGCACTAACTGTTTGGGCATTCGTGAATATGTTTGAGCAACATAAAAACAGTCAACATCTTTATGACGTCCCATACAGAAATATGATCTCATAATGTCCTGTTTTTCACACATTACATCATCGAAAATTAAAACAGAATTTGGTTTGGCATCGGAAGGTTCCACTATTTCTGCATTATTACTGAACGTATAAAATCCCAACCCCTTTATGGGTTCCAATACATTTTGTAGGAATTGATATTTGGGTTGGTTGAGTGATTTCGAATAAAGATAAACGTTTGTGAATCGTAGTCCTTGTGGATGTGTCAAAAGAGAGATCATTGCATTCGTCTTTCCACAATTCGACGGTCCGATAATGAGTCCTCGAACAGATGATGGAAGTAGCGTACCATGCCGCAACACTTTCTTTCCATTCAATCCACAACCGAATTTTTCATCTAGATTATCTACAGCAAACTTTTTTTTCTGCTTTACAATGCGTATCGTACCAAGGTTGGAGACTATGTAAGCGATGATATGTCGTGAACGTTTCATTTAAATGAGTACCATCAAACGATACGGATGTGTTCGTGGTGGATGCAGGAAGAGTAGACGTGGTTTTGTTAATAATTTGATAAACAAACTTCCGTTCGAATTACATTTACCCGGAGGATATCAGTACTGTGGACCCGGTACAAAATTGGAAAAACGTTTAGCCCGCAAAGATCCTGGAATCAATAAATTGGATATTGCATGCAAACAACACGGTATTCAATATTTGAATCATCTAACTGATCCCACAGCGAGACATAAAGCAGACAAATAACTCGAATACGCAGCTTGGAATATGGTTAAATCGAAAGACGCTGGTATTAAGGAAAGAGCAGCTGCCCTACTCGTTACCAATATTATGAAATCAAAGAAACGTTTCGGTATGGGTTGTAGTACTACTATAAAGAAAAAGAAGAAAAATCAACCGAAGAAAAAGAAAAATAATCTCAGAAAAATCGCCTTTGGTTCTGGGGTTGTTCATAAAGTGCGGAATGTTCTGTGGTGAGCAAGTTGTGACGAATAATAGGAAAAATATCTACCGTAGTGGCATTGCATGCGGCACGTAAATACCTCAAAGCTGCTGGTGGGAAGAAAACAATCCGCACACCCCGCATAATTCTAATTCCTAAGGTCGGAGGGATTCTACCACTAATACCGATTTTTGCTGGATTGTCTGCGCTCGGGAGTTTTGCGGGTGCTGTTGCAGCCATCACCAGAGCTGTGAATTCAGCAAAAGCTAGCAGAACCGCCCTAATCGAAGCGAATCGCCATAAGAAAATGGAAAGTGTGGCATGGGGTAAAAGTGGTAGTGGTGTATAACTTAAACCGTACCGTAAAGGGCTCGGACTCTACTTGAAACCATACAATCCAAAAAACTAGTTGATTCCCCACCTCGACGACCTCTCACCGACATCGATCTCTATTATTATGCCAAGAAAATGAAAATTCCATACTTTCGTGGTATTTTCATGCGTGATACATTACCCACTAGAGGTCCACGACATCACGAGACCGCCATTGTCAATTTAGATGGAATAAGAGGATCGGGAACACATTGGGTGGCATACAGCAAATGTGGGAAAGACATTGCATACTTTGATAGTTTTGGAGTTCTACCCCCACCAGTAGAGTTGATTCAATACTTTCAGAAATGTTCGAAAGTGAAAATTCTATATAACTATGATCGCCAGCAGAAGTTCAACACAGTTTTCTGCGGTCACTTGTGCTCGAAGTTTCTCTCTGAATTATAAAATGGATACAACTCCAGCAATGACTCGAGAGGCTATTAAGGGGATGGGATTTTCACTCGAAATGTATTCAAAATATCGGACCTTGACAAGAATGGATCAAATGATGCTTGCAAATATGCCGAAGGAAGTAATACTCCCATGCGCTGCTCGAGATTGCTTATGTTTGGGAAAAGTTACCTTAAAGTATTGTACTGACCACCACAATCTTGACGGCGATAGCATTCCAGATTCTGATGTGAATGATGGTCCTCCACGGAAAATATTCTGTTGTTACTGCAATATAAATGATATGAATATTGGTGCTAATAAAGATGAAATGGATATTGATGAACCATCTTCGAAAAGGCGTAGGTTGTCTCGAGTGTGTTGTAGACAACAATAAATTGAAGTGTTATTAATAAAATTTATCAGTCATGTCACGGAAGTTCGAACTACAAGCTGTCGGGACGAGTGTCTTGAGTGCAGACTTTTTCCCACCCATCGAATTGGGCAGAAACAGTCGTTATGGATTGGGACTAGGAAAGCCAACTTCCCAGCCAACACCAAAGTATATCCACTAATTCTACATGATACATTTTTGATATACAATGCGTTGGATGGATCAATTCACAACAGATATTGAAGACACACACATTTTTGATTATTTTGTATTAAATTTTCCTTTCTTTATTCATGTAAAAGAGGAATAGGTAAATAAAACATATTTGAATAATTTTGTTTTTCATTCACATTTCACTAGCTTACAATTTAATTGGTCTTAGGTATATACAAACAATCTAATATTCTCCGAGATACTAAGTCGAAACTATAAAATTCCGAGTTACCAATTCGGAATTCCGAGATACTAAGTCGGAATTATGAAATTCCGAGTTACCAATTCGGAGTTCCGAGATACTAGTCGGAATTATAAAATTCCGAGTAACCAATTCGGAATTTCGAGATACTAAGTCGAAATTATAAAATTCCGAGTTACCAATTCGGAATTCCGAGATACTAAGTCGGAATTATAAAATTCCGAGTTACCAATTCGGAATTCCGAGATACTAAGTCGGAATTATAAAATTCCGAGTTACCAATTCGGAATTCCGAGATACGAAGTCGGAATTATGAAATTCCGAGTTACCAAGTCGGAATTTGAAAAATCAAATTGGTGTGGCCCTTCTATGCCTTCGTAATTTTCCTTACAATTATCACCTATAATATTATTAAAGTTAGCCTATGATGAGTGAAAATTAACTATTATTCAATGAGATCGTTTCCAGCAAAGCTTTGTTGAGTCTGACCCAAATATGTTACGGTATATTTACCATTAAACGAATTGATGCAAGTAACATCCTCGCTAAATTGCTCTGAAACACGTTTTGGTAGCCATGTTTTGAACAATGTGTTATTGCTCACATCGAGTAATGTTAACACAATGGATTTACCAAAACGAGTTGAACAAATTGACATAGTCTTTATTGGATAAGCTTCATTCAATGGCAATGATATTACTCTTTGTTCTAAAACATCCATCTCCTCTTTAATTACAGAATTGATTCCTCCCACCACCACTGCAAGGTATACACTGGCGGAGAGGAATCAGAGTTCACTTATCTGACTGGACCTCTGTGGTGTGCGGACGTGTGCCTTCTCTAGATTTTCATTTGTTAGTACACATGAAAGTCATGCACAGTAACAAGTGTACACATGAAGTAGTCAAGAACGTAAAAAAATATAAGAACTTGGAAAAAGAACTTGTCCGTATATATAAGCGTCGAGCGTGGGCTGCTTCAGATGCACTCCTCATAGTCGGATGATGTCACACACGCTTGCTCCCACCACCACTACAAGGTAATTATCGGAGAGAAATCAGAGTTCACATATCTGACTGGATCTCCGTGGTGTGCGGACGTGTGACTTCTCTAGATTTTCATGTGTTAGTACATAATATGAAAGTCATACATAGTAGCAAGTGTACACATGAAGGTTATAGTAGTCTTGGGGGTAAAAAAATATTAGTACTTGGAAAAAGTTCTCGTCCGTGTATGAAAAAAATCTCTGTCACCCAAATGTCATCTCAAGGTCAAACACAAACCCTGAACACTTCCCAACCAAAATTACATCAAGGTCAAAAACTACAAAATTTAAAAATCGTTTCAAGGGCATCCCAAGGTCATAGACCCACACAGGCACCTATGCACCAAGGTCATCCCTGAAGATCACTAATGCCGTCATAGTGATGGGGGGAGGCCCAGAACCGGCTCAAATCTCCTACTTATCACAATTGAATACATAAAAAATTTGTGAGTGAATCATGAAATTTCGGAAATTATCAGTGAATCTACATGGAAAGTCACCTTGAAATTCCACCAGAATATGGAAAAACATGTCTTTTCAACTGTGAAGGAAAATAATTTTGAAATCCAGTAGAAAAATCTAAAATCTTGAAATATTATTGCTTTTGCCGTTTTCATGATGCATATCTCGAGATCAAGGATGAAACTGATCATAGAATTGAACTAGATGATGTAAAAACTTGTAATCTTCACAGTTATTGTTACAGAGAAACTTTTTGAAATTCAGATAGAAAGTCGAAAAGAAGAAAATCTGAAATTTTATTGTTTTTGACAATTTTTAGTAGTATATCCCTGAAACAAGGAACGATGCCACCGCGAAATTCAACAGAAATATATTAAACTGTGTGCTCTTTCCATTCATGATAAAGACAATTCTTAAAATATGGACTGAAGGTCTGAAAGTAGTAAAATTCCCGATGTGATATTGTTTTTGTCAATATGACATAATACGGGACATGATGCCACCGCGAAATCCAGTAAGAATAAAGAAAATTGTGTGCTCTTTCAAACCATGAACGAGAGAGGAAATCGAAAAGTGGTGAAATTCACAATTTTTTATGTTTCTGTCAATTTCAAGTAGTATATCCCCAACACCAGGCATGATGTCAACGCGGAATCGACAGTAATATGGAAAATTGTATGATGTTTTCATTCATGGTAAGGACAATTCTTGAAATCCAGGCAGAAAGTCGAAAAGTAGTAAAAATCCCGAAAGAATTATTAAAAATTGTATACTCTGTTTATTCATGAACAAACCAATTCTTAGAATCCAGACAGAAAGTAGGAGAGTAGTAGAATTCCCAATATTTCATTGTTTTTGTCAATTTGAAGGAGTATAGGTATCGTCAATACGAGGCATGAGCCGCCGCGAAATTTAACAGAAATATAGAAAATCGTGCGCTCTTTCCAGTCATGATCAAGACAATTTTTGAAATCTAGATATACAGTTGAAAAGTAGTAAAATTCACGATTTATTATTGTTTTTATCGATTTGAACGAGTATATCGTCAATACGGGGCATAATGCCACTGCAGTAAAAGTGGACTTTTTCTACCTAGGCATTAAAAGTACAACTTCTAAGCCTGCCAAGTGTCATTAAAAGGCCGCTTTTAATGTCAATTGGAGAAAAATAAAATTGTGTGCTGTTTCCATTCATGATCAAGACAATTATTAAAATCCTGACAGAAATTCGGAAAGTGGTAAAATTCCCGATTTTTATATTTTTTGACAATTTGAAGGAGTATTTCGTCAATATGAGACATGATGCCACCGCAAAATTCAACTGAAATATAGAAAATTGTGTGCTTTTTCCATTCATGATCAAGAAAATTTTTAAAATCAGGATTGAAATTCGGAAAGTAAAACTACCGATTTTTTTGTTTTTTTCAATTTGAAGGAGTATATCGTCAATACGGGGCATTATGCCACCGCAAAATTCGACAGAAATATGGAAAATTGTGTGCTATTTCCATTCATGATCAAGACAATTTTTTAAATCCTGACAGAAATTCGAAAATTACTGAAATTCCCGATTTATTATTGCTTTTATCAATTTAAACAATTATGTGGTAGTTGGAATGCACAGGCCGTTCGAAACTCCATCTTAGCGATAGTCGGTTCAAGCCCGATGTAGGTACGAGAATTTTTTTCAACTACTTTATATCGGATCGATAGGCGACCGCATGCCTTGTTGAAAAGCAAGTGTATTGTGAGTTTATTGTGAGTTGTCTAGATGCCAATCTCGTCTAGTGCTAGCTTGGAGTGCACACCGACCACCCGAGGTGGTGCTGTAGGTTTTCCGGGTTTTCCTACAGCTGAAATGTGAATACATCACCTAAAACATCAGTAAGTCGCCCCGGAGCGCCACGGCAAATAAAAATAATAGCCGTTCTCTACCCGCACAGGCTATGGCTTTGGGTACACTCATCGAGTGTTTATGAGGAAGTATTATTATTATTATATCGTCAATACGGGGCATGATGCTACCGTGAAATTCAACAGAAATAAATAAAATTGTGTGCTCTTTCCATTCATGATCAAGACAATTATTAAAATCCTGACAGAAATTCGGAAAGTGGTAAAATTCCCGATTTTTATATTTTTTGACAATTTGAAGGAGTATTTCGTCAATATGAGACATGATGCCACCGCAAAATTCGGAAAGAAGTATAATTCCCGAATTTTTTGTTTTTTTCAATTTGAAGGAGTATATCGTCAATACGGGGCATTATGCCACCGCAAAATTCGACAGAAATATGGAAAATTGTGTACTCTTTCCATTCATTATCAAGAAAAATCTGAAAATCCAGACAGAATGTCGGAAAGTAGTTAAATTTTCGATTTTTCATTGTTTTTGTCAATGTGAAGGAGTATATCATGAATAGGAGTTATAATGCCATCAAAATTCATCAAAAATACGGAAAATTGTGTGCTCTTTCAATTCATGATTGAGACAATTAATAAAATCCAGACAGAAAGTCGAAAAGTAGTGATTTTCTCGATTTTTCATTGTTATCATCAATTTGAAGGAGTTTATCATCAATACGACGCATGATGCCATTGCGAAATTCAACAAACGGATGAATTATCGTGTGATCTTTTGAACCATGATAACGAAAATTACTAAAATCCAGACAAAATGTCTGAAAGTAATAAAATTTCCGATTTTCATTGTTTTGGTCAATTTAAAGAAGTATATTATCAATACCAGTCATTATGCCACCGCGAAATTCATCGAAAATATGGAAAATTGTGTGCTCTTTCAATTCATTGTCGAGACAATTTTTAAAATCCAGACAGAAAGTCAAAAAGTAGTAAATTTCCCGATTTTTCATTGTTTTTGTCATTTTAAAGCAGTTCATCATAAATACGAGGCATGATGCCACCGTGTTTATCAGAAATATGAGACATTGTATACTCTTCCATTCATGATCGAGACAGTTTTTAAAATCCAGACAGAAAGTCGGAAAGTAGTGAAATTCCCGATTTTTTTATTTTTGTCAATTTGAAAAGGTATATCATCAATACGAGGCATGATGCCACTGCGAAATTCATCAGAAATATCCGAGATTGTGTGTTCTTTCCATTCATAATGGAGACAATTCTTAAAATCCAGACAGAAAGTCAAGTAGTGAAATTACCGATTTTCCAGTGTTTTTGTCAAATTCGACAGAAATATGAAAAATTGTGTGCTCTTTCTATTCGTGATCAAGACAAAAAGTCGAAAAGTATATTATCAATATGAGGCATGGCCAGCACGAAATCCAACAGAAACATTAAAAATTGTATAATCATTCCATTCATTATCAAAACAGTTCTTAAAATCTAGAGAGAAACTCGGAAAGAAGTTAAATTCCCGATTCTCCATTGTTTTTGTCATCTTGCGGGAATCCAACAGAAATATAGAAAATTTTCTATATTTCTGGCGAATTTCGCGGTGGCATAATGCCCCGTATTGACGATATACTCCTTCAAATTGAAGAAAACAATGAATAATCGGGAATTTTACTACTTTCCGACTTTCTGTCTGGATTTTAAGAATTTTCTTTATCATGAATGGGAAGAGTACACAGTTTTCTTCACTTATATCACATTTCGTGGTGGCATCACGCCCTGTATTGACGATATACCCCTTCAAATTGACAAAAACAATGAAAAATCGGGAATTTTACTACTTTTTCACTTCCTGTCCGGTTTTTAATAATTGTCTTTATTATGGACGGAAAGAGTACACCATCATGCCTCGTATTGACGATATACTCGTTCAAATTGATAAAAACAATAATACATCTGGAATTTTACTACTTTTCGACTTAACAATGAAAAATCGACAATTTTACTATTTTCCGACTTTGTGTCCGGATTTTAAGAATTATCTTGATCATTAATTGAAAGAGCAAACAATTTTCTACATTTCTGCCGAATTTCGCGGTAGCATCATGCCACATATTGATGATATACTCCTTCAAATTAACGAAAACTATGAAAAATCGAGAATTTTACTACTTTCTGCCCGGATTTTAAGAATGGTCTTGATCATGAATGAAAGGAACACACAATTGTCTATATTTCTGTTGAATTTCGCGTTAGCATCATGCTTCGTATTGACGATATACTACTTCAAATTGACAAAAGCAACGAAAAATCGGGAATTTTACTACTTTCAGACTTACTATCCATATTTTAAGAATTGTCTTGTTCATTTTTATGTTTCTGTTGAATTTAGCGGTGGCATCATGCCTCGTATTGACGATATACCCCTTCAAATTGACAAAAACAATGAAAAATCGGTAATTTTACTACTTTTTGACTTTCTGTCCGGTTTTTAAGAAGTGTCTTTATTATGAATGGAAAGAGTACACAATTTTCTTCACTTGTAATCACATTTCGCGGTGGCATTATGTCTCGTATTGACGATATACCCCTTCAAATTGACAAAAACAGTGAAAAATCGGGAATTTTACTACTTTTTGACTTCCTGTCCAGTTTTAAATAATTGAAAGAGTGCACAATTTTCTTCACTTATACAGTGTGACCCATTTAAGATGGAAGCACCCTTATAAAACTTACATTTTTCAACCGATTGGAATGTTTTTTTTTTGTTAGGTAGATATTCAAAAAGTCTATTAGGACACCAAATATCATGAATAAATCTCAATTTCCTGGGCCAACTAATCTTATTTTTCAAGGTAAAAAATCTAAAAAAATTACTAGCGATTTTTTTAGAAAATATCTGACTACACCACTGGATTCGCGACATTTTCAAATGATTTACATGTAAATTACGTTGGAATGCGTCAATCAATAAAAAAGTTATAAAGGAATGAAATTTGAAAAATATGCCGTTTAATCAACCCACCAATTCATGTTCAGGAATTTTATGAAAATTCTGTATACTCCACAGGATTCAGGATGTCTTGAAATATTACTGATCACAGTTTCATCGAAATCTGTTCGGTAATAAAAAAGTTATAAAGGAATAAAATTGGAAAAATATGTTGTTCAATGGAATTTTAGCAACGTTCTTACTACACCACTGGATTAGGGGCAATATTCAACAAAATATTATTCAAATAAAATTCATGAAACGTTTATGGGAGAATCAATTTCCTTTCATATGTATGTCGGACCATATCAATCAATCAGTTTATCACAACAAACTTTAGTGTCAATAATTTCAAATGAATCTACAAAAAAATAACTGTAAGTACATTTTTCTAATTGCTACAAACTAGCGGAAAACAATCTTTTATTCACAATCAATGTAAAAATAGAAACCAAGAAGATACCGAATTGAAAAATAAATGAGTGCAATTCATATTCTGGTGGCCTCCACCAAACTTCCATCCAATTCAATGCATTTATCATATCGCTTACGAATATTTTTTAAAGTATTCCTCAATTGTTGTGGAGTAATTGCATCGCAAGCTTGCTGAATTCTGGTGCACAGTTCCACTCGATTCCTTGGTCGTGATTTGTAAATCTTTTGTGTAACATAACCCCAAAGGAAAAAATCGAGTGAAGTAAGGTCAGGCGATCTTGGTGGCCATTCAATTAATGTACTCCCCCTTCCTATCCAACGATTAGGGTAATTTTGATTCAGCCAATTATTCACAATTCCCGCATTATGTATGGAACAACCATCTAACTGAAAATATAAATTTCTTGTTTCTGCAAGGGGAAGTTCATCTATTGCGTCCGAAAATTCATTCCTTAAAAATTGTAGGAAAATTGCGCCATTCATGTTGCCGTCGAAAAAGAATGGTCCAATTATCCTTTTATTCAGTATTCCACACCAAACGTTCACTTTTTCTGAATACTGTCTTTTACAGTTTATCACCCAGTTAGGATTTTCAGTGGCCCAATAGCGAATATTTTGTGATGAAACCACTCCATTTGTTGTGAAACTAGCTTCATCACTAAATAAAATTTTCTTTAAAAATTGCCTGTCATTAAGATACTCGCCCTGGGCTCATAAGCAGAATTCCAATCGTTTTTCTTGATCACCTAGTTCCAGAGTATGTAAAAACTTTGGTTTAAATGGCCTCAATTTATTTTTCTTCAGACATCGCCTAATATTCTCCCTAGGTAAGTTTAAATCTAAGCTGGCAACCCTCAAACTACTATTTGGATTATTTCTGAAGTAATCTAATATAGTCTGGATATTTTCGTTCCTTCTTCGTATATTGTTCTTTAAAATATATGTGGTTACTGCTCCAGTCCGATTGAAAACTTGGTTTATTTTATGTACCGTGCTGTTATTTATGGCTGGACGATTTGGGTGTCTTTCATTGAATATTCTAGTTACTTCTCTTTCACTCCGGTAATCATCACCGGAAAGACGTATAATTCCGATTTTTTCTTGAATTGACAATTGAGCCATTATCTGTTTTTATTTTGGAACACAAATTATTCAGTTCACTGATGGTGCGTAACAAAATGACAATTCATGCGCAAATAAATAGATGAGAAACTGTAAGTCACAGCTAACTTGTTTATTTCATTAATGCATTCTGAATATCAGGCAGTTACAATTGCAACTCTCATTTTTTGCTATTCAACAAAAGGAAAAAATCACAGCTGATGTTACCTACTGGAATGATAATAATTATAATCCATTGCATATTTTTTTCGTTATAATTTCTATTGGGAGTACATTAAACTTGTCTTATATTGTTGAAATTGTTTTCATGAAGATTAACCAGGAGTTCTCTCCTGATTGTACTTGTTTATGTATCCACTCCACTTCGAGAAATACCTATAGACTATTTTGACCATCATGATTTTCAGATGTTATAATTGTACGACATTGCAATAATCACCCCAATAATTTTTTCAATAATCAACAGTGGTGTAGTAAGAACGTTGTTAAAATTTCATTTTACAACATATTTTTCAAATTTCATTCCCTTATAACTTTTTTATTACTGAACAGATTTCGATGAAACTCTGACCAGTGATATTTCAAGACATACTGAATCCAGTGGTGTATTCAGAATTTTCATAAAATTCATGAATTCGAATTGGTGGATTGATTAAACGGCATATTTTTCAAATTTCATTCCTTTATAACTTTTTTATTGATTGACGCATTCCAACGTAATTTACATGTAAATCATTTGAAAATGTCGCCAATCCAGTGGTGTAGTCAGATTTTTTCTAAAAAAATCGCTAGTAATTTTTTTAGATTTGACCTTGAAAAATAAGATTAGTTGGCCCTGGAAATTGAGATTTATTCATGATATTTGGTGTCCTAATAGACTTTTTGAATATCTACCTAACAAAAAAAAAATCATTCCAATCGGTTGAATAATGTAAGTTTTATAAGGGTGCTTCCATCTTAAATGGGTCACACTGTATAACATATCGCAGTGGCATCATGCCCCGGATTGACGATATACTCTTTCAAATTGATAAAACAAGAAAAATCGGGAATCTTACAACTTTCCGACATTCTGTCCTGATTTTAAGAATTGTCTTGATCATGAATGAAAAGAGTACACAATTTTCCAAAAATCCGTTGAATTTCGTGGTGGCATCATGCCTCGTATTGACGATATACTACTTCAAACTGACAAAAACAATGAAAAATCTGGAATTTTACTACTTTCAGACTCTCAGTCCATATTTTAAGAATTGTCTTTATCATGAATGGAAAGAGCACACAGTTTAACATATTTCTGTTGAATTTCTCGGTGGCATCATGCCTTGTATTGATGATTTACTACTTCAAATTGACAAAAACAATAAAAACTCGGGAATTTTACTACTTTCAGACTTTCAGTCCATATTTTAAGAATTGTCTTTATCATGGATGGAAAGAGCACACAGTTTAATATATTTCTGCTGAATTTCGCGGTAGCATCATGCCTCGTATTGATGATATACTCCTTAGGAATGAAAAAAAAATCCGGATTTTAAGAATTGTCTTGATCATGAATGGAAAGAGAACCCAATTTTCTATATTTCTGTCGAATTTCGCCTCTTATTGACGATATACTCGTTCAAATTGATAAACACAATAATACATCTGGAATTTTACTACTTTTACTACTTCGTTGGTGGCACCCCAACGTAGTACTGTGTCATCAACGTGTTAATATGTGCTAGAGTAGAGTGTCGTCGTTGCAAAGTAAATGAACTGTTGATTTTTTTGGGTATATTTTCAGAGAGTGATATCTTGAAGTCTTTGTTGATACTCTGAATTGCTCCTGATATACTCGAATATATCGAAATGTGAAATACAGCTGCGTATCAGCTGCATAGAAGTGATAGTCACAGGCTTAAAGCGAATCAGGAATGAATAATGTATATGAAGTAAATAACATTAGACCAAAGATACTATCCTGAGAAATACCACTGGTGATTTTCTTGAATGTAAATGAACGGTAATAATAATAATAATATTCCCTCATAAACACTCATAGAGTGTATCCAATATTGCCTGTGCGGGAAGAAAACGGCTATTATTATTATTTGCCATGGCGCTCCGGAGCGACTCACTGATTCTTGGTAGTGTATCCACTTTCCAGATGTAGGAAAACCTATATCACCACCCCGGGTGGTCGATGCGCACTCCAAGTTAGTTAGCACCAGACGTCGGGATTGGCATCTAGGTAACTCACGTCACATTTGCTTCACAACAAGGATACATTTGAGAAAGAACATTCTCGCGTACTGAAGCCTCGAACCTCTGCCGAAGCAAGCCAGAAGCTCCACTGCCAGATACCTCAGCTCTGGCTACCACTGGGAAACAAGTTGTACTATTTGTGTTCAGCTGTTCTAATAAGATGTGAGGAAAGAACATAGTGTTTTATTAAATGGTGGTATTACTTAGGGCCGGTTTTTCAATGTTCAGTTTAGAGTATCAAGAGGTAATAGTCGTCGGGCCCCGTACCGGGAGAAAATAATAATTACCCGACCTTTGAGACTTCATATATCTGCTCTTCATTTTGAGTCGGGCATCTTATTGGAGAAAAATTCTCCATAGCACGTTGTCCAATTGGACAGATATTCGAAATTTCAACAGTTGGGTAATAATTCTTTTTGTTCCACAGTATATGTATGCCATAAATACTTATGTTGAGAAATGTAGAAAAAACTATACCCAAACATCAAAACTAGAATTCAATTTCACTCGAAGCGCCTTTCGTCAACTGAAATGGATTCATCAGGAACTGTTCATATCTTAATCAGTTTTACGTAGGGCACCTCTGGTACACTTACCCTATCCTAGGTACACATCGATTTCATTTTTGTGCTCTAATTCGAAATTGAACTTTCTTAGAAATGAACTTAATGTATCTATGTTGTAGCTCATAAGTCTCTCCATACGAATGAAAAATAATATCTAACAAAGGGTGTTGCTTGACAAGACAATGTTCATAGATATAGATAAAAATCAATACCATAATCGATTTGATTTTCACTCAATCCGTTAAAATTAGAAAACAAACGGCTAGAATTTGACAATTTTTTATAAAGTATGGGTCTTGATCAACTACATGAGGATTCATATGGTTGCTTGTCCAACTGTATATAGTTTTCCAGGTACAGGGTGACGATTTGAATGCTTTCAAATGCTACATAAATTATATAACGATTTGTCCATAACTGTTACTAGGATATGAAACTTAAACTGACTCAAGAAATAATCCTTCCTATCACCCCCCCTCATTATAGCCACCCCCTTGATTTACAGCCACCTGCATTCCAATACTTTCAATAGAAATCTCTACTTGTAATACCCCATTGAATAGCTGGTAAAAATTGATCTATCCTCCCTCCTCATCAAACAATTAATTAAATATTATTTTTGTGATCATCTCTGCGTATGGAAATGAAAAAACGCATAATCAATATTTTATATACCTGAATAGGTATTTTCATACTCTAAGTAGTTAGTTATAAAGAATATATTAGATAAATGAACTTACAAAACCTGCAAAACAGTGGTTTTTATATTCTATATACAATTATTAGCATCTTTAGTTTCAAAAATTATTACAATTCTGCAGGACTGCTTCCTAGAAAGTGATTTCACCACACTTCCCATTATTTGTGTAGCTTGAAGGGAGAATTGTGTGGTGGTCGTCTCGTGTATTCCCAATGTTCCCGTGTTAGTTTTGGTGGCTTGCTCACCTGATCGATTCGATAATCAGGGCTCTTCACTGGAGTCCATTTTTGTTTCCTTCCCAGCGGGTGGTCTACCTCTGAAGAGGAAGTAGCTGTAAATCAAGGGGGTGATGGGGGTTGGCTATAATGGGGGGAGTGATAGGAAGGATTATTTCATTTCATGAGTCAGTTTAAGTTTCATATCCTAGTAACAGTTATGGACAATTCGTAATGATATAATTTTATTCATGAGCATTCAAATCGTCACCCTGTACCTGGAAAACTATATACTGTTGGACAAGCAATCATATGAATCCTCATGTAGTTGATCAAGACCCATACTTTATAAAAAAATTGATAAATTCTAGCCGTTTGTTTACTAATTTTAACGGATTGAGTGAAAATCAAAACGATTATGGTATTGATTTTTATCTATTTCTATGAACATTGTCTTGTCATGCTGTAATGCAACACCCTTTGTTAGATATTATTTTTCATTCGTATGGAGGGACTCATGAGCTACAACTTAGATACGTTAAGTTCATTTCTAAGACAGTTCAATTTCGAATTAGAGCACAAAAATGAAATCGATGCATATTACCCAAAATAGCGAAAATCGAATTTTTGACACCCTGTACCTCGATAACTAGCCATAGGATCGATCTGTAAATTGGACTGCGTAATGAGGATGCCAAGATGTACAATATATCAAAATTTTAGCAAAATTAGCCGAAAGCCATTTTACGTACTAAATGTGCGAGGTCCTTTTTCGACTCGACGTATTCGATATAGCATTATGATGTGCAATCTCTCTCAATCATAATTAATTATTCTCAATTTTCCGGTATTCCACAAATCACTTTATTACTATTGAGTATGTATTCTGAACTTACCCAAAACGCCAATTTCAGTATCGCCACCTCTGTTAGTTACTTTACAACTCTTACTCGAGGGTTTTTCAAATGAACCGATTCTGTAAACTCTTCTCAATGCGTTGAAAATATCTTTCTCGTCATTAAAAAAATTCATGGTTTTCACTTCACAAATTCACCCGAATCAAATGATTATTTATGTACTTGTCAATAGATTTGACAATTTGTTATTCTGTTAATTCAGTCAACTTTTCAGAAAAAAATAATATTCAAAAAAACAAATTTGGGTATAGGCATTGTTACACAAACTGCGCCAAAAATCTGTTGGTATATAAAAAAATGTAATGATATACAGGGTGTTCCATTTGAAATGAGGAAGTTGCCCCCTACTTCTGGTATAACCTGAAGTTGACCATAATTTAGTTTCGGCCATATTGTAAAACCCACTTCCACAAAATTTCAAGTTTTCATTTCTAATAGTTCTCCATATATTCCTAACGAACGCTCGTCGTCGAAGACCCTGTATATGATTCAGGTCATAAATGAGCAACAAAGATGCATAATTTTAATTTCAAAATTTTTTCACACCCCCTTATGATAAACGAAATACAGTATTTCCTCAAACTAATATATACATTCACCCGTACGGACTGCTGCCTTGAAAATAATGCATATAATCGTAATATTATTTGTAATACATTTGTCTGTTTTCAGATACAATTTTGAAAAAACTCCTCTTATGTCTACATACTTAGTGGCTGCAGTAATAGGCGAGTATGACTATGTGGAAGACACATCCAGTGATGGGGTTTTAGTCAGAGTCTACACGCCCAGAGGAAAAAAAGAACAGGGACAGTTTGCTCTTCAAGTAGCCACGAAAGTTCTACCATATTATAAAGACTACTTTGACATAGCATACCCCTTACCCAAAATCGATTTGATAGCTATAGCAGATTTTTGTGCAGGAGCGATGGAGAACTGGGGCCTCGTAACTTACAGGTCTGTATGTTTTAATAATTTTATATTCATAGTTTTCTTAGGGAGTTACCCAGTTTTTTTGTAATCATCTCATATTTGTGTAAAAATTTACTTCTTTACGACTGGTTTATTTTGTGGAAATACATGTTTACTAAAGATACACCAAAAACAATTTTGGTTTATCGTGGAAAATAGACAAAATTGTTTTTAGTGTATCCTTAGTGTGAAAATTGAAATTGAAATCGGTTATTCAAATAATATATACACATCAAATTAAATTCAATTGAGTTCTGATGTTTGTTACATTAGATAAGATAAGATGTTCATGCGCCGATACAAAATTGGTTTACGAAAAAATTAACCAACCTGTTTCTCCTGTTAGTGAGTAATTTTTTACCAAAAGAACATTTCAAAAAATGACCCATATTTTTTGAAAACAGCACATGTATGAATAAAGGAATGAACATTAATTATCTGAACGAAATAAATTCCTACCCATTGACGTAAGATAAAAACGTTTCCAATCATATCTTTATCCTTGATCATTCAAATGTATGAACCAATAACTTTATGTTGGCAACCAATGACTGCTTGTTTGTTGTTTCACCTGCGATCAAGTGTGTACATCCTTACACTTGTTTTCACCATACCGATGAGATTCTTAAGATCGAAACACGGGTCTACATTGCATTTCTCATTTATATATATACCGGGTAATTCAAATTCATGGGTCACCATTGGGATTTCCGAAACCATAAGAGATACAAAGATGGTTAAATTAGGGCAAAGGACCCCGCACGGAATACATGGGATTTTGGTTGATTGCGGAATTCAACGAAACTCTGGTATGTTGTGGATCACGACCTGTCGGTAACACTTTAAATAGATTATAATCAAATCGTTTGATTATTTTCGGAGAAGCAGGGTGATTTTGAAAGATGTTACGAAAACACCAAATAAAAGTAATTTATACAAATTGAGATTGTTTTAGATTTATTCACGTGGTTTGGCTAAAATATGTCATGCCTTTGAAAACGCCATACTATTATGATCCAAAACAGTATTTAGCTTACCGGGGGAACTCAAACCATCCAATTTCGACGTTGTTGACTCCACTTAGTATTATTGAGATATTATCTTATTTAATTTCGAGATATGGTTGGGTAATGTTTACAATTTAAAAAAGCAATACAATACAATACAATAATACAAAACACAGTATTTTACTATATCGGCGTAATCAGAAAAGTACTTGAAAATATCCTATTAGGAAGTTATGTACGTCACTCATTCAATAGAATCCTTACAGAATCCTATAATTTCGACTTTCAACATTAATTAATATGTGAAAACCCTTAAACCATGATAATTGAAAAACCACAAGCCACCCTTATATTTAAAAAATACAAGGGCTCTACAAATATGTTTGCCAGTGGCACTATATCTTTGCTTCAAAATAGTATTGCTATTTCAAATTGTAAAAATTACCCAGCCATATCTCGAAATTAAATTAGAAAATATCTCAATAGTACTAAGTGGAGTGAACAACGTCAAAATTGGATGTTTTGAGTTCCCCCGTTAAGCTTAGTACTGTTTTGGATAATAATAGTATGGTGTTTTCAAAGGCATGACATATTTCAGCCAAATCAAGTGAATACATCAGAAATAATCTCAATTTGTGTAAATTACTTTTATTTTGTGTTTTCGTAACATCTTTCAATATCACCCTGTTTCTCCGAAACTAATCATACGATTTAATTATGGTCTATTTAAAGTGTTACAGACAGATCGTGATCTACAATATACCCGAGTTTCAATGAATTCCGCAATCAACCAAAATCCCATGTATTCCGTGCGGGGTCCTTTGCGCATCTATGTGACGAACAATATGCCGTTGAGAAAGTTTCAAAATTCCGAGTATGTCCGGAAATAGTTTTTCATTCTGATTCAAACTACGTGATAGTTTGTCATGTCACAACTTCGCATAAGATTTAAATAAAAGTTTTAGTTGGCTTCGATTCCATCAAATAACACTTGTCAATCTAATCGATTTGTTGTTAACCAATTATTTGTCACGCCTGCTGTTATTATCAAAGTAATAACTGCGTAGAATTTTTTTTTTAAAGAAATTAGATATACTTTGATTAAACTAGTTTTTAATGAACTAAATGAATGGGTCTGGTGAAAATGACACTTCCCAGTAAACCAAAGTATGTTTCAGAAATGACCTAGGTATGAAACGTTTCAGAGGAAACGTTTCTTTAAAAATGATTCTGAATCATAACATAACCGTGTATGAATACTTTCAGATATATTTCATAGTGAATGTCCCGAAATAAACAATTATGAAACATAACTTAATTGTGTTTGAATACATTTGGATATATTTCACAAAAATTTTTTCTTTTGAAACATTTAACTATGTATGAATACATTCAGATATGTTTCACATCAAATGTTCCGAAAGAAACATTTATGCAACAGTATAACTGCATATGGATTACATTCCGGAAATATTTCACTGGAAATATCCCTGAAGAAACATTTAGGAAATATTTCTCAAGTTTCCCGATTAGTAGAGAGGTAGGTACTAAAATACATATCTGCAAATAATTTCCTCAAAATGGTTGGCATTTGAATCGACTTCAATACCAGTAGGAATAAAATAATCAGTTACAGAAAAATAAATGTAATGTAATAAAATTTATTTTGATGTCACGTTACCTTCAGAGAAAAAAAAAATAGATAACAGAATAATTCATGTGTGACTGTTCAACTTCAGGGTTCTGTAAAAGACCACCAAGAGAAATTAATAATAAAAATATATTGGCACAATGTAACCAGTGAGCGATAGCAAGTAACAGAAAAGCACTGTGAATCTACTCAGCAAATAAGCACTACCGTATCGGACCAACACCAATGGGTTCAGATAACTCAGTTACTTAGTATGTATAAGCAAAATTCCAAGCACCAACAACACCGCCTGACTAACTGAAACCACCACCAATCAAATCAATAATTAAATGCACTATAACAAAAGCGCAATATAACAACAACGCAATATAACAATAACCGACATGCAGCGCAGAAATCGAAAAGTTTTGTAGGAAATTTGTCGAAGCAGCGTCGCGTGAGCTCAGGCGAATGCGGCACTATAAATACCATCCATTAAAACAAGTAAAGATATACACCTTCAATATCCGCTTTACAACAGAAGCTTTTACAACCAGCATGCGAATGTAAGAATATTAGCTAGTAACCAGATAAGTTAGTAAGTTATAAGTAGTGAGCTATAAGCTATAAGTAAACTAGAATCATGTAAGCACGTAAGACTGTAAGACGTAAGACTATCCATAAATCCGTAGATAAGCCAGAATAAGCTAGTCAAATTGATGATAGAATAGGCTGGTACGCTACAAAGTAAGCTATTATCAGGTTAGCCTGTAAGACTATTTTTCATAAAGCACATTAGTTAGAGGAAGCTAGTAAGCTATACCACTATTAATAATAAATCAAATACGCTAGGAAAATATAGTAGGCTATAAGCCAGTAAGCTACAATCAGGTAAGCCTGTGAGACTACTTTTCATAAAGCACGTAAGTTAGAGAAAGCTAGTAAACTATTAGACAGTCTATCGATATTAAGTCAAATATGCTAGAAAAATATAGTAAGCTATGAGCCAGTAAGCTACAATCAGGTAAGCCTGTAAGACTATTTTTCATAAAGCACGTAAGTTAGAGAAAGCTAGTTAGCTATATCACTATTGATAATAAATCGAATACGCTAGGAAAATATAGTAGGCTATAAGCCAGTAAGCTACAAAGCAAGCTATAAATGATTAAATCTAATTAAAAACTTGCGTATATTCCCTCGGAGGTTGAATGATTCAGGACTACTCTGGAAGCAGCCTGGTATCGCCGACGTTGCAGAAATAGGATAGCACCATAGAATGATCTGGGCAGTCACCAGCGTCGGAAGGCATCCAAGTCTTAGCGTGGCTGCTGCCAACAAGGCTGACTGGCCCCAAAAAATATCCTAGGATAGAAAATTGCTGTTAACATGTGAACCTAATTATATTTCCCTCCCAGTTCATTTTCAATTCTTCTAAAACCACCCTGCTAACGAAATTCACGGGTTTAGTGTTTTCTTTCTTTTCCCAAAACCCTAAAGATGACTAAAACTATTTTGTGGAACACACTGGATGTCTCAAGATAGAATATCTAAGATATTTACAACTATGTATACCGCAGTGATAATAATAGATACCCCTGTTTTTTACAGAAGTGACAAACAATTTATTTAATGAATCCATTCACTTACAGCTAAACGTTCAAGTGAGAAGGAAACTTTGTCCAAATGGACAACATTAATGTTTAGAGACTTGGTATCTGGGACAACCAGTACCAGTCCCATTTACTGAAAAAAATATGAGCACTAGTTTGCCCCAGCCAACAATAGCCATAAGGTAATTCTTTGTTAGTTTCCAAACGAATTCAATGTAGGAAAGCCAGTATAGCTTTCACAACTCAATAGAAGTAATTCATGAAGTACACTAGATTACTAGTACAATCTGATCATTGTTGAATTTGGTGTAATCACGGTCTTTTTGGAAACATACAATCACATAGCGAGGACTTTCGAGAAACGAGGAAGTCTTGACGACCCATATTTCACTTTTTGCACCTTGTGTGAGAGCAGGCAACATATGAAGTTCCCATTTTCTGAACGGCATGAGAATAGGAGTATCAGCTTGGATGGCCTTCAAGAGTTGCAATTTAATTTGATCATGTGGAAAGAGTCTCTCAACTTTGAGTTTAATATTTTCAATTTCCAACTTGACTGCTGTCGTACCAGCCGGCGATTCAGCGGTCTCCTCTATTTTGAAGCAGTTGCTATCATCTGCATCTCGTACTAATCGGATGGTATGTTTGCCATAGGAAACACATTGATAATCGTTGAAAATATTCAAAAAATGCTTGATGGGTATGAGCATGTTGAACGATAGATCAGTGGTGCTGATAACCCTAGCGTTGCTGGGAAAAGTCCAACTTGAATTGGCCAAGTGCTTGATATCTTCGTCAGTGTAGGTGAGAAAGCCTCTGACAGTACTAACAATTCCAACTTCACCGACCATCTCCAACTCCTTACCGCTTTGCTCATAACTAACAGATTGAAACATGAAAGCACCAGCATTGTTTACGAATGTTACACGACCATCTCCTTTGGTTTTCACAACTTTTCCACTGATGAATAACAGGCTATCATACAAAGCATCGTAAGCGTCAGATTGATTGATGTTGATTTCAATGGCATCATTGTTGCGAAAGGACTTGACATTTGGGTAGTAAGTCCGCCATTCCACCTTTTGTATAGATTCGTCGTTTTGTGGTTTTCGGAAAATGTTGAACACTTGATTGGACAACATGATAACCGAGAGATTCCAAAAACAGTTTATTCTCCGGTGATAGTAGTTGACGCACGTTGAAGGTCTTGGTGAAGACTGAAGGGGGGTATGGTGGTGAGTTATTCTTATGAATAGTTAGAACCATACTTTCGCTTCAATTCCAAACGAACGATTATTTCTTCGTTTCGAAAATCAACGAGTTGAGAATGCTGGTCCAGCACTCGCAGCGTAATAATGTTTATTTCGTCTCCATGTGCAAAGGGTAGATAAATGAGGTGGTTGGGTGTTTCGTCAATTGCGTAACCAGGATCAACATCAACAGCAAATTCGTATATCGTATGAGACGGTGCGTCGTTGTGGAATGCTCCGAACGTAATGTTGCTATCTATGTGTATGGTACGTACTTTAATGATATCTACAGGTAGATCTGATGTGTAATGCAAGTTGGGTTTGAGAAGAGTAGACGAAAACCCTAAAATGCGGGCCAAACTGTTTTCAGGTCGGAAATAAATTGAGTGTTTAAGGCAGAATATTTCGCTTTTCAGCGTGTTATTATTCGGTTTGAGGTAGAAAAATTCGTCGGGGTTTTCCTTGTACGTTTTGGGTGTGATGTGTTTGCTGATCAAAGCCTCAATATCACCAATTTCGTAAGAGCCAGTAGGGATATCGATACTCTGTTTAGTTTTGCCGCCGTTTTCAAAGTAGTAGAATTTTGTTCCTTCTTCAATGTTGGGTATACTGTTATACGAATGGAAGCTGAGCAAAGCCAAACTGTATTCTGAATCAGAATTCAATTGAATGGGCGGATTGAAATCGATGGAAAGCTCTGAAGAACGACTCGTTAACGTCAATATCATAGACATGACTGATATAGTGTCGGAAGCGATCTGCCTTAAATAATGAACAACAACTTGGATGAAAAATCATTTATTATTACAATAATAACATTGAAATTGTGCACTAACTGGTCCATGATACTCTGCTTCTTTTGGTGATGCCGTTGACAGTCCAAACTCATTTTGATAATGAATGAAACCTGGTAGACAAATCTGCAAAGCGAATCGATTTTTGTAGTCCTTTGGTAACCTATGCCATACATCCAGCAACTCTCAAGGTCCTGCGTTCCCAATCAAATATTCGATTGACAAAGCTCGCAGTTGAGTATCAGTGAAATCTCGCAATGATTTATATTTATGCATTTCAGCCAACGATTTATGCATCTCAGCAGTGGACATTATGAAGTAAAAACTTCAGGCAGAGATGTCCGCAACTACTCTGATTGTAATTTTGATATTGACTATTATTATATGTAATTCTTACACCCCTCCCAAAATTTTTTGCCAATTCCATTGGAGGTTTGAGATTGCCGAAACTATCGAAATATTGTGCGACATTGCCGTTTTTATTGTAAGCTACCCAATGAGTGCCCGCATTCAAGTGGGAATCCAAGTTCAATATAGCGCATTCTCGCAGCCAAGGACCACAAGTTGGCAACGTATCACCCATAAAGATTCCACGAAAATGTGATATTTTCATCTGACGAGCACACTCCTGAATTTCCGAATCGTATAATGCTCTATGGGGTAGCTTATCTAGCAGTTTTTTGCTTTTTCAGGTAAAGACCGCGTCCTTTGCGTTGATGTTGTTTTTTCAGGAACAGTCCTAATCCTCGAGGAGTTTTCCGCAGGTACAAACCCGAACCCAAATGCTCCATGGATTTATTGTGACGTTGATCTTCTTCAAGTTTCTTTTTAGCATTTTTTGCGTCTATTACGGTTTTTGCTATGGAGCTCGCTCTACCTGCCAACGCACCCAAAGCCGAAAGTGCAGCATATATAGGTATGAGGGGTAAGATTCCTCCAGATTTTGCATCGAATGGAATTATTCTAGGCACTCGTATTTTCTTACGTCCTCCAGCTTGACTCATTGCCATTTTAGCAGCTCGCAAAGCCGAAGCACTAGATTTCTTAATATTAGCAGGATTGTATTTTCAATTTTTAATAATTTTTTGAAGCAAGTTACGGTGAAAGGACACGCCAATACCTAGCTTACGTTTGGCTTTCATGGTGGAAGTAACAAGCCAAGCTGCAGCCCGTTCCCCAAATTTAGCGTCTTTAGATTTAACTCGTTCCCAAGCTCTATTTTCCAATACTTGATCTGCTTTATGGCGGTCTTCTAGAGAGTCGGATTGAGAGTATGCAATATCGTGCTCTCTGCAGATTTCGTCCAAAGGATTCACGCCAGTTTCTCCGCGTTGTAATCTCTGCCTCAATTTGGTGCCAGGCCCGCAAAACGAATAACCTGGTAGATACAATTCGAACGGGAGCTTATTGATGATTGAATTGACAACACCTGCACCAGAGTAAGTCAACATTGATAATGATGAAAGATACCTTCAATGCGTTTATTTATAACCGTGGCGCACTCATGTTTTATCATCACATCATGGAAGTCGTTCAACAAGACAAGACACTGCCTATTGAAAATTTAGATTTTTTTAATGGAGACCTCGATAGCAGTATGGTTGGGAAGCATCGTAAATTATTACCGAATTTGTTTCGTGCAATTATTTGCGGGCCAGGTGGTTGTGGAAAGACAAATGCCATCTCAACACTGTTATTCCACCCGAACGGAGCAAAATTCGAAAACATCTACGTATATTCAAAATCTTTCTACCAACCCAAATATCAGGAGGTTCAAGAAATTTTGGGGAAAGTCATGGGATATTATCCGTTCAGGGAAAGTGAGGAAATCATAAGCCCTCGCGAGGCCGAATCAAATTCCATATTCATTTTCGATGATGTTGCATGCATGCAACAGAAAATTCGAGAATATTACTCCTTTTGCAGACACCGAAATATTGATGCTGCATATCTTTGTCAGACATATTCAAAAATTCGAAAACAATTGATACGAGACAATTGTAATATGATTGTGCTTTTCAAGCAGGATGAAATGAATTTGAAACATGTATTCGATGAACACGTTTCCCCAGACATGACGTTCGATGAATTCCTGGCAATGTGTGCAGAATGTTGGCGACAGCATCGATATGGAACCGTTGTGATTATGAAAGATTTTGATATAAATGCTGGACGTTATCGTCAAGGATTCGATAAATATATAAGTATACAGAGAGATTGATGTATCCCACAGTTATCATCATGAAACCGTTGAGCAGAGAAGTTGATGTTATTCGAAAGACTAAAATCAATGAAATTGCAAAAGCTATTCGAAAAAAATATTTGGCTTTGAAATTGGGTAGATCTGAAGAAGCTGAGTCGTTGCAGAAATTCTTTAAACCTGTACCTGTCCAATTGAGGAAATAGCAGCAATGCCGCCGCCGTCGCAATCTCCTACTACCCCAATGAAAAGTGAGGTAAAATCTGATCTCATACAAGAGAAAGTGGAAGAGCGTGACACGTCTCCATTCGAATCCATCGAAACGACTCCATTCCAATCCCTCGAACATGTTGCAAGTACAGATGATAATGATGGTGATGATGAGGATATCTTCAGCGTAGGCACACAAGAGGAACAAAATAAGAGTTTTGCGTCAGACATGAATGAACAAGTTTTACACGAATATATCGATCAATATCCTATAATGGCTCAACCGTACATTATAAAACATTGGAGTAATGACAAAGAAATAGATAAAGTATACGGTCCTGTATATGATGGTGTATCTTCAAAATGGTTCCTAGGTAACAAAAAAATAGATTTCGACAAACGCAGCGGATACATCAAAATGGGTGGAATCAGTGGAAAGCAACACCCGGTATATATGAACTCATATTTTTAAACACAACTGAAAACTATAATAATGAAGATATGCAGGCATACAAATCAATTGTAGATTTGTCGAACATTCACAAAAACTCCCTAGGCTATCCGAAAGGTAGTAAAAGATACAAGTATACCGAAATAATTAAACCGATGTTTCCTATACGAAATCAACGTAAAATATCGATACGTACCGGTTTACCTAAAACATCCAACCCTGCAGCGAAAGGTAGCGGTTTACCTAAAAATATACCTATTGCAATGACATTCAATACCAAACCTATGGAGTTTGTTTATTGGGATGACCCAAACGAACTATGCGAACGCCTCAAATTATTGATAGCCTCTCGGGATGCCGGAAATACTTCGCATTTTGAGTGAACTTAAAGAGGCAAATATAATTCTATAAGATGACATACATCCATCCATACATTCACATTTTCAAAATGGTTATCGATAAGTTTGGACGTAGCGACAGCACCGCTGGTGGCAGTGGTGATAGAAAGCGAAAATTACCGACGCCCTCTGGAGTCGGCGGCTTGCTTAAAGAGGCCTATCAAAAATACTGATGCTGCCAATAAACAATATGTGGATGAAATTACGGATAAAATTGGTACTAGTTTAGATGAGAACAGCGATGCATTGGAAATATTGGTTGAGGAACTGATGAAGACAAATAGAGAAGTGGGTGAAATGAGGAATCAGACCCTAGATACTAATTTTAATGAAATGTCGCAAAGAAATGTGGAACGTTATAACTAGGGAGTTTCGTTTTACAAAAAATTCAATGAACAATGTAAAACTGATATTGAAAATATTCCTGGAGATTTGTTGAAAAAAATCTCGGATATAACCGATATGATTCGTTCGTACAACAACACTTTGAAACAAAATAAAACGTTGGCAAAAAATTATGTGAATCAACTTCGAGTTGATATCTCACAACAAATCTCCAAAATAAATTCAGATATAGCGAGTGTAAAATCTGCTGTCGATGAGATCATCAAAAGACAAAATGTAGTGTATGCATCACCATAATAAAATAGTAGGTTTCACAGTTTCGCCATCACATATGTGCGTGATGGCTTCCAAAGACAAGATTCAACTTGTCCGTGAACTGCACAAACCAATTAGAAAAAATTTTCCTCGACGTCGCACCATCATTAAAGGCTTAGATGATTTATGGCAAATGGACTTGGCCGAAATGAGATCTTACGCCCACCAAAATTGTAATTTCAAACTCATTCTAGTCGTTATAGATTGTTTTTCGAAGTTCGTGTGGACTCGACAGTTGAAAACGAAAACGGGGGAGGAAATTACCAAAACGTTTGCAGATATTTTGGCACACACGAAACGATGTCCAAAAAATCTACAAACCGATCAGGGAACGGAATTTTACAACAGTAAATTCCAGAGTTTGATGAAAAAACATGAGATAAATCACTACAATACGTACAGCATCCTCAAAGCCTCTATGGCCGAACGGATTATAAGAACTTTGAAGGAAAGATTGTACAAGTATTTCAGTTAGAATGGCACCTACAAATGGCTGAATATATTACCTGAAATCACAAAATCTTACAATGATACGCGCCATTCAAAGACGGGTATGAAACCTTCGGAAATTGATAAAACCAACTAAAAAGAAATTCTCAAATCAACATACAGCCACTTGAGAATAGCTGGACCGAGAAAATTCAAAGTCGGCGATGTTGTGCGAATTAGTAAGGCAAAGCACGTTTTTGAAAAAGGTTACACACCCAATTGGACTACGGAATTATTCAAAATCATCAAAGTCAATATCACCAACCCTGCCACCTTCATGCTGGAAGATATGCAGAGTGCTCCTATCAAGGGTGCTTTTTATGCAGAGGAATTACAAAAAACTGCAAATCCATATATATATATATATGAAAACTAAAAGTTCGGGTTGAACCGCGTCTAGAATTTTAGAATTTGTTGAAATTCGACGTTTTGGCTCCGATTTTGGAGCCATTTTCAAGAACTGAAATATAAAGAAAATTAATGAAAGGTTAAAACGTAATTCTACGCTGAGGTCTCAATCTGCCTACTCCTCAGGTATAATTACGTTAGGTTTTTGTGACTTGACGTCGGGGTCTCAATCTGCCTACTCCCCATGTCTCGTCACTGGTTCTCTCTAAGGTCTCAATCTGCCTACTCCTTCGAGAGAACTGTTCTGTATATATATATATATATATATATATATATATATATATATATATATATATATATATATATATATATATATATATATATATATATATCTCGTGGAAAAAGTTCTGAGGAAGAAAGGCAAAAAATGTACGTTAAATTGCTCGGTTTGGATAACAAACATAACATTTGGATCGAAAACGTTGATTTTGTATAGAATCTTATGAGAAACAAACACAAATCATATAATTCCGAGGGGTCTTTCAAATATTTTTTTCACAGTCAACAAACAACTTTTAAACAATTTTAAAATTTACCACCTGATCTGAAGCTATAGAAGCGTATGCAAGCACATACGAATATTCAGTTTGAAAAACGAAAATGTCTCAAGATAGTGGTTACGTCAGTGAAGTTGAAGTAATGTGCGATAGTGATGGAGAAGATTATAAAGAAACTCTAAATGCCATCGACATAGCATTGGGGCAATACGAAATGGCAGCTCGGAACGAACATCAGTTGATGTTGATGGTCTTCCCTATGCCATCCTACGGAATTCGATGTGGCATAAGTCCCTTCAGGGATTTTAGCTCATGCATCATTTTGAAGCAGCAGTTCTCCATTCGATCCATCAATTTGCTTTTGCTTTTGAATGGGCAACCCTCATTGACATCCTGCAAGAAATAAAGGAAAATTTCTTTGAATCACAAATCGATGAGTATGTAGATAAGTATGATCCAATCACAACACGTTGCGGGGATTACATTCACATCACGCAGTACATCGAAAGTAATACCAAACAAATTTCTATTTCCAAGGATATCACGAACATGGAGTTGTCCCAACAAGATGTAACCGACATTCTAAATACACACTTGGGGGTGCTGTCTGACCGTATTGCTATGTTGGATGCTATGAACTTTTTTGACTATTATCGAGGTGTTTTTGATATTATTCAATCTTGGTTACGTGAAAATAAAACCAATTTGAGTTTGGAAGAAATTATAGAAGGTTTTTGTCAAGCTTCATCTTTAGATAGTATGTTGGCTAATGCTTTACGTGAATATTTATTTTATTATAAACAAAAAATTGTGTATGATTTATGTAATTAAAATTAAATGGTAATTTGTTTTATTTCTTTGAAGATTTGCTTGGATTTCCATCATTTCTGTTTTTCTTGAGACCACAATACCAACTACACCGGAAATTCGTACTCGTTATCAGTTTCAACAAATTCCTTCGAAAACGATTTCGTGGTTTTGATAGGTGCACCATTTGTGTATGTCAGTCAGTCTATTTTAGCTGCTGTTCGCAATAAAACATAAAAAATGAATATCAAGAGTGTTACTAAGTGTAAAAATGAAAATGAGTTGGTGAGTTGCAAGACTTGCCGGAAGATATATCATTGTTTGATGTGTGCCATAAAAATTGGTGAGGACATCCCATGTCAAAATAATATAGGTGTGACCGTCACCTCTGGACATATATGGATTCCGACAGGTTTTGCAGCAAAGATAAAGATGGAGTTGAGCTCAGACGATGACGAGACGGACATCGAGGAGCCGCCAAGACAACGTCAACGATTTTCGTCAACATCATCATCGGAGGAGAACGACGACGATAATAGGGCCTTGCAGAATTCACTGAGGGAGTTGCACTGAATCGTATTTGACATATATGATAAAATTTATTAAAAAAATTTTGAAAAATATACAATGCATATTTTATTCAAGCTCATTTTATTCAGATATGCATGTAGCAGCAACATCTGAAATAAATGACTTTTTCCAGCATATTCTGGAAATACCTACTTCAAGTAAGGTAAGCTCGGGTAAGTGTGAATTTGGGGCAAGTGTGAGTTTGCTCGCTATCTTCGCTAAACCGGGCGACAGCCCAAAGCCTACACTCATAGTGAAATCCAAATATTTTCCCCAATTTTCTAACCTACAATTCATCAACCCGAACGAGTATAACGAGTTTATTTCAAGCTTTAGGTGTATTGTTAAAATCTAAGGTAAGAATCCATTGTATACACTTTTCTTCTACCTAAACAATGAATCTGACTATAGATTGTCGTTTTTTCATGAAGTTCTTTTTTTTACATTTTTTCATTGCCCCGAAATTAAATTTTATTGGGGATAGTGTGACCTAACAACTGTGCTTCCATCACCACTCGTCAGAAGATGGGGATCAATGAAATTCTCATTCGATTTCTACCTGTAAATTTTTCTTTTCAACAAATGTTCACTTTCACGATTATTTTTTGTTTTTTTCCACTGGGGCATATCAAATTCAATATTGAAAAGTTTCTTTACTGTTTACTCACACCTGCCCCAAAGAGAGATTTACGTGCATTAATATCTTTAAATTTGGCCAGAATCACACTTGCCCCAAATTTCCGGGGAAGTGTGACCTATGGAGATGTATATCTGAATATATAAATAAAATTCATAGAATACGTTTTTCAACAGTTCTCTGTGGCGTATTACAAAGACTGACCTTCGAAGTAAATACCTGCAAAATTTCATTGTTATATTAGTTCAGGTTCATCAGAAGGACTAAATTCAATGCGAACTAATGAAAATCACGGTCACACTTACCCGAGATTACCTTATATGAATTTCAAGCATATGCTGGAAAAAGATATTTATTTCAGATGTTGCAGGTACATGCATATCTAAAATAATTCAATGTAATATTTTAAACGCTGCGCTTTCACGAAAACGAAGCGTAAGTAAGTATTTCCAGCATATGCTGGAAAAAGACATTTATTTTAGATGTTGCAGGTATTCCAATCAGAATTTCCAACTTCCACTCTGAAATTCTTCATACTTGAAGTAGGTATTTACAGCAAATGCTGGAAATACCTACTTCAAATATGAATAATTTCAGAGTGGAAGTTGATTAAAAACCTTCCTTTCTAGAATGATTTCTTTTTATGAATGATGTTTAAATCAAATCCATTTTTTTTTCTTTATTACATAGAATATATAATTACATAATCATTTTGTTCGTTGAAAGCAGTGCGTCAATAGGAAAATGTTTACAGATTTATACATAATTGGAATAAACTTTTAAATTATATTTTTTATTACATATAAATACTCAAATTTTCATCTATACCTTGTGCAAGCTACAAATTTAAATTTCAAAAAAATATGCCAGTCTGCATCAGTAAAATAGTAATTTTTCCTCATTTGTTTTTTCAGTTCTCTAATACAATTTATATTAAGTAATTCTTTAAATTCTTTTGGAATAATGAAATAACAAGTACTTGGTATATTTTTGGATTACCAAATTTCAATATGAAGTCACGATTTTTGGCAGTCCAATAAATTGCGTTTGCAGACAATTCTTGTAGACTTGGCGGAGTGGATAGTGTTCCTTCAATTCCTGGTGTAACGCACCTATTAGCCATGTTGAATCTGTAACCTTTTTAGGAAATTTTAGACCTGTTATACAGTTGTAAATATATAATTCAATGGTTGAATTCTCGAAAACTATGCCCGCTAATACATTATTAACCACTGGATGGGGACTTCCGGAAACTAAACAGGATATCTTGGATACAACTAGTCATGTATTCAGTGGCAAATTACCACTAAAATATTTGATGGGTTTCGCTGAAGATTACAACAAAAGTATCTTGAATGCCAAACAAGAAATGATCTTAATCGCTCGATCTTTCAAGAACTCATATATTGATGAGGTTGATGCTGATTTGAAAATTAATAAAATTGAGTGGAAAATAAGACACATAGTGCCAGAAGATAAGCACAATCTCAAACTTTTGAATAGAATCAACAAAAGTGGTCTGAATGCTAAAATCAAGTTGGCCTATCGCATGTGGGATCTCTATGAACTTCCATCACTACGTGGCACATCTTCAGACATATGGGCTATCAAGACAACCAACGCCCTGAAACACCTCTTTATATCATCATTGGATTCCAAAGCACTACCACGTCTGAAGACAGGACAAAGGACATCACTAAATTTACAACTGCTGATATCAATAACATTCGTGTGTACTTAAACTCTGAAGTATACCCATATGAACGTTGGAATTTGGATTTCGATAAGAAACTTGATACTTCAGCATATTATGCCTATGAGAACTTTCAACGAAGTTATTATGATAAAGATATGAGTGAACCTCTCATGGACATTGGAAAATTTCGACAAAATCCACTATTCATCATCGATTGTTCACATCACATCATTCTACATGATACATTTTTGACATACAATGCATTGGACGGATCAGTTCACAGCAGATATTGAAGACACACACATTTTTCATTATTTTGTATTGAATTTTTTCTTTCTTTATTCTTGTAAAAGAGGAATAGGTATATAAAACATGTATGAACTATTTTATGTGTTTTATTCAGATATCACCAGCTTACAATTCAATTAGTCTTAGGTATATACAAACAATCTAATATAACTTCTTCTTCACCGTCATGATTTTCTTGGCCATTTTCGATTTCACTACCATCGCCATCCAGTTGGTACTTTTGGATGATTCCATTAGGTAGGTATGGCAAGAGACGGTAGAGAAATCTCCTCAGCTCACATTCAAACATTGCATCGCAGAGTTGATCTAGATCCAAAGAACCATCTGTATATTTCTCTGGTAGTTCTCAACGTCACGCAAACATAACTGGATCTGCTCTTCATCATAACACACGCTCAGGTCATAGTTGGTGGCATCGTGAGCATCATCACTCAAAGCATCCAATTCAGAAGTCAATCATTCAACAGCTGAAGAGATGTCTACAGCTTCGGTCCAGTTTTGGCTCGCATACAGCATCCACATCTTTCTCGAAAATGGAACTGAAATCAAAGAAGAATTATTGAAATAAGTATGCTATAATAATTTATCAATAAAACTCACATATACTTTCGATGATGCCAACCGCCAAAGAGTGTGTTTAACAATGTATGAAAACTTTTTATATTTTCCTTACAATTAACACCTATAATTAGACTTAGCCTATGATATGTGAAAATTAACTATTAATGAGATCGAATTTAACCAAAGATCGTGTTTTCATACCAGCAAAGCTTTGTTGAGTCTGACCCAAATATGCTACGGTATATTTACCATCAGATGAATTGATGCAAGTAACATCATCCTCACTAAATTGCTCTGAAACACGTTTTGGTAGCCATGTTTTGAACAATGTGTTATTGCTCACATCGAGTAATGTTAACAAAATGGATTTACCAAAACGAGTTGAACAAATTGACATAGTCTTTATTGGATAAGATTCATTCAGTGGCAATGATGATATTACTCTTTGTTCTGAAACATCCATCTCTTCTTTAATTATAAAATTGATTTTTATGTAAATGTATCTTTGGAACAGACATGACGAAAATATATAAGGAAAATATAAATAATTTTCGATAGAAAAGCACACTCACCAATTTATCTCTGTCTGTGTGGGCACTGAATAACTCACTACTCTTGCTGACTGCTCGACTGCTAGGTATACAACTTCTGATTTCATATCACCATACCCAATTCTTTTATAATGAACCACCCCCACCACAGACTCATGCACCACATGTGTGATGCGAAGCCCCCACCATGCGCGAGTTTGCACCGCATCGATAAAAGACGGAGAGGAAATTGTAGTCGCTGCATGAGCACAACGTATGGGTATTTGTGACGTCAGCGCGGACCCACCCCACCCTATCGAAAGCGAGGTCCTGACACACTCCACTGGATCATCGTCGGATGCGCAAAGCGTTACGCTACCTCTCCCCCCACCACCATCGCAAGGTATATATCACGGAAGAGGAATCAGAGTTCACATATCTGACTGGATCTCCGCGGTGTGCAGACGTGTACTCTACACATAAGGACCATACATAATAGCAGAGTAGGTATACATGAAGGGTATGGAAGGTACGGAGGTAAGAAAAAATATATGTACTTGGAAAACCCTGAACACCTCCCAACAATACTCAAGACCAAAACCACTATCAACGTCAATGTCAAGGTCAAGGTCAAAGTCACCAATGACGTCATCAAGTCCAAGGTTACCGATGACGTCATAGTGGTGGGGGAGGCCCAGAACCGGCTCAAATCCCCTACTGCCGAACTCTGACGATGATATGTAAGAAACCAAAAGTTCTTTATCTGCGGAAATTAAACGAGCTTTAATGCTATCAGCCGTTTCATACTCGTGCAAGAAAAGGCTCTCGCAACTTTTTATTATTTATAATACAATTCAAAAGTTCGTCCACTGAGTCAATATTAACCTTAAAATTCCTAAGAAAATTCACACCTAAAATAACTGGATAGACTAAACCGCTAACTAGACAAAAGTCATGTTCGAAAACGTGGCTTCGACTTTGAAAGATAACCAGCATTGGTGTTCAACTTTTTTCTGTTTGCTTCTGAAAGCACCTATGACTTTCACACCGGTGCACCGAAATGTTGGGATAATATCATGATAATCACTTAACTGGGCCCAAACTTCATCTGAAAAACACGAAATTTGTGATCCGCTATCTATCAAAGCAGGATATGAAAAACCATAAATAGAAATGTGTCACATTAGTTTTCGTCAAGTTCTTCCCAGGGGTTTTCAAAAATAATTTGGCCTCATTCAAAGAACTCCCCGCCATTGGGCTTATTGGTGGAGAACACAATCGTTTTCCGAGTGTTCAAGTTAGACAACTGTCTACGATTTTTTCGAATTCAGACTAACTGCCCTTGTTTCCTTTTTGGAAAAACTCCTATGATCAAAATTACTTTTGCCATTATTCGGTTTCGGAAAGTTTGAGAAATTACTTGGACTTAGATTTGCTGATTTTTTATCGAAATAATAATCTGCTTGTCTCAACCTATCCAGCGCATTTTGAAAATGAAAGGAACCGATTAATGATGATGACACATTTGGAGGAAAATGTCTCGCAATAATTTGTATCAGAATTACTGATTCATATCGTAGATTTAAATATTTCGCCTGGGAAACATAGAAGTTGAAATGGTCTTTCGAAATAACGAGCCGATTCTAATTTCAATTTGGTCTCTAATTGTTTAGTGGCTCCCCAGAAATGGTTTGAATGCACTATATGTAATAAATGTAGATAGGTAAGCACCGGCCCACAATTTTACCTTTTCAATTAAAACAAATTTTGCATATGGCAAATTATTCACATTAAACCCATTTTCCAACAAATCCAAAAATTCCAGTGGGTGAACAATATCGTTGTCAAAAGTCGGCACTTTTCTTGGCATTTCATTTGAAGCCTTATCGTTCATTCTACTGCTTGAATCACTAGCAACAAAATCATTGGAGCGTCTCTGGTTTTGCATTTGATGAACCACTTCTGCGACAAGCCGCATTATGCCTTGTGGTGTGAATAAAGGCATCGTAGGTTCTTCAACATGGCAAACACCTGATGGTGGGGGCACATTCGCTGAAAGTGTGCGTGCCGCGTTATGTAAAAAACCATTTGAAGGCGGCGCAGACAGAGGAAAATATACCGGCTTACCTCTTTCACTTGAAGGCGGAGCTGAAAGTGTGTGATGAACTTGGTATTACTTCAATTTGTTTCTTTGAATAATACACATGTGTTCGGTTTTAATGTTTATTCATGAATTAATCGATATTGTTTACAAGTTACAATAACTAATAATCAATTGTTAGGGTTATTCAACTTTACTAAATGAATTCCTAGCTATATTGAAAATGCTCATTCTATTATAATATATACTATCACATCTCCACGGGAGAGAAAAAAAATATGAGCAGCTCTTATTTTTTTCCCTAAAAGTAACCATAATATTTCTTAATCTGATTCTTATGTACTGTAACGACATGATTATTTCCTAAATCTAATTTAACATTTGGTGACATATTTTCTACAATAGTAAAAGGACCTTTGAAAACAGCTTCTAACTTTTACTTACATCTTTACATTTCAACATTACTCTCCTATTTCATAACTGAATGGTTTTGAATTCATATCATATACATTTTTTTTTTCAGCTTTTGATTCCACTAATAGATTGTAGATCAATTGTATCGGTTGAGTTTGATGGTAATCGTACAGGTTTTCCGAAAATAAGTTCATATGGTGTGAAAGACTACGGGGTACCCTTCTCTCTAAGCGTTTCTACCAAGTGGAAAATAAAAGTCAAACATCTGTCAGAAAACAACTACTTCCCTGGCTAATACCACGACGGACATTGAACTACATCTGACAAATATTTGTGCAACGTTCTTCCAAGAAGACTCAATTGCAAGTACTTGTCTTGTAATTAAATAGAAGATTATCCTTCATTTAGCTGAGAATGACCACCTGCAGACATGCATGTTTCGAGGTTTATTGCCTCTCATCAGTGACAGGGTAGGTCAGACAACATTCTAATTTTCCTGTCCCTGCCAAATTAATAACAATCAACTGTTTAACTGATATTTCCCCACGGATGACACAACGAACTACAACAAAGTTGATCGAAGCGCCAACCGCACGGAACAAGACAAAACACTCCCGAGTAGCACAGTCTCCGAGAAGAGAAATCTGTAAAAATTCGAACGAGTTCGAATATATAGTGCCAGAGAGGTATCAACAATGTCAAAGAATACGGGGTACCCTTCTCTCTAAGCGTTTCCACCAAGTGGAGAATAAAAGGCAAACATCTGTCAGAAAACCACTACTACCCTGGCTAATACCACGACGGACATTGAACTACATCTAACAGATATTTGTGAAACGTTCTTCCAAGAAGACCCAATTGCAAGTGCTTGTCTTGTAATTAAACAGAAGGTTATCCTTCATTTGGCTGGGAATGACCACCTGCAGACATGCATGTTTCGAGGTTTATTGCCTCTCATCAGTGACAGGGTAGGTCGGACAATATTGTAATTGTGCTGTCCCTGCCAAATGAATATCAATCAACTGTTCAACTAATATTTCCACACGGATGACACAACGAACTACAACAAAGTTGATCGCAACGCCATCCGCACGGAACAAGGTAAAACACTCCCGAGTAGCACAGTCTCCGGGAAGAAAAATCTGTCAAAATTCGAACGAGTTCGAATATATTGTGCCAGAGAGGTATGAACAATGTGAAAGAATACGGGATACCCTTACAAGACAAGCACTTGGGTCTTCTTGGAAGAACGTTGCACAAATATTTGTCAGATGTAGTTCAATGTCCGTCGTGGTATTAGCCAGGGAACTAGTTGTTTTCTGACAGATGTTAGCCTTTTATTTTCCACTTGGTGGAAACGCTCAGAGAGAAGGGTACCCCGTATTCTTTCACATTGTTGATACCTCTCTGGCACAATATATTCGAACTCGTTCGAATTTTGACAGATTTTTCTTCCCGGAGACTGTGCTACTCGGGAGTGTTTTGCCTTGTTCCGTGCGGATGGCGCTGCGATCAACTTTGTTGTAGTTCGTTGGGTCATCCGTGGGGAAATATTAGTTGAACAGTTGATTGTAATTCATTTGGCAGGGACAGGACAATTACAATATTGTCCGACCTACCCTGTCACTGATGAGAGGCAATAAACCTCGAAACATGCATGTCTGCAGGTGGTCATTCCCAGCCAAATGAAGGATAATCTTCTGTTTAATTACAAGACAAGCACTTGCAATTGGGTCTTCTTGGAAGAACGTTTCACAAATATCTGTTAGATGTAGTTCAATGTCCGTCGTGGTATTAGCCAGGGTAGTAGTTGTTTTCTGACAGATGTTTGCCTTTTATTTTCCACTTGGTGGAAACGCTTAGAGAGAAGGGTACCCCGTATTCTGTCACATTGTTGATACCTCTCTGGCACTATATATTCGAACCCGTTCGAATTTTTACAGATTTCTCTTCTCGGAGACTGTGCTACTCGGGAGTGTTTTGTCTTGTTCCGTGCGGATGGCGCTTCGATCAACTTTGTTGTAGCTCGTTGTGTCATCCGTGGGGAAATATCTGTTAAACAGTTGATTGTTATTAATTTGGCAGGGACAGCACAATTACAATATTGTCCGACCTACCCTGTCACTGATGAGAGGCAATAAACCTCGAAACATGCATGTCTGCAGGTGGTCATTCCCAGCCAAATGAAGGATAACCTTCTGTTTAATTACAAGACAAGCACTTGCAATTGGGTCTTCTTGGAAGAACGTTTCACAAATATCTGTTAGATGTAGTTCAATGTCCGTCGTGGTATTAGCCAGGGTAGTAGTGGTTTTCTGACAGATGTTTGCCTTTTATTCTCCACTTGGTGGAAGCGCTTAGAGAGAAGGGTACCCCGTATTCTTTGACATTGTTGATACCTCTCTGGCACTATATATTCGAACTCGTTCGAATTTTTACAGATTTCTCTTCTCGGAGACTGTGCTACTCGGGAGTGTTTTGTCTTGTTCCGTGCGGTTGGCGCTTCGATCAACTTTGTTGTAGTTCGTTGTGTCATCCGTGGGGAAATATCAGTTAAACAGTTGATTGTTATTAATTTGGCAGGGACAGGAAAATTAGAATGTTGTCTGACCTACCCTGTCACTGATGAGAGGCAATAAACCTCGAAACATGCATGTCTGCAGGTGGTCATTCTCAGCTAAATGAAGGATAATCTTCTATTTAATTACAAGACAAGTACTTGCAATTGAGTCTTCTTGGAAGAACGTTGCACAAATATTTGTCAGATGTAGTTCAATGTCCGTCGTGGTATTAGCCAGGGAAGTAGTTGTTTTCTGACAGATGTTTGACTTTTATTTTCCACTTGGTAGAAACGCTTAGAGAGAAGGGTACCCCGTATTCTTTCACACCATATGAACTTATTTTCGGAAAACCTGTACGATTACCATCAAACTCAACCGATACAATTGATCTACAATCTATTAGTGGAATCAAAAACTGAAAAAAAAATATGTATATGATATGAATTCAAAACCATTCAGTTATCAAATAGGAGAGTAATGTTGAAATGTAAAGATGTAAGTAAAAGTTAGAAGCTGTTTTCAAAGGTCCTTTTACTATTGTAGAAAATATGTCACCAAATGTTAAATTAGATTTAGGAAATAATCATGTCGTTACAGTACATAAGAATCAGATTAAGAAATATTATGGTTACTTTTAGGGAAAAAAATAAGAGCTGCTCATATTTTTTTTTCTCTCCCGTGGAGATGTGATGGTATATATTATTATAGAATGAGCATTTTCAATATAGCTAGGAATTCATTTAGTTAAGTTGAATAACCCTAACAATTGATTATTAGTTATTGTAACTTGTAAACAATATCGATTAATTCATGAATAAACATTAAAACCGAACACATGTGTATTATTCAAAGAAACAAATTGAAGTAATACCAAGTTCATCACACACTTTCAGCTCCGCCTTCAAGTGAAAGAGGTAAGCCGGTATATTTTCCTCTGTCTGCGCCGCCTTCAAATGGTTTTTTACATAACGCGGCACGCACACTTTCAGCGAATGTGCCCCCACCATCAGGTGTTGCCATGTTGAAGAACCTACGATGCCTTTATTCACACCACAAGGCATAATGCGGCTTGTCGCAGAAGTGGTTCATCAAATGCAAAACCAGAGACGCTCCAATGATTTTGTTGCTAGTGATTCAAGCAGCAGAATGAACGATAAGGCTTCAAATGAAATGCCAAGAAAAGTGCCGACTTATGACAACGATATTGTTCACCCACTGGAATTTTTGCCATATGCAAATTTTGTTTTAATTGAAAAGGTAAAATTGTGGGCCGGTGCTTACCTACATTTATTACATATAGTGCATTCAAACCATTTCTGGGGAGCCACTAAACAATTAGAGACCAAATAGAAATTAGAATCGGCTCGTTATTTCGAAAGACCATTTCAACTTCTATGTTTCCCAGGCGAAATATTTAAATCCACGATATGAATCAGTAATTCTGATACAAATTATTGCGAGACATTTTCCTCCAAATGTGTCATCATTAATCGGTTCCTTTAATTTTCAAAATGCGCTGGATAGGTTGAGACAAGCAGATTATTATTTCGATAAAAAATCAGCAAATCTAAGTCCAAGTCATTTCTCAAACTTTCAGAAACCGAATAATGGCAAAAGTAATTTTGATCATAGGAGTTTTTCCAAAAAGGAAACATCGGCAGTTAGTCTGGATTCGAAAAAATCGTAGACAGTTGTCTAACTTGAACACTCTATTTATGGTTTTTCATATCCTGCTTTGATAGATAGCGGATCACAAATTTCGTGTTTTTCAGATGAAGTTTGGGCCAAGTTAAGTGATTATCATGATATTATCCCAACATTTCGGTGCACCGGTGTGAAAGTCATAGGTGCTTTCAGAAGCAAACGGAAAAAAGTTGAACACCAATGCTGGTTATCTTTCAAAGTCGAAGCCACGTTTTCGAACATGAGTTTTTTCTAGTTAGCGGTTTAGTCTATCCAGTTATTTTAGGTGTAAATTTTCTTAGGAATTTTAAGGTTAATATTGACTCAGTGGACGAACTTTTGAATTGTATTATAAATAATAAAAAGTTGCGAGAGCCTTTTCTTGCACGAGTATGAAACGGCTGATAGCATTAAAGCTCGTTTAATTTCCGCAGATAAAGAACTTTTGGTTTCTTACATATCATCGTCAGAGTTCGGCAGTAGGGGATTTGAGCCGGTTCTGGGCCTCCCCCCACCACTATGACGTCATCGGTAACCTTGGACTTAATGACGTCATTGGTGACTTTGACCTTGACCTTGACATTGACGTTGATAGTGGTTTTGGTCTTGAGTATTGTTGGGAGATGTTCAGGGTTTGTGTTTTACCTTAGGATTGTTTTTTTTCATACACGGACTAGTACTTTTTCCAAGTACATATATTTTTTCTTACCTCCGTACCTTCCATACCCTTCATGTATACCTACTCTGCTATTATGTATGGTCCTTATGTGTGGAGTACACGTCTGCACACCGCGGAGATCCAGTCAGATATGTGAACTCTGATTCCTCTTCCGTGATATATACCTTGCGATGGTGGTGGGGGGAGAGGTAGCGTAACGCTTTGCGCATCCGACGATGATCCAGTGGAGTGTGTCAGGACCTCGCTTTCGATAGGGTGGGGTGGGTCCGCGTTGACGTCACAAATACCCATACGTTGTGCTCATGCAGCGACTACAATTTCCTCTCCGTCTTTTATCGATGCGGTTCAAACTCGCGCATGGTGGGGGCTTCGCATCACACATGTGGTGCATGAGTCTGTGGTGGGGGTGGTTCATTATAAAAGAATTGGGTTTGGTGATATGAAATCAGAAGTTGTATACCTAGCAGTCGAGCAGTCAGCAAGAGTAGTGAAGTTACAAGCACTTGGGTCTTCTTGGAAGAACGTTGCACAAATATTTGTCAGATGTAGTTCAATGTCCGTCGTGGTATTAGCCAGGGAACTAGTTGTTTTCTGACAGATGTTTGCCTTTTATTTTCCACTTGGTGGAAACGCTTAGAGAGAAGGGTACCCCGTATTCTTTCACATTGTTGATACCTCTCCGGCACAATATATTCGAACTCGTTCGAATTTTTACAAGTTCATATGGTGTTTATTTGGTTTCAGTGTCTACTGTATTATTGTATGCAGAACACCAATTCTGAACCCACGAACTCCATAAATTTGGGTGGTTTGAAACCTGAATTCTCAAATAATTTCCCTAACTCTTATGCGTATTTTCAAGCGAACCTATAGTTTTGTGATGATAAGCTGTTGAATTCAATTGTTTGATATTCAAAAGTTTACAAGTCTCAGATATAGTAGAATTCAGAAATTCAGATCACGTCGCACCATGCTGCTTGGTACAGGTGCGACTAGGACAATCCTTGGGCCTACGTTTGCCAAAACACCGGCAAGAATTGAATCATCGAATTGGAAGCTACGCACAGTAACATGAGAGCCGGCAACTGTGAGTAGTGAACTTCCGATTGAATTAACTTTGGGCAATACTAAACTGAAACACCGGGCTCTAGTAGCGGATATCGAGGATGATGCAATCATAGGGATGGACATCATGAACTCCAGAGGGTTCGAGTTGAATTTCAGAGACGGCGTCCTACGAGTGAATGGAGAAGAGTTGGTACTTCACGGGAGAAGTGAAGAAATGATTCGTGTTCTGCTGGCTGAAGATGTGAGCGTACCGGAGAGGGCTGAAAACATTCTGGAGGCTCGCCTGGATGGGGGTGCGAGCAATGGAAACGTGGTAATGTTCGAGCCCAGCTCCATGATGGGAAAATTGGACGAGGAATCGCACTAGGGAAGACCTTGTTGCGAGTTGATAAATTTGTGCCGGTAAGGGTAATGAATGTCAATTATTACCCGGTGACCTTGAAGAAAGGAACCATTTTGGGGCACTGTTCGCCCATTTTCTCTGTGATTAGGAGTGTAAGCGGCACTGTTAGCCAAGCCAGTAACATGCCAGCAGAACTGGAGAAGCTGGTTGCTATCTCATCCAAAGACATGGGACCCGCACAGCAGCCCAAACTGAGAGAACTAGTCAGGCAGTATCAGGGTGGTTCAGCGTAAGATCGACACTGGGAATGCTCGACCGATACGACAATCAGCCAGGAGACTTCCCCTTGCCAAGAAAGAAGAGGTTGACAAAATAGTCAGTGATATGGAAAAAGAAGGTGTTATTGAATCATCTGATAGTCCCTGGTCCTCTCCAGTAGTACTGGTAAAGAAGAAAGATGGTTCAACCCGGTTTTGCATTGATTATCGTCAACTGAACAACGTGACGAAAAATGATAGTTACCCTCTACTAAGAATCGACGACACGGTAGACACGCTCGCTGGATCTACGATTTTCTCGACCCTAGACCTGAAGAGTGGATACTGGCAGGTAGAAATGATTCAGGGAGATCGAGAAAAGACAGATTTCACCATCGGCTCAGGATTGTGGCAGTTCACAGTTATGCCATTCGGGCTCTGCAACGCTCCAGCTACATTCGAAAGATTGATGGAGACGGTTTTGAAGGGACTATCGTGGAAAACCTGTCTGGTGTATCTCGACGACATTATTGTGGTTGGCAGATCGTTCGAGGACCACTTGAAAAACTTGGAGGAGGTGTTCCAACGACTAAGAACCTCCGGATTGAAGCTGAGTCCAAAGAAATGCCATTTGTTCCAGAAGGAAGTACGATATCTTGGCCACGTTGTCTCTGGAAAAGGAATGGCAGTAGATGAGCAGAAGATCAAAGCTGTTAAGGAATAGCCCATTCCAAAAGACACATCAGCTTCGAAGTTTTCTTGGCTTGTGCACTTACTATCGCCGATATGTACTGGGGTTCGCCAACATCGCCAAACCGCTGAGCAGGCTTACAGAGGGGCAGTGGTCTAAAGAATGCCAAGACTCGTTCAGGAAGCTGAAAGGAGCATTGATCAACGCACCATTTCTGAGTCATCCCCTTCCGGACCGGAAATTCATTTTGGACACGGACGCCAGTAACGTGGGACTTGGAGCTGTCCTATCTCAGATCCAAGAAGGACAAGAGAAGGTCATCGGTTACTTCAGCAAGACCCTCAGTAAACCGGAGTGGAACTACTGTGTCACCTGGCGGGAACTGTTGGCTGTTGTCAAAGGAGTAGAACACTTCTACAGGTACGTGTATGGGAGAATACTCCTACTGAGAGCTCTCAAATGGCTCCTACAGTTCAAGAATCCTGAGGGTCAAGTGGAATGTTGGACCGAGAGGCTCCAAGAATTCGACTTTCAGATCGAACATCGAGCGGGGGCCAGCCACACGAATGCAGATGCCCTATCACGAAGACCATGCCCAGATGACTGCTCGCACTGCCGACGAGCAGAGGAGAAGGAGTCGACACTCTGCAAAACCACGGCAGTCGATGATAACTGGAATGACAACAAGATCCAGAAAGACCAAGAGAAAGATCCAGATCTTGGTTTAGTCATCGGCTGGATGAAGATTAATCGAAGACCGTCGTGGCAGGAAATAACCAGTTGTTCTCCAGTCGTTAAAACTTACTGGGCCCAATGGAACTGTCTTACCCTGGACAATGGAGTCTTGAAGCGTTTGTTGGAGTTGGAGGGTGGCGGGGAAGAAAGACGTCAAGTAGTAGTTCCCAGGAGCAGAAGACAAGAGGTGCTCCGAGAAATCCATGATGGGGTCACCGGAGGACATCTGGGAGTGAAAAAGACCCTCTAGAAACTGAGGCAACGGTTTTACTGGGCCAACTGCCAAAATGACGTCAAGGACTGGTGCAGAAAATGTGCTGTATGCGCTGCCAGCAATGGGCCTCTAACAAGACCTAAGGTCCCGATGCGTCAGTACAATGTGGACAGTCCATTTGAAAGGATCGCCATTGATATCGCTGGCCCGTTTCCCCAATCTGATCATGGGAATAAGTACATCCGTGTAGCGATGGACTACTTCAGCAAGTGGCTATGCCCTGCCCAACCAAGAAGCCATCACCATTGCCGACGTCTTAGTAAAGGAGTGGATTTGTCGATTCGGCGTTCCGTTAGAGCTGCATTCGGATCAAGGCAGGAATTTCGAGTCAAACCTGTTCTAGGAGGTGTGTCAGATGCTGAACATCCGGAAGACGAGAACCACAGCTCTACATCCGCAGTGAGATGGAATGGTAGAGCGGATGAATAAGACGATAAATCGCCACCTGGCCAAGGTAGTCTCTGACCACCAGATGGATTGGGACCAGTATCTCCATTTGTTCCTGATGGCTTATCGTTCTGCAGTTCACGAGTCAACCGGCCAAACCCCTGCTAGTGTTATTATGGGCCGAGAGCTGCGACTTCCATGTGACCTGAAGTTTGGGACACCACCAGGACAAGACACTGCGGGAGATGACTACGTCAGAAAACTACCACAGAGGATGGGCGACATCCACGAACGAGTCCGTTTGAACATACAGAGTGCCAGCGACAGAATGAAGGAGACCTACGACATCAAGGCCGATGCTGGTGGATATCAGACAGGTGACCTAGTCTGGCTGTACAACCCTAAACGTCGCCGTGGACTATCACCGAAGCTCCGGAACTCGTGGGAACGTCCATATAAGATCATGAAAAGAATAAACGACCTCGTCTACCGCATATATAAACCGCCACGAGAAAAACCTATGGTAGTCCACTTCAATAGGTTGTCCCCTTACGCCGGAAACCACGACCAAGTCCGCACCGTCAGACCATCGGAGGATGAAATGACATTTCAGAGGTTTATGACCCTGTACTCGAACGGACAGAAAGTTCAACATGGGGTAACCCGATAGGAGTCACGAGATCTTTTCAAGGTGCCTGCCGATTACGCGTTAGCCCAGAGGCATTGCCGTAGTATTCTCCAAGAATTTCGGTCGACTCCAGGAACTGTGGAACAGATCCCGGAAGTTGGAGGGGTGCTGCAGCTGAGGAAGGGCCAGAGAAACATCTACTATCTGGTTACCAAGAAGCATTCTCGAGATAAGTCGTCTTATGAAGATGTCTGGAAGAGTCTCACCAGATTAAGAGACATTATGTTGGACCAGAATCTTGTGGACCTGGCAATCCCAAAATTGGCCTGTGGCATCAAGATTCTGGTGTGCTGCAACCATCTTCCTCGGCCCATCATGAAGACTGTGGAGTGTTACTTACATCGAACGTCCAGTTGCAGATATGGAGAATCCTGCAGATATCTCCACTCTCCAAAAATGACATTTCGGGACGAAACGTCTTTAAGAAGGGGGAAATGTAACGATTTCGAGACCGGCCTCGAGACCGGCCCTGATAATCCAATCAATGATGCACACTCGAAATGTAAACAAGCTCTCCGCTGACAAACACGTATAAGAAGCGCGAACGTTCCAGGAAAAAGAAGCTTCGAGAGAGAGCCATCTAGATTAATCGTTCTATTCTTCTGAACAATCGAGAACTGTAAATGCGACTATATATCCGCTGGATGACAGAGGGCAGGATAGTCATGGACAGTCACAGAGAGTTACAAAGACAGTTCGAGAGTTCGCAGATAGAGACTGACACAGTAGAAATAAAATAGTGAAGTAAATGTTTTAGCTGAATTATTGTTTTAAGTAGTGTTTTAAATAAATTAGAAAAATTAGTTTGGTGCAGTTTTATTACAATATATTAACTTCTATTAGTTTGTAACGATTTTGTATCATCTTCGAAAATAAGTTCAAAATCTAGGACAGCCTATATAATCTCTAAGAAACTTTTACCTTCGGCGTTGGCATTTGCGACATTATTTCATTTATTTCAATCTCATTCACAGACAATTCGTTCTGCTCAGCGGTAACCAAAATGTTTGGTACGATTTAATCATTTTAAAAATGTAATATACTGATGTTTCGATAATAGTTGACATTTTTGACCATAATGTCAATTTTTTATAGAAGTTTTGTTGAGGAGATCACTATGACCAAAAGCATTCTTGATCATTATTAAAAACAACCGTTTCTTGGAAAATAACTCCGTCCGACCTTTTGATATTCACTGCAGCACGGGTTTTTACAAAATCAGTCCTTATTTCTTTTAATTTTTATCTACCTCGCTAGCTCCATGTAGATTGATAGTTCATTTCTGATATTGAAAAGTTTTCAAGACGAAGCGGAGAGCAAACAAGAAATTTATAAATAATTGAATTGAATACATAATTTTATGGATTGGCAATAGGAAATTCAATTATGAGTCTTGTTAATTGTAGAATCTCTTTAACTATTTGAATAAACTTTTCATTTACTTTGAGGTCACACAAAATCCAAGGTAAGAAATATCACGTGAATTTTTGAAAAAGCCGAAGACTAAATTTTCGTTTTTCGATTGTAGGCCTCCTTCCTCATTATTCACCCTTCGCTCCGATACTTTCGAATTGATGAAACACAGTTATTTGTAAAGTAGAAAGATTTTCTTATATGGTTCACGAAGAACTATAAATTTGATTTATGGGCCACACCTGCGAGTGCATTAGCAATTATTTACCATACCAAACTGTTGAAGGACTGAAGAAATTATTTCTTTGAATGTCATAGTCGTAATATGGTGGAAAACAGCTGAGATCTACACAACAGGTTTGCTTCTACGATTATCTGATGATCCGCCGAATATAAATATATTTCTTTCATTTTGTTATTTAAAAGAGTTCAATCTATAAGGGTACATCAAGTAATATTCACATACAAGTTGAGTCAAATGTGAAGCATGAACATACGTATGCAACTGCTATTTTGATTTTATATGATTCACGATATCTCCCTTGTTGGTATTTCGAATATTTTTTGCTAACATTTATTGATATCGTGTCATTTCATGAATTCTGCCCTGTGTATGATTTTCTTTCTATATTTATATAATATCTGTTGTTTGTAAATATATCGTTTATTAAATTTTCATGATATGTCTCCAGAATATTCGTTCATAATTTTTTAATACCATTATTTTACTAATATGACTGAGTTATTGGTAGGTAGGTTATATTTTTGATTTCTCTCATTCTTCAAACTAATTGGCGCCCTTTGGTTGGCAATTTGATCATATGATAATCTTCTTTCGAAAATTTCATAATTCACGACCCATAAGCTCTAAAAGAAAAACTGAGTAGCCGTTAGCAACAACTGGTAACCAGAATAAAGGTACAAGTTGGAGTTCAAAATATTAATAATAGCCCTAAAAAACAACCTTGTTTTCATTAGTCACCTCATGAAGTTACCTCAGATAGTTTTACTCCTTCAAGTAGCACAAGATAATAATGACCATATCCATATGCATAAAGCAAGTCCAACGATTTGTTCATTTCATTAAAATTCGAAATTTAACTATACATGAAAATGTATTCAGTGCCCACCCTTGCTTCTTATTTCGAATCTATGTGTAGGAAAAATCTATAATTTGACAACAAAAAGAAGTTAAAAAGGGAAACTTTTTCAACTGAAAAATATTCTTTTCCGGAGAAAATCTACGATAAAATGCAGACATTTTTAGTAATATCTAACAGAAAACAATCTTTTCCCCGCCAAAACCACGCTGGACGTTTGATGGATATTGTGAAAAGACCCTAACTTGAAAGGAAAGTTCTGAAATTTAAAATTTGTATTTCGATTTAGATTTTTCAATTTTTTAGTATCCAGGTTTCATTGGGAAAAATTATATAACAGAGAATATTCATATCTTCGAAAAGTCAAAAAGAAGTTGTTTCAGCCTCAAGTAATATCTGAAATGTATTGAAACTTAAAAAATGGTGCATGTTTGATCACAAATATCAAATGCTTCTATTCTATTTTTCTCAACTGTTTCTCCGGAAGGATGAAAGTCACACTGATATTTCTTCATAACACTAAGTTGATATAGTATTTTTAGTAGTAGTATTTTATTTATCTGTTTCTATAACTTTGCTGATAACATAGCCTGACATATACTCTATTACTCCTTCCACATATAAATTCAGTGACCAAAATGAACTGATGAAAATATCATCTTCTGAATTAATATCTATAATATCTTCCTCGCTAGTTATTTGATCGTTACAGATTTTCCTTGAGGAAACACTCAATATGTCTAAGTAATCACTGATACAATTGCTATTTCCATCAAAGAACTTAATTTCATTTTTTATCAGTAGTCGTCTGAAAGCAATCTTGAACTGAACTACATTAGGATTATTATTGAATCCCCCTCTATTTCTTACTGCACTGAAAAACTTTTCAATAGGATCTTGAGTTAGTTTGAAGGTTAATAAATATGATAGACCACGGGATTGAAAAGTTCTAAATAATTGAAATACATTTCCAAGACAAATTATCAATCCCAAAAACCCAGTGAATCTTTTTGTTTCTAAAATTGGAATTCCGTATTCATCTTTTATAATAATGATATATTTCTCAATCTTAATAGCAGTTTCCTCAAGATGATCATTGAAGATGAGTCAGTTTTTTTTTGAAAATCGGTTTCTACAATTCAGTAAATCAAATATATGATTCATATTATAACAGAAATCTGCAGTTCGTTGAACGTTTTCGAAACCATTTCTCTTGGATTTATTCAAATGAATGAAAGCATTAGAAACATTTTCACTAAGAGTTTGCACAGCTAGGCGAACATTTATCCTGCTGTTCCCATACATAATATGCTTTTTAGTGAGTTTATTAGCAACGTGGAGACCTTGTTGTGATTGCGAAGATCATAGAGTTTTTGAAAATATCTCTATTCAATTTTATTTTTATTCCCATCAAGGAGATTTTTTTTATCTCCAATCGTATTTCTTACCAACTTTATCATGTGGCATGGGTCCCAAAAAATGAAAACATTTTCTTTGGTGTCAGGATTGATGAAATATGGTTTAAAATTTTCACCAATGGTGAAACTTGCACCAAGCACTTTACACATTTTTAAATTAACTGATGTACCATCAAATGTTAAAGATGTTACAATGCTCCCTGTTTCATGAATTAGTTTCAAACATAGCATGAGTAAATTAGCTCTCCCGTCAGCATCTAAACCGTTTATCAAGCAATAACCAATCGGAAACTTCCAATTACTATTGATAGCAACTACCATAAAAACGAATGTTGTACACATTAATTTTCATTTTGCAACCCTGTGCCCAAATCTATACCTCCAACAAATGTATTGTTATGATATATCATTTGGGACCGAATTGACATTTCATTTATGTTATATGCGATATTATGACACTATGGCCTTCTCATAAGTATCAGGTTACATGCGATAACAATTCTCTTGGAAAAGCTAATCTTTGTTAACAGCGTTCGCAGACTTCCACGATGGGAACTGCCAGTGCTGATTCAACACCTTGTAAACTTATAAACAGGCAGAAGACCATTTCAAATAGTCAGTTAATGAAAGCTCATTCTCACGTAAACTATTATTTCCTTTGTAACGGTGATACGTACCACCTCGTATAATTTTTTAAAAAGTCTACATAAGTTTCGCGATAACAAATTGGCGCAGTCGCTGCAGGATTCCGCGACGTTACTAGAATACGGCAAATCCTAACTAGTGGCGGTGGATATCAATCCTTTACCGGAACCAGAACCTCAGGGAGTCATTACTCGAAGAAGCTGTGGAAGGAACACCTGGTGAAGCCCCTGGCAGACATCAACGAGAACAAGACGAACTCAGTGCTTCAACACATGAAACCAATCATATTGAATTGTCTCGCATTTTTTTAATTTTTGTTGATTTTTATCTGTTCGGATACCCAATAATTATTCCCAATATCCCAATTTTCAATCGATACAAGTGAACGAATATTATTTTTGATAATTGCACTGATCAATTATCCCGATAATCGTACTGACCGATTATAATAAAATAGTGCTATAAATTTCCAATCGTGTGAAACAAAATGTCTAACGAACCAGAAACTCACGAACAAGATCAAACTCAACCTCTAGAACAATACAAACTAAGTGAAATATTCTCCATAGTACCTGACTACGATGGAAATCCAATTTTCCTCACAACGTTTTTACAAGAGCAGTATGGAACTGCAGAGAAAACTGAAACCGACTGGCACAACGCAACAATGTTATCCTAGTCTGGATACCAGGTCACATGGGCCTAGAAGGGAACAAAATAGCGGACGCCCTAGCAAAAATGGGGCCGAAATAACGTTCATTGGGCCAGAACCGGTATTCGGTATAGCACATAGCTCTGCCAAGAATGTTATAACATCCTGGGCAGACAATAAAAGACTCGAGTATTGACGTAGTCTACTGGGCCTAGCCCATTCCAAAGCATTTATTGCTTGCTCAAGGAAAAAACAGGACTACGACAATCTGCTACAACTCTGTTTTATATTGCTTTTTATTAATATAATTATTGAAGTATCTTACAAAATATTCTGACATTAAACAGTGTCATTATCATTACCGACTCAATAACATAATAATATAATATAGGGAGTTGCAGTACTGAATGTGAATCAATACATGATATACAACAAACTCAGTAGGGCACATCTCAGAGTTATAGTAGGTTTGCTCACTCGCTACTGCAAACTCAAACACCACATGCATAAAATCGGACTTGCACAAGATGCAGAGTGCCGTCTATGTATGTAGAAGGATGAAGCGGCTAAACACAGTTTATGTACATGCTCCGCAGCGACCAGAACCAGATTTTCAACATTTGGCAATACTACAGTAACGCCAGAGAACCTGGTGAATTGTTCTCCCAATACACTCTTTAATTTCGTTAAGAGATTGGATATACTGGGAGAAATATAACCATAAGGTGAGCCACAATAGGCCACAATTTGAAGTCCTTTTCAGATTTTAAATCCTTCTATTCCCCCTCTGACTACCCGACAAATGATTTCTGTTGACGAATTATTGTTTTTCGGGTGGATATGAATATTTTGCACCCTACCTTTCTGTTCGCGAATTGACAAATTATTGTGATTCAGATGGAATTGGATATTCTGCATACCACCAAGATGCGTGCCAAGTCATATTTGATTTTTAAAGTCATTTTGAAAATGAAAAATCCCTCTATACCCCCTCTGACCACCCGACAAAGATTTCTGTTGACGAATTATCATTTTTCGGGTGGAAATGGATATTCTGCACCCCACCATGATGCGTGCCCAAGTCATATTTGATTTCTGAAGTCTTTTTGAAAGTGAGAAATCCCTCTATACCCCCTCTGACGACCCGACAATGATTTCTGTTGACGAATTATTGTTATTGAGATGAAAATGGATATTCTGCACCCCACCATGATGCGTGCCAAGTCATATTTGATTCCTGAAGTCATTTTGAAAATGAAAAATCCCTCTATACCCCCTCTGACGACCCGACAATGATTTCTGTTAACGAATTATTGTTATTGAGATGAAAATGAATATTCTGCACCCCACCATGATGCGTGCTAAGTCATATTTCAATTCTGAAGTAATTTTGAAAATGAAAAATCCCTCTATTCCCACTCTGACGACCCGACAATGATTTCTGTTGACGAATTATTGTTTTTCGGATGGAAATGGATATTCTGCACCCCACCATGATGCGTGCCAAGTCATATTTGATTTCTGAAGTCTTTTTAAAAATGAAATATCCCTCTGTACCCCCTCTGACGACCCGACAATGATTTATGTTGACGAATTATTGTTATTGAGATGGAAATGGGTATTCTGCACTCCAACATGATGCGTGCCAAGTCATATTTGATTTCTGAAGACATTTTGAAAATGAAATATCCCTCTATACCCCCTCTGACGACCCGACAATGATTTCTGTTGACGAATTATTGTTATTGAGATGGAAATGGGTATTCTGCACCCCACCATGATGCGTGCCAAGTCATATTTGATTTCTGAAGACATTTTGAAAATGAAAAATCGATCTATACCCCTCTGACGACCCGACAATAATTTCTGTTGACGAATTATTGTTATTGAGATGAGAATGGATATTTTGCACCCCACCATGATGCGTGGCAAGTCATATTTGATTTCTGAAGTCTTTTTGAAAATGAAAAATTCCTCTATACACCCTCTGACGACCCGACAATGATTTCTGTTGACGAATTATTGTTATTGAGATGGAAGTGGATATTCTGCATCCCACCATGATGCGTGCCAAGTCATATTTGATTTCTGAAGTCATTTTAAAAATGAAAAATCCCTCTATACCCCCTCTGACGAACCGACAATGATTTCTGTTGACGAATTATTGTGATTCATATGGAAATGGATATTCTGCATCCCACCAAGATGCGTGCCAAGTCATATATGATTTTTAAAGTCATTTTGAAAATGAAAAATCCCTCTATTCCCCCTCTGACGACCCGACAATGATTTCTGTTGACGAATTATTGTTTTTCGGGTGGAAATGAATATTCTGCACCCCACTATGATGCGTGCCAAGACATATTTGATTTCTGAAGTCTTTTTGAAAGTGAGAAATCCCTCTATACCCCCTCTGACGACCCGACAATGATTTCTGTTAACGAACTATTGTTATTGAGATGGGAATGAATATTCTGCACCCCACCATGATGAGTGCCAAGTCATATATAATTTTTGAAGTCATTCTGAAAATGAAAAATCCTTCTCTACCCCCTCTGACGAACCGACAATGATTTCTGTTGACAAATTATTGTTATTCAGAAGAAATTGGATATTCTACACCCCACCATGATGCGTGCCAAGTCATATTTGATTTTTGAAGTAATTTCGAAAATGAAAAATCCACTCTATTTTCCCTCTGACGACCCGACAATGATTTCTGTTGGCGAATTATTATTATTCAGATGGAAATGGATATTCTGCACCCCACCATGATGCGTGCCAAGTCATATATGATTTTTGAAGTCATTCTGAAAATGAAAAATCCTTCTCTACCCCCTCTGACGAACCGACAATGATTTCTGTTGACAAATTATTGTTATTCAGAAGGAATTGGATATTCTACACCCCACTATGATGCGTGCCAAGTCATATTTGATTTTTGAAGTCATTTTGAAAATGAAAAATCCCTCTGTACCCCCTCTGACGGCCCAACAAAGATTTCTGTTGACGAATTATTGTTATTGAGATGGAAATGAATATTCTGCACTCCACCACCCCACCATGATGCGTGCCAAGTCATATTAAATTTTTGAAGTCGTTATGAAAATGAAAAATCCCTCTATACCCCCTCTGACGACCCGACAATGATTTATGTTGACGAATTATTGTTATTGAGATGGAAATGGATATTCTGCACCCCACCATGATGCGTGCCAAGTCATATTTTATCTTTGAAGGCATTTTGAAAATGAAAAATCCCTCCATATAAGGAGCATTTTTCTTTCCCTTTACATTCATCATTGCTTGAATTCAAATGGTTTTCCAACAAAAAATTGCTTTCTAACAATTCACTCAATCAATCCAAATATGATACACAATTTATAATCTTTGATTTTTGCATCTTAACATTCTTAACGTCGCCTAACGAATTCAACTTGGTCATTTGTGCCGGCGATCGACGTCGACCTTGCGGTGTTGCCAGATCATAAAGCGTGGCTGGAAAATCCGTGGCTGTTTTCACACCCGTTCCAGATCAACCTTTCAAAGACCTCCAGTTCAGAACACAAATGATCAAAGAACCTTTCAACAACCTGGTCCTAATCAAAATCAATATCATCAAAATCAATTTCAACAGAACAAGTCCTTCGATTATTAAACCAAACCCAACTTTCAACAATCAAAGACCCATCAATTCGATCCTCAGTACTATGACGATTATGATCAGAATCAATGAAACTACTATACTGCTAGTAGCTCCGAACCCTCTTTCGAATATCAAGCAGACTGTTATAATGATAATAGTCAAAACCAATTCGAAGCAATGAATTCTGAAATTCAAAACCCTTACGATGATATTTCCCAGAACTATGATGCTCAAAATTTTCATTCGGACCCAATACAGGGCGATCCTCCATACAATTACCAACAGAAATCCCCAGACCAAACTATAGCCCATCTACAAACCCAAATTCAGACAATGAAATTAGACAATTTCTATCCGAAACTGAATTTCCCAGAACAACAGTTCATTCAAGACCACGTTTACCAGTGAATTCAAACATCTGTATTATATCATCGACATCACCAATACTTTAAAAATTCTGATAGATACAGGTGCAGGACTATCCATTTTTAAACCCAAAACTTGCGAAAATTATCGAACACGTTTCCCAGAAAACATTGTAGTTCAAGGCATTACCGACCAGAAAATAATAATCACAGAGTCAACACTGATCCCTTCATACCAGACGATCCTCACAAGATATACATTCACAACCTCGACATCGAATTCGACGAACTTCTGGCTCTGATTTCTTAGAACACTATAATTGTATAGTAGATCTCAAGAACAAACAGCTTATTACCAATTTCAAAACTGTTCCTCTTTTCAAAGTGGCTGACGACAACAAACAGCCAGAAACAGTCAGAACAAATTCACGAAAATCAAAATCGAATTTCAATCGAGCCTCGCACTGAACGAGTCTTCAAATTAAAATGTAATTTGAAAAACACTGATGCTATACTGATAGCACGGGAAATTGAAAAAATCCTTTTACCGAATGCCGTTGTCAAAATAAATGATAAAGGTGAATTTTTAACATCAATAATCAATGTGAACGCGATCCCAAAAATAGTAAATTTTTCTGAACTATCACTTGAACCTTTACAAGACTTTTCAATCAATAACCTCAATGAAGAACTCCAGAATCCAAACGCAGAGACAGATCGACATCAAAGCATACAACAACAATTACGCCTCGAATACTTAAACGAAAAAGAAACCGAAATGATTTCTCAAACCTTTGTTTAGACTTCTCCGATATTTTCTATTTAGAAGGTGACAATTTGACATTCACTAACGAAATCAAACATTCACAAACAACAGTAAACCAGTTTTCACCAAATCATATCGTTACGCCCAAGTCCACAAGGAGGAAGTGAAACATCAAATATCCAATATGCTCGATCAAGGTATCATTCAACCTTCGGTATTTCCTTGGTCATCTCCCGTATGGGTGGTGCCTAAAAAGATAGATGCCTCAGAGAAGCAAAAATGGCGTGTAGTCATAGACTACCGTAAACTCAATGAACTCACAATAGGCGACAAATATCCTCTCCCTAATATCTCAGATCTTTTGGACCAATTAAGAAAGTGCCAATACTTCACCACACTTGACCTGACATCTGGGTTTCACCAGATCGAAATCAACCCAAAAGACATTCAGAAAACAGCTTTTTCTGTCGAAAATGGCCATTACGAATTCGTTCGTATGCCATTCGGTGTGAAAAATGCCCCGTCCACCTTCCAACGTGTCATGGACAACATCCTCATGGGAATTCAGATTCAGATGTCTCGTCTATATGGACGACATCATCGTTTATTCGCCGACAATTCATGAACACATTTCCAGATTATCCGAAGTGTTCAAACGTCTTCGCAAAGCCAATCTCAAAAGTGTGAATTCCTCCGAAAGGAAGTCGCTTATCTAGGACATCTTATAACCCAAAATGGTGTAAAACCAAATCCCATCAAAATCGAATGTATCAAAAACTTTCCAGAACCCAAAAATCCCAAGGACATTAAATCTTTTCTAAGACTTTCTGGATATTACAGAAGGTTCATCCCAAATTTTGCCAAAACTTCAAAACCACTAACGAGACTCCTACAAAAAGATACCACCTTCGATTTCAGTCAAGAATGCAGAGATGCCTTTGAAAATCTCAAACAAGCACTCATCACCTTTCCAATTCTAATATACCCAAATTTTGACGAACCCTTTCTTTTCACCGCGGATGCAAGTTCATTTGCCATTGGCGCTGTCCTTTCTCAGGGACCTATTGGAAAAGATTTTCCCATTGGTTACGCCTCTCAAACCTTGTACTCTGCTGAAACTCGCTACTCGACGATTAAAAGAGAGTTACTTGCAATCGTTTGGGCAGTGAAACACTTCCGCCCCTACCTCTTTGGACGAAGGTTCAAATTAGTAACTGACCATCTACCTCTGACCTGGCTTTTCTCCATCAAAGATCCTGTGCACAATTTCAATGCAAAATCCTTAATTTGATAGAAGAAAATTCTGTCTGATTGTCTGGTCAGGGTTTTCTGACACAGACAATCAGACAGACGAACCAGATGTGGAGAATTGCCGATGAGTTCGGAACATTCGTCAATTTTTATAAAACAAAATCGATTATTGACTACTCAAAAATGGAATTTGTCAACACTCAATTATTGGACAAATCAAATAAAAATATCATTACATTCTTTGAAGAACAAGCAGACTTCACTGACGACAAAATCAATATTCTAAGTAGCAAATCAGTGAAAGACAGAAAATACTATATCATCGCGATACCTTACAATCCCGAAGCAGTCAACGAACATTTGTTTTACGTTCTTTATAAAAATCGGAGTAAACTCAACCTCTCAAAATCATATTTTGTTGAAAATAATTTTGAACTCCCTATCCTCGAAATACTCTGTTTCATTTACAATGACAAAGACATCAAATTGAAAATTTGTCAAAACATAACAAGAACACCTATTCCGGATGAAATTCCCGTAATTCTTGATCATTACTACTCAGGAAAAGCGAATCTTCATCGTGGCATAAACGAAACAATAAGACGAATTGAATTAAAATTCAATTGGCAAGGCTTAACCAAAGAATATGTAGAATACTAATCCAAAATTGTGAAATTTTTCAAAAATTTTAACAGTTCCCTAGTAATCACAGAAACACCAAAAACCCCTTTCGAGAGAATTAACATTCCCACAAAAAATTACGCCCTTACCATCAGGGACGAACTGACAAAATTTACCCAGGCGTACCCACTAGAAGACAAGACAGCAAAATCCGTTGTCAATTCACTTCTGCTATACTTCCAACACTACGGAACTCCACTCCGAATCCACTGTGATTCAGGTCGAGAATTCGAGAACCATATGCTTGAAGACCTTTGTACCCTATACTTCATAAAACTGACCTACTCTAGTGTAAACCATCCTCAGTCCAATGGATCAATAGAAAGATTCCATGCTACACTGATGGAAATGATTAGGGCACAAAAGACAGAAAACCCCGACGAACACCCATTCAACATACTACCCTATACAGTCTTCTGCTACAATAACACCAAGAATAAAACCCACTGTTTTACCCCATACGGAATCGTATTTGGACACACCTCTAGTAGATCACCAGAGACACTATACAATCAAAAAGACGTCATATACAAATACATGCGAGATGTCAACAACAGAGAATCTCACTACTATAAAATGGCACGCGGAAGAACTCAGGCTCAAAAAGAAAATTCAAAAACTTGATTTGACAAACACGTTCCAGACAAAATACCAGAGTACAAAGTAGGTGACAAAGTGTATGTAGAAGAATCGCAAATTAAAGATAAATTGCAAAATAAATTTAATGGCCCATTTGAAATTTTGGAAATATTTGAAAATTCCGCCATTTTAGTAAATTGGAAAACAAGACAAAAAACCAAAGTAAATTTCGATAGGCTAAACCCCTATTTTGAAGACGATTAGTTTAATTACAGGTTCATCCTGCTGATATCGGCAGTCAGTTGCCAGTACAAGCTTGAACCAATCAATAATACAATCGGCATCTTCTATCATGAAGAATCCTCTGTCAAAATTTCAAACGATAAATGGACACTATTGATTCACAAAGACTTAGAACGAATCAGACAAGTTCTGGACAAAAACGACAAAATTCTTCAAAGCATACTGGATCTCCTGGAAACAAACAATGCTAGAATGGAAGCCATTAGAGCTCAACTCAAAACCCACACAATCCTCATCTCCCAAATTTCCCAATCACTTGTTCTTAAATACCGAGAAGTATTTGCTGACGTTCGATCTTACTAAAGAACCAAACGCGGATTGATTAACGGTGTAGGAACATTTTGGAAAGCCATCACCGGTAGCTTAGATGCTTCCGATGGGGAATATTTCAATGATTGTATAGACAAAATTACTAAAGATGAATATCAACTTGAAAATCTCATGAAAAATCAAATCTCGGTCACAACTTCGGTTATAAAGAGTTTCAATAGCACGATACAAAAGTTGCAAATTGACGAAGAGACATTCAACAAAGATTTGAAAGAAATCGAAAAATCAATATACAGTCTTTCCGATGATTTAGCATTTTATCAGGCACAACTACAAACTTCTGAATTGTGCGAAGCACTAATGGAAAGTTATATGTTCCTTCAATCAAGTCTTGACGACATTTTGAATTCAACAACGTTTGCTCGTCTCAAAATCATTCACACATCGATTATATCCAAGAACTCTGGTTAACTCTCTTCAAGAGTTATCTCAGTCATTATCGAAAAATAATTTACCACTTCCAATATATTTGTCAACTGTGGCCCAATATTTGGAAATCATGGAACTCCAAGCTTATCAAACTGATTCAAAAGTAGTGTTCGTTCTCAAAATTCCTCTCGTTGAACCCGAAACCTATACCCTATATCGCCTTTTCCCAATTCTTATACTGGATAACCGAACAGGATTCCATCACATATTGATGACTTCCCGAAAGTATATCGCGAGAGACGACGATTCAATGTTATACGTTTCATTTATCTTGGACAAATGCAAGAACTTGGAAACCACTTCAATAATTTGTTCCGATATTCTGCCATACCCAATCGACAACAATGCCATATGCGAAGCCCAACTCCTTCTACAACTGATCAAAGTACCAAATACATGCCAATCATCAGTCATCTTTGCCCAAGATTACAACGTCTACGAATTAGCAACAAACCTGTCCCTAATATCATTGTCCGACCCACTACCAGTAACCATCAAATACATCGAAAGAGAGGTAGTCACCCGAATCATCAACAAAAACTCGCTTCTCAAACTTCAGCCTGAATGCAACGCATTTATAGGAAGCACACGAGTCCATTCAAAGTACTTTGTGAACAACTACAAAAATGTCACATACAAAAACCAACCAGTACTGATACCATTCAAATGCTGCGAACAGTTGCCTGAAAAACACCATCTTCCAGACCTGAAACCGCTGAAACTGAATAAACTTGATACGGACGACCTCAACATAGCCCAGCATAAGTTGAACCAATACTCCGAAGACTTGGACAAGATAATCAATCAACCCTATGTGAACAAACACAATTCATGGTTCACATATCTCACGATCGCGTCCATCAACTTATTGATTATTCTGTACGTGTTCTACAAGTGTAGACGCGGAAAACCCGCAAGAATCAGTATCATGGCATCGAATAATCAACCTCCACCTTCACCTAGACCATCAAGAACAAGAAGTCCCCTAAGCAGAATCTTTCCACGAAGACGTCCAAGCGTCCATCTCGAAGAACCAATGGAAGAAGAACAACTAGAGCTGACCTCCTCCAATAACAAAGGATTTTAAGTTCAATTTCAAAATTCAATATTCAAATTTTCTTTTCGTTTTCAAAAGTTGACGCTTCTGCACCAACTTTTTATTATAAGGGGGAGTTGTTATATGCGATATTATGGCACTATGGCCTTCTCATAAGTATCAGCTTACATGCGATAACAATTCTCTTCGAAAACCTAATCTTTGTTAACAGCGTTCGCAGACTTCCACGATGGGAACTGCCAGTGCTGATTCAACACCTTGTACTTATAAAAAGGCAGAAGACCTTTTCAAAGCCTTTATTTACCATCTTTCCAATTTCGACTATACCCAATGAATATAGTAATAATAGTTGTGAAAATTATAAATTAATCAATAATTCCATCAAACATACATTTTCACTGAACTAAATGTTAATATGTAACAGTTGACAGTCACCAATATTGGTCCGTTCTGTTCAGCCTTTTTTCACTTCGAAAATGATAACTGAAATGAATCAGTGATTTTGTCACAGTAAATTTTGATTTTAATTGGAATGAATTTGTGCTTATGGAATTATTGAGCCATAAATATTTCTGCAAAGAAGAACAGAGAGTAAATAATAAAGTGGAGTTTCAAATATCTTCAAATCCATTAACATTTTCCAATGTTTTGGGTTTTACTGTTTCAATGTCAATGCAAGACACATTCAATTAATCGAATATGAATTATGTGTGAAAAAATGAGAAATAATACTTCCTGAGTTTATACCACATTATCAAATGAAATCAATAAAAATGTTTTTAGCATTGGTTTGATAATGTCCATATACGACGAAACTGCAGTAACGTTAGTTACAAATATAAGTGGTATAAAAACATAGGAAGTTTTATTTCCCCTTTTTTATCATGATCTACCACGTAGTAACAGCTACATTCATCAATTTATATTGAATTATGTATGTTTTTTGGAATAAATTAATAAAGAAAAATTTATTAAAACTAAGGATACCACTCATCATAATATGTTTTTGTGAGCTCACAAAATGATGATTGAAATACACCTAATTGATTTCCTCAATTATTGTGGATATTGAATGAAATATTGCTTTGGCAATAATAATAATAATACTCCCTCATAAACACTCGTTGAGTGTACCCAAAGGCATAGCCTGTGCGGGTAGAGAACGGCTATTATTATTATTTGCCGTGGCGCTCCGGGGCGACTTACTGATGTTTCAGGTGATGTATTCACTTTTCAGCTGTAGGAAAACCCGGAAAACCTACAGCACCACCTCGGGTGGTCGGTGTGCACTCCAAGCTAGCACTAGACGAGATTGGCATCTAGACAACTCACAATACACTTGCTTTTCAACAAGGCATGCGGCCGCCTATCGAATCCGATATAAAGTAGTTGAGAAAAATTCTCGTACATACATCGGATTCGAACCGACTATCGCTATGCTGGAGTTTCGAACGGCCTCTGCATTAGACCGCTGATCCACCGACCACCTTAATATAATAGTATATTGTGCTCCGAGGTTGATAAGGTACAGGGAATATAATAATTGTCTCCTCATCCATAGTGTACACATCATTGTTTCACTATCACTACTCAATACCAACTATTTATTTTCCAATGAAAAATTAGAGAAATATCATAGCTTTTTCAACAAGTAGGCATATCTATCAATTATTAGCTAATTAATAATTTTCTTTTCTCAAAGACCTTCGAGTTACGATACAAAAGGGTTTCTCTCCCAGTAAAACATTGCATAACTCACAACTTTATAGTTTCAATTTTGTTTTATTACTGACTTTTTTCCTTTTGATTATTACGCTTATGATTAAGGCCCTTTCAATTCTATTGCAGTTTAAAAAATACAGAATAAAGATATATTTGATAAAATATAAGTTAAATGTTGATTGGGAATTATACGTTACCGTGAGATGATCATATGCACCACCAGATATTACATTTCTGGACTTCAATCTTCTTTTTTTGTCGTCTGTTGTTCTGCTGGAGGATTCTAATTTTTTTCTTCTGCTGTGCTACTCTCCTTTGTAGAATCTGTTTGGTGTAATAAAAAAATACCTATGTCATAATCAAAATCATCAAATCAAATTTCGGTATCTGAGAAAAAAAAGAATCATATGGCAGGTGCAAGCTTAGCATTTGACATGATATCATATTGAGTGGTCGAATATTTTGAAGATATTTACGATTTTGGCTTCTTGAGGAATTCTTCAGCATCAGTTTATTATTATTAATTCTTCGATAATTTTTTATCACAATCTGCTTTTCTTTAACAGTTCAGTTATGATAATTGATCAGTAAACAGAAGTGAGAAAAACAGACACCCTCAACTTGCATCGTAAAAAAAGTAATACATGAAAAAACTCAAACATATCCGAGAGAGTTCTCAAATTTTTACTTTAATCTGCATGTTATTCAGGAATAAAACAAAAATTGTTACATTGACTTGACATCATTATCAACTTCAAAACTTTTTGATTATATCTTGTTACACCTTCTAGCCTGATTACTCAACAAGTTATCAATTTACCTGTTTCATAAACTTGTATATTTCTTCAGTCATTCTAAAACTACAAAAAATTGGGCCATGTCTTTCGGAAGCAAGGAATGGTTGTTTTCCTGAAGAATCAAGAAAGATTCTTTATTTAAAAAAAAATTAAAGCAATTTTTTCAATAAAAAATAGATAGATGTCTTCTATTCAGATTTCAACTTTGAACATATATGTTTGGATCACCCACTCCATGTATTCCATTATTTTTTTTGTTACTTGTGTTCTCTCTTATAACTATCTTATTGATATTTTCTTGTTTCTCTGTGCCATAATTCAGTCTGGAATATATTGAGTTTGTTTCACCTGAAAAATCAATAATTTCATATGATATCATATTTTGCAAAAAGCTTAGAAAATTTGTGTGTTTTGAATGAATATGGCTTCTCTTATGGACGAGTGTAGCAAGTACTCATTAGCCATGTGAGTTAAGAACACATACAAACTGTGAACATATAATTTTTTAGCAGTTCTTGATGATTTTAATATTTCCACCAAGTTGTGTTTTCAACTAATGTCAAAATGAGAAAATTCACTTAACATACTTCATTTGATTGCAGTGGCGTAGCTAGCACCCCCGCGGCGCAAGGGGGCGCAAGGAAACCAGAAAATTTTGCCTTGCGTTTGAAGGGGGTATGTTTTTTCATAGGGAAATTTCGATCAGTTTATAAATTTGAGTTTATTAAAAATTCATGGGTTAGGGGGTAGGGGGCGCAAAGCAGGTTCCTGCGGGAGGGCTCGCTGAAAGTTTGCTACGCCACTGTTTGATTGTTGCTATGCTGAAAAGTTTTTAGATGTACAGTGCAACGTAACTTTCATTGAAATGGAACTCTTCACTGTACAATGTGAAATATTATGCCATGGCGTGACTCAGTAGTGAGAGTATCCAAATCTGAAACCAGAGGTCCCAAGTTGGCGCCCCAGTCAAAGCTGGGATTTTTTAAATTTATTTGAACAGATAGAATTATCAAAATCTCGTGGCTCGACTGGGGTGAGTCCTGCACGATTCACTGTTGCGTTCAAATGAACAGTGCTGCTCCTAAGGTGGCGTATGATGTTAGTAACACAGCCTACCCAGAACACATACTGGCTCATGATCACAGCAATCGATAGCACTCTAAAACACCAAATATCAAATATTTAGTTGCTCAATATTTCTCAACCAAACAATCAATTCAATTATCTATATATTTACTCACAAAGAACATCTTTCCCATCCATTTTTGTTTTCTTTGTTTGTGGACCACCACTACCAACAGATGTTTCGTGTTTTCTTTTTGGAGAATTCTTCAAAACTTGGCAGTTATCTATAAGAAATATAAAAGAAAAAATTAGTAATTATTCAAATATTTTTCACCTATTTTTCACCTATTTTTCATTTATTTATTAACCGGCAAATTACATGAACTAAGCTAGACAGTCTGCCATTGAATGCATTAATGTGAAAAATAAAAAAAATGTTGCTGATGATTCCTCCTGGAGACATTTTCAAGTTCATTGAAAATGCCAAATTATGAAAAGTACCATTCAAGAAACAATTTTACTCACAGTGATATGGGCTAGTTATAAAGATTTTAGTGATACCTACATTTTTTCCTTCTAAACAAAAACCCAGAGTTGAAATGCCACTCTCTTGCTTCACTCAGTATTCAAACTATTAAAGAGAAATTTTTATATGAATATTTGACAAAAACTCATCCTTTTAAAGAGTAACTCAATATACATTTTGTCTAAATTGAACACTTCTCCCCTAGTCTCAAGAAATAAAATACATTTGAAACTACAGTTTTTTACATCTCAATATGTGAATAAACAAAGTGTATAGTGTGCTTATTAAAAAAGTATTTTGATTATCATGGTCTCTTTTTAGCCTTGAAGGGTAATCGAAAGCACTGCATTTCGGATTCGTGTTGAGGAGACAGAAATATATAAATTTTACTAAACCCATTCAACACCAGTATGTTTTTAAAAATACGTATATAAAATTTCAAACATACCTATACTATATTCATTCTGCTGCCTATATCGAGGCCAAAGAGTAGGTGAGTCAATATTTATTGAGGGTACTGCATTTTTATTAAAAACGGCCTGTGTAGGGGAGATTTTGAAATCTTCCTGGCGAAAATGATTTCTTCATATTCTTGCATTGGACACATTATCATTTCTATCCAAAATGCAAATTGTCTTCCATACCAATAGCCGTTGTGGATCTTTTGGGAATCTGAAATTAAATTCACTGACACCCATGAATATTTCAAGAGAAATTATCTTACCTATGATAGGAGCTGGAACTTCTACTACCACAAAGTAAACAAACTGTTTTTTTCGATGGGACCATCATATACACTATACACTACAATGAACTAGAAACTGAACACAAGGAACTTAACAATAAACGAAAACGAAAATAATAATAAAGAAACTTAACACTAAACGAAAACTAACTTTAATAACAACCACAAACGAACCCAAATAACAAAAACACTTAAAACAACAAGAGGAAATAAATAAACTATGATTATTAAAAGAAACAACTCAAACAACAACTAAAACAACACTCGGATTAAAAAATTAAAATATAAACTTTGTAAAGACAACAAATATGGATACCAGAATACGATGTTATGTTGAGATATGCTTCTCCTCAAATCTCCTCATATTCTTGATAATTGTTGATGCCGAACCATGCACGCTGGAAAGAGATGAAATACAAAATCGTGTCTTTTAATAGGAATCTCCTGGCGCAAGCGCATTAATTCAGCAGCGCCCAACTCGAGGGCGCTCATTTGTTTCTGCATCACATAGGCTATCTTTATTATCCATATTCGTAGTTAATAGATATATGGTTTTCACATATTAATTGATGTTGAAAGTCGAAAACGTAGGGTTCTGTAAGGATTCTATTGAATGAATGACGTACATAACTTCCTGATAGGATATTTTCAAGTACTTCTCGAATTACCACGATATAGTAAAATACTGTGTTTGTTTAATAATACCTAGTATTGCGTTTTCAAATTGTAAACATTACCCAGCCATATCTCGAAATTAAATTAGAAAATATCTCAATAATACTAAGTGGAGTAAACAACGTCGAAATTGGAAGTTTTGAGTTCCCCCGATAAGCTAAATTCTGTTTTGGATCATAATAGCATAGCATTTTCAAAGGCATGACATATTTTAGCCAAATCACGTGAGAAATATTATCGATTACCCAAAGTTCGTTTTTTAAAAATATTTATTTCAGTCAAAAGTACAATTATTTGATATACGGAACGATGTTAACAGTATGAGAGCTAGCAACTGACTGCCTGAATGAAAATAAATTAAATGCTAAGATAAATTCTGCAAGCTTATCAGAAAGTGCTGATCGTGCTTCTTCTCTAGTGGCGGCATGATGTAATTCCTCCCTTCGCAGATTCAACTTCGGAGGGTTACTGAGGAAGTTGAACAGTTTGGAGTTCCATAGGCTGTTGAGGGGTTTCTCTGGACTTCTTCCGGATTTGTTGTGTTCTCCTGTATATTATGTATACTATGGATACTACCAAAACTCCGTAAATGAGTAGTGTCCAGGCACTTGGGGTGTATGATATTGGGTACGCTTGGAGTTGGGGTTGATTTTCAATTATTCTCGTCTTAATGTTGTGTAGCTCGTCGAGTTCTATTTGTTCCAGATGGAGGCTGAGGTTCACTTGTGTTTCTTTGATGTTCTGTATGTCTAACTCAGGAAATAAGATGGGCTGGCTTGGCACAGATGTACGAACTTCGTTAGAGATGATTTCTCGATGAGTTATCAATTGACAGTCATTCGAAATTTCTATCAGGTATGAGCCCATTATTTTGGTGATTTCTTCTTGTTGGTGGCATTTTAGTCTTATTGTTTCTTCAGTAGGGAGGAGCCCAACCCACTGATTGGATTCTTCTAATCGTTTGAACATTGGCTGGGTGATTTCAATGTTCATTTGCTGACAGTTGGAGGGATCTTTCAGATCCAGGAGCTGGATCTCACAAAGGTCGACGTTTTTTATTTCTTGTGGTTCACCATTGTCGCAAATATAGTGTTGTTGGCGGATTTTCATGCAAGAGTCGCTCATAAACGTGTAGTACAATTTATTTTTCAACAGATATTTGTTTTCTGGTATTATTGCCTTGAACTGACCCTTGGATATTATGGGAATTGAATAAAGGTGATAGAGGTTCATTTCAAAAGGGTAAGTTATTGGAACTTTCAAAATGTAAGTTATTTTATTGTTGAGAATAAAACAATCAATTTTGATCAGATTTTCGATTAATGGGATATTTTCTAAGTTGATTTCCAGTGGTAATTGACTTTCTTTGAGTTTTGATTGAATGTATTTTAATTCATCTAGAAGTTCTTTGGATTTTATAATACTTGGATGCATGACTCCAATTTTTGTAAAAGTGATCGAATTTTGAATATCTTGAAGAAGCGAATTGATCATTTCGAATGTATTAATTATCTGGTTCATGATGTCTTTGATGAAGTTGGAATTTTCTCTATAAGCATGATTTTCTACGATAGCCGCAATTTGGTTGATTTTGCTTTCTAATAGTTTCTCATTGTGACTTATGTGTTGAACGGTTTTATTGAATTGATCAATCATAGATATTGCTAAAGAACTCTGTGTGTGCATTGTCGATGTTATTTCTTTCTGATTTTGCTGTAGGTTTTGAATTAATTTCTCGTAACGTTCACCATCATCAGAGTCTAGATTTCCACTTATAGATTTGAATATTGATCCTAAGCCATTTATTAAGCCTCTTTTGTTTCTATTTGGATGTGGAATTATTTCGATTAGCTTACTTTCAACATTTTTTTTCTGAGAATTTTAAAATTTTCATGTAGTTAGAAGTGTCTTTAGAATAATCTACGTTTTTGGCAATCAAACATTCGATATTGTATGATTTTATTTTCAATTTATTTATTTCGGTTATAATGGGGTTCAAATCATAATAATGAATAATAGAGTGGTAATATTCTCGTATTTTTGCTGAACCGAGATTTACGGGCATCAAACCGGGATTGTTTTCAAGGTTTCTTAGTGCTATTGCTTCTTGCATAGTCACAATTCCGGGTAATCTGAAATGATAAAGAAACATATGTTTTAGTTGTCGAACGAGTAGAGTCTCCTAAGTGGGCGTTTAACATTGTCCATGTGAATCTTGGGTTGGTTTACGGTTGATAAAACTTTCTTATCTTTATTCACACTTTTTATTTTGCTAGGTTTTGCGAATTTGTTAGCGTTCTTTCGTCGTACGTGAGTTTCAACAAATATTTTTTGTTTGCGTTTGAAGATGTCGGGAGAGTCTCTGTTTTCGTTGATTCTTGTAATTTTCTTTTGTTTCTTTGAAACAAGTTCTGAATTTAATTTTGAATAAAGTAGTTTTGAACGTTCTCTGTGTTGAGCAACGTAGTCATTCAATAGAATTTGATCTAGTTTCATGTCGAAAGGTTCGTTACTTGTGGTATGCCCGTTTATTACGTCTATGGGTTTCAATTTAGTTGCTGAATGTATGGAATGATTATAAGCTAGTATAGCGTAAATCATTTTCATTTTCGCTGGTGTTTTCATGAATCCTTTTGTATTTAGTAAACGAAGGTGCTCAGTAATGGTTGAATGGAATCGTTCAATTGCTCCGTTCGATTGTGGATGGTTCGGAGAACAGAAATGAATTTTAATTTTATGTAAACTGAGTAATTCAGTAATTACTGCATTTTTGAATTCGGTTCCATTGTCCAAAATTATTTGTTTGGGAACACCGTGGTGTGAAAAGAAGTTTATTAGGTTATTGGCTACTTCGGTGCCTGCTACGGCTTCGAGATAGTATGCTTGAGCATATTTTGAGAAGCTGTCGATAATCGTGAGAAATTTGGATTTTTCAAATGTGAAAACGTCCATATGAATAATTTCGAAAGGACCAACTGCTGTAGGCGTGATGTTCATTTGCATTTTAACTGGGTTTCTGTCATATTTGCATCTTTGGCATAGTTCACAATCGTTGATGAAGGTTTGGATAGAATTCTTCATGTAAGGCCAATAATATTTTTCTTTTATTCTTTGGAGGGTTTCATCTATTCCTCTGTGGTTCGATTTACCTTCGTGATAATTTGTTATGATGTTTTTAATATCATGTTTGTTTGTGACGTCAGAGAGTTTTTTATTACATTTTTTGAATTTTACTGAAGAATTTTTGAAATACTTTTGTAAAATCAGTGAAAATGGTTCGTACAAATTGGGATCTTCGAAAAAAAGATGGTATTGTAGATCTGGTACAACATATTCTTTAATGAATTTTATTACATCTTTTTCAAAGTTATTTTGTGAGAACTGAATTGTAATTCGCTTCTTTTTCTCAAATAGAATTATTATTTTTGGCTTTGCAGGAGAATGAAGGACAGAAGAAATGATAATTTGGTTCTGACCATAGTTGACAGCGTAATTCACGATTGGAATATCTATAATCGGGTTTTCATCGGCACATGAGTGAATAGTATGATCGTCAGTCTGTTCAGTTTCGTGATTATTTTCGTTGTTAGTTTCGGTTGTTTCGTCAGCATTATTTTGCTGGTTTTCATCGATGTCATTCGAATAATTCGGTTCGACGTTGTTTCGTGTGTTTGTTTCGATAGTATTGTCAGCATTATTTGGATGATTGGTTTCGTTGTTGTTTTGTGTATTTGTTTCGGTTTGATCAAGATTAACTATCATTGAAAAATCGTCAAGGTCTTGTGGAAGTTCTCCTATTGTCAGAATGTCAGCGGAAGGTTGATAGTTAGGTGTATCAAGGCGCGGGTTTATATTATTTTGTTGACAGCCAAAAGTGGTATATGGGCCAGCTAGACGTTCTGACTCGCCTAGTATGTCGTCTAATTCTTCCCAGAAAGTTCTGGTTTCTTTCGTATGTGTTTCTATTCGTGACAAGGCATCCGCATTAGTATTTAATTTTCCCTTTTTATAAATAATGTTAAATTGATACTCGTCTAATTTGATTCTCCATCTCATTAATTTTGAGTTAGGATCTTTCAACGAGAATAACCACTGCAATGGTTTATGATCCGTTATGATGTTGAAATTTCGTCCGTATAGATACGGCTTAAAATATTTTGTAGCCCATACGATAGCCAATAATTCCTTTTCGATGGCAGAGTAATTTTGTTCGGAATCATTTAGTGTCCTAAAGGCGTAGGCTATAGGCAAATCTTTACCTATCGGCCCTTGGGATAAAATTGCACCTAACGCAAAATTGGAAGCATCTGTAGTCAAGTTAAAGGGTCTAGAAAAGTCAGGATATTGTAGGATAGGTTCATTCATCAAAGGGTTTTTACATGTTTCGAAACAGGTGAGGAATTCGTCATTCAGTTCGATTTTTGCGCCCTTTTTGAGGCATTTGGTGAAAGGTTTTGTGATCTTCGCAAAATTTGGGATGAACCGTCGATAGTAGCCCAATAGACCAAGAAAGCCTTTGATTTGTTTTGTCGTTTTAGGCACAGGAAAGTTTTTAATGGCTTTAATTTTGTCGGGGTTAGGTTTAACACCATCAGGGGTTACCACATGGCCTAAATAAGCAACCTCCTTCCTTAGGAATTCAGACTTGTCGAGCTGAATTTTGAAATTCGAGTCTTTGAGTCTTTGAAATACACACCTAAGACGTTCTAGGTGTTCCTGGAGTGAAGTCGAAAATACAATAATGTCGTCAAGGTATGCAAGGCATTTTTCATTTTGTATACCTCTAAGAATATTATCTATTGCTCTTTCAAACGTAGCTGGAGCATTCTTCAAACCGAATGGCATACGCAAAAATTCGTAGTGGCCATGTTCTGTGCTGAATGCTGTTTTTTCAATGTCATTTTCTTCCATTTCGATTTGATGGAAGCCACTAGCTAGGTCTAAAGTAGAGAAATATTGACATTTCCCTAATTTGTCGAGTAAGTCATGTATGTTAGGTAGAGGGTACTTATCGTCGATTGTCTTCTCATTAAGCTTCCTATAATCAATAACAACCCTCCATTTTTGCTTACCAGATGCGTCGACCTTCTTGGGTACAACCCATATAGGTGACGACCACGGTGAATTACTAGGTCTTATAATTTTTGAATCTAACATTTTACTTATTTGATTTTCAACTTCTTTTTTGTGTACAAACGGATATCGATAAGATTTGGTATATATTGGTATATCGTCTGTTGTTCGTATTTTATGTTTTATTTTACTCGTAAATGTCAGTGGAGTGTCGTCATTATAAAATATTTCGGAAAACTCTTTACATATTTCTAAAATTTTTGTTCTTTCTTCCTCGTTCATATGGTCTGTTCTGATTTTTGACAGGTCTAAACTTTTATTTGGAGAAACATGAAAATTATTCAGATCGATTTTTTGAATTTCGTTTCTATCGAATTTGTCGACAGAGAACGGTGTCGAAAGGTCTAATGTCACTGGACTAACGGTATTGTTTAAAATTGTTGTTAACGCGTATCCGCCTTTTGCTATCGTAAGACTTTCGGGTATTTCGCAGTTATGAATTTTGCAATGAGGTATTATAACTTCTCCTTCAGGAATGGATGTTTTAATTTTGATCACCTGTTCTGATCTGGGTGTGACGGTTACTAAATTCAATTCGTTACTCGTTTTGTGAAATAATAGTTTAATTTTGGTGAAAGGTGTTACTAGGTAACCTTTATCAAAGTTTATACTGGCTTGCAGTATTTTTAGATTGTCTAATCCAATGAGGCCTTTGAAAACATTATGAAATTTAAAAAGAAAGAATTTTAAATTGATTGGATGTGGTAATTTAAAAATGTTTGATGAAGGAATCTCAGCACTGTACTTATGTGAAGATTTTTGAAAGACTGTAGACACAATAAATGGGTCATTTCGTATTAGATCTGGAAAATATTTGAGGGCAATATCGGGATCGATGAATGAGTCAATCAAAAGTTTCAGATTATATTCTGGAAAAACAATGTATGATAGTTCACTTGTATTCGATGAGTTGAAGGAAATAACTTGAGGGTTTGAAATAAATTGTTGATTCATATCAATAAATTCATTTTCTTCATCAATATTCTGGTCAGTATCATAATATTCATGACATTGATTGATTTGATCGGTTTCGGTATTAAAAAGTTCTTCACTAATAAAGTTTCTTTGTTGTCCTCTGTTTGCAAAGTGGGACGTAGATGGTTGAGCAAAGTTTGTGTTTCTCGTTGAAACACTCATTGGAGTTGTTTGAAAATGAGTATTTCTTGTTGAAACACTCATTGGGGTAGGTGTCGGTTGAGGTTTATTTTGTGGTTTGAAAATATTTCCACTTGGTTGTTTAAAGACTTGAGCATTCGTTAAAAATTGTTGACCTTGGGGTCTAGGTCGCTGTTGTACATTTATAGGTTGTGGAGGGAAACTGTTTTGTCTACGGAAAAAGTTATTCGGGGTGTTGGAATTGAAAAAATTATTCTGATTTGGCATAGCGCGATGAGAAATGTTTGTGGGCCTTAGGGGTTGATTTTGTCGTGTGATTTGGGCAGGTTTTACAATATTTCTATGAGAAAAATTTTGAAAATATTGGACGTTTTCTTCTTGTTTTACAAATTGTAGAGCTTCACTGAGAGTATTTGGTTTCATGCATCTCACTTACTTAATGGTTCTTTCAGTCCTGATAAAAATGTTTTGAGGGCTAAATTCTGATAAAGATCACGTTTGAGTGTTTTAGCAGCTTCTGTGTTTTCATGAATGTCTACATAACTGCACAGCAAATTCAAAATATTTAAACATCGGTCATAGAATTCTTAACATAACAAGATCCCTGTTCAAACAGACCTCATCTCTTTGATCTGAGAAATTTCTTGTCAAAATGTCTTTCAATTCTTGCCAATTTTTGGCACCCTGTATATTTACTAATGTTTTTGCATTACCTTTTAATTTGGAAATGATTGAATTCAATAAATAAATATTTTGAAAGTCATTTGCATTGGCTGCATTATAAAAATTTGTAATGATCGATTCACTTATTGATAAAAATCTAGTTAAATCATTGGGATTACCGTCAAATTCCGGCACACAATTCAAGTATTCAGCTTTAAACTGAGCCATATTTGAACGATTGTTAGCTTGATTATCCAAAATAGGTTGTCTTGAAAGTGAATTTCGAATTGTTGGAATAGGAAGAGTTTGTGAGTCAGTTGAAGGTGTACTTATATTCAAATTTTTCAAATAATTGGTTATATCTTCGAGCGACATAAAATTGCACTTACAGTAATATGAAAACGACTTTGAGCATGTTCTTCTTATCCACTATAAGGGCTGCGTCTGGATCGGCGATTCTGTCTTCACCAGGTCGTTGCTCCTTGCAGAATTGGGCAATACTGGTCCCAAATCTCGTTGCTGACGATGGGTACGGGTCTGCGATAGACTGGGTGTTCTGAGTTTCGAGAAGCCACTCCGCAACAAAGTCCACAACAAATCACTAAAGTTCGATATTTGGTTCGAAAAATCAGTCAATCGTAAACACGAAAACTGCACGATCGATTCGATACAATTCTGATAATCCTACCGACTGCGCCAGAAATATTATCGATTACCCAAAGTTCGTTTTTTAAAAAGATTTATTTCAGTCAAAAGTACAATTATTTGATATACGGAACGATGTTAACAGTATGAGAGCTAGCAACTGACTGCCTGAATGAAAATAAATTAAATGCTAAGATAAATTCTGCAAGCTTATCAGAAAGTGCTGATCGTGCTTCTTCTCTAGTGGCGGCATGATGTAATTCGTGAATAAATCAGAAATAATCTCAATTTGTGTAAATTACTTTTATTTTGTGTTTTTGTAACAAAAAATCACCCTGCAATCAACCAAAATCCCATGTATTCCGTGCGGGGTCCTTTGTAATAAAGGGGTAATACTAGTGAAATTTTCCATATAAGTCTAATTTTTAAACAACCTTCTGTTCATTCTCTCAATGATCAAATTCATTTTAATTGCATACCCTTTTTCAACTCTCTCGACTTAGGTTAACCACTAATATCATTATTATTATTACTTTTATAAAATAATTGTTTGCTAACATAGGCCATCTGTCTTCCAAATATTAAATACTATAGGCCATCTGCCTTCCAAATATTGAACTTATTTTAACTTTGTCAACTGAAATACAGTTTTCTTCTACCACCTATTGATAGGTTCTGTTATAATTCCCCTAGGCCTAGGCGCATCCGCCTTCCCCAAAGAATGTCATTCCTTGTTCCTTGAAACTTGCCTCGTCCATTTTGTAAAGACTAAAAAAGCAGTGCAAGCACAGTGAATGGTCGTAAAAATATTAAATATGTCAAATTACTTGATTTATTGGGGTTCGACCCCTGTTTGTTTATATGACAATTTAATACTCACAACATGCTCTTTTAGCATTAAGATATAGTTTTTACCATCATTTCTCTCCACACATTGTAAGTAACGCTTTGAATTTTTTAACACGTTGTTAACCTTAAATTAATTTCAGCTCCCCCCTTTTTCTTTGTACTTCAACTGAAGATGAACATATGTATGTTCGAAACATGTCTTGACGTAGGATTTTTATCCTGATCTTTTTGTGGTAGGATTGTGGAGACGTTGTGGAGACGACTTTGTGTTCTTATTCCAAAAAAACTTCACCTGAGACAAATTTTACAGGAGAGCCAAAAGACGTTCAACGGTTGGCACTCATATGTCTGTTCAATATGTCCAAACTCTTAATATTCATCTTTAATACACTTTTTTGAAATTATTTTCTACACTGTACAGAATGTAACGTTCCTATCAGGAAATGTGTTTTTTTGCACATACTTGGTACAAAATTAGACTGAAAACCGAAATTTTCTATGGAAAATCAAAGTAGAAACACTTACTTGGTTTTTCGTTGGAATATAGTAATAAAATTACCAAAATTCAACCACATATGTCCTAAATTATAGATATGAAAAGTAATTTTATTTTGTTGAATTTTATTTGAATGAAATAGAATGATATTTCTATGTACCTATCATTTACATTCGACAGAGGAGTATAGATGAGTAGTTTGTCAGTAAAGTGAAAATTTGTCTTGTGAAAAATTTATTTTCATACAATCCGTCACTTTCTTTACAATCAATAATAACACAAGAATAACATTTTTTGGATTGGATTGGTCGATACTTGATGGAAATCCATAGTATAAAGCACTAAGGTAAACGATTAAATTTCCACAAAACTATTAAATTCGCGACATGTTTCACTACACTGTAGTTTTATCAAGCGATAATGGTTTACTAAAATCCTCTTCGTTAGGCTTTACTTAAATATCTAAATAAAGAAGACTAATTAACATAACTATACCAACATTACCTAGAATTGTTATGTTAAGTAACCTAACCTATCCCAATTCTTATCTTCCTCATTAATGTTATCCACAAACAACGAAAACAAGATATGCCGGGGAAACAATCGAAGATACTAAGAAAAAAGGTTCAACAAAGGAGAATTGTTCAATTCCAATTGGTCATTGAGTAGACAATTAGAATTCTTCAATTTATTTATTTCTAGACATTCTAAATAATTAAGTTTGACACCTTTATTTTCCACATGTAGAATTTCGAAGTTTTCATCAAAGTGATGATCTTCTTCTAAAATATGATTTGCATATGTTGAACTTGTTTTCTTTTTTACATAACTCGTGTGATGTTCACGTAGGCGGTTTTTAAAAGATCTACCGGTCTGGCCTACATATACTTTAGGGCAAGTCCCACAATTTAATTTGTAAACTCCTGATTTTTCTAATTTTTGTGTTTTATCTTTGTTATTTTTAATAAAACTTCCCAACGTATTTTCTGTTCTATAGGCTATCCTTAAATTTTGTTTGTGTAAATATGAGGCTAATTTTTCGGTGGCTTTACCTGTATAAGTTAATGTTCTATAATTACTTTCTTTGTTCCTGATACTCGGGTAAACTTCTTGGATAGCCTTATTGTGTAATTTATTTGCCAAAATATTATCTATCAAATCCACCCGATAACCATTATTAAATGCAACTTGCTTTATTATATTTAATTCTTTGTTGAAATTTTCTGTTGATAAAGGAACATTAACTAATCTATGAATCATACTGTTATATGCCGATATTTTATGTTGAAATGGGTGTGTTGAATTATTGTGGATGGTAATATCTGTGTGGGAAGGTTTATGAAAAATTGCAAAGTTATGTCTATTATTAGAATTGCTTATCGTTAAATCTAAAAAATTTATTGATTTTTCTACTTCTAACTCTATTGTAAATTTTATATTTGGATGAATAGTATTAATATAGTTATGAAAGGTGTCTAATTGTCTATTGGTACCTTTAAAACATACTAAAACGTCATCCACATATCTGTACCAATACAAAAACTGTTGGGAAATTGGATGTTTATGGATTATTGTTTCAAGGTTGTCCATGAAAATTTCCGCAAGTAGAGGACTTAAAGGATTTCCCATGATAAAACCTTCTGAGGAAGAATAATATTTGTTGTCAAACTGAAAATAATTTTGTTGGAGACATATTGATAGAAGATCTAATACCTCCAAGCAATACTTCAGTACCAGACAATTCTAAATTGATTTCATTTGACGTCCAGAACCTTTTCCCTAGTATTCCTCCTAAAGATACCATAGTCCTAATTGAAAATTTATTAGATAAAAGGAACGTCAACCCGGTTATTAAACAGGAGGTATTAGATCTTCTATCAATATGTCTCCAACAAAATTATTTTCAGTTTGACAACAAATATTATTCTTCCTCAGAAGGTTTTATCATGGGAAATCCTTTAAGTCCTCTACTTGCGGAAATTTTCATGGACAACCTTGAAACAATAATCCATAAACATCCAATTTCCCAACAGTTTTTGTATTGGTACAGATATGTGGATGACGTTTTAGTATGTTTTAAAGGTACCAATAGACAATTAGACACCTTTCATAACTATATTAATACTATTCATCCAAATATAAAATTTACAATAAAGTTAGAAGTAGAAAAATCAATAAATTTTTTAGATTTAACGATAAGCAATTCTAATAATAGACATAACTTTGCAATTTTTCATAAACCTTCCCACACAGATATTACCATCCACAATAATTCAACACACCCATTTCAACATAAAATATCGGCATATAACAGTATGATTCATAGATTAGTTAATGTTCCTTTATCAACAGAAAATGTCAACAAAGAATTAAATATAATTAAGCAAGTTGCATTTAATAATGGTTATCGGGTGGATTTGATAGATAATATTTTGGCAAAGAAATTACACAATAAGGCTATCCAAGAAGTTTACCCTAGTATCAGGAACAAAGAAAGTAATTATAGAACATTAACTTATACAGGTAAAGCCACCGAAAAATTAGCCTCATATTTACACAAACAAAATTTAAGGATAGCCTATAGAACAGAAAATACGTTGGGAAGGTTTATTAAAAATAACAAAAATAAAACACAAAAATTAGAAAAAATCAGGAGTTTACAAATTAAATTGTGGGACTTGCCCTAAAGTATATGTAGGCCAGACCTGGAGATCTTTTAAAAACCGCCTACGTGAACATCACACGAGTTATGTAAAAAAGAAAACAAGTTCAACATATGCAAATCATATTTTAGAAGAAGATCATCACTTTGATGAAAACTTCGAAATTCTACATGTGGAAAATAAAGGTGTCAAACTTAATTATTTAGAATGTCTAGAAATAAATAAATTGAAGAATTCTAATTGTCTACTCAATGACCTATTGGAATTGAACAATTCTCCTTTGTTGAACCTTTTTTCTTAGTAACTTCGATTGTTTCCCCGGCATATCTTGTTTTCGTTGTTTGTGGATAACATTAATGAGGAAGATAAGAATTGGGATAGGTTAGGTTACTTAACATAACAATTCTAGGTAATGTTGGTATAGTTATGTTAATTAGTCTTCTTTATTTAGATATTTAAGTAAAGCATAACGAAGAGGATTTTAGTAAACCATTATCGCTTGATAAAACTACAGTGTAGTGAAACATGTCGCGAATTTAATAGTTTTGTGGAAATTTAATCGTTTACCTTAGTGCTTTACAAGAATAACAGTTTTTTAAAAATTATCGTCGTCAGTCATTTGTCCGCCATCAACCAAATCCAAAGATGATGTATTTTCTTTGAGATTTTTCGAAAAGTCCCTGCGGTTAGGTGGCTGCATTAATGGAACAAGCTTAGAGTTGATTTCCTGCTTTTTGGCAGGAGGTACACCTATGACCTCGTTATTTGTGTCAAACTCGGTGCTGCTGTTATATTTCCTTAGAAGAAAATTGAGCTCATTGTATTTTAAATTATCGAGTCCTCTTGATTTATTCGTATTCATTTTTCACAAAATCGATACGCGTCGTGCTATCAAAACAATCAACTGATGTACAATTACAGAAGAAAGCATTCTACACCACTTTGTTGCCAACACTTATTTGGTCATTTCAGATATGTTAGGCACTAATAATCTAGGGAAAAACGAAGCAAATTCATTTTCTAATGATAAAGCGAGTAAGCGACATTCACTTCCTTTTTTTATCATTGGAAATATACACGTGCTTTCTTTGTCATTAGAAATTTTGTTAATATTGTCGTTTACTTGGTATTTACAATGTATAAATCTTCAATTTCTACTAAGATTTCATGCACTTGCTTTGTTTTATAGGATGCAGGAGGCATTATACATGTCATAAATGTAATAAAACGATTTTGGAAAAAAATGTTACTTGCTTGGTTTTTCCTTAGAGCAGCTGAGATGCACCTGTATCAACTAGAAATGTTAGTAACGAATCCCTATAAGCTAATCTTACAAAATTAAGGCCATTTACATTAAAACTGACTTTATATTCTATATTCAATTTAGAAACGAAAAAACGGCTCGGATGACGTAGATGGAAGTTGAGAATTAGCAGGAACAGTTTCACGGTTGTTAAAAGATATATTTTCAATAGAATTTTTTGAATACTATACCTTATGTGGATTGTTTCGGGTACATTTATTGTACTAGAGAAAGTTTTTTCCGTATTGAGAATAATTGAGTTAGTATATATAAGCTGTAGCACCAGATTTGATTTTCAAAATTCCGGTTTCATTTAAATTAACAGATATTTTTGTGTTCTCATAATTAATATGAAGTACAAACATTTTTTAACAAATGAATAGCCATGTATTGGCTGTTGCCAATTGTAAAAAAATTGTGTTTTTTATGTTAATAGCTCGTTGATCGCATGAATCAGGTGCCTTTTTGGGCAAGAAAAATAATTTTGCTTCGCAATTTGCTGTCATTCATAATATTTAAGGGAAATTTTTGTGTACAGATAAAACGAAATTGAAATTTGAAGCAATTAACTATAGTGTTGTTCTAGCAAAAAGTAGTTGTGTTTCAATTCATCGACACATATATAATATGGTTTTTCAGGTAGAATGAATGTAATAGAGTATTAATTCACTCTTAAGGGAATAACTGCCATTTTATATAATTCAAATGTTTGAGTTGTTATAAGAGGAATTTTTAATACAAAATGTACCTTGTCTTTATAAAAGTAAATATTAACATCAATGAATTTATAAAAGAGATCGATGTTTTTTCTGTATTATGGAACAGGAGAAATTTCGTTTAGTTTAACATGAGGTTGGATATTTTTTTAGTTCCTCTAAAAGCTTGAACGGTGTTATAACTAAAGGATGCAATTGACCACGTTCAGTGTACAAAATAATATCTAAAAAAATGTTAATTTCTAGAATATATTTCCGATACAAAAAAAAGATATCGGTTCGTACCAGATTTATTAGTAATACTGAATTCGGATTATCCACATCGAGGAGAGTTCAAATATGCAATAAAATGGTCACTTCCGGTTTTCACTTCCGGTTGTCCGATTTCGATGATTTTGGCATCAATGGATTCGTTTCGATGTCAAGAAACATTTTTAAGCATTATCCAATGCCAAAAGGGCATAGAAGGCTATCTTCGTTATTAGTAAAGATACAGAAACATGCGGCTACTCTAATAAGACAACTTTTATGGGGGATCAAGAAAATAATAGAATTTCCTTCCGTCAACTGCCATAAGTGCTATAAACCTCACATTTTAATGCGTTATGTACTCATCGCTCAAATGTTAGAAGTCGGTTCGTTAACGTTTGACATTTTTTCGTTTAGAACGTCGCTCAATATATCGGTGATGGAGACAGACAGATCGACAGGTGGGTAGAGTGACAGATGTCAGTTTGATCGAAGCAGAACGAACTAACCTTATAAAACGTCTATTTTAGTCACATTTTTTGCATGTTTCAGCGTTTCAAATTTTAGCTGTTTTTTCGAACGCAAAAAACGTCTATTTTAGTCGCATTTTTGTATGTTTTAGCGTTTCAAATTCGAGGACTTAGTGTACCAGAAGCGTAACTACAGATTATCAATTTCGAGAAAAACAGAAATAACTTAATTTTATATACTAATTCATCTGTAACGACCATAATGTTCGGAATAGGACATATATTTTCAGATGAATAACTACTTGATATTCAGGGACCATGTCAAAGACTTGAAAAATTTGATAATGAAAAATATGTCAAAATGTAGTTACGCCTTTGTGACACTGAGGCCTCGAATTTTAGCTGTTTTTTCAAACGCGAAAAACGGTTATTGTGGTCGCATTTTTACGTGTTTGAGCGTTTAAATTTCAGTTGTTTTTTCGAACGCGAAAACGTGCATTTTCAGCAATTTTGAAATGTCAAATCTCTATAAGAATTACATGTAATCATACAGTTTTTTTCGGTTTAATTTCAGGTTGTTTTTAAGAACGCGAAAAACGTTTCTTGTGGTTGCATTTTTGCGTGTTTAAGCGTTTCAATTTTCAGTTGTTTTTTGGGACGCGAAATGGTAGTATCGTTGAAGAAAAAATATAAGACAAATAAATAAACATGGTTGTACAGGAACATAAAAATAACATGGGTGCTGCATGTATGTGTCAGATGGAAAATAGGTCATTGGGGATAGCGAAGTATTCAGCAATAGTACATACAGGACGTCTCACACATTATTTATGAGGAAAAAAAACAACAGGTCGTCTGAAAATTCAGCAACTACTTGCCTATGCAGAGAGAAGTAATTACATCAGACTTTCAAAACTACACCGTTTTGTTTTTTTTCAAAACGCTTCGTTTTCAAAATAGCACACCGTTTCTTTTTTTCAAATCGCTTCGTTTTCAAAATTGCACACCGTTTCCTTTTTTTCAAAACGTTTCGTTTTAAAAATAGCACACCGTTTTGTTTTTTCAAAACGCTAAGTTTTCATCGTCAGGTGAGGTTGGATAAAAAAAATATTTTGAATAGAAAAATTTATTATACAGTTTTATTTTGGTAACATATCACAAAGCCATTTGTATAGAATATCCACGTTTCAATTATAGTGGGGTTGATTATCAATGTGATGCATACAAGGTGAGATACCATCGTTGTTTCCGAATGCTGGAACCATCCATGACGTATTATCATAGTCCTCCAAATTCACAACATGTGTAGGTAGGTCCAATTGATGAAATTTCTCAGTAAGATGGTCACGTTTTTGAAGTCCTCGTACATAAATGATATCAACATTCTGTAAATTTTTCTATCTGGAATCTAATTGATGATATTCCACAAAGCCAGAGGAATACCTCAATCCATGAAAGTTTCGCTCCAAGAAACAGGCAGTACGTTTATCTGCTCTACTCAAAGAGGAAAATGGTATAGTTGGCAGCAGCAGAAAATTACTACATTGAATTCCAATCCTAATGGCAATCTCCTTAGGATGGAATTGTTGCTCAGTGGTAAAGCTTCGAATATCTACAACAGCTATTCTCATGTTGACACTGTGATTGATACTGAAGTGACAAGCATATGTTCAGTTTAATTTGTTAATGATTTCGCTGAGTGGGAGGTGCTCAATAACAGTGTCGTGCACAATGATGCAATAGACTCTAGTATTTTGGGGAAATCCTTCAGATGCCTCGATTTCGAGTTTCTCATCAGCAGTGGAACTTTTTATGCTCTCATCCCTTGCAGAGTATTATGTTGATTAGTAATTTTGTAGCTGAGACCGAATTGTGCATAGTTGAAATAGGCTTGCAAAAAATTTACCTTTGCAAAATTCAGATGCATATTCTCTTTGGGATAATTCTCACCGTTCAGAGTGAGTGTTATATTGGTAATTTTCGAATGAGCGAATATATTTGGATCATTGTTGAATTTGGTGTAATCACGATCTTTTTGGAAACATACAATCACATAGCGAGGACTTTCGAGAAATGATGAAGTCTTGACGGCCCATATTTTATTTTTTGCACCTTGTGTGAGAGCAGGCAACATATGAAGTTCCCATTTTCTGAACGGCATGAAAATAGGAGTATCAGCTTGGATGGCCTTTTGACTTTGAGTTCGATATTTGCAATGTCCAACGTAACTTCCGTCTTTGGCGTTAGTGCTCTAGCGGTCTCCTCTATTTTGAAGCAGTTGCTATCATCTGCAGCTCGTACTAATCTGATGGTATGTTTGCCATTGGAAACACATTGATAATCGTTGAAAATATTTTAAAAATGTTTGATGGGTATGAGCATGTTGAATGATAGATCAGTGGTGTTGATAACCCCAGCGTTGCTGGGGAAAGTCCAACTTGAATTGGCCAAGTGCTTGATATCTTCGTCGGTGTAGGTGAGAAAGCCTCTGACAGTACTAACAATTCCAACTTCACGAACCGTCTCCAATTCCTTACCGCTCGCTTCATAACTAACAGATTGAAACATGAAAGCGCCAGCATTGTTTACGAATGTTACACGACCATCTCCTTTGGTTTTCACAACATTTCCACTGATGAATAACAGACTATCATACAAAGCATCGTAAGCGTCAGATTGATTGATGTTGATTTCAATGACATCATTGTTGCTAAAGGACTTGACATATGGGTAGTAAGTCCGCCATTCCACCTTTTGTATGGATTCATCGTTGTGTGGTTTTCGGAAAATGTTGAACACTTGATTGGACAACATGATAACCAAGAGATTCTAAAAACAGTTTATTCTTCGGTGATAGTAGTTGACGCACGTTGAAGGTCTTGGTGAAGACTGAGGTGGAGTATGGTGGTTATTCTTATGAATAGTTAGCACCATACTTTCGCTTCAATTCCAAACGAACGATTAATTCTTCGTTTCGAAAAACAACGAGTTGAGAATGCTGGTCCAACACTCGCAGCGTAATATTGTTTATTTCGTCTCTATGAGCAATGGGTAGATAAATGAGGTGGTTGGGTGTTACGTCAATTGCGTAACCAGGATCAACACCAACAGCAAATTCGTATATCGTATGAGACGGTGCGTCGTTGTAGAATGCTCCGAACGTAATGTTGCTATCTATGTGTATGGTACGTACTTTAATGATATCTACAGGTAGATCTGATGCGTAATGCAAGTTGTGTTTGAGAAGAGTAGACGAAAACCCTAATATGCGGGCCAAACTGTTTGCAGGTCGGAAATCAATTGAGTGTTTAAGGCAGAATATTTCGCTTTTCAGCGTATTATTATTCGGTTTGAGGTAGAAAAATTCGTCGGGGGTTTCCTTGTACGTTTTGGGTGTGATGTGTTTGCTGATCAAAGCATCAATATCACCAATTTCGTTAGAGCCAGTAGGGATATCGATACTCTGTTTAGTTTTGCCACCGTTTTTAAAGTAGTAGAATTTTGTACCTTCTTCAATGTTAGGTATACTGTTGTACGAATGGAAGCTGAGCAAAGCCAAACTGTATTCTGAATCAGAATCCAATTGAATGGGCGGATTGAAATCGATAGAAAGCGTTGAAGAACGACTCGTTAACTTCAATATCATAGACATGACTGATATAGTGTCGGAAGCGACCCACCTTAAATAATGAACAACAACCTGGATGAAAAATCATTTATTATTCAATAATAACATTGAAATTGTGCGCTAACTGGTCCATGATACTCTGCTTCTTTTAGTGATGTCGTTGACAGTCCAAACTCATTTTGATAATGAATGAAACATGGTAGACGAATCTGCTAAGCGAATCGATTTTTGTTGTCCTTTGGTAAACTTTGCCATACATCCAGCAACTCCCAAGGTCCTGCGTTCCCAATCAAATATTCGATTGACAAAGCTCGCAGTTGAGTATCAGTGAAATCTCTCAATGATTTATATTTATGTATGTCAGCCAACGATTTATGCATCCCAGCGGTGGACATTATGAAGTAGAAACTTTAGGCAGAGATGTCCGCAGTTACTCTGATTTTAATTTTGATAATGACTATTATTATATGTAATTCTTATACCCCTCCCAAAATATCTTGCCAATTCCATTGGAGGTTTGAGATTGCCGAAACTATCTCAATATTGTGCGACATTGTCGTTTTTATTGTAAGCTACCCAATGAGTGCCCGCATTCAAGTGGGAATTCAAGTTCAATATAGCGCATTCTCGCAGCCAAGGACCACAAGTTGGCAACGTATCACGCATAAAAACTCCACGAAAATGTGGTATTTTCATCTGACGAGCACACTCCTCAATTTCCGAATCGTATAATGCTCTATGGGGTAGCTTATCTAGCAGTTTTTTTGTTTTTTCAGGGAAAGACCTCGTCCTTCAAGTTGATGTTGTTTTTTCAGGGACAGTCCAAATCCTCGAGGGATTTTCCGCAGGTACAGACCCGAACCCAAATGCTCCATGGATTTATTGTGACGTTGATCTTCTTCAAGTTTCTTTTTAGACATGAATGAACAAGTTTTACGGGAATATATCGATCAATATCCTATAATGGCTCAACCGTACATTATAAAACATTGGAGCAATGACAAACAAATCGATAAAGTATACGGCCCTATATATGATGGTGTATCTTCAAAATGATTCCTTGGTAATAATGAAATAGATTTCGACAAACGCAGCGGATACATTAAAATGGGTGGATATCAGTGGAAAGGAACACCCGGTATATATGAAGTCATACTTTTAAACACACCTGAAAACTATAATAATGAAGATATGCAGGCAAACAAATCAATTGTCGATTTGTCGAACATTCACAAAAACTCCCTAGGCTATCCGAAAGGTAGTAAACGATACAAGTATACCGACATAATTAAACCGATGTTTCCTATACGAAATCAACGTAAAATATCGACACGTACCGGTTTACCTAAAACATCCAACCCTGCAGCAAAAGGTAGCGGTTTGCCTAAAACACCTCTTGCAATGACATTCAATACCAAGCCTATGGAGTTCGTTTATTGGGATGACCCAAACGAACTATGCGAACGCCTCAAGTTATTGATAGCCTCTCAGGATGCCGGAAATACTTCGCAGGACAATGAAATTATTGCCATTTTGAGTGAACTCAAAGAGGCAAATATAATTCTATAAGATGACATGCATCCATGCATACATTCACATTTTCAAATTTTCGATAAGTTTGGACGTAGCGACAGCAACACCGGTGATAAAAATCGAAAATTACCTACGCCCTCTGGAGGCGGTTTGCTGTACACTCCAGATGGTAACATTGATTTTGATAATTTGAAATTGAGTAATGTAAAGAGCCCTACCAATAATACTGATGCTGCCAATAAAAAATATGTGAATGAAATAGATAGAAAAATTGCTGCAACTATACAACATCAAGGTGAACAACACCATTCGGAAATAGTTCAACTGAGTGACAAAATGGCAAAGATGCAACATGAAATTGAAAATGAATTGATTGCAACAAAAAATTATCTGGAAAAGAACACTCAAACACTTGCAAGTCATTTTATTGAAATAACGCAACTACGTGAGGTACACTATAATGAAACAAGGTCATTTTTCGAAAAATTCAACGAACAATACAAAACTGATATTGAAAATATTCGTGGAGATTTGTTGAAAAAAATTTCTGAAATAACCGATTCGATTCATGCACACAATTTAAAATGGGATATTAAGCATATTAAGCACAAGGAAATGCTGCTAAACAAGAATGAGTTAAACTAGTTTCGAATTGATATTTTACAGCAAATCACCAAAATAAATTCAGATATAGCGAGTGTAAAATCTGCTGTCGAGGAGATTACTAAAAGAAAAAATGTAGTGCATGCATCACCATAATAAAATAGTAGGTTTCACAGTTTCGCCATCACATATGTGTGATGGCTTCCAAAGACAAGATTCAACTTGTCCGTGAACTGCATAAACCTATTAGAAAAAATTTTCGTCGACGTCGCACCATCATTAAAGGCTTATATGATTTATGGCAAATGGACTTGGCTGAGATGAGACCGTGCGCTCATCAAAATCGTAATTTCAAACTAATTCTAGTAGTTATAGATTGTTTCTCTAAATTCGTGTGGACTCGTCCGCTGAAAACGAAAACGGGTGAGGAAATTACTAAAACGTTTGCAGATATTTTGGCACACACGAAACGATGCCCAAAAAATCTACAAACCGATCAGGGAACGGAATTTTACAACATTAAATTCCAGAGTTTGATGAAAAAACATGACATAAATCACTACAATACGTACAGCATCCTCAAAGCCTTTATGGCCGAACGGATTATAAGAACTTTGAAGGAAGGATTGTACAAGTATTTCAGTTTGAATGACACCTACAAATGGCTGAATATATTACCTGAAATCACAAAATCTTACAATGATACACGTCATTCAAAGACGGGTATGACACCTTCGGAAATTGATAAAACCAACGAAAAAAATTCTCAAATCAACATACAGCCACTTGAAAATAGCTGGACCGAGAAAATTCAAAGTCGGCGATGTTGTGCGAATTAGTAAGGCAGAGCACGTTTTTGAAAAAGGTTACACGCCCAATTGGACTATAGAATTATTCAAATCATCAAAGTCAATATTACCAACCCCGCCACCTTCATGCTGGAAGATATGCAGGGTGCTCCTATCAAGGGTGCTTTTTATGCGGAGGAATTACAAAAAACTGCAAATCCAGATATATATATCTCGTGGAAAAAGTTCTGAGGAAGAAAGGCAAAAAAATGTACGTTAAATTGCTCGGTTTGGATAACAAACATAACAGTTGGATCAAAAACGTTGATTTTGTATAGAAACTTATGGGAAACAAACACAAATCATATAATTCCGAGGGGTCTTTCAAATATTTTTTCACAGTCAACAAACATGCAACAACAATTTTAAAATTGGCCACGTGATCTGAAGCTATAAAAGCAAGCACAGACGAATATTCAGTTTGAAAACGAAAATGTCAGCGAAGTTGAAGTAATGTGTGATAGCGATGGAGAAGATTATAAAGAAACTCTAAATGCCATCGACAGAGCATTGGGACAATATGAAATGGCTGCTCGAAACGAACATCAGTTGATGTTGATGGTCTTCCCTGTGTCATCCTACGAAATTCGATGTGGCATAATCTCTCCTGGGATTTTAGCTCATGCATCATTTTGAAGCAGCAGTTCTCCATTCGATCCATCAATTTTGCTTCTTTTGAATGGGTAACCCTCATTGATATCCTACATCATGCAAGAAATAGAGGAAAATTTCTTTGAATCACAAATCGATGAGTATGTAGATAAGTATGATCCAATCACAACACGTTGCGGGGATTACATTTACATCACACATTACATCGAAAGTAATACCAAACAAATTTCCGTTTCCAAAGATATCACGAACATGGAGCTGTCCCAACAAGATGTAAACGACATTCTAAATACACACTTGGGGGTGCTGTCTGACCGTATCGCTATGCTGGATGCAATGAACTTTTGTGACTATTATCGAGGTGTTTTTGACATTATTCAATCATGGTTACGTGATAATAAAACCAATTTAAGTTTGGAAGAAATTGTAGAAGGTTTTTGTCAAGCCTCATGTTTAGATAGTATGTTGGCTAATGCTTTACATGAATATTTATTTTATTATAAACAAAAATTTGTGTATGATTTATGTAATAAATAAGAAAAAGAAATGATGTGTGTTTAATTTCATCAAGTTTAAATTTTTATTAATTTGCAGACACTCATACATAAAAACATTTTCAACTTACCTTTTTTTGCTCTACACTATCCTTCATTGTAAGCTCAATCACATTTTCAAAAAAAATATTTTATTTTGTAATTTTTGGGTATAATTTTTAAAACTGTTTGATGTTATTATAAAAAAAACACGACTACTTGTCTCTCAGTATTACGATCCAACTTTTTTTTTAATAAATACAGTTCACAAAATTTCGAAAATGAAATACATGATTATGCACTTTTTCAAAGAAAAATTATGTACTTACATCTTATTATTGATGATTGTGCACACACGCAAGTAAGTCTAACATCTAGTACTGCTTGAGTAATCGAAAACTGAAATTTATCGCTCATCCCCCAACCACTTTTATGACCCTAATGTGAAAACAAATTTCATAAAATCATTCGAGAATACTTGATATTAAATTTCAGAACAAGCGAAGCAAATAACGCAATAATCTGTGGTTTTGATAACGAAACTGCTGGCCTGGGTTTTTCGATAAACGTTAGTTCGATAAACATATTTCAAAGCCAACTGATTATTACTTCCAGCATAATAACCAAATTTCCTGTTTGCGCGGTTTTTCCATAATTGATAACGCCGAATGGCGCGTTTCAATGCCAACTGATATGAAACGAATAACAGAAGTTGATAGCAGAATGTTTGTATGGTAATAATAAAAATAAAATTCAATTTTCGAATATTTTTATTCAAACCAAATTATGTGAAATTCCAAAATTATTTCTTGTACAGTTCTAATTAAAATACATAAAATACATGCTAATATTATAGATACTACGATTGGAATTCTATAAACGTTATATTCCATTTGCGACTTCTTTTTCCCCTGCCCTGCTGGAATAAATTCGGTGGTTTTTGTGTCTATTTCACGAAGATTATCAAATATCAGCTTCAACTTATACTTGAATGCTGTATTCGTTGGAACATCACTAACAAATACTGCTAACTGTCCCTGATTGACCCGAGTTAAACGCATTGTTTTCCATTGTGTCCTATTACAATGAGGATCGAAATCATCTGCCTTCACGCATATTGCCATGAATTTCACTCTTTTCGGCACATTGACGTATAAAACATTATTCAATATTGCAGTCAGAAGAATAAAACTTGTTTTCAGTTAAGGAGATATATTCTACAATGCTTGAGGCTGGATTCTTCTTAACGGATATCTCGTTTGCGGTAATTTTCGATTAAACACTTTGTCTTGAATACCCAAATCAGTCAACTGTTTCACCACATTCTCCTTTTCTTCATAAAATTGAATATCTTCCTTTAACTCTCGGACACGTCTAGAAAAATCTTCAACCTTCTGTCTGTATTCTTCAGATGCCATTCTGTCACTGATTATTTCAACTGTTCAATGGCAATAACATACTTTCCAAAAATTTTCCTAACCCTCTCCCTCACCCACCTGATAATGAATACGAAAAAAAGAAACGGAGTCAAACTGACACGAAACGAAACGTACTGCGGTGGCGATACTCTGCAAAAATGTAATCAAAATTGACGTTTTTTGCGTTCCAAAAAACGTCAAAAATTTTAAACGCTTAAACACGCAAAAATGCGACCACAATAAACGTTTTTCGCGTTCTAAAAAACCAGCCTTAATTAAACCGAAGAGAGATTTGACATTTCAAAATTGCTGAAAATACATGTTTTCGCGTTCGAAAAAACAAATGAAATTTGAATACGCTCAAACACGTAAAAATGCGACCACAATAACCGTTTTTTTCGCGTTCGAAAAAACAGCTAAAATTTGAAACGCTAAAACATGCAAAAATGCGACTAAAAGAGACGTTTTATAAGGTTAGTTCGTTCTGCTTCGATCAAACTGACTATCTGTCACTCTGCCTGTCTGTCGATCTGTCTGTCTCCATCACCGATATATTGAGCGACGTTCTAAACGAAAAATGTCAAACATTAACGAACGGAAGGAAATTCTATGATTTTCTTGATCCCCCATAAAAGTTATCTTATTAGAGTACCTGCACGTTTCTGTATCTTAACTTTATAAATGTTTCTTGGCATCGAAACGAATCCATTGATGCCAAAATCATCGAAATCGGACAACCGGAAGTGAAAACCGGAAGTGACCATTTTATTGCATATTTGAACTCTCCTCGATGTGGACAATCCGAATTTACTATTACTTTTCTTCTACCTCAATTTTTTCAAACCGGAAGTGCTCATTCTTTGATGATTCGTATTTTAAATCCCCATGTCCCCAATGATACCTTTTTCTCTGCCCCAAGCAGCCATGTTTTTTTTTCTCTCAAATGATATGATATTTCTGAAACTTTGCGTTTTGAGACACCCTGTATACTAAATCTAACGAGCAGGCGCCATTTTTTTTCTCTTAAATGATGCGTTTTGAGACCACCTGTATACTAAATAAGACAAGCACCCACCATGATTTTTTTCTCTTAAATGGTATGTTGGTACACCTGATATACTAAATCTAACGAGCAGCCGACATGTTTTTTTCTCTTAAATGATATGTTTTGAGACACCTGGTTTACTAAATCTAACGAGCAGCCGCCATGTTATTTTCTCCTAAATGATACATTTTGAGACACCCTATACACATAGCTTGTTGAAATGCTAGACCACCGTTGAACCGCAATTTTTTCACATTTATTCCAAACATCATTATTATTATCAGACTCACAATCATTATTTTTTTTTTTAATATTCAAACAGCGTGCTCTGGTAGCTGGAGAAATATATACCCCACATTTGTACGTCACCTTGTGCTAAGTCTCTGTGGAGACAAGGCTAGCGTCGCTCGCTAAAAGGACGATGGTTCAAATCTCTGCTGCTGAAATCTTTTTTCTTTATAAATTCAATTCAATTAATTCAAAATATTCAAAGTGTGCGCGCTCTATTGGCAAAATGTTATCAATCTAAGGGATCTCTCTCGACTACGTCACACGATGAACGCGAAGCAGCGTCGACTACGTCACACGATGAACACACGAGAATGCCTTTTTGCCACTTCCGTTCCAGTTCTCTCATACGTGATCTACTTTTTCCTTGGCAATAGAATGTGAGTGTTGAAGACTTGATTTAAGTTCATTCGCGTAATTGCCATAATTGTAACAAATTTCAGGTGATTTTGTTAATGCGCTAGGCAATTCAACCTTTGAACCAAATATGAGTTCATTGGGTGAGAAATTTGTTGCGGAATGTATTGTTGTATTGTAGCAAAATATTGCATAATCTATCCAAGAATCCCAATCATCTTGAGATTTATTTATAAAACAACGTAAATATTCTGTTAGATTTTTGTGGGATCTTTTCAAAGAAGCACTTGATTGAGTTCGGTAAGCAGTTGTTTGAATTTTGTGCATTATAAAAAGCTTACAGACTTCCTTGAAAATATCACTAATAAAATTTTGACTTTGTTCGGTTAAAACGTACTTAGAACAACCGTATTTTAAAACGATATGTCTGACAAAATTTTCTGCAATCGTACTTGCCTCATCAGGGATAGGTATTGCTAGTGAAAATTTTGTTAGGTCATCCATAAATGTAAGCAAATATTTGTTACGATTATTAGTAACTGGTAGAGGGCCTTAAATGACTGAAAAAATATTTTCAAAAGTTTTAGAAGCTGTTGTAGTTATCATCATGGGTTGCCTCAAAATCCTAGAGGATTTGTTTTTCTGGCAAACCTCACAGGTTTTTACGTACTTTTTGATATGTGATCGCATTTTCGGCCAAGAATGATATTGCTTTATTTTTTTGTTAGTTTTACTAATTCCTTTATGACCTCCTGTAACAGGTGAGTCATGAAATTCTTTCAATATTTTTTGAATGTTTTCTTACTTAGATCATCACTTTTAATTGCATCAAAGATTCGCAAAATTATTTCGGTATATCTTTGAAGATGTAGCGCAACATTGGTAATACATTTCTAAACTTCAAATTGCAATATTCAAAGATTTTGAAGGGGTTCTCAAAGGAAATGCAATTGATTTGAAATTGTATCAGATATTTTTTCAAGTCTATCAGTAATTCATATAATTTTTCACAAGTTAATCTGTCCTCATTGTGAGTAATGAAATATAATATCATTTATCTCGACGGGAATGAAACTCGGAGCTGTGGAGCTGACAGATTGAATTTCATTCAGATGTGACTTCAAGCCTTCTAGCTTATCTATCAATTCTTTGTTAGCAGCAACTGTGCAGTTCGTGAATATTAATAGAGTTGATTTATGCAAACTTTTCAGGATATATTTATCGCTGATTTCATGAATATTTTTATTGAGAATGATGTTGCTTTCGATAACTTTTAAATAATTTTCATAAGATAATGAGTTACCATTATTTTCATTTAGGTTTAAACTACTTGTACTTGTAAGATTTTCATTAGAATCCGTTTCTTTTGGAACTTGTTCATTAGATGAATTCGAACGCAATGTCATTTTTTTAATACGGGCTAGGGCATCACAATTTGTATTACTTGAACCTTTCTTATAAATGATTTCATAATCAAATTGTTCGAGACTTAACCTCCAACGCATATGCAGAGAGCTTGTGTCTTTACAGTTGAATAAGTACTCCAGCGGTTTATGATCGCTGAGTATTGTGAATTTTCTCCCATACAGATAAGGTCGATGAAATTTCGTGAAATGAACAATAGCTAAGTTGTATGGTTGAATAGTTTCTTTCACTTTTGCTAAGTGTTCTGGATCCATAGGCAATCGGCAAGTCACTACCAATTTTTCCTTGGGATAATATTCCAGAAATGGAGACACCACTTTCATCAGTAGTCAAAATAAACTCACGAGAAAAATCAGGATATTGTAGAATTGGTGGGTTAATGAGAAGATGTTTCAGTTTTTTGAATGCTTCTGTACATAATGGCGACCAAATAAAGGTAGAATCCCTTTCAATAAATTATTCAATGGTTGAGCTATTTTTGCAAAGTTTGGAACAAACCGGCGATAATATCTGGCCAGGCCAAGAAAAGATTTTACATCTTTGGAACATTTTGGAACTGGAAATCTTTTAATGGTCAACTTTTCGCGGATCAAGAGAAATTCCGTGGTCGCTAATAATATGACCTAAATAGAACAAAGAATTTTGTAAAAATTGACATTTTCCATGTTGCAATTTAAGATTACATTTTCGTAATCGTGAAAATATTTCTTTCAGTTTTAAGTTATGTTCTTCTAACGTTTTTCCATAGATAACTATGACATCCATGTATACGAAACAAGTTATATTTTGTAAACCAGCTAGACAATAATCCATTATAAACGCTGAAAAGAATTTGGACCAGAACGAAGTTCAGAGGGTAATTTTTTGTATTCATAATGACCAGAAGGGGTACTGAAAGCAGTTTTTCATAGATATTTCTCAGAAACTTGGATTTGATGAAATCCGTTCGCATGATCGAGTGTTGAAAAATATTTCGAGTTGCCTAGTTGGTCAAGAATATCAGTAATATTAGGCAACGGGTAAGCATCTCCAATAGTTTTTTCGTTCAATTTTCTGAAATCTACGACAATACGCCAACGTTTGTTTCCATCGGAATCACATTTTTTAGGTACTACAAGAAGTGGAAAGTTCCATGGGCTGGTAGAAGGTGTATATTAATGTCTTCTTTCAGCATTTTGTAAACTTGTTCTGTTACCTCTTTTTTTTGAAAAAATGGCCAACGATACGTTTTGACATGAATCGGAATATTATCAGTTGTTGGTATATTATGAATGGTACAGTTTGTATAAGACAATTTATCACCATCTAATTAGAATAAATCATTGAATGCACTACAAATTCAAGGATTGAATTTCTCTCAATTTCTGGCATATGGTCTGTACTAATACTTTTTATTACTTTTTCGATTCGCTCAACATCATTCAAATTATTTACGGAATGGTCAGTATGTAAAGCAAGAATTTCGAAATTTTCAATCGGATCTATATCCAAGTTAATGTTATCAAGAAATATATTATCTAGGGTTGAATTTACAAAGGTAGCGAAGGTAGCATTTTTTACTTCTATGATACTATTTCCTATGGAAAGTCCATCAGATATTTCTCCTGACTTGCATTAATAAATATCTGACTGAGATATATTGTCAGTAGGAATTCGAATTCTTTTTACAACTTGAGTTCGAGCTGGAATGGTGATTGACTTTTCAGAAATTAGATTGAGAACAAAATTTTTATTTCTGGAAGAAAAATATATCGTTTTATTTTCATAATTGATCATACAACCATATTTAGTTAAAAAATCTTTGCCAATAATAACATCACATAAAATTGGGAAATTATCAGTTACAATATGGAATTTTTGTTCAAGAAGTTCGTCTTCTAAGGTAATGATACCGACACAAGTACCATAAGTTTTTATAGTTTGATCAGTTATGGCCTTCAACTGAGCAATACAGTTTGTATCTATCACCTCATCATTAGTAATGCTTAATTTCAAAAGTGAACACTCTGATCCGGTGTCAATTATTAAAGTAGCCTTACCGTTTATGGCAAGTGAAACAGGTACATACATACATACAGATACATTCTCCTCCATTCTCTTGGAAAGAAACTAGAATTTGAGGAAAGTTATCACTTTCGAGAGTTTGTAACACTATGCAAGGTTTGTAAAGAAGTTTGATAAGTTTGAGCAGAACAATCATATTCATTACTAGAAATATTTATTGTTCTGAAACAGCGTTTTTGATTTGACGGACCTGTGTTTGAGCAGCGCCGCTCTGTCCCTGCAGAGTTTCCCGACATTTGAGAATTTGAAGGGAGTGAAGAGTTTGATTTCTTATTCTCGTTATATTTTCTTTTATAACAGTCTCTGATATGGTGACCATTTTTCTTGCAGTAACTGCAAATCAAATGGACCTGATTTATTTCAACTTTGATATCTTTTGGGAAATTGTTTGTTGGTTCTAGAGTAACAGTTTTCATATTTGTGTCCTGTTTTATTACAAAATGTGCATTTCAGTTGTGAAAATTGTTTTGGAGGAACGTTTTTGAATCTTTGATTACAATTTTGCTCTTCATCAACGGCAGCGTCAATTGCTTCCGTAAGAGAATTGAATCTACTGGCTATTATGAAACGGGTATTAGGATTTAATCCTTCAACCAAACCTCTTAATGCTGATATTGAATTCAAATTTTCAATTGCTGATTTGGCTTCTTCACCTTCACTGAAAATACCTGCGTCATTCAATTCAAAAAGTAATTTTTCAACACGATTTGCAAATGTTCTAACATTTTCTGTGGTAAGTTGTTTGATATTTATCAGTTCAGATTGAATTTGAGCTATAGTTCTTTTTTCTGCAAACTGTCCTTGTAAAATATTTTTCAATTGCTTCCACGTAGAATAAGTTTTATGTTTAGTGAGATTATAAGCTGATCCAGATAATTTTGTTTTAGTAATACTCAATAAAAGACTTTCATCAGTTTCTGGACAAAACTCCTCGTCTACGATATTGCAACAAGTTATAAATCTATCTAAATAATTACGATTTCCATTAAATTCAGGGATCATCACTTTTTAGCCATGATTATATATGAGTTATTTTAAAATGAATATCAATTGTAAAAAAAATTTAATGGGATAACGAAAAATTAGAAATAATTTGAGGAATAAAATCATATAAAATAAAATGAAATTAGAAAACGTATACATATACACGCTTTTTAGAGTATAAAGCAACACCGGTGTCTCGTCTACACCGTACGAGTGTCGTAGATGGTAGTACAACACTCGTAGGGCCGCGTTATGCCTGTGGATATAGGCTGAGACCGCATAAGCTGGACAAGCTGACAGCAAATACATTATGGTCTCAGCTGCCCCACGACACGCTCTGTATCTAGTATCAGGGACCTCTATATATCACGCGACTACGGTAGACGAGGGTGTTGAAGACACCATCCTGGCAGGCCATTATGAACCCTCGGTTTCCGACTTCAGCCCACTTGACCTGAGGTCAGGTCAGGTCAGGTTTATTATTATTATTATTATTTCCGTTAGGAATTTGCCAGACAGGCCCTGTCTCCGGAGCCCCGATACTTCCGGAGGGCGCACAGGATCATTTATCCCAATACCCACTCCCCACGCCGTGGGGTAAGTGACTATTGGGTCCGAGAATCATGTGCCCTGAGCAGGCGGAGTGAACCAAGAATTACGGCCTTCTGCATTCGTCCGGCTAAGATTTCTGCCATATCACGGCAAGCCGGTATGATTTTTAAGTTTGAGAGCAGTGTGTCCATTATTCCACCCATTTTGACAGAATGGTTTGGAAAAAGCCTGCTGAGTTCATAGAGTAGATCTCAATATTTAGTCCGTTTTCCTCCTCATTTCGGACGATGATCGTTTCGCCAGGAGCTGAAAACTCAATGACGAAAATCATCCTACTTTGATGGTCGGGGAGGACTACATCAGGCTTATTGGTTTGTATTTGCCTGAGGGTGGGGAATGAGTAGTTCCAATAGATTCGGAGCTTCTCATTCTCCACAACGGACTCAATATAACCCGGAGCATAAGGCAACACCGGTGTCTCGTCTACATCGTACAAGTGACGTAGATGGTAGTACAACACTCCGTAGGGCCGCGTTATGCCTGTGGATATAGGCTGAGACCGCATAAGCTGGACAAGCTAACAGCAAATGCATTATGGTCCCAGCTGCCCCACGACACGCTCTGCATCTAGTGTCGGGACCTCTATACCCATCACGCGTCTACGGTAGACGAGGGTGTTGAAGACACCATCCTGGCAGGCCATTATGAATCTCTCTGTTTCCGAGTTTAGCCCAATTGACCTGAGAAATGTAGCTGTAGGAGCCTGTCACACTCCGCAGCTTTCACGTGGGCTTTTTGCTGAACGGGTTCCAACTCGGTGACAGAGTTTGAGTTCATCCGTTCAGTGTCGGATACGAGACCGAGTTCATCGGCTGCACGGGTTGCTGCCTTGAAAAGAAATGCTCCAATCCCTGCTTTTTCGTGATCGCATACCAAGCAGAGAAGGGGATCTGAACTCCTGATGACTTAACAGGCTCTATCCAGTACCATTCTGTTATGTAGACACTCCAAACTCAAAAGTCCACGGCCTCCCTGTTGTCTGGGGAAGGTACAGTCTATTCCGTTCAGAGTGCACACTCCCATAATGTGAATAAGGAACAAATCTCAGGCAAGGACAGCTAACTCAAGTGAATGGTTCTCAGTAAAAGTTCGATGAAAAGGAAAAGAACCAGCTGATTCCCAAATGCCAGTAGCGTGTTGAGGGGAATGATTTAATTTCAATCAAACTTGAAAGAGAAAGAGAGAGAGAGAGAGGATTAGAAATATGACGAAAACGTTTGGACGGTATATGCAAAATGGATTTATAAGCTATTAGGAATAAAAATGCGACCAAAGATTTCCGTAAAATAATAATGCAGCAGGTAGGTAGGAATAGACTGCCGGCTGAGAAAACTATCGAAGAAGTAACATTTTAATAGCAGTACATTGGTCTTACTAAATCTGGTGTTTGTGAATTAGCAAATATTATATGCAGAAGGCAAATAATAACGTACTCCGCATGTATAGATAGGACTAAAATCTGGGAAATACCTCGAATAGTCAATAGTGGAAGAAAAATTACGTTACAAATTCTTCCCTTACTTCAAAAGAAATTTACCGAAAATCGGACATTTTATGTAAACCTTTACTAAAACAATTTAAAAATTATTAACGTTCACTTAGATAACTCACATAAAAAACTTTACTAACCGCAATCATTTCATTTTCAAATAAAAACTTGGATAACATTAGAATTAAAAAATATGCATGAAATTCAGTTTTTGGTGGGTTCTCCCCTATTGGCAATCACTCAATTGACCTTTTCAACATGCTGCCTATCGGACTATCAATTAATTTCTGGGGAATAGCTGCCCATTCTAGCTGTATCGCATTCACCAAGTCATCCAAATTTTCCAGTAGCCCTTCCCTATCTTTCAATTTCATAAGACTCCACACATGCTCCATCGGATTCATATCCGGAGAGAAAGGTCCATTCGCTCAAACCGTCAAGTTGAACTTACTGTCATCCGTAAACTTACACCTATTCCACTCTTTTGATGTATTTTCCCCCAAAATCGCCTTGCTGCTCGATGAACAGGTTTCAGTAAGGAGCAGGCTGCTCGTCTCCTTCCATCTTCACGTCAGTCCAGATGAAAATTAACACCACCACTATATGTGATGCGGGACGACTCGATCATATAGGTGCTATTTCAACTGCAGTAAAAACCCACAGTTCCACCATAGAGTCCTTGGTGCATGAGGAGATGCAACAATACAATGATAAAAGATGAAATATATGAACTAGTGTCTAAGTGGAACTTATGGCTCGCATCAGACAGACGTTCGAGGCTCCAGTTCGCGAAATAATTTTTTCTCAAATACATGGGTCTCTTAAGGTAGCCACATGCCTTGTTGTGAATCAAGTGTGATGTGAGTCACCTAGATGCCAATCCCGACTTTTGGTGCTAGCTTGAAGTGCGCACCGACCACCCGGGTGGTGTTGTAGGTTTTCCGGGTTTTCTTACAGCTAAAAAGTGAATACACCACCAAGTCGCCCCGGAGCGCCACGGTGAATAATAATAATAGCCGTCCCCTATCCGCATAGGCTATGCCTTTGGGTACACTCTATGAGTGTTTATGAGGGAGTATTATTATTATTATTACATCAATCCTCAGTTCCCCGGGAATGAGTTCATCATCAGTGCATTGTAGTTGTTTCTTTGTCAACCATATTTCAAAAAGGCATAAGACGTGAGATAGATTTTCTAAGTGAAATAAATGGAGTCATATATCTTGATAATTTGAATGGAAACTTTTTATGTTTGAGTCAGATGATCTTTGTAAATAATTCAAGTGTGCACGAAAAAGTTTCTTAGTTTTGTTCTCAGTTTAAATAAATAAAGGACAGAAAAATATATAACTGAAACTCCAAAGATACATAAGCTATATTTTTCCATTAAGTTTACTGTTTTTTTTTTTTCAGAGAAACTTGCCTTCTAGTAGACCCACAAAATACTTCAGCCGTCAGTAAACAATGGATAGCACTTGTAGTGGGCCACGAACTGGCTCACCAATGGTTTGGAAACTTGGTTACGATGGAATGGTGGACTCATTTATGGCTCAATGAAGGATATGCATCCTTTGTGGAATTCTTATGTGTTAACTACCTATTTCCGGAATACGACATATGGACACAGTTTGTAAATGATTCATATATAAAGGCACTAGAGCTTGACAGTCTGAAAAACTCTCATCCCATTGAAGTACCTGTTGGAAATCCGTCGGAAATAGATGAAATATTTGATGATATAAGTTATAATAAGGGCGCATCTGTTATTAGAATGTTACATCATTACATAGGCGATGATGATTTTAGAAGAGGCATGCATTTGTACCTGATGAAACATCAATATAAGAATACTTTCACAGAAGATCTTTGGGTAGCACTCGAAGAAGCAAGCAAAAAACCAGTAGGAGATATTATGTCAACTTGGACCAAACAAATGGGATTTCCAGTTGTTGAAGTGGCAAGTCGACCAACAGGTACGTTTTTTCTGTTAAATGTAGTATCGGCAAGAATCCAGATTTTTTTATTTTATAGTAATTTTATGGATATAGGCATATTTTGTAAAAGGTTTTCCTTTTTGTTATTCTACAAAAATCACAAAACTACTACTTATAATAATAACCAGGCAACTTACCCAAGCAAAAGATGCAAAATCAGACTGGCAGCTCCATGGCGTCCGGGAGGAAAAAGGCCACTTTCCGTTCGGTGTATTCCCTGATTTTACTGGGTTAACCTCCAGGTAAATCCTTTGACTCGGTTCTATTAAGACGAGATGTAGGCCCCCACAACGAACTCCCCAGACAAGTGGTCAAAGGCAAAGTGGTGGACCTATTAACGATGATTTGACAACAAACACATTACGGAAACGACAACAACGGACACTTTGAGTGAACAGGTGATTCAAGTGACAATCTTCTGCATCGTTACAGGAGCAGTGAGTCTGTTGGAGAGGATGCCTGCTCTATAGTGTGAAAGACACCCATAACATGCCTCCTTTTGTTCCAAAACTTGAAAATCATGTATCGCATCTTCAACATCAACATCGAAGCTTGCTCTGCTATGCTTCTCCTCATCCGGTTAACGAAATAGCGGACATCCTACGTATCGGTCTCGGTTAAGATGTCTAAAATCCCTGGTGTGTTGACTGATTAGATTTTGTTTAGTTTAGAAGAAAAAAAAATAAAAAAAAGACCAAAGACAAAAAACCGTTGCCTGCTTCTGCAATCGGTTCCAGAGATGACGTCTCGTCCTCGTGTCAATTTCCAAAGACATAGTGATTGTGATTGTTGTTAATTGAATTTCACGGAATGTCAATAATCTTTATAAATGTTATACCATAGTCGAAGTGGAAGACCAAGGTTTTTGTAAAAATAACACCACACAAAACTCATCACACATATCACTTCTGAAAAGTAATTGAACTCGAAATGAACGACAAAATTAATATTAAAAAATCTTTATGAGGACAACTATAGGATACAATTGCGGAGATATTTTCGCTTGCTTTGGCAGATGTCACATAGACACAAGATTGACGGTTCTAATCGTGAATTTTCATGCAGCTGAATTTCAATATTGTAATGTGAAATGTGTGATCATTATTTATTCTAAATTGAATTTCAGCTCCGATCAAGTAACACAAACTAGATGAGTAATACTCAAATAGAACTGAAGGTAACATCTTTTCATAATGTTATCCCTCATCATGACATTATTGACATGTAGCAATTTTTGGATACAATAAGCAAGACAGCTAGATTTTGATAAAGAAAACCCAAATATACTGTCTCAGATGAAATATATAGCAATAAGAAGTGTGGTCGGTGGATCAGCGGTCTAAGGCACAGGCCGTTCGAAACTCCAGCATAGCGATAGTCGGTTCGAGTCCGATGTAGGTACGAGAATGTTTCTCAACTACTTTATATCGGATCGATAGGCGACCGCATGCCTTGTTGAAAAGCAAGTGTATTGTGAGTTGTCTAGATGCCAATCTCGTCTAGTGCTAGCTTGGAGTGCACACCGACCACCCGAGGTGGTGCTGTAGGTTTTCCGGGTTTTCCTGCAGCTGAAAAGTGAATACATCACCTAAACATCAGTAAGTCGCCCCGGAGCGCCACGGCAAATAATAATAACAGCCGTCCTCTACCCGCACAGGCTATGCCTTTGGGTACACTCAACGAGTGTTTATGAGGGAGTATTATTATTTATATTATTATTATAATTCATTGCAGCTTGTTGGGAGCATGTAAAATCGACAGTATTTCCATCGCCGAACGGAGATTCTTCGTTGTCGATATAGTCTGGTCAGTACGGCAACGTTACATTTGAAATATAAAATGTCAAATATGACAGAATAACAACAAAATATCTGTTTTTTTTGTCTTTGGCTTATTGGAGTATTTTTTCGTGAATAATGGGCAAATTCTGAGTTAATTTGTGTTAAACTATCGTTACTTTTTATTATTAAGCACTCTGAAATGTGTAAAAGACCACTTCAAGCTGGAAATCAAAATATGTCATTTCATAGGTAAGCTACCAGTGTCGTATCTATCGAGAAAGGGAAACCGAGTTGAAAAAGAGAAAAATGAATGAATTATGAAAAAAAATGTCAATTAAAGCATCGGCTGTTCTCAAAATCCTGTGGAGATTATTCCATCATAATTTCAGGTTTCCATTCCATATTGGGTTTCCACTATTTCTATTATATTGGACCTCAATATTTCTGTTAACAACGCATGACACTGCCGTTGGGGGAAGATGTTCCTTACACAAAAATTTTAATGCGTGTTCGGCGAGTTACTCATCTAGGTTGTGTTATTTGATCGGAGCATATCAGCAAAACAAAAATAATCAACGAAACTTTAACGAATAAAACTGCTTGCGGACAGTGATTCCGTAAATTTGAATAAATATGACGTTTTATTCATTTCATGCTCGGGCACAATACTTGAAACTTCTGTTTAAGTCTACTTCACAGTTCGAAATTTTCATTGCATGCAATTAATTGCACGAGTTTTCTACCAATGGATAAGGCTACTCAGCTGTCAAATATCGTCTCATTGGTTGACAACTCCCGCAATTAATTGCATGCAATGAAAATTGAGAACTGTAAAGCAACTTTAATGAAAATGTACCTTAACAAGAAAACCGACGGTGGCGGTTCACGCAAGTATCATTTGTTTTCTCGTGATCAAGCTAGCGAATATCCAGAGTTTTATTCTACAGTTTTACAGGTATAAGTCGGCCCACCAGGATTTTGATGAAAGCCGCAACAGCTGATTCGAGTGTATGCAAAATTTCACGATGGTCTTTTGAAAGAGGTTGTCATAGTGTTTCACAACGTATCCGAAATGCTTCAACTGTATATGCATTTCTAACTAGTGGGACGATTTCTTCAAAAAAAGTAATAAAAGTGCAACAGAAAACGAGATAAATATGTGTTCAAAGTTTTCTCCAAGCTTGTGCTCTTTTAATCCAATTTCGTCGCACCAGTACCTTCTTCTGCTCCCTTCAAAGACATAGATCATATGCAGTTTCTATGTCGTTTTCTTTCGAACTTTTATTGAATTTATTTTACAGCAATCCACTTATTATTTAGCAGTACATATGTGGTTGAACAATATCAGGTGTATACAGTGTGCCCATTTAGTGCGTAATAATAATACTAAACTTCACATGAAATACTATAAGAAAAAAATATATGAAAATGAAGTAAGGGAACGATAAGTGCTATTTTGCATTTGTTTCGTTTAAAATCAATGAAATTAAATTTTGATATTTCGGAAGCCATAATCAATCAATCATCGAGGAAAAAACTTCTTCAGTTTCTAAAGTGGCCCATTTCAAAAAAAATTATCATCACTGGGTGTTTTATGAAAACGGGACGACTCGGAAACGAGTTTTTTTTAATAGAACACCTTGTATTTTTTATTTCAAATTTATTCTGCCAAGTTTTAGCCGTACTAAACTCTGAAAAATTAAATCATTTACGGATTTGCCAGGTTATATGATAACCCTATATTTACCACTATTGAATAGGGGTCATGCGGATTAAGCGCTCGCTTCTTAACTCTTTCGTAAAACGGGAGCTGCAAAACATGCGGATGACGCATATTTTGGAAAGCTGAAAAATAATATTTAGAAGCGGAAGCCGCGCGAATGCGGGGTTGCATTTCAAACTTTTATGTTATGTAACTTGATGCAAGGCTATTGACCATATATCTATTAACTACGAATATGGGTAACACGCCATAAGGCGCCATGTAAACAAATTGAAGCCAAAAAAATATCTCTTTCTTTTTCTCGCATGGGTGCTGAGAAACTACTGCGCATGCCGAATTCTGAAACATGACGAATGTCATAAATTTTTAAGATTGTGCTTATTTTGACTTTTTGACAATTTCAACCGTACCATATTTGCAATGAACTATTATTTGTCTATAATGTGGATAAAATTAAGTGAGAATTATGCAAGACGGCAATTAAACTCCCTGTCATTTAAAAATCAATTCATTGATGCATTTTTAACTCTATATAATATCTGTTTGTTACCTGCTACCAGAGTTTCATCTATCAATTTTCTGCCAACAGCGGATAAAAACTCATTAATCATTATAATTGAGGATATGTGGATTTACTATGTGACAGACAGTTGTTTGAAAATGTAAATCTCGTTCCATTTCGGCCTCATAACCGCCGAGAAAAATAGTTCGGTGATAGTGATTAGTGATGTATTTTTGTCTCCTGAACACATACTCGAAGTAACGCGGCGATCTTAAATTCTTTCAGGCATGAATCTAGAAATTTTTAAAACTGGGTCATTTCCTCAGGAATAAAACCCTTATAGTATGAAAATATAAACTTTGTGAACAGATACGGACACCAGAGTACGACGTTATGTTGAGATATGCTTTTCCTCAAATCTCCTCATATCTTGTGCCGAACCATGCACGCTGGAAAGAGATGAAAATACAAAATCGTGTTTTTGAGTAGGAATCTCCTGGTGCGAGCGCATTAATTCAGCAGTGTCCAATTCGAGGTCGATGCTCATTTGTTTTGGCATCACATAGGCTGTCTTTATTATCCATAATCGTAGTTAATAGATATATACTATTATATAGTATTCGATTGAGCGTCTACGGTGACGGGAACACCTAATGCATCATAATGTACATGAAAGATATCGTAAAACAGAAAAATATTCCATCATAACGTTAACCGGTAGAAATCGTAGTTGATCATAATAGTACAAGATAGAAATCGTAAACCATCATAATATACACCAGCATAACGTACTTTATCAGAAAGTACGCCATCATAACAGCAACCCATCATAACGTCAAGTGATCATATTCGTAACGCATCATACCGTAAAGCATCATAACGTACTCCAGCATAATCCTATAGTCTAGGGGCTTGTAGTCACTTTGTGGGAAGAATGACGGTAGCGAACGTTAGCTGCTCATTGATGAACTAAGAAAAGAACTTCGTTATTGGAAAAGCTTGAATAATAATTTACTCATCCATTGTTCTAAATTTTTATAAATAATTATTTCAATGTCAGGTAGGTGTAATTTTAAAAACAGTTGGCTTTCTGCAGATTTGAGTTTTTCTTTTTTTTATGTGTGAAAATTCTAAACATTTATACGGATTCATTTAAATTATCCATCAAATAACAAAATATTTTTTAATCAGAATTTTGTTAGTTCCAAAACCAAGGGAAACAACAGAGATTAGTAAAAAAGAATATACGCAAAGAGTAAATTTTTATATTTTTTCCAGGTCTGTGGTTCTTAATATTCAGTTCCATTGTATTATTAATTCGATCTGATTATTTTCCAATTATTATAGTTTACTAACCCAGTTCTATATAAAAAATTTCCTGAATTATTTGAAACAATATTTGTCCAGTGTGATAATTCTAGTGCTTTCCACATTGATGGATAGAACTCTAAATGAGTTATTGCGAATTATTAGGTGCCAAAAGTCAACAGAACAGGTAGTACGTACAAATATGGAAAAGAAATCAGTGCCTGCATTAATTAGGAACTAGTGTACACATTTATTGATTTAGGTATCATGCCTTGACGCTATAAAGTTCGATTTCAATTTGTTACTTCAACCAAACGAACTTGTGGTTGCTCGACAACTACATATATAAAATATTTATTATTATTTCAAGCATACTCTTCTGAAACTTCACCAAGAACATACTATAATCTTCCACAGTTTTGAAGAAGTCTATGCCAAGTACCGTTTCCGTCTCTTAATATAAAACATGAAACATGCCGACATGAGTTCTTGTTACAAAAATTTCCTAAATGGATTTGGTGGACTCAAATGTATTATTAAGATTAGTGTATGCAGGTAGAAACTATATTTTTAGGAAGTGATAGCAATCAAACGATGAGAAATTATAAATGAGGAAATGGAAATTGCAGTCCTTGAATCTAATACATCAAGATACGATACAAAACAAACTGATATGAGACCCAAGTCCCTGACAGAATGGAAGTTTGATGTAATGAGTTTTAAGTTTTGCGATTTTAGATATCAGTTTTAGAAATAAAACAGGATGCAAAACAGAATTGAAATGAAAAGCTTGATTACTAGAAATGAGATTGTTGGGCGTGATCAGAATAATAATGGAAGTGATAGTTTCGTGTTGAAACGGAATCTGAAATTATAAAAGTTAAAACCAAAAACATAAAACCTCCATTGTGTTTCAGCCTTTATCCTAACCGAACTAAATTATGAGATCATGAATCCATATTCATAGACGACACCAAAATGCAAGACAAAATCGCTCTGCAATTGGTCTTTGTAATCGCGAGGAGTTTAAATGACAAGGCAGCTGCAAACTGAGTTGAAAATGCATAAATTATTAGCCAATTCAACCTGAGATGGGATTCCGTGTACCATAGAATTCTAAAGTCGATCAAATAAGTGAGATGTCATTATCGTTTAATTCATGGGAGAGAAAGAAACATAAGTGTCGACTATTGAATTCTATGATACACCTCGGAATCCAACTCCATGACAATCGAATGTTTCAGAAGCCAGGAACATAATACTAGGTCAGGTCAGAACAAATTTTCTGGCTCTGTCTTCTGACATGACAAATTAGCCAGTGGGAGCTCCGAGTAACTCTGGGTAGCTTCTAAAGTGATCTGACAGACTACGAACAAACATGTTTTAATTATCTTCCATTTATAAAGCCTGGTGAACTTCAGTTCAGAGGTTACAAGTTCCACTAGTTCCACTAGAGATATTGCAGTTCATAATAAGTTATCCTTATTCTGACATATACGCACGCGCAATGTGAATTTTAAATATGGACAACTTTATTAAAATACTGCCCTGCCTTTATTAGAGGACGGTTAAGGCCAGGATTCAAGGTTCCTCTATTTTCACTTCGGGTGAGATCGTGCGCACGACATAACTTATGCCTGATAATTTTATAATTTTTTCAACACAAATCGATATCGAAGCCCCCTTGGCCATTCTATCATCATAAAAATTGTGTCTAGTATAAAATAAATTATGTAGAATGAAAAATCTGAGAAATTATATTTCATTTATAGGTTATGAATAACGAACGCCTGTATAAATAAGGGACGAACAGACAAAACTGCAATATCTCTGTTCTTAATCACAGAATAGTGCCAGTCACTACTGAAATAAAGTTGCCTTTAATAGTGGCTGGCGTTATTGCAATATCTCTCTATTATTATACTCCCTTGCCATATGAGCGTTCGTTAAATCATATAATTTTCACCTTATAGTTGTACCAGAATTTTATCACTTATCAATTCTCACTACAGATTCAATAAAATTCACATAAACAGTGACTAATATCGTGGAAATTTCAACCAACACAATAATTACCATGTACTTTTAACTAGTTCCCAAACTCAACACCAGAGGGAGAACCCCTTGTGTTGAGTTGAATTTCCAATAGTACTCACTCAACTAGCTTGGTGATCCCGTGACTTATCAGCATTTGATACCTCCGTTCACTTTCACAAAACTGAACGCACCTAACGATTACATAATATCCGCTTTCCAATTACATGCGTGCCCATGCAGTGTTTTTGAAGCTCGGGCTGTTTAAACGCCTTTTACTCACGTTTCTATCACAAGAACATATTTTATTTGATTCTGTTATCATTTTGTCAATGCTGGAGTAATGAGTAATGAAAAGAAGATTTAGCGAAAAATACTTTGGGATTATTTGAAAAACTCAAATAGAGCATTACTTCAGGATTGACAAAATTATTATAGAACCAAATGAAATATGTTCTTGTAATAGAAACGTGAGTAAAAGGTATTTAAACCGTCAGTGCTTCAAAAACCCTGCATGGGCACGCATGTATCTAAATCGGCCTTTAGCCACTTTATAATTGCTTCATGGAGTAGCTCCGAATAACCTTCGAGAGCTCCTGAAGTTCAGTTCAGGAGTGAGAAGCTCTACTGGGTGCTAGTCCCTGTGGCAAATGGGAATCGGCTATAGGTCACGAGTTACGTCCCACTTATGTATATTTGAGAGACTAGATTTGATTCAGGTTATGAATAACTAACACCTGCCAACACCTGTTTAAATAAGGGACTAACAGATAAAATTGCAATATTCCCATGTATAGTGCCAGTCAACACTGAAATAAAGTGGCCAGGCGTTATTGCAATAGAGAGATATTGCAATAACGGCAGCTAGTATTGAAGGCAACTTTATTTTAATGACTGGCACTATTCTCTGATTAAAAACAGATATATTGCAGTTTTGTCTATTCGCCCCTTCTTTACACAGGCGTTTGTTATTCATAACTTATGAATTGAATATAGTTTCTCAGACTTTTTTTTCTACATAGTTTAATTTAAACTCAGATTTTGGAGTTCATTGAAGCTATATAGGAAATTTTTGGAACAAAGATTTATGTCAGCATGTTTCAGATAACAAATAGAAGAATAAATATTTGAAATCTGGAGGTTTCAGTGTTTAGATAGATAAAGTTATATCTCTATATTATGTTTTACCAAACAGAAGAAAAAGTTATGTTTTTAGTAAAGGTTTTAGAAGAATATGCTTGAATAACAAGTAAAAATCCTAGATTGTGCAGTTCTGAAGTCGTGAAAATTTGTGCACTAGCGACTGGTTCCTAATCAGTGCAGGCACCGATTTTTTTTCAAATCTTAATGGCACATAATAATTCGCAATAATTCATCTAGAATCGTTATATCCATCAGCATAAGGGGAAAAGCCCGTGAGTTATCACACAGAACAAAAACATTGTTTCTATAAATTCAGATAGAGTTTGACTTATGTTTGTTGACATCAGTATAATAATTGAAAAAAATCAGTTCAAATTAATAATATCATTAAGACCCACACAGACCCGGAAAAAATATAAGAACTTTCACGTTTTGCGCATATTGTTTCCCTTAGTATCGAAAACAACAAAATCCTATTCTGTCAAAAATCTTGAAAATATTTTGATTCGTTATCTGATAAATATTTGAAATGAAAAATACAAAATACCTGCAATGTATATATTTGCGTAACCTCTATGGTATGAATGGATCTCTAAGAATGTTTCATTAAAATAATTATTTATGAAAAATCGGGAAAAATTGATGGATAAATCTAATTGTCAAAGTATTATTTGAAATTCACCAATGTCGAAGGTCTTTTCTTAGTTCATCAATGAGCAGGTAACGTTCACTACCATCATTCTTCCCACTAAGTTACCGCAAGCCCATATACTATAGGATTATGCTGGAGTACGTTATGATGCGTTACGAATATGATCGCTTGACGTTATGATGCGTTGATGTTATGATGACATGACTTTCTGATAAAGTGCGTTATGCTGGTGTATATTATGATGGTTTACGATTTCTATCTTGCACTGTTATGATCAATTACGATTTCTACCGGTTATCGTTATGATGGAGTATTTTTCTATGTTTTACGATTTCTTTCCTGTATATTATGATGACTTAGATGGACCCTACGGTGACTACATACGGCTAGATTTTTTAATGTTTCATTATACATTACTCATTTAACTAATAATATGAGTCGGAAAAATGAAAAGAAATAATTACTGACGCTAATCTTGAAGTGTACTGGGATGGCGACAGCGAAGGTATGAATTTCGATCCAGATAGTGGTTGAGATAATGAAGTACAGTTTTTCGAAGGGAAAAATTATCTCAAAGCAGAAAATTACTTAGTTAGTGACCAAGATACCGGAAACCACTCAAGTTCAGAAGAAAATCAGTCGAAAATCATTTCCAAAAAATCTACTTCTGGAAAATATTCTCTGAATTTCAATTTAATTTTCTTTAAGCAAGAGAACAACAAATGGAGAAAAAAATAACGCTTTTTTCATTCAATACTTAATGGAGGAAGTAACAAAAAAAACAATCTGAAAACGCGAAAATTTACAACAAATGTTCAATCAATCTCCCATTTCGAGCTTTGCACAAATCAAGTCTTGCTACAATAATTGCTCTTCGAACTTCAAAAAACGTTGATCTCGTAATAGAGATAAAACCTTTATACTACTCTTCATGTCTTCTGGTGTCGATGGTTTTCCGCAGTGGACCTCTCTTAAACATATCTACAGAAATAAAAATCGAGTGGTTGAGGTCTGGGAATCTTCCTGGCAACTGATTGGGTCTGTTTCTTCCTATCTATTTATTTCTGCGCCAGCTGTTTAAAAACCTTCTCACCCGATTGTGATTGTGAAGAAAAATTAATATTTCAACCTGTGTCTGGTGTCAATTGGTACATGCCCCACCAAATTTGGTAAATCATTCTGGAGAATATTTTTAAACCCATTATTTTAGCGGCCTATCGAAAAAATATGGTTCTATGACCTAATCCCCAATTATGCTCCCTTCAAATATTCATCCATCACCTGTTTCAACTATTATGGCCAAATAGGGATTATCAGTAGAATAGTAGTGGCAATTGTATCTTTCCCATCACAATGTGGACCCTCCACTAACAAAATGTATTTCAGAAAATTCTGTTCCTCGCAAATGAAATTCAGTATATTTTCGCAGTGCTGAACTCTGGTATCATAATTCCTTTCATAGAGTTCTATGTAATTCAAGTCGGTATGAATGAACTTTATTTTTTATTTATACAGGGAGTAAATAGGCTGCACTGATTCTACAATCAATTTGATCATTTTTACATGTTAATTGCCATAAGGATTTTTACCATTCTGCAAATTTTGGTTCCTTTCAAGGTCACGCGTCACTGCTTCACGTTCATCGTGTGACGTAATCGAGTAGATCCCTTAGATTGATAACATTTTGCCGATAGAGCGCGGCGCACACATATTTTGAATTAATTGAATTGAATTTAAAAAGAAAAAAGATTTCAGCAGTAGAGGTTTGAACCAGCGGTTTAAGTTTGGTAGCGAGTGACGCTAGCCTTGTCTCCACGGAGACTTCGTACAAGTTGATGTACTAATGTGTGATACATATTTCTCCAGCTACCGGATAATAATGATGTTTGGAATAAATGTGAAAAAATGGTGGTTGCTCGTTAGATTTAGTATACCAGGTGTCTCAAAACATATCATTCAAGAGAAAAAAAAATACATGGCGGCTGCTCGTTAGATTTAGTATACCAGGTGTTTCAAAACATCATTTAAGAGAAAAAAAAAACATGGTGGGTGCTTGTCTTATTTAGTATACAGGGTGTCCCAAAACATATCATTTAAGAGAAAAAAAGGCGGCTGCTCGTTTGATTTAGTATACCAGGTGTCTCAAAACATATTATTTAAGATAAAATATCATGATGGGTGCTTGTCTTATTTAGTATACAGGGTGTTCCAAAACATATCATTTAAGAGAAAAAAAAGGCGGCTGCTCGTTAGATTTAGTATACCAGATGTCTCAAAACATATCATTTAAGAGAAAAAAAATACATGGCGGCTGCTCGTTAGATTTAGTATACCAGGTGTCTCAAAACATCATTTAAGAGAATAAAAAACATGGTGGGTGCTTGTCTTATTTAGTATACAGGGTGTCTCAAAACATATCATTTAAGAGAAAAATAAACTACATGGCGGCTGCTCGTTAGATTTAGTATACCAGGTGTCTCAAAACATCATTTAAGAGAAAAAAAAAACATGGTGGGTGCTTGTCTTATTTAGTATACAGGGTGTCTTAAAACGTATAATTTGAGAGAAAAAAATGGCGGCTGCTCGTTAGATTTAGTATACAGGGTGTCTCAAAACGCAAAGTTTATGAAAAATCATATCGTTTGAGAGAAAAAAAGACATGGCTGCTTAGGGCAGAGAAAAAGGTATCATTGGGGACATGGGGATTTAAAATACGAATCATCGAAAAATAAGCACTTCTGGTTTGAAAAAATTGAGGTAGAAGAAAAGTAATAGTGAATTCGGATTATCCACATCGAGGAGTGTTCAAATATGCAATAAAATGGTCACTTCTGGTTTTCACTTCCGGTTGTCCGATTTCGATGATTTTGGCATCAATGGATTCGTTTCGATGTCAAGAAACATTTTTAAGCATTATCCAATGCCAAAAAGGCATAGTAAATATATAATAAGTTATTAGTAAAGATACAGAAACGTGCGGCTACTCTAATAAGACAACTTTTATGGGGGATCAAGAAAATAATAGAATTTCTTTCCGCCAACTACCATAAGTGCCATAAACCTCACATTTTAATGCGTTATGTACTCATCGCTCAAATGTTAGAAGTCGGTTCGTTAACGTTTGACATTTTTTGTATAGAACGTCGCTCAATATATCGGCGGCGCCTCACACTCGATATCTGCCAGTTGTCATTGGTAATATCGTTGAAGAAAAAAAAATATGTGACAAATAAACATGGCTGCTACATGTATGTGTCAGATGGAAAATGGGTCATTGGGAGTAGCAAAGTATTCAGCAATAGTATATACAGGGCGTATCACACGTTATTTAAGAGAAAAAACATGGCTGATGCAAGTGTCAAATGTCATGTGGAAAATGGGACGCAGAAAATACGTATCATTGGGGATATGGGGACCCAATAGAAACATATGGTGATATTTCATACTGAGTGTTCAAAAATTTTCTTAGACATACACAGAGTGTTCAAAAATCATTCAAGATAGGAAAAAAATCGCTCATAGGACGTTTCAATCCTAATCAAGAAGGTATACAGAGCATCTTATTTATAGAAAAAAAAATATGATGTTTTCACAGGAGTTTAGCGTTTCACCGTGCGATCCCAATCGGAAATGTATTACATGTCATCGAGACCAAATACGTCAGCGCTCTCTATCATCAGGAAGGTGCCCAATATGTGAATTACCAACCTTTTGGGATCTTTACGAATCATCAGAAAATAAACACTTCCTATCATTAAAAATAGAGCATTGAGAAGGGTCCAAATTTAGTTACTCCCGATCGTACGATTTCGATGATTTTGGTATCAATGGATTCGTTTCGATGCCAAGAAACATTTTTAAGCATTTTCCAATGCCAAATGGGCATAGGAGGCTAACTTCGTTATTAGCGAAGATACAACGACGTGCGGGTACTCTAACAAGACAACTTTCATTGGATATTGAGGAAATAATGTAATTTTGCCAGTAGAAGCAGATATAACGTTTTTAGGGATGATTATTCCCGATAACGTGCGTTTTACATGCATTTCGAGTTTTTGTGTGGATGATTCAAACGGTTTTGCGTGCTTTTCAAGCGTGCAACCGTTTTCGTGTAACCGTTTTTATACAACCGTATTTTTTTCGTGCAACCGTTTCCGTGCGCAACTGTTTTTCGTGCAACCGTTTCCGTGCAACCGTTTCCGTGCAACCGTTTTCTTGTAACCGTTTTTTGGTGCGCAACCGTTTTTCATGCAACCGTTTCCGTACGCAACCGTTTTGTGCAACCGTTTTCGTTTACGCTTAGCGCAGTATGGTTAGGTATAGTGCGGTATGTTACGGTTTCGCTCAGTGCAGTATGTTACGGTTGTGCATATAAAGACCCAATGGAATGTAGAAAATTCACTTGTATTTGATGTTGCATAGCAAACAGAATGATATGAATTATTTCGTGATGTAACCAGTTTTGAATAAGAAGAGAGCTCACAGCAACAGAAAAAATAATCGAGTCTGATACTCATAGACTCCGTTTTGAAACAGCATTTGAGATTAAAAAAATTGAAGGTCCAACGTACACAACGTTTAAAGGAAAAAACATTGGTAGATAGCGATGTTATTATTGATATGAATCGCAATAAAACAAATAGAATAATAATATTTCAAGCATCATTAGATACCAGAAATATAAAAGTTGTTGAATAAGTTATATTTTAATGTAAAATCAGCATGAAAAAAAAAATGGACACTTCAAGTATCATATGTTTGTGTGCGAAGTACACAGATTGATAATGAATTAATCCAATGAACCGAACATACCTTTCAAAAGTGATTTTAACAACAAGTATCATTAGAGAATCAAGTTACTACTATACTTACTAAAGTATGTCAGGAACGATATATCCAGTATGAAGAATCCAACCTCATATGTCTCCGTTATCGAAAACAAATTTCATGATCAACGCTAACAGCAAATTCGTATATCGTATGAGACGGTGCGTCGTTGTAGAATGCTCCGAACGTAATGTTGCTATCTATGTGTATGGTACGTACTTTAATGATATCTACAGGTAGATCTGATGCGTAATGCAAGTTGGGTTTGAAAAGAATAGACGAAAACCCTAAAATGCGAGCCAAACTGTTTTCAGGTCGGAAATCAATTGAGTGTTTAAGGCAGAATACCGATTCGCTTTGCAGATTCGTCTACCATGTTTCATTCATTATCAAAATGAGTTTGGACTGTCAACGGCATCACTAAAAGAAGCAGAGTATCATGGACCAGTTAGTGCACAATTTCAATGTTATTATTGTAATAATAAATGATTTTTCATCCAAGTTGTTGTTCATTATTTAAGGCGGGTCGCTTCCGACACTATATCAGTCATGTCTATGATATTGACGTTAACGAGTCGTTCTTCAACGCTTTCCATCGATTTCAATCCGCCCATTCAATTGGATTCTGATTCAGAATACAGTTTGGCTTTGCTCAGCTTCCATTCGTACAACAGTATACCCCACATTGAAGAAGGTACAAAATTTTACTACTTTGAAAACGGCGGCAAAACTAAACTGAGTATCGATATCCCTACTGGCTCTTACGAAATTGGTGATATTGAGGCTTTATCAGCAAACACATCACCTATGCCATACATCTAGCAACTCCCAAGGTCCTGCGTTCCCAATCAAATATTCAATTGACAAAGCTCGCAGTTGAGTATCTGTGAAATCTCGCAATGATTTATATTTATGCATTTCAGCCAACGATTGATACATCTCAGCGGTGGACATTATGAAGTGGAAACTTTAGGCAGAGATGTCCGCAATTACTCTGATTGTAATTTTGATATTGACTATTATTATATGTAATTCTTACGCCCCTCCCAAAATATCTTGCCAATTCCAATGGAGGTTTGAGATTGCCAAAACTATCGAAATATTGTGCGACATTGCCGTTTTTATTGTAAGCTACCCAATGAGTGGCCGCATTCAAGTGGGAATCCAAGTTCAATATAGCGCATTCTCGCAGCCAAGGACCACAAGTTGGCAACGTATCACGCATAAAGACTCCACGAAAATGTGGTATTTTAATCTGACGAGCACACTTCTGAATTTCCGAATCGTATAATGCTCTATGGGGTAGCTTATCAAGCAGTTTTTTTTCTTTTTCAGGTAAAGACCGCGTCCTTTGCGTTGATGTTGTTTTTTCAGGGACAGTCAAAATCCTCGAGGGGTTTTCCGCAGGTACAAACCCGAACCCAAATGCTCCATGGATTTATTGTGACGTTGATCTTCTTCAAGTTTCTTTTTAGCATTTTTTGCGTCTATTACGGTTTTTGCTATGGAGCTCGCTCCACCTGCCAACGCACCCAAAGCCGAAAGTGCAGCAAATATAGGTATAAGTGGTAAAATTCCTCCAGACTTTGCATCGAATGGAATTATTCTAGGCACTCGTATTTTCTTACGTCCTCCAGCTTGACTCAATGCCATTTTAGCAGCTCGCAAAGCCGAAGCACTAGATTTCTTAATATTAGCAGGATTGTGTTTCCAATTTTTAATAATTTTTTGAAGCAAGTTACGGCGAAAGGACACGCCCATACCTAGCTTACGTTTGGCTTTCATGGTGGAAGTAACAAGCCAAGCTGCAGCCCGTTCCCCAAATTTAGCGTCTTTAGATTTAACTCGTTCCCAAGCTCTATTTTCCAATACTTGATCTGCTTTATGACGGTCTTCTAGAGAGTCGGATTGAGAGTATGCAATATCGTGCTCTCTGCAGCTTTCGTCCAAAGAATTCACGCCAGTTTCTCCGCGTTGTAATCTCTGCCTCAATTTGGTGCCAGGCCCGCAAAACGAATAACCTGGTAGATGCAATTCGAACGGGAGCTTATTGATGATTGAATTGACAACACCTGCACCAGAGTAAGTCAACATTGATAATGATGAAAGATACCTTCAATGCGTTTATTTATAACCGTGGCGCACTCATGTTTTTTCATCACATCATGGAGGTCGTTCAACAAGACAAGACACTGCCTATTGAAAATTTAGATTTTTTGAATAGAGACCTCGATAGCAGTATGGTTGGGAAGCATCGTAAATTATTACCGAATTCGTTTCGTGCAATTATTTGCGGGCCAAGTGGTTGTGGAAAGACAAATGCCATCTTAACACTGTTATTCCACCCGAATGGAGCAAGATTCGAAAACATCTACGTATATTCAAAATCTTTGTACCAACCCAAATATCAGGTGGTTCAAGAAATTTTGGGGAAAGTCAAGGGATTGGGATATTATCCGTTCAGGGAAAATGAGGAAATCATAAGCCCTCACAAGGCCAAATCAAATTCCATATTCATTTTCGATGATGTTGCATGCGATGGTCAACAGAAAATTCGAGAATACTACTCCTTTTGCAGACACCGAAATATTGACGCTGCATATCTTTGTCAGACATATTCAAAAATTCCAAAACAATTGATACGAGACAATTGTAATATGATTGTGCTTTTCAAGCAGGATGAAATGAATTTGAAACATGTATTCGATGAACACGTTTCCCCAGACATGACGTTCGAAAAATTCAAGGCAATGTGTGCAGAATGTTGGCGACAGCATCGATATGGAAACGTTGTGATTATGAAAGATTTTGATATAAATGCTGGACGTTATCGTCAAGGATTCGATAAATATATAAGTATACAGAGAGATTGATGTATCCCACAGTTATCATCATGAATCCGTTGAGCAAAGAAGTTGATGTTATTCGAAAGACTAAAATCAATGAAATTGCAAAAGCTATTCGAAAAAAATATTTGGCTTTGAAATTGGGTAGATCCGAAGAAGATGAGTCGTTGCAAAAATTCTTTAAACCTGTATCTGTCCCATTGAGGAAAATAGCAGCAATGCCGCCGCCGACGTCGCAATCTCCTACTACCCCCAATGAAAAGTGAGGTAAAATCTGAACTCAAACAAGAGAAAGTGGAAGAGCGTAAAACGTCTCCATTCGAATCCATCGAAACGATGACTCCATTCCAATCCTTCGAACATGTTGCAAGTACAGATGATAATGATGGTGATGATGAGGATATCTTTAGCGTAGGCACACAAGAGGAACAAGATAAGAGCTTTGTGTCAGACATGAATGAACAAGTTTTACAGGAATATATCGATCAATATCCTATAATGGCTCAACCGTACATTATAAAACATTGGAGTAATGATAAAGAAATAGATAAAGTATACGGTCCTGTATATGATGGTGTATCTTTAAAATGGTTGCTAGTAATCAAAGAAATAGATTTCGACAAACGCAGCGGATACATTAAAATGGGTGGATATCAGTGGAGAGCAACACCCGGTATATATGAACTCATATTTTTAAACACACCTGAAAACTATAATAATGAAGATATGCAGGCATACAAATCAATTGTAGATTTGTCGAACATTCACAAAAACTCCCTAGGCTATCCGAAAGGTAGTAAAAGATACAAATATACCGAAATAATTAAACCGATGTTTCCTATACGAAATCAACGTAAAATATCGACACGTACCGGTTTACCTAAAACATCCAACCCTGATGCAAAAGTAGCGGTTTACCTAAAAATATACCCATTGCAATGACATTCAATACCAAACCTATGGAGTTTGTTTATTGGGATGACCCAAACAAACTATGCGAACGCCTCAAATTATTGATAGCCTCTCGGGATGCCGGAAATACTTCGCATGACAATGAGATTATTGCCATTTTGAGTGAACTCAAAGAGGCAAATATAATTCTATAAGATGACATACATCCATGCATACATTCACATTTTCAAAATGGTTATCGATAAGTTCAGACGTAGCGACAGTAACACCAGTGATAGAAAGCGAAAATTACCTACGCCCTCTGGAGGCGGCGGCTTGCTGCACACTCCAGATGGTAACATCGATTTTGATAATTTGAAATTGAGTAATGTAAAGAGGCCCACCAAAAATACTGATGCTGCCAATAAACAATATGTGGATGAAATCGACAGAAAAATTGCTGCAACTATACAACATCATGGTGAACAATACCATTCGGAAATAGCTCAACTGAGTGACAAAATGGCAAAGATGCAACATGAAATTGAAAATGAATTGATTGCAACAAAAAATTATCTGGAAAAGAAAACACGAACACTTGCAAATAATTTTATTGAAATAACGCAACTAAGTGAGGTACGCTATAATGAAACAATGTCATTTTTCGAAAAATTCAACCTACAATACAAAACTGATATTGAAAATATTCGTTGAAAAAAATTTCTGAAATAACCGATTCGATTCATGCACACAATTTAAAATGGGATATTGAGCACAAGGAAATGCTGCTAACCAAGAATGAGTTAAACCAGTTTCGAATTGATATTTTACAGCAAATCCCCAAAATAAATTCAGATATAGCGAGTGTAAAATCTGCTGTCGAGGAAATTACTAAAAGACAAAATGTAGTGCATACATCACCATAATAAAATAGCAGGTTTCACAGTTTCGCCATCACATATGTGCGTGATGGCTTCCAAAGACAAGATTCAACTTGTCCGTGAACTGCACAAACCAATTAGAAAAAGTTATCCTCGACGTCGCACCATTATTAAAGGCTTATATGATTTATGGCAAATGGACTTGGCTGAGATGAGACCGTACGCCCAACAAAATCGTAATTTCAAACTCATTCTAGTTGTTATAGATTGTTTCTCGAAATTCGTGTGGACTCGTCCGCTGAAAACGAAAATGGGGGAGGAAATTACCAAAACGTTTGCAGATATTTTAACACACACGAAACGATGCCCAAAAAATCTACAAACCGATCAGGGAACGGAATTTTACAACAGTAAATTCCAGAGTTTGATGAAAAAACATGAGACAAATCACTGCAATACGTACAGCATCCTCAAAGCCTCTATGGCCGAACGGATTATAAGAACTTTGAAGGAAAGATTGTACAAGTATTTCAGTTTGAATGGCACCTACAAATGGCTGAATATATTACCTAGAATCACAAAATCTTACAATGATACGCGTCATTCAAAGACGGGTATGAAACCTTCGGAAATTGATAAAACCAACGAAAAAGAAATTCTCAAATCAACATACAGCCACTTGAAAATAGCTGGACCGAGAAAATTCAAAGTCGGCGATGTTGTGCGAATTAGTAAGACAAAGCATGTTTTCGAAAAAGGTTACACACCCAATTGGACTACGGAATTATTCAAAATCATCAAAGTCAATATCACCAACCCTGCCACCTTCATGCTGGAAGATATGAAGGGTGCTCCTATCAAGGGTGCTTTTTATGCAGAGGAATTACAAAAAACTGCAAATCCCGATATATATCTCGTAGAAAAAGTTTTGAGGAAGAAAGACAAAAAAAAGGAACGTTAAATGGCTCGGTTTGCATAACAAACATAACAGTTGGATCGAAAACGTTGATTTTGTATAGAATCCTATAGGAAACAAACACAAATCATATAATTCCGAGGGGTCTTTCAAATATTTTTTTTTTCAGTCAACAAACATGCAACAACATTTTTAAAATTGATCACGTGATCTGAAGCTATAAAAGCGTATGCAAGCACAGACGAATATTCAGTTTGAAAACGAAAATGTCTCAAGATAGTGGTTACGTCAGTGAAGTTGAAGTAATGTGCGATAGTGATGGAGAAGATTATAAAGAAACTCTAAATGCCATCAGCAGAGCATTGGGGTAATTCGAAATGGCAGCTAGGAACGAACATCAGTTGATGTTGATGGTCTTCCCTGTGTCATCCTACGAAATTCGATGTGGCATAAGTCCCTCCTGGGATTTTAGCTCATGCATCATTTTGAAGCAGCAGTTCTCCATTCGATCCATCAATTTTGCTTCTTTTGAATGGGTAACCCTCATTGATATCCTACATCCTGCCAGAAATAAAGGAAAATTTCTTTGAATCACAAATCGATGAGTATGTAGATGAGTATGATCCAATCACAACACGTTGCGGGGATTACATTTACATCGCACAGTACATCGAAAGTAATACCAAACAAATTTCCATTTCCAAGGATATCACGAACATGGAGTTGTCTGAACAAGATGTGAATACACACTTGGGGGTGCTGTCTGACCGTATCGCTATGCTGGATGCTATGAACTTTTGTGAATATTATCGAGGTGTTTTTGATATTATTCAATCTTGGTTACGTGAAAATAATACCAATTTGAGTTTGGAAGAAATTATAGAAGGTTTTTGTCAAGTTTCATCTTTAGATAGTATGTTGGCTAATGCTTTACGTGAATATTTATTTTATTATAAACAAAAAATTGTGTATGATTTATGTAATAAAAATTAAATGGTAATTTGTTTTATTTATTTGAAGATTTGCTTAGATTTCCAATCATTTCTGTTTTTCTTGAGACCACAATACCAACTACACCGGAAATTCGTACTCGTTAACAGTTTCAGAGAGTGATTTTTCAAGAACTTCATAGGTGGCGCAGCGAGCAATTTACTATTGGTCGCTACTTCATCTGTGAGGAATTGTTAGTTAAATGATGAATTACGGTTACAGTCATTTCTGTACAACAAACCAATGATGAGGTTGGTCATAATCGTTCTGGCTGCTTTCTTACCATTACTAGCAGCAAATTCAACTTTTCTACAACACTATTTGGAAACATATGGGTATATTGATAATAGTTCGCTGACAGAGTTTTCAACAGCTGTTAGTAATTTCCAAGAACTTTATAATTTACCTGTAGATGGAACTTTGAATAATGAAACAATGGAGCTTATTATGAGACCCAGATGTCAACATGGCGAAACCGAGTATACAGTTTCAACAAAATGGAATAAAACTCATCTGCGGTGGTACCTATCTCGCTATCCATTCAACAAAAATTATAATGAATACCTTGCAGTATTGAAAAAAGCTTTTGAAATGTGGCAGAATGCATCCATTTTAACATTTGAGATGGTAATGAAACCTAATTCAGATATCACGATAATATTCCTTAAAAGTTATCATCAATATCGAAGGAATTGTATGGGTAATTCATATTGTCCTTCGACTTTTGATGGTCCTGGCAAAGTCTTAGTTCATGCTTTCTTTCCAGAAGCACGTAACAATTCTTGTATAGAAATTCATTTTGACGATGAAGAAAAATGGTATACTGGATATAATGAAACGCCTTACGGATATTCGAATTTATACGATACGAGGACGCAATCATGTATCCATGGTATCAACAAAAAATGCGCCCCATCCATCAAGATGACATTAATGGACTTGAGGTACTATATGGTCGAAAGTACCGATTTGTTGCTATACCTAAGTATATACCGCCAGATACAACAGTAGTAGTAACTCAAATTCCTACCACTTCCTTCAAAACTACGCTCCCAATTCATACTACAAGCAAACAACAACTTCATCATTCACCTAAATTCGATAAAAATGTATGTGAAGTTAAAGCTCCACCAGATATAATGTTTTTGGCGTACGCTCCAGGCTTTCCAAGCTATCGATTGTATGTTATTGTGAAGGATATGATATGGAAGTTTGATATTAGCGATAAAAAGAGGAAAATTACTGAACCTGAAAAACTACAGAATTATCTACCGAAGGAATTAAGACCATATGGTATAGATTACGTTTTCCAAACTGCTAATGGTAATTTATTGGTTGTCAGCAATAATAAAGTCTATTCAAGTTTATTTCCGACCTTACAAATCGATAAAGATGTATAAATCCCCCTTCTACCTCCAAACGCTAAAATAAATGCACTTTTTCAAACACATGCAGGAAAATATTTTATCTTTTATGATAATACTTCCTTCATTGAATTTGATGGAGTGAATATTAATGCAGCGGGAATTATCACTAGGGGCCGTATTGAAGATGCTTTCTCAGACATTCCCAATGACATCACTTCAGCGTTTCGCTATATAGATGGCCATATGTATTTTTTCAAGGGAAATACATACTTCAAGTACAATGAGTTCCAAAGAAGACTTATTGAAGTAGGATACTTCAATTGGAACATGTTTGATATTGCATGCCCCAACAATAAGCTTTTGGATGATCTTAGAAATTTATTGATGAAACTGACATCTTTTTATGAGTAATTTGATAAAATATGCCGACGCTGTAACACCCTTACTTTAGAATAACACAAAATATGTTGAATAAATAATGAAAATATGTCTCACTTTTATTATAACCTACCTGAATTTGATTTCCAATGTTATAATTTACTATTAAAGAACGTGAGTAGGGAGTCTGCAACATTCCATTGTAGTTGTTAATTAATGTGTATGCATACATGACATCGGGATTTGCAAGCAAGACAACACACCCTCAAAAGCACACCCAACGGTCAGCTAAGTGAAATAATTACCCAAAATTTCCATATTTTATCGCATCCATAACCCATGAATTTTTGCAATGCTTTCTCATATACCGTAACATTTTTGAAACATATTTCCTATGTTAACATGACACCTACAGTTCAGACTTTTTTTTGGAATTTTTTGCATCCATAACACATATTTGTTATAATGTTTCCTCATAGACTGTACCATTCAAATATTACCCATTTATGAACTCAACACTATTCTACGTTGAAACGCTAACGCCCTGTTACTCTCCAATTACTATGTAACTGTCATGTTTTTTTTTTTTCGCAAATGATGTATTTTGAGAGACCTTGTGTAAGTTCCTCATTGGGATCGCACGTGAAAACGTTACACCTCCGTTAAACTGACATGTTTTTTTTTTCGCAAATGATGTATTTTGAGATACCTTGTATAAGTTCCTCATTGGGATCGCACGTGGAAACTTTAGACCCCGTTAAACTGACACGTTTTTTCTCAAAAGATATATTTTGAGGCACCCTTTAAACGTTTATCATTGGGATCGCATGTTGAAGTGCTAGACTCCCGTCGAACCAGCATGTTTTTTTTCTTATACGCTGAATTTTAGAACACCCCGTAGCCCATTTTTTTTTTCTTCAATGACGTATTTAGAAACACTCTATAGATATATATGTATATATATATATCTATGATTTTTTTTTCTTGAGGATGCAGCCATGTTTTTTCTCTAAACTGACAACCGTCGTTTTTTCAATCATCATTATTATTATTTTATCACTTTCATGCTCTGAATATTTTATCTACATATTATATTGCGTGCTGGCACTTGGACTTGGAAAACTTTCCTGTATTTTTTTTTTTTGTTGCATCGCTAGCACCTAATTTTCATAATTTTTCCTCTTAGACTGAATCAACTTTGAAATTTGATTTAAAATTTTTTTCCTGGACATTTTTCTCTTTCATAACCCATGATTTCTCATGATACTTTCTCATATTCCATAACATTTGAAAAATATTTCATATACCGGGTGGCTACGGAAGTATTGCCTACGGAATATCTCAGTTATTGTATGAAGTAGGTTTGTGAAATTTGGAGCGTCGATATAATGACATAAGAGCTAGAATTTGAGCATATTGACATGTCGAAGTTAACTTCCGGTCTGACCGGAAGTAACATCAACTTTCTTATTTTAAATGGAAACCCTATTTTTTTTTCTTTTCGCTTTTTTCAGTATCTAACCAGAAACTAGATCAGAAAAAAATTATTATTGAAATTCACCAAGAAGGCCGTGGAAGCAAAATGAAAGCCAAAAATTGAAAAGTTGGCTATGGAAACCATACGTCACTTGATAACAGTTGCTACTACTGTGATATTTTATTTTCATTCGTCGGCGTTATAAAAAGCCGACAAAAAAATATTGGAAAAATTGGGAAAAAACAATACTCTGTAGGTCCATAACTTAAATAGGAACATACAACTTTTTCTTGCCTATACTATTCAGCATAACCATTCCTTTCTAATGATATAATAGAAAGTAATTTTTTGAAATGAAATACCAAAAAATCCAATGTGTGGAATACACCCTATGTTTAAGATGCTATTCCTGCCCAAACATTCACACCAAATCTCTCCTGGAAGCCACCTTGTCGAAACCGGTGCTCGTTTTCTATCGCCCAGTACCTGAAACAAAAGACCGTTCACACTTTTAGCACTTTACACTTCGACTATCGACAATAAACCAAATAAAGTACAGTACCTACCTTGTATTATTCCTGTTAAATAATCCATTGTTTGTAAATCTTGACTCGTCCGTAAACAAGATATAATAGTTAAATAGGTGATTCTCAGCATTTTGTCGAAGAAACCAATTACAATATTCCAGGCGCCTTTCTTTCACCGTCATTTTCATACAAATGTTGATGCAACTGATACTTGAAGGATTCAAATCGATGTTTTTTCAAAATTTTCCTAGCAGAGTCCTTATTTATAGCTAATTCGGCGCCAATCTGCCTTGAGGAAATTGTGCTATCATATTGTACTCAGTTTCCTCATTAATAACAAATGCTTCTTGATCTTCGTGAACATCAGGCTCAGTTCTTAATTTTTCTTCAAGCCACTGGAAATACCTTCTTGACGGTTGCTGCCTCCCTGGATATCGCTCTAAATACAATCGTTCAGCGGCATAAGAATTTTGTAAACATTCACCATAAATGAGAAGCATGTCAATTTGTTCGGTTCGTGAATAACGGGGCATTTTTTGAATATTCCACTAACTGATTTCGATTTCCAAACCCTTTTAAAATGGCAGAATCAAAAACACTACTTCGAACGTCAAAATAATATGGATAGCAGCGTTCGTGAGAGCTCTCGTTTCTTTTTTGTTTCATTCCAAAATACATCTCAATCAGCCTACTTGTTAATATTTTGGTTCGAATGATTATTGCAATGGAATGATTATTCTGAATAGCACAAACATCGTCCATAGGTAGATATTAGAATATCTATGGACGATGGCACAGACCAAGTACGTTTATTTTCCTATTTAACCTAGAACCTACAGGATATAATTTATCATTCCACATTATTTTTAATGTTATTTTTGCGAATGGCGATAATCTGTTTTGTTATTTGAAGAATAATAATTGGATTTTTTGGTATTTCATTTCAAAAAATTACTTTCTATTATATCATTAGAAAGGAATGGTTATGCTGAATAGTACAGGCAAGAAAAAGTTGTATGTTCCTATTTAAGTTATGGACCTACAGAGTATTGTTTTTTTCCCAATTTTTCCAATATTTTTTTGGCGGCTTTTTATAACGCCGACGAATGAAAATAAAATATTACAGTAGTAGCAACTATTATCAAGTGACGTATGGTTTCCATAGTCAACTTTTCAATTTTTGGCTTTCATTTTGCTTCCACGGCCTACTCGGTGAATTTCAATAATAATTTTTTTCTGATCTAGTTTCTGGTTAGATACCAACTTGTGATATGTCACTAGAAAGGGAATTGAATGCTGAATAAAGCGAAAAGAAAAAAAAATAGGGTTTCCATTTAAAATAAGAAAGTTGATGTTACTTCCGGTCAGACCGGAAGTTAACTTCGACATGTCAATATGCTCAAATTCTAGCTCTTATGTCATTTTATCGACGCTCCAAATTTCACAAACCTACTTCATACAATAACTGAGATATTCCGTAGGCAATACTTCCGTAGCCACCCGGTATATTTACTCGACGCCTATTTTAAATACTCACGATTTCTTATTTGGATTTGGATATTTTCCTGCATTTTCGATTTGCATCCATAACACATGATTCTCATACACTTTATAGTTTGAAACATATTTCATATAATAACTTGACACCTCTTTTGAATACTAAAGAATATATGAATTTTTACTTGTTCTTTGAAATTCATCCCGAGTGTTGGCGTGAGAAGTATAATTCAACAAAATTATCACAAATTTCGTCACGACTTGCAATGCTGTAATAAAACTCACTTATCTCAAAATCCTCTGAACTTCCAAATATAGAATGAATTTTATTTAGCCACAAATCTATACACAACACAAATGATTCTTGGTACCTCGGCATCGGCGATACTTTGGATAAACTTATTTTGGATCCCACAATCAACAGGACGTGCGATAAGACGTTGGTTGCAATAAGAAATACGCCTCACATATCTGAAAATGTTATTTCAAGTCTGTGGTATGCTCCAAAGATCCATTACATAGGCATTTTTGTCTTTATAGCTTTAATGAAAATTAAACAGGTAAACTCAAACTTCTTTTGGTGTTCGTTTGATAAAAATAGTTGTTGCCGGTTATTTGAAACGTGAAAAGTAAACTTAGCATAATATAAAAAACTCAATCATTACAGCAATAGAATTATTTGAATACACTTATTGACATTATTTGTAATGGTACAATTGGAGAAACTGAAAGAATGTACAGAAAAAGACTATCTGTACACGGCTGGAGACATAAATAGCTGTCATTATATTGTGACAACTTATCATTAATACATGACTTTTCAAAATCAACTATACCTCATAAACACTTATGGAGTGTTCTCAAAGGCGTAGCCTGTGCAAGTAGAGAACGGCGATTATTATTATTTGCCGTGGCGCTCTGGGGTGACTTACTAATTTTTGGTGGCGTATTCGCTTACAGTTTTAAGCTGAAACGCTGCAGTTTTACGCATGGGTATCGCACGTTCAAAATGACGGCCTCCCCCATCATGACATCAAATGAGCCAACCTTTTTACGCAAAACGAAAACTTTTGAATCCCCAATGATGCATTTTTGCTTCGACCCATTTTCCCACCCAACATTTGACAAGCAGCAGTGATCTTTTTTTCTCTAGAATGACATGTTATTGGTGCACTCGGTATTACATTCAAAGAGCAGCCGCCATGTTTTTCCTCTTAAATGATACGTTTTGAGATACCCTGTTGTTTTTTCTCTCAAATGATGTGTTGGTACACCCGATATAGCATTTAACAAGCAGCCGTCATGTCTTTTCCTCTTAAATGATGCCTTTTGAGAAACTTTGTTGTTTTTTCTCTTAAATGATACATCCCTAACCTCAAAGGTTAATTTTACAACCGGCAACGCCCTATCCCCAAACCCAATGTTTAATTTTACAACCGGCAACACTCCATATCAATCTGCTCGTTTTTCTATTACCGATAACGCTGGCTCGGAGACCACGCTTCAATGCCAACTGATAATGAAACGAATAACGTAAATTGATAGCAGAATTATTGATTTGGCATTGGAAAATGCTTAAAAATGTTTATTGACATCGAAACAAACCTATTGGTATCAAAATTATTGAAATCGTACGATCGGGAGTAACTAAATTTGGACCCTTCTCAATACTCTATCCCAATTTTTAATGATAGGAAGTGTTTATTTTCTGATGATTCGTAAAGATCCAAAAAGGTTGGTAATTCACATATTGGGCACCTTCCTGATGATAGATAGCGCTGACGTATTAGGTCTCGATGACATGTAATACATTTCCGATTGGGATCGCACGTTGAAACGCTAAACTCCTGTTAAAACATCATATTTTTTTTTTCTATAAATGAGCGGTTTTTTCCTATCTTGAATCGTTTTTGAACACTCTGTGTATGTCTAACAAATTTTGGAATACTCAGTATGAAATATCACCATATTTTTCTATTGGGTCCCCATATCCCCAATGATACGTATTTTCTGCATCCCATTTTCCACATGACATTTGACACATGCACCAGCCATGTTTTTTCTCTTAAATAATGTGTGATACGCCCTGTATATACTATTGCTGAATACGTTACTACCCCCAATGACTCATTTTCCATCTGACACATACATGTAGCAGCCATGTTTTTATGTACCTGTACAACCATGTTTATTTGTCACATATTTTTTTTTTCTTCAACGATATTACCAATGACAACTGGCAGATATCGAGTGTGAGGCGCCGCCATGCTATTTTTTATTTTTTCAATCATAATTATTATCATTACACTTCCATACTTCGAATATTCCATCTATAGTTATTATTGTTCTCATATTCCAAGCGCGCTCGGGACGCATTTTCAGACAACCTGTTGTATTTTCACCTAATAGAGATTTCTAATGGATCTGGACACCCAATCCTTGTTGCCAGGGAATGTACTCTGTGATTGGTTACTATAAGGTCAGGGAGTATAAATGTCATTTTCAACTGTAGCTGTCATGTCATTCAAACTCTCCGCCATTATGGTAACCAATCACAGAGCGCGCCCCTGGCAACAAGGATTGGGTGTCCAAATCCATTAGAAATCTCTATTAACTTACCCTGTATACGCCATTTGATGTTTTTTGAGACAGAAGCGCTGCGCGCCCTTGCTGGCGTCGACTTAATACCGGCACATGTTAAAATCCTGTCGGAGAAATTGTACAGGTTTCACTTCATTAAGAGTACTCCAACAAGAGACCTTACCAGGCTCAGAATTCATGATTATCAATCAGTTCTAACGATTTCCTTCGAATGTGGTTCAGAAACTCTTTATCAGTTTAAACTATTTCCTTTGAATGTGGTATTTATATCTATATTGAAATATTTTTCAACTCTTCGATAAATACAATTTGGAATTCAATTTTACATTTTTTATTTAAAAAAAGTAATGCCATTTCTATTAACCACTACAATTATTTCCTTCACAATTCTGATCAATATACATGCTAATATCGTAGATACTATGATGAGGATTCTGTAAAGATGAAATTCCATTTTGGATTTGTTTTTCTCACGCCCTGCTGGAACAAATTCCTCAGTTTTCGTGTCTATTTCTCGAAGATCGTCAAATATCAGTTTCAGCTTGTACTTGAACGCTATATTCTTCGGAACATGGCTAACAAATACTGCTAATTGCCCTCCATTGACTGATGTTAAATGCATTGTTTTCCATTGAGTTCTATTGCAACCCCGATCGAAATCTTCTTCACGCATATTGCCATGTATTTCACTCTTTTTGGTACGATGACGTATAAAACATTATTCAATATTGCTGTCAAAAGTATAAAATTTGTTTTCAATCGCAGAGACATATTCTACAATGCGTGAGGCTGGATTCTTCTTAACGGATATCTCGTTTGCGGTAATTTTCGATTGAACACTTTGTCTTGAATGTCCAAATTATTCAACTGCTTCAAAACGTTCTCCTTTTCTTCGAAAAATTGAATATCTGACTTTAGTTCTTGAATACGTCTACAAAACTGCTCCACCTTCCATCCGTATTCTTTAGATGCCATTTTATTACTGATTATTTCAACTACCCAATGACACACACATACTTTCCAAAAATAATGTTATCTTCCCCCCCCTCCCACCTGATGATAGTGATGAAAAACGAAAACAATAACGTAAATGGGTATAGCACATTAAATTGTGTACTTAGTAAACATAACTGTGTCTCTGAATACTCCAATGGGTATCGCACATTGAAGATGACGACCTCCGTCAAGCTGACATGTTTTTTTCTCTTAAATATTGTTATTTGAGACACCCGGTATATCATTTGGCAGCCGCCATTTTTTTTCTATTAAATACTGTATTTTGAGCCACCTGGTATAACATTTGACAGCCGCCATGTTTTTTTTTCTCTTAAATCCTGTATTTTGAGTCTGAATATGTCATCCACAATTATTATTCTTATTAAATATATTATAAGCGCGCGGTAGTGGAGAATTGTTATCAATCTAAGGGATCTATCGCGACTCGATGAACGCCAAACACAACGACGCACCGAAATTTAGCAGCGCGCGGTACTGGAGAATGGTTATCAATCTAAGGGGTCTCTCTCGACTACGTCACACGATGAACGCAGACCAGCGACGAACCGAGAGTCCAAAGTTCAAGGTGGATTCAAACGCCCATAGATACCCTACTACAGGGTGTTCCAAATTAACTCGGCACCATTGCCAACTCCGTTATTATTGATGCTACGAATTCGGTTAAAGGCAAACTATTACCATTTTTATTGGCCTTCTCGATTCCGAAAACAAACAACAATTTGACCGTCTCGTTTTCAGAATATTTGATAAAATGATATTTCTTTCAATGGAATTTTTTCATGCATTTTGATTCGTAATAACATTCTCAACAACAAATCTCATTTGACTTTTTTTTCGCAAAGGTGAAAATAAGACAGTTTTATCAATAGGAAACATTTATAACAAACGGATTTGATAAAGCGCTATAAAATATCGAGTAAATGTTCAAAAACACCGCCTTCTTGTTGAACACATATTTGGGCCCTTCTATTGATACTACGTGTGGCATTCAACACAGTTCGGCCATCAATTCTATTTATAGTTTCAATATAATTTTTCAGTTCATCTACATTATTATGTTTCATTATATACACCTCTTTTTTCAGAAATCCCCAAAAATAAAAATCTAGGGGTGTCATGTCTGGTGAACTAGGGGGCCACTTAACAGGACCATTTGTAGCACTGACGTCACAAAATTGTGGTAATATGTGTTCTGTGGCGGTCATCAGCTGATGGGGGGACAAACAAAGCATTTCTGTTTGAGAAGAAATTTGGTTTTTTGTTGTTGTTAGTGGTTAATTGCGTTTTTTTTAAACTTTACAGACATTCAGGAATCCTACTTTTTGATAATATATTGAATAGTTTTTTTTTCATATGAGAAATCGACTAATTTCACTAAAATCTTCTCTTTTGTTTTGTGCTCTTTGGCGAAAATATTATTTTATTCTTGTCCCCTTGGAAGTTTTGCGATATTTGGCAGTGAAATGACGAGTAAACACATCACTTTACATGATTTTTACAATCCAAAATTCCTGTGTTTTAGGAATGGTCTGATTACATCATGAAATTTGATTTTTTATAAATACATCTCGGAATCATTTAATTTTGATACAGCATTGGACAAAATTTCAAAGATTTCAATGAAATATGATTCTATATTACTTTCTCTTCAGTACAAGCCTTTCAACATATTTTTGAATTGAAGCATAAGAGGTGGACGCCTTATTTGCCCATTTGGAATGCGTATGCTATAAATATCTGCAAATTGAACTATAAAATTTGTTATCATTGGAAAAGTAAATATGATTTCAGTTCTGCTAAAAAGACCAAACTTATTATAGGTTTGCCATTCCCACAGACTTTTCAATGTATCTGAAAACGGAACAGTCCTTACTGGTCATCGTATTAGTGTAGCTGTGTTAAAAGTATGTACACATTTTGCTCTGATACTTTTTGTATGAGATTTGCTGGCTTCAGAACTGACGAAAAATCAGTAGCAGTTTTGTTGAAAATGTATCCTTTCCATTAAGCAGCTGCATCCTCACGACAACCCTTCGAAGTCTTCGGGAGACTTGTGTGAACTAGGAAAAATATTAGGGCCTTACTTCTTGATGTGATCTCACACATAGTGTTTGTTGGAATTATTTGACCAGGTATGTTTTCTTATTGTAAAGTGGAAAACGAAGTTTGAATTCTGCAAATCTAATCTGTTATCAAGTTATCATAATTATGACAGTGAAAAGATAGCCATACTTGAGAGCAAACCTTCGCAAACATCAAACGTTAATGATGTATCAATATAACTGGAGACTGGAATGGTTGAAAAAGGACAACAGAAATTTAAGCAATTTGACGTCGTTAAGGATAGTCATACATCCCAGATAGCCCAATATCATTCATAGAATATTTATAGAATATTTGCCGAGAATATTTGAATATTCACAGAATGTTCTCACAATGCAATACAAATATACTAGGTATGTTCTATGAACATTTGGAATGGACTGTTTTGAATATTCTGAGAATATTTTCTGGTATTTTCTGTAAACGTTCGTACAATATTAGGAGATAATATATTTGAATATACTCAGAACATTCTGTACACGTGTACATTCAAAATTAGTGATATTCTGGGAATATTCCTGGCATCTATAGGGAATATTCTTAGAATGAATATGAAATATTTCTGGGTACTGGGTACTGCAACAATAAAAACTCCTTCAATTCAAAAATAATTTATTTTCTTCAAAACACGGAGTTTTCTTTTCAAAAACATTTAAGGAACGTACGGAAATAAATGGAAACAACATGTCTGCATGAGCTGATAACTAGCTAGAAAGATGTTTTGATTTGATACTTACTGTTAATTCCTCTAGTTGTTTATTGTTCAAATTTGGAATTCACACAGTTGACCAAAAACGACACGCTTATTCACGATCACGAGGAATGATTAATATAGTTAATGAAAATTAATTCAAATTAAAAATACACTGAACTTTGTTGTTAGGTTAATATAAATATTTGCATCTGGATGAGACACCATACATCCTATTTTGCAGGAAAGAAGATAATCCTGATTCGACGAACATCTGCAGAAGTTTTTCTGCCAACTCCAACTCTCCAGATGTGGTGTACACGTTTTTCCGGGTTTCCCTACAGCTGCAAAGCGAATACGGCGACCACCGTATTCATTCAAGTCACCCCGGAGCGCAGATTAATAATTTTTCATGTTGATTTTTCACTGTTGTATCCAATTATTGATAAAATACATTTTGACAAAGATCAAAAAACATGACAGAAACTCATGACAAAACCCACGAAATCACATAGAAAGGTCACCTGTCAATGTCAATTGTCAGATACTTTGCGAGCTGAAATGACGGATTTTGCACAGTTGCCGCTTACGCTTTAATCTTAACAAAGGTAAATGCACAATGCTTATTATATCTTAAATGAAAATTATGTCATCAAAAAGTCATCCAAATTATTATTGATTACGTTAAATATACTGATCAAATTTCATAGTTTTGAAAACCGAATGGCTACTGTGCTGAGTCATTCCATATTTTTTATACCGGGTGGTTACGAAAGTATTGCCTACGGAATATCTCAGTTATTGTATGAAGTAGGTTTGTGAAATTTGGAGCGTCGATATAATGACATAAGAGCTAGAATTTGAGCATATTGACATGTCGAAGTTAACTTCCGGTCTGACCGGAATAACATCAACTTTCATATTTTAAATGGAAACCCTATTTTTTTTTCTTTTCGCTTTATTCAGCATTCAATTCCCTTTCTAATGACATATCACAAGTTGGTATCTAACCAGAAACTGGATCAGAAAAAAATTATTATTGAAATTCACCGAGTAGGCCGTGGAAGCAAAATGAAAGCCAAAAATTGAAAAGTTGGCTATGGAAACCATACGTCACTTGATAACAGTTGCTACTACTGTGATATTTTATTTTCATTCGTCGGCGTTATAAAAAGCCGCCAAAAAATATATTGGAAAATTTGGGAAAAAAAAACAATACTCTGTAGGTCCATAGCTTAAATAGGAACATACAACTTTTTCTTGCCTGTACTATTCAGCATAACCATTCCTTTCTAATGATATAATAGAAAGTAATTTTTTGAAATGAAATACCAAAAAATCCAATTATTATTCTTCAAATAACAAAACAGATTATCGCCATACGCAAAAATAACATTAAAAATAATGTGGAATGATAAATTATATCCTGTAGGTTCTAGGTTAAATAGGAACATAAACGTACTTGGTCTGTGCCATCGTCCATAGATATTCTAATATCTACCTATGGACGATGTTTGTGCTATTCAGAATAATCATTCCACTGCAATAATCATTCGAACCAAAATATTAACTATTAACAAGTAGGCTGATTAAGATGTATTTTGGAATGAAACAAAAAAGAAACGAGAGCTCTCACGAACGCTGCTATCCATATTATTTTGACGTTCGAAGTAGTGTTTTTGATTCTGCCAATTTAAAAGGGTTTGGAAATCGAAATCAGTTAGTGGAATATTCAAAAAATGCCCCGTTATTCACGAACCGAACAAATTGACATGCTTCTCATTTATGGTGAATGTTTAAAAAATTCTTATGCCGCTGAACGATTGTATTTAGAGCGATATCCAGGGAGGCAGCAACCGTCAAGAAGTTATTTCCAGTGGCTTGAAGAAAAATTAAGTACTGAGCCTGATGTTCACGAAGACCAAGAAGCATTTGTTATTAATGAGGAAACTGAAATTAATGTATTAGCTTTAGTACAATATGATAGCACAATTTCCTCAAGGCAGATTGGCGCCGAATTAGCTATAAGTAAGGACTCTGCTAGGAAAATTTTGAAAAAACATCGATTTAAATCCTTCAAGTATCAGTTGCATCAACATTTGTATGAAAATGACGGTGAAAGGCGCCTGGAATATTGTAATTGGTTTCTTCGACAAAATGCTGAGAATCACCTATTTAACTATTATATCTTGTTTACGGACGAGTCAAGATTTACCAACAATGGATTATTTAACAGGAATAATACAAGGTAGGTACTGTACTTTATTTGGATTATTGTCGATAGTCGAAGTGTAAAGTGCTAAAAGTGTGAACGGTCTTTTGTTTCAGGTAGATGGGCGATAGAAAACGAGCACCGGTTTCGACAAGGTGGCTTCCAGGAGAGATTTGGTGTGAATGTTTGGGCAGGAATAGTTGGAACTCATATTGTTGGCCCCATTCTTTTTCAAGGCCAACTTTCAAGAGAGACTTATAACAACCCATGGTCCAGTCTGGTGGCCACCAAGGTCACCTGATCTCACTCCGTGCGACTTTTTTCTATGGGGGCATCTTAAAAATAGGGTGTATTCCACACAGCCTACAACTCTACATGAGCTAGAAGTAAAAATTCGTAGAGCTTTCCAAGATATCACGCCCTAAATATTGAGAAACGTTTTACATGAAAATATCACCAGAGTCAATAAATGTATTGACGCTGAGGGAATGCATTTCGAACATTTGTTTTGAATTTATTTTATCTTTAATCCTATCAATTTGAATTTTTTTTTTTCGATAAATCTGTTTTTTTGTTATTTGAATAATAATAATTGGATTTTTTGGTATTTCATTTCAAAAAATTACTTTCTATTATATCATTAGAAAGGAATGGTTATGCTGAATAGTACAGGCAAGAAAAAGTTGTATGTTCCTATTTAAGTTATGGACCTACAGAGTATTGTTTTTTTCCCAATTTTTCCAATATTTTTTTTGGCGGCATTTTATAACGACGACGAATGAAAATAAAATATCACAGTAGTAGCAACTGTTATCAAGTGACGTATGGTTTCCATAGCCAACTTTTCAATTTTTGGCTTTCATTTTGCTTCCACGGCCTACTCGGTGAATTTCAATAATAATTTTTTTCTGATCTAGTTTCTGGTTAGATACCAACTTGTGATATGTCATTAGAAAGGGAATTGAATGCTGAATAAAGCGGAAAGAAAAAAAAATAGGGTTTCCATTTAAAATAAGAAAGTTGATGTTACTTCCGGTCAGACCGGAAGTTAACTTCGACATGTCAATATGCTCAAATTCTAGCTCTTATGTCATTATATCGACGCTCCAAATTTCACAAACCTACTTCATACAATAACTGAGATATTCCGTAGGCAATACTTCCGTAGCCACCCGGTATAAGAAATGTGAGGAAATTTCTTCATGTCTGGCATCACCGCATGTGCTGCTATATTTCAAATTGCAACTTATTATTTCTCTAACAATTATAATACAACTATGTAGTTTAAGTCATTTCAATACGAAAATAAGGTAGGTATTTACGTTTACAGATAGGACAGGGGAAATATATAAGTAATATTATATTTTACCTATCTGAGAATGAAGAATAACATCAAAAATACGATTCAGTATATCCTCAGAATATTAGAACTGGATGTTATTAGAATATATGGAATGCAATATTCATAGAATATTTGCTACAGAATGAAGATATTCCAAGAATATTCTGAGAACATTTCATCAGAATATTCTAAAATAAAGTATATTGGAACGTTGTCAGAATATTCATGTTCTGTCTGGGATACAATAGATTAAAATAATTCAACTTCTTTTATCACACAAATGAAATACATACATACAATACTTGATTACCTCATTTATATTTAAACAAATGTGGATAACTATACAATAATTTGGATTAGTTTCTTTTACCGAAATGAATAATGTTAACCTGAAAATATACTCACCCTCACATATTCAGGTGATAAGTATTTGTCAGCTCATTACCTGTGAAGAGCATACGTGCATTTGTTTTAGAATCCGTGAAATCACTCCTTTGAGGAGCAGCTATCCAACTAGTATGTCTCCGTACTATAGTTGCGTCTATCTGTCTCTGCCTGGTGTGTATAGAAATTTGGAAATTTCCGATGCTGATCTCGATTGGATCGATTACTACAACCCAACAATCACCACAGTCTTCATTATTTCTCTTACCAAATACAAGAGAAAAAACTATTTAGGTGTGTTGTCATCATGACAACGTATTTTTAAATTGAAAAATCCAAGCTCATAAAACGACAATAGATTTATGCACGTACTTCACACTATACAAAATGAATTAATAATCATCACAATGCTAAAAACGTTTTATTAGGAAATCTGTTTTCGCAGAATATTTACAAGAAAGACACACGTAGCCTTATGGAAAATAGCTTTGTTTGTCCCCCCATGCCCCCATCAGCTGTTTGACAACTGACAGATTACGTCACTGACAGTGCTCTATTAACAGAAGTACACTAGTATGGGATTGAAATGTAATAATAAATAATCAGTCGGAAGACTACTTCATAGCTGACGCTCATGAGACGCATATTCGTCATTGGGGCTTGACATGAACAATAATCATATGTAGGACAATATTCAGCAGTTTCAAGTTCGTTAGTAAAATACAGAGTCTCAGCTAGAAGTAGAGAAAAAGGATTGTTAGCAATATGACATCAGAATTGGTAATTTATTATATACACATATATTACCACATCGATGAGGGTATGAAGGGTACTTCACAACATATCCCCTCTAATTTTAAGAATTGTTTATCGGGTTGGTACAATTTTCTGCACTTCCCTCGTAAACAACGTCAGTTTGCAATTCCAAATCAGATGACGACTGTGTTTCCAGAACTGTTTTGAATCATTCATAAATATTCGCATTATTTTTGACCTTGGCAAATAACCACTTATAGCTGGTAAATAAAATAACTGCTTTCATGAGATAAATGTCGTGAAAAGTGAGCGGCCTGAACATTGAAATGTCAGCATTTTCGAAATCTAATTGCTCAAGGTTCTCACTCATCGATGCAAGTTCATTCATATCATTTGTCTAGACAATTTTTGGAGTATTCAATTTAGGAAATCTAAATTGATCCAAAAGACTAAGATTGAAATGAGTTTAGTTTTCAATATATTAATTCACATAAGTTTTCAATAAATTATATAAATTACGAGTATTTTCCATCAGCGAACTGACAGGAAAGTTATATTCATTTGTATAACTCTGAAGATTTTATACTTCTTGGATTAACCTTATTGGGCTAATCACTAAAGGATGAAATAATTCCCTAATTGCATACATAATAACAGCTAACAAACTTTCTTGTTGTTCCTTAAAATTTGTTCGCATTAAATCTAACACAGTAACCATTTGATCAATTTTCAATGATGCCTGATAGTGATAATATTTTCGTCTTACGGTATCCCGAGTGTAACAAGAACTTGAGACCTTCCACTCCTCTCATCCGCGTCCTTACTACCAATAATTTTTTGTATGTTTCTAGGTATCTAAACCAAAATTATTGCAAGCAAAATAATGGAGAACGTAGATACAGCGAAACATGTCAAGCCACACTTTAATAATATATCGTGGTCATTCATAATCAATTCTCTTGTATTATTTCAATTATTTGTCAATCTTCCACCCGCCCGCGGCGTCGCCAACTATAATTGGTTTACTTTATCAATTACAGAATTCTTCCCGTTGAGTTTTTGTGATTTACTATCATTTACGTAAGATAGCGCCACCAGGCCGTTTCGTATAATTTTGATTCAATTTACGCCTTTTGGGCTGTTTTTACGTGTTTTTTTTTTAACATGCTTTATGAACAATTTCAGTTTTTATTCGTACCTATACTATGCCGAAATCGAAGCATTCTCGAACAGCATTCTATGACTGATCCGTTTACAAAAACAACTCATAAGTATTTTTTTACACTGGCTGGTCTTCTTTCAGGTAAGAAATTGATCTCATTTCATATAATTAATTGATCAACACTTGCATACCTCCAATCTTAAAACTTAGAAGTTAAATTCCAATATAATTAATGTATTCATTCTACTTCAGAGCTCTATCTAATATTGTGTAAATCTGGACATTCTTTCAATTTTCAAGATACGAGTATTTTCTAAGCGTGTACAAATAATAAATAGTTTTGACTATTCAGACCAACCTTACCCGCCATACCAAAAATACCCTGAGATTATTTGTTCCTGCGCAACCTCTCATGAATCTTGAGCAATTTCGACAACATCCACTATCCGTCATGGATTGTTTACAACACCCGAATGCCACAAAATCATTAACTATCGGTATAACGATCGAGTTTGAAACCAGGAAAGTCAGCATCCCAGCCAACACCAAAGTATATGCACTCATTCTTCGTGATACATGTTTAACATTCAACGCCTTGGATGGAACAGTTCATGGCAGATATTGAAGAAACACACACTCACCCATTCACATATTGTGTATTTTTAATTATTATTATTTATATTCATTTCTTTTTTTTTTATTCGTGTAAAAGATGAAGAGGCAAATAAAACATGTATAAATAATATGATGAGCTTACAATTTAATTAGTTTTGGGTATATGTAAACAATCTAAAATAATTTCTTCTTCGTCATCAATATTTTCTTGGCCATGTTCTATTTTATCATCGCTATGATCATCCAATTGGTACTTTTGTATATTCCTTTCAGGTAGGTATGGCAAGAGGCGATATAGAAATCTCGCACACGATCATACCGTTGCAGAGTTGATCCGCATCCAAAAAACCATATGAATATTTTTTGCAAAGATCCGCGCCCATCTTGTAGTCGGCACTCAATTTGCCCTGCATCATAACACACGCCAAAGTCGTAATTGGTGGCATGGTGAGCGTCCTCACCCAAAGCATGCAGTTCTAAAGACAACTCTTAAACAGCTGACACTGGATACAGAATAACTTCGCCACACTTGCTGACTGCTTGACTGCTAAGGAAATATCTTACTTCTGATTCGTAACATCAAACCCACTTGTTTTATAATGTACAGTGAACCATCCCCACTATAGGTCGTGTTAAGATACCGATACGCGATCAATGTGACTCCAGGCCACCCCACCACCTCGCCTGGAGTCTTCTATTGAGGGAGTTCACAATGTTCACATATCTGACAGAAGCTCCGTATAGTGCATTCTCGAACTCGCTACTTCATGCGTACTTGTATGTACACATGTAGCAAGTCTGGAGTACACACGGTCATACGCAATAGCAACAATTGGAGGTGAAAACCCCGTACATAAGTAAACACAAGTAAATTCACTCGCCACCATATTTGTGTCGACATCCCCACCCCGAATTTTGCGTTTAGTCAATTTATTCTGTGCTATCGCGCAACCAAAATGAATCCTAAATAGAATGCCTGACCCCACCGCATGCCCGAAAAAAAATCTGAACCCTATTCATCAAAGGCGTCGACTGGGAGTGAATCTACTTCAGTTTACTCATCTACGGTGGTAAAAATAAGTACTTGGTCATCATTGTCTTGTATGAAAAAAAAATCCCAACGTCTTTCCAAGGTAAAACTCGAACCCTGAACAATAAAAAAAAAAACTATATAAAGGTCAAAAAAAATACCAAATAACAAAGTTATCTCAAGATCTTAGATCCACATGGGTACCTAAGCACCAAAACACCCCTGAAGGTCACTTCAAGGTCGCTGATGATGTCATGAGTCATAGTGGTGGGGGCAGGCCGAGAACCGGTTGTATATGCCTCTACTTTCTACATTATTTGTGGAAGGTATCTTATTGTCTTCCATTGGGTTTTCTTGCACTTCGTTAGAAGGTTTCATGATAGAAATATATTCGGCATCACTATTGGGTTCTCCAGTTATTCAAATATGCTTGATACTCTGTGGTTTCAGTGCAATGATTTACTGGGTTTCTTTGACTACTGAAATTTCGGAAATAATGTACAATGTCTTCTTGAAAGACGAACTGTAATGCTTTAATTAGAGATTTGGGTTTCATACAACGTATGGCAGTACCCAAAGTTTCCTCCAGAAAAATAGTTATCAATGCTTAATCACTGTATAGCTTTCTTTTACACATTTTAGATTATGCGCAGTTTTTCATGTACGTCAATATAAGTGCAAAAAAGGTTCAATATATTCAGACCTATCAAAAAACTGTTGAGGTTTTTCATTAGGAGCTTGCCTGTCTCTGTTCAAGTTTCGTCTCTCTGATCGGCAGTTTCTTGTTATTGTATCTTTAAGCTCTTGCCAATTTGAAACATTTTGTATATTAGCAACTATTTCAGCAATTCCTGATAAATTTTAAATGAGTTCAATAAGCAAACATTTTGAAAACTCGTCGGCTCAGCTGCGTTATAAATACTCGTAATTATTAAATAGCAAACTGATAAATATCTATGGATCATTAGGATTGCCATCAAATTCTGGCACACATTTTAGGTATTCTGAATTAAATTGTAGTCATTTTCTTGTTTGAATAACTAGGAGTATTAATCAAATAAGCTATAGAGTCAGCTGAAGTGTTTTCGGTATTTAAATTAAAATTTTCAAGAATTTGTGACAAACTATCAAAATATTCATTTGAAAATAATAACTTGCGTTGAAATTGTAAGAACTTTGAGTACCTTTTATAAGGTAGACGACTGGTTTCTCGATTTTTCATTTCCAGAAACACTCCCTTGCGAGACTGGACGTTTCTATTCCGCTCTCCGAAGGTAGCTGTTGATGGTAACTAAAGGTCCTCGATGGACTGGGTTCCTTGAAGTTTGAAGAGCCGCTCCTTCATAAACTCCTCCACAGGACAAAACATTAAGTTCGATACCCGATTGATCGTTGAAACAAAAATGGCACGTTCTATACGTTACAATTTCGAGAATCCTACCGACTGCGCCCAATATAACTTCCGGAAGTCAGAATCCTTTTTTGAAAACTAATTTCATTGACAAATATACGTCTGTGAACAGTACAAGAGCATAATTATAACTGAGTTATAAAATAAATCTTTCCATAAAGAAAAAGATGCTTGCGCATTATATTCCTGGAATTGCGAGATTCTGCTTTAGCATAGTCAGCATTTCACACGGGAATCGGCGATATAATTCGCTAGTCACCCCAGTATATAAGTCAGCTGAACACAGAGTAATTACCGACCTATCTCTGTGATAAATGATTTATTTGAGCAAAAATAGACTGACAGCTTTTTTTGCGAAACATGATGTTATTACAGATAAGCAATTTGGCTTCAGAAACAATTAGAATACTGAGAAGGAAGTTTTAGATTTCATTGAAAAAACTGACAATGCCTTGGATAGATCAAAACAATGCCTAGTCATTTTTCTTGATCTGGCCAAAGCATTCGATACTATATCACATCATTTGTTGCTAAAAAAGTTAAAGAACTATGGAGTTCGAGATAATGTACTTAATCTAATGAGAGATTATTCGTCGCAAAGATCGCAAACGGTAAAAATGGAAGACTGTCTCAGTAAACTAATTGATATCAAAATTGGATTTCCGCAAGGAACAGTATTGGGCCCGGTCCTTTTCACCGTATACATCAATAGTATAACTTCAATATAAAATTCCAAATGAAGTATAATATCATATGCTGACGATACAGCTTCATTATACTGGCCGTTTCTTTTATCATGTGGTAACATTGCTATATTCTTAACCGTCATAGATACAAAGACGATTAAATTGGAAAAAAGGTAACTATTGTGGTGAGCAGTAAATTGGTCATAGAAAATTTACGGCTATTCCCGCCCTTTCCAACTTATACAGGGAAAACTGAAAATGCTGTTTTCGTTTTTTTACGAATAGAATTGTTATTTCAGAAAATATAAAAAAATTAAAAAAGAAAGTTTTATTGTATTCAAAATGTACTAGAACTACGTAAGGATAAATTTTTAATGAAATGTTTCGTGTCAACACCGCCATCATCAACAATTTTTTTCAAATACGGACCTGTCTATTTCATCACAAATATTGATAGAGCGATAAAATCACAATTCATTTATATAAAATAGCTAGCTTCATTAGTAACATCAATTTTTAATTACGGTCCTGTCGTTAGTTTGTTTATGAATTCCACAGAATCTAACGCTTCGATATAAAAATTATCAGTGACGTTTTGAATGAATGTATCTATGAAAATTGTATTTATACTATAAAAATTCATGAAAGATTTCTGCAGTTTCAGAGACGAACGATAGCAATTTACCCAAGAAATCAAACAAACAGAAAAACAATTTATTTCATAATGAATTTGTGGAAGAAAATAAAACCAATACAGAAAAATAATTCCACATTAAATGCTCGAATTGATGACCTCTTTGTTGAATGCACATAAGTTGTCTATCCATACAATTTATGTGGCAATTTTCTAGCATAATGGTTGTAATGCTATTACATGCATATCTTATTTTCTGTTTGAGATGGTCGATATCGGTACTAGGTGTCGAAAAAACTTCATCCTTTATGTATCCCCAGACAAAAAAATCCTAAGGAGTAAGGTCTGGGGATCGAGCCAGGCAATTGGTCCATTGTTTCCAATCCACTTTGTTGGGAATATTGCATCTAAATGTTCCCTTACTATCGCTGCATTATGGGGAGGGGCACCGTCTTGTTGAAAATATTGTATTTCACGGCGGGTGCTTAATGGCAATTCATCTAAGTAGCCATCAAACTCATTGGATAAAAAATTTAAATACATTTCACCATTCAAATGCTCATCGTAAAAGAAAGGACCTAGTATGTTTGTTCCCAAAATTCCCAACCAAACATTTATTCCGATCCTCTCCTGGAAACTAGTTTCTCTATGTAAATGTTCATTCGTATTATTCCACCTATAATGGATGTTTCTGTTAAACCAACCATTGTTGGTGAATTTTGATTCGTCCGTCTATATTATTTTTTTATAAATATTTCGAACTCCCCTGTTTCTACGTCTTAACCATTTCGCAAATCGTACTCTCCTTCCGTAATCCCTTTCATTAAGGTGATGAAATTTGCGTATCCTGTAGCATTTGTATTTGTTCTTTTTAAAATATTTCTGGTAGATTTTACAGATATCCCAAGTTCGTGGGCAATTTCTCGTTAAGAACAATCTTGATTAGAAATATTTTCGTAACTGACCAATCCTAGATTTAAAAAAAAGACGTTATTTTTCACTTTTTAGTCTTTATAAGGTAATATTTGCTTACCCAAAACATTTATTTGGTTCCTTATACTTCCAGTAACAACACATTTTCTAGTTTTATTTCTGTCAAATGCACCACAGTCTCTCAAATTTCTTTCTAATTGTCTAAACATTTGAATGTTTGGAATGCGACGATTCGGGTATAGCTCACCATACATATTTCTTGCCAAAAGAGGATTTCTATTTGATTTTGCATAAGTAAATAGCATATCAGTCCTTTCGTCATTCGAATACATCTTTAAAATGTAACCGAGTGCTTAATTGTCTGACAGTTCTGAACAGATATCAACAACTCATTTATTTTTCCTAACATAGAAATCAAGCAAAGCCTACTTGGTTAAATATGGTAAAAGAAGTGAGATGCTATTTAATTGTACCAAATTAGACAACACTTGTATTTTGATCAAAAACTGATATGTTCATTACTTCCAGGATTGAGAATTATGAAAATAATCCGTTTAAAAATTGATACAGGAGAAATCAGCCTTGAATCAAGGATTACTGTAATACAAAAATCCCCAAAAAGGAAAAATACGAATGTTCGTTGTGTTGGGGTATCTTCCTATCGAAAGTATTGGGTAATGACTGAAGTATCCTAATAGTTGAATGAGTTTTGAAGAATTCAAAACAATTTACGAACGAAAGAAGTAACGACAGGACCGTAATTAAAAATTGTTGTCACTGATGATGCCAGTTATTTTTTATGAAACGCTATAAAAATGTCAAGTGTGATATACCACTGAATTGTGATTTCATCGCTTTATCAATATTTGTGATGAAATAGACAGGACGGTATTTGAAAAAAGTAGTTGATGGTGGCCGTGTTGACACGAAACGTTTAATTAAAAATTTATCATTACGTAGTTCTAGTAAATTTTGAATACAATAAAACTTTCCTCTTTAATTTTTTTATATTTTCTGAAATAACCATTCTATTCGTAAAAAACCGAAAACAGCATTTTTAGTTTTCCCTGTAGAAGTCGGGAAGGGTGAGAGTCCCGTAGATTTTCTCTGAGAAATGTACTGCTCACCACAATAGTTACATTTTTTCCCATTTTATGGTATTTGTATCTTTTACGGTTTAGAATATAGCAATGTTACCACATGATAAACGGCCTGTAGACTCGTGGCAACAATTAAAAGCTGACTCAGAAAATGATCTACGAAATCTACAAATATGACTGAAATATAATATTTTGAGTCTCAACGTGAGTAAAACAAAATTTGTATCGTTTTCGATTTATGAATCCGAACACCTCTCTTTGACTATTTAACAATACACGATTGTAATGACGCAAACAATTACACTTGCCCAACTAAACAAAATAATCAAATGTGAAATATCTTGTTATATCAGATCAGCATCTACGGTGGTATGATCACGTGACACGTGAAAAAAAGGGTCAGACAACTGATCCATAAATTGTATAGTATCAGAGATATCCTGAACAAAAAAAAAATATATTATTCAACTCCCTGGTTGAATCGGTCATTAGGTATAGTAATTTGTTGAGTAAACTGCAATTAACCCAGAATTTCTTATTGAAAATAATAATTTAAAAAACTTTATTGTACCGATCAGCTCAATAAATTGTTAAAACACTTAATACAAGAGAACTATATATTTATCAGTCTTTGATTCGGATGTTTCATAATAAACAATAGTTGCTCGGTGGCTCAGTGGCTAAGGTCTCTAGCAGTGGAACTTCTAGCTGGCATCAGACAGACGTTCGAGGCTCGGGTACGGAATCTTTTTTCTCAAGTACACGGGTCTCTTTATGTGGCCATATGCCTTGTTGTGAATCATGTTTGATGTGAGCTGCCTAGATGCCAATCCCGACATCTGGTGCTAGCTTAAAGTGCGCACCGACCAACCGGGGTGGTGCTGTAGGTTTTTCGGGATTTCCTACAGCTGAAAAATAAATACACCACCGAAAACATCAGTAAGTCGCCCCGGAGCGCCTCAGCAAATAATAATAATAGCCGTCCTCTACCCGCACAGGCTATGCCTTTGGGTACACTCTACGTGTGTTTATGAGGGAGTATTATTATTATTATATTATTATATCACTCCCAAAACTAAGCAAACTCGATTCGTTGAAAACAAGTCTATGATATTACCAATTTTTCGGAAAGCACACACAACGATATAATTTTTTTTATGGACCTAAATTGTACAATTTTCTGCTACATGAAAATAATAACTTACTAAAAATTGTCTGACTGAAAATAAACCTTCACTTAATGATCTCATTTTTGTTGAACTAAACCCTTGTTACTCACCTCGTACTCTCATACCGCCTTTTCTTTTCTTTGCTATCGCGCGTTATTACTTTCGTTATCTTGAATCTCTTCTCTTTTAATAATAATAACAATAATAATAATAGTTTTCATTGTAAAACAAAAAGTTAGTTTGACCAAATGGCGAAGTTCAAATCTGAAGTGCAAAACATTGCAGTTTTGTTCTTCCATTTAACCCCCAAAAGTCACTTTTTTCTAGTGGTAGTATTTAGAATAATTTAACAATATCCCTCCGGAAAAAAGTGGCAGATTGAGAATAATTATGGATAGACATAATAGATAATTCAGATACAACTAAATATATAGGGTGACCCAGAGTTAAACCGTCAAACGTTCATGATCGGTTTTTTAGACAAACACAAGATTTTTTTTCCTATAAGCATGTGTCCTAACTTGCTTCGTTTTCGAGATATGGAGTGTCAAAGTTTTTAGTGTCCATTGTTTTTTTGTCTAAGAGCTGCCTTTTTCGAAAAAATAATGTGTTATTTCGAGCACAAAGTGTTATGCCGCTCTCCAAAGATTACCACGATTACAAAAAAAAATTATTTTTAATTGCTTAACTGAAAAAAATAAACACACAAATAAAACAGTGGCGTAATATTAGATAGATTACCCTCTGAGACGCTACTGGAACTAATAGTTTTATTCTAAGTAAACTTACAAGAGTACTTTATTACCTCAAATGAGCATGCCAAGTTTCATCAAAATCAGTTTTTTGAGTAAATAATGAAAAATTGATTTTTTCTAAAAAACTTTGAGTCTATACCTCAAAAACGAAGCAAGTTAGGACATATGCTTGTGAGAAAAATAAAATCCTATTTTTGCCTAAAATACCGATTCTAAACGTTTGGCGGTTTAACCCTGGGTCACCCTGTATATACATACATTATTGGGTATATACAAAACGCACTGACAACAACTTACTTATAGTTCGATTATTATATCCTTACCCGTGCGTCATCGTCACAATACCGTAATTCTTAGCTTAGCAGACAAATGTAAACGAATTTTGAATCGCTCATAGCGGTTGTTAGAAAGAGATGTTCGATAGAGGATGCGTGATTTCTTCGATCATAAATTGATTAAGCATGGGTAAAGATACAATACTCGAACTGTAGGTTCAATCTAAATATACAGGGCAATTCAAATTCGACCCCCACCATTGGGATCTCCTAAACTACATGAGATACGTTGAAGCTTAAATTGGGGCAAATTTGCGTATTCTGGTGCTTAACAAAATACTGTTTTGAAACTTGGAAAATTCCGAGTATTTCCGGAAATATCAGAAAAAAACTGAAAATCAGAATTTTTGTTTTTATTTTTTTCTATCGTTCAATGACAACATAGCTCAAAACCAAAAGTACATTTTTATTGATACTTTTTGTCAGCTACACGTTTTCATGTTCAGATTTACTATCCGACGTTTCGTCTTCTGGCATTCATCATCAACTTTTTTTTCTGTTTTGGGTGCCATATTGTTTTTTTATACAGAAAAATAGTGATTCTCATTCTAATTTCATTGATGTATAATTTGTTATGATTTGCACTTCTGAAACCACACCTATTAAAAAAAAAAACTTCATCTGAGATGGTCATGACTCCATCGAAAAATTAATAGATTGATTGACTTACCTGTAAGGGGAATCAATCCTAATTTGTCGAGCTCATCCTCCGGTTTGATTCTCACTTGGTAGTATCGCGTTAGTCATACTTCTCGGTACATTTTACAGATAACAGAGGAAAAACTCTGTTATGCGCGCCCTGACTCAGATATTCATTCCGTTATTGGAACGAAGAAATAGATCGCTGATGGGGTAGCATGGGAGGGAGGGGCCGAATCAAACCGGAGGATGAGCTCGACAAATAAGGATTGATTCTCCTTACAGGTAAGTCAATCAATCTATTAATTTGTCTTCGCTCATCCTCCGGTATGATTCTCACTTGGTAGCTGTTTAAAGAATCAAGCGATCTATTTGCTCATATAATAGTTTAATTCAAAAAACATTACCCAAATCATCAATTAGTTATGATGTCTAAAATAATAAATAAATAAATATATGTATTTAGGTACTTATATATAATTATACACCTTTTTCTCATCAGTATTTTACCCTAATATACTTTTTACAAAATCTGAATTGTCTGTACATAAGGGTTTGTTATAAAAAGTAGCAAACACTTTTGAAGACTCTGACCACCCTGCAGTTCTTTTAATGGTATCCAAGCTCACACCAGAGCGCAGAGCGGCCGAAGTAGCAGCATGTCTAGTGCTATGAGTAGAGAATTTTTCAACATTTATTCCACTTTCTTTCAGTATCGTCTTTATCCACCTACTGACCGATTGTGACGATGCAGGGTGATGAGGACGTTTAAAAGTTAACAGTAGCTGCGAATCTAAGTTTGAGCGAAGAGTTTTTGTTTTATCCATGTAAAATTTTATTGTCGAGGCTACACATAAATCAGGTTTTTCTTCGAAATATGGAAATGTGAAAAATGGCTGAATTTTGTTTAATCCAGAAGTTTTAATTTTATCTGGCACCCTTATTTCTATACGATTTTGTTCAAAGACAATATTATTTATTGAAATTTTTGTAATTGTTTGAACCCCATAGCCGGTAGTTAAGGCCAAGAGTGTTGCTACTTTTTTGGTAAGCTGTTCGATATTCAAGTTTTCTAGGGGATACAATTTTCCTAATGTATGCAGTACAGGCTGAGGATCCCATGTATCGTTGTATTTTGGCCTAGCCGGCCTTATACACGCCTTTGAGAAAACGTCTTAATATTTTCCCGTCTTGTTCTTCAATATCGAACAGCAGTACTAAGGCCGACTTATGAATATTGATTGTAGAGTATGACAAGTTTTCTAATAATAATTCAGTTAAACAATCTACGAGTAAATTCAGGTTATAATCTACAGGACTAGCCCGTTTCCTAATACAGAATTTCCACCATCTAGCATAACAATAATCATAACTCTTCAACGTTCCATCAGATAGGGAAGCAATCAAAATTGGAATAGCCGATTTCGATACATTCCTTCTTACAAAAGCTGTTTCTATAATCTCCCTACTACCAGGGTAAGAGTTTTGTATAGAGGGTGTGGTTCCCTGAAAGGAGAAGAAAGCAAGTATTTATCAGGATATATAATCAGGGGTTCTTCTTTCAGAAGGTTTTTGAACAAAGGGTACCACGGTTGTGTAGGCCAATATGGTACGACTATAATACCAGAAGCCTCATCGTTCACGACCTTATTAAGTACCCTAGTAATCAATGAAAATGGTGGAAAAGCGTAAAAATAAAACTGGCTCCAGTTGACCGTGAAGGCGTCAACAAATGTAGAGCCTAGGTCTGGTTTCCAAGAGGCATATACCTTGCATTTGTTATTTTTATGAGAAGCGAAAAGATCAATATGCGGTGATTCAAATTTCATGGTAATTTCTTCGAAGGAATTCTGATTCAACTTATATTCAGTTTCTGTGAAAACGGATCGCGATTTTGCGTCCGCCTCATAGTTTGCGGCGGATGCAATATACGAGGCGAACACGTAATTATTTTTAGTCTCACACCATTTCCAAATTTTATTTGACAAATCATCCAGATTTTTTAATTGACTGCTGCCCATTTTATTAATGCAGGAAATTGCCGTGATGTTGTCAATACGTAATAATATGCTCGAATCTGTGACGTCCTTAGCAAAAGACTTCAGTGCATAAAATGCCGCCAAAATTTCAAGTTGGTTTATATGTAATTCACTTTGCTCTTCGGACCAAAATCCTTTAATTTTCACGCCATTTGAAACTCCCCCCCAACCAGTTTTCGAAGCATCCGAATATATTTCAACTTTGAAATTATCCAGTTTCAAATGTTGATACGAAGTAAAAATATTATCCGACCACCATTTTAAATCACAGTGAATATTAAGCGGAACTAACATTTTCGCGTCGAAGTTACCATCTGCATTACGCAACGCTTTCATTTTAGATATTTCGAATTTTTTCGTATGGGCATAGCCATACCGAACTGCTGGGCATGCAGCTATCACACTACCAACAAATTGGGCGAATGTTCTAATTCTACAATACTTTTTTCTAACAAGACTATCACACTGTATTTTGATTTTATGTTTCTTCTCTGATGAAATTGAAAATTTCATGTTTTTCGTGTCATATTCGAATCCCAGAAAACGAATATTTTGCGTAGGCTTTAAAATACATTTCTCGTGGTTAATTATGAAACCGACATCGCCCAATAGTTTTTGGATTGTTGCGACATGTTTTTCACATTTACTTTCGGAATTGACAATGACAAGAATATCATCCAAGTATATGACGAATAATATATTTCTATTCTTCAAATATTCAACTACTGGTTTCATCAGTTTAGTGAATATATATGGGGCTATATTGAGCCCATAAAGCACACAATTAAATTCAAACAACCTGTGATCATACTGGAAACGAAAATATTTCCTATAATCGTTATGTATAGATAACAGAAAATAGGCGTCCTTTATATCAATGGAGGCTAAATAGGAATTATCATTTATCAATCTGTTTGCTGTTCTATAGTCCTCTAATTTAAAATGAGGTGCTTTTATAAAAAAGTTCAACTTTTTCAAGTTGAGGATAAATCGATTTCGATCATTAGGTTTTTTCACTAAGAAGTAGTGAGAAATAAATTCTCCTTGTTCATGTTCACAAGGAGATATGGCTCCTTTTCTCAATAAATCGTTGATTTCCAGTTCAAACTTCTGTTTTATATTAACCTTGGGCAACCTTCTTTGAACTGGAACTCTGTCGAAGTGAATTTTGATTCCACTAATATAGTTCAGGATGGTTACATTTGAAGTAATCAACTTCCACTGACTGAAAAACTTTTTCAGTCTTCCGGCATATTGACTTACTGCGTTTAATGTCGACGACGTTCCGATTTCATTGGGTCTTGTTTGTATTCCCTTCTCCATTGTTTTTTGTATCCTTTCTTCATTTTGGAGGTGCAGTTGGGGCGCTTGAAGTTTAAATTCGCCCTCGAGTGACCTTTGGAAGTAGAAGGTTGAGAATTGTACACTTTCAGGTCATTGCTTGCCTTCTTTAGTGCCTGAGTAGCTTTAACATTGTCAGTGAAATCTTTCCCAAAGAGGTAGTCAGTTATTTCCGCTTTTGCTGCAATCTGTTTCGCTTGGAAATTCAGATGCGGGTTTGCCACGTATCATCGATGTGAAGATATGGCATTATGCAGGTTTGCAAAAATTTGCGCTGCATCTGCTATTGCCGATAGAGCCCCTTTCACCTCATCGGTATGTGAAGTTAACATTTTACATATTTGCCCACCTAAGGCAGACAAACCATAACCCAACTGCTCCTGCAGGGTTTGAAGAAACTGATCTTGTCTATTCAATTGTTCCGGCAAGCAAGCTTGAATCTCCTCGTTCATTTTTGGGGGGCACAAAGCCTGACAATTTTGAGGCATGGGGTATTTTTCAAGCAATTCCGTCTTATTTTCCTTGGTCAGACCCTTGCGCAATATGTGAGTCCACCTTAGGACTATCTCCTCACGGAAATCTTTGCCCACCTTTTTGGATTCATTGGGGTCAACCCTAGGGCCGATATCAAATTAGAATCGATTGGAGTAGGTCTTTCTTCCCGAATAATCGGAGTTGGAGCACGAGAACGACCTGAGTCAGATTGATCTGAAAAAGAACATCCGTCCTATTATTTCTGGAGATCCACTTTAAAGAAATATGTCACATGACAATATTTTACTCGTAAGAGTTAAGCGACCACCTGTTGAGTAAACACATGTTAACTTGTCGCTAAAGCGAGTCACCTGACGGCTAACCCATGCTAGCGAGCGTTTGTTGGAATTACCCTGTAAATGGCTACAAGCATTTACACAAACTGAAAAAACAGGTCCAACCACCTTATAATTACGTCCCACATTCGCTTGCATAAATATGTCACATGACAATATTGTACTTGCTAGACTTATTCCACCTCATGTTGGGTAAACACATGTTTACCTGGGTCTAAAAAGCAAGTCACCTGACCGCTGACCCGTGCTAGCAAGTAAAATTTCTAGGTCTGCCTTTGTTTTAATCTTCCTGTTATTGGGTATATATATCTTGAGATGGAGGTGAGTCAGAATCGGATAATACGTCTGAGGAATCCGATGTCAGTTCGTCTCTAAGTTTCTGGATTTTTTTCTGCAATCTCCTATATTTCTCGTACTTTTCCTCTTTCCCACCTTTATTGCTGTTTCGTCTTTTGGGCATTTTCACAAAGGCACACACACGTTTTCACGACGTGAACACCGAGAGGTACAATAACGGAATGAATAACTGAGTCAGGGCGCGCATAACAGAGTTTTTTCCTCTGTTATCTGTAAAATGTACCGAGAAGTATGACTAACGCGATACTACCAAGTGAGAATCATACAGGAGGATGAGCGAAGACAAATTTTGTTTAATAAACACTAGTTGTCAGAACTCATTAAACATCATAAGTTTGCACAAATACTTCAGTCGAAATGTCCTCCCTCATTCTCAAATGAAGAAAAACGAGATATGTTGAAACTTTATTATAAATTTGATAGGAATAGTACGAAAACAACACAAATTTATTTTGAATTATACCCGGAAAGAGAACAGCCGGATAGAACATTATTCGGAATTTTGGACAGTGAACAGAGCTTTGAGAATATGTGAACCAAGGCACATCGACGAGGAAATGCAACACCTTTTAACTGTGTTACAAGCGAATGGGTACAACAAGAAAGCCATTCGTGATACGCGCCCAAGGGAGAAGAAAAGGAACACCAATGAAGAGCAACCCCAAGACACTGTCTATCTGCCATACATAGAAGGTGTCACCAACAGAATTAGAAAAATTCTGAAGAAGGAGAAAATTAACACCGTCTTCAAACCAACGAAGAAGATATCGGAATATCTAAGATCAGACAAATACAGCAGAGATCCACTCAAATCAGCGGGAGTCTACAGAATTCCATGTAACTGTGGGAAGGTCTATATCGGACAAACGAAAAGGAGCATTGGTACCCGCCTAGTCGAGTACAAGCGGAGTTGTCGTTTGGGACAAACCGAGAAGTCCGCAGTCGCTGAGCACAGATTGTCTGACAGAGAACACAAGATCCTCTTCGAAAATACCGAGAGACTAGCAACGTCGAATCATTATTCAACAAGAATGTATTTAGTAGCCATAGAAATACACAAACACCAAGAGAACTTCAACAGAAAAGAAGAGAGAACATATTTACCAAAGATCTGGCACACAGCATTGAAAGAGTACAAAACGAAGCTATGTAACCCGAATCGCGCAGAAAGTGCACGCGAACCCGCTATTACAGAAAGTGCGCGAAAAAACAACACTATAAATAACATGGCAAACTCGAAAGCTTCAGTTTCAGTTGATACGTCTAGAAGAGTACTTCGACCACGCCACTGAAGACGACTGCCGCAGTTGCAGTCGAAACGGTTGGAGATTTAAACCAAAGAAGACCACGGCAATCTCTCCATTATTATTTCGATTATTTTGGAGCAGGCGGGAAGTACGCTGATAACTCGTAGATTTTTGACTATCTTCCATTGCGAAGGAAAACATGTTTTTTAAACAAAAATTAATTTACGTGGGGAAGAATGTGGGGGCAGCACATGAGAATCATTTTAATACTGAGCCCATCACATCCAACAGATTTTTTTTTTATTTGTGAAATGATTTGAAAAACTAGATTATCATCAACTGCTGTGAAGTAGAACTTAGATTGAAAAAGACAATTGTCCCTGTAATGGTTGGTAATATTCTGAGATGGTGCCGTTTTGGGTAATTCTTTGACAAAGAAGTCGTTAATGCTGTTGACATCTCAGAGGTGAAGACGGATTAATTTTTTTTCGTGAGTGATGATATTGTTTTTCAGTACTTTCCAAAATTTTTTTTGGTCACAGTTTCTGAGTTTGTATGAGATATATGCTTTTTTCTCTCTTGCAATGGCTTGTGTTGTATAACTGCGCCGCTGAGTCCATTCCGCGGACGCCTCATCAATAATTAGTTCCAAGAAGTGTTTATTTGGATGGATCGTTTTCTGTAATGCATGAATAGTCTAGATAACGGAGCTGCCGCGTCATAGCTCAATTCCTGGAAATGTGTAGAAGTTCTCCGTTTTGAGTATTCTCGAATCATCGCCATTAATCCAGTCTACACGATGAGCACCTATATAAACGGAGACGTTTGACTGGGAAGGAAGTTTTTATGAAGAGAATTATTTAAAAAGATTAGAAAGTGATAATAAGCAGAAGTGTTTGGAATATTTAGCTAGTTGTATTGTTGTATAGATAGATAGTTTTATTAGTCAGTGAAGTGTTGTATGTTTGTTTATAGTGAAATTAGAAAATAAACAGTAGTAGTGTGCTCGGCCTATTATTTAGCAAAACGTAACAGTGGTGTCAGAAGCGGGATATTAGTGAAAAACAGAAAAAACCTATTTATAAACTATTTATGGTGAATACGAGGAGTACATCGTACGATACGATGGAGGACATTGTGAAATTTATCCAAAATCAGTTGCGGACTTGGAAAGAAGGCGCCAGGAGGAAAAACAAGAAGAGGAAAAGCGGCGCCAGGAGGAAAAGAAAGAACGAGAAGATGAAAAACGAGAAGAGGAAATGAGACGATTGGATGAAAAGAAAGAACGAGAAAAAGAAAAAAAGAACGAGAAGCACTCCAGAAAATTCTGGAACAACAAAAAACCGAATCAGAACGAGTAGAAGAACAGAGGAAAACAGACTTCCAGAAGGTTCTAGAACATCAAGAAAAATTCTTCCAACATGTATTACAGAAAACCGAAGTACAAATGGAGGAACTGAAAGAAGAACTGAAAGAACTAAAGGAAGATGGAAGAAAATCGACGATGAGGTTAATAAGAAATTTGATACGGTGCGAGAAGAGATGAAAGGACTAGAAAACCAGATAGCACTCCTCAAGAAGCAAGATCGTCGAGACAGGGTTGCCACATCAGGAATTTCCGTAAAACCACCGAATTTTGATGAACAGTCCTCTTGGTCCATGTATCGCCGACGATTTTAAGCTGCAGCAATGGCTAATGGATGGGGCGAAGAAGAAAAAGCTACTGCCCTTATAGTAGCTTTGAGAGGCCAGATTTGGGTATGTTACAGACGATACCTATCGAACAGCAAAATTAATATAAAGACCTGATTACTGCATTAGAGTTACGGTATGGCGATCAACATCGAGAACAGCTGTATCGGGCTCAAATGAAAACGCGCACTCAGAAATCAGGTGAAAGTCTGCAGGAATTTGAATCAGATGTGAGACGCCTAATTCAGCTGGATTACCCAGAAGCACCGGGAGATTTCAAAGAACAGTTAGCGGTGCAGTTATTCATAGATTGACTCAGAGACACCGAAATCCAAAGTACTCTGCGATTGACACACTTTAAGAGGAGTAGCGATGCCTTGGTACGTTCCTTAGAAGTGGAGGCGGCCTTCAACACCTCGAGGCCTAAAGTACGAGCGGTATCGATAGAAGAACCCGAACAACGATCAAGCGCAGCTACTAGTTCATTCGAGAAGGTTCTGGAAGAGATTAAATCTTTGATAAGCGGAATAAGCACCCAGAAGAACAGGGCGTGCTATAGATGTGGGAAATTGGGCCATCTTATTAGAGACTGCAGGGTAAGAATGCCACCACGTTCGCAATCACCTATGAGGACAAGATCTTCCAGCGAGTCTTCAAGTGGGCGGCAGGAAAACTAGAATTAGCCAGCATATCGGAGCGCATGCTGGCTAGCAATAATGGAGTCCCCAGGGTCATCCCTATTAACAGGCTAAGAAGAACAACTGATAGCCTTACCATTTCAGGAAAATTGAACGAAAAAAACGTCGTATGCACCATAGACGGTGCTGCAGTTTCTTTGGTACGCAGTGACATTCTTCGGCCAGAAAGCGTGAAACCTATCTCTTCAAACCTTGTGCCTCGAACATTCACTGGAGAAAATGCACCTATTCGAGGAGAAGCTGACATTACACTGATTCTTGGGCGACTCACCATCACAAATACAGTGTACGTCGCGGATATAGAAGATGAATTTATACTTGGGATGGATTTGATCAGTGACTACGGGTTTTCGTTTGACAATGAAGAGAGGATCATGAAGTTTGGAGGGGAAGAATTTGTACTCACAACTCCAACAGAGAGGACGATGTCTGTGAAACTGCGATTAGTGAAAACCGTGAAAATTCCTGGATTTTCGGAGAAAGTAGTTTATGCTACATTAGATGGAGACCCTGGGTGCTGCGTTGGAATAGTACAGCCATGTGTTGAATCACCTAGCGATTTGGTTCTTGCCCTAGTAAAGACAAAACATGCTATTCCTGTGAGAGTTGCCAACGTGTATCCCGAAGAAATAACAACTAAAGAAGGCGATATCATTGGAATATGTGAACCTATTTCATGGGTAGCGAACTATGATTCAAGTGACCACGAGGAAAGAAAGGAAGCCTCAAAGAGTGTCATGACAGTTATTGAACAATCATTTGAACACTTGTCGGCAGAAGAATTGAGAGCTGCTAAAAATTTCATCAGAAGTGAAAGCGACATCTTTGATTCAACAACAACAGGAAGAACTACCTGGTCAAACACAGGATTGATACTGGCCAAGCCCATCCGATTCGGCAACCACCAAGAAGAGTTCCATTTGCCAAACAACAAGAGGTGGAAGAGCTTGTTGACAAGATGATGAAAGATGGTGTGATTGAAGAATCATCGAGCCCTTGGTCTGCACCTGTTGTGTTAGTTTCTAAGAAGGATGGATCCACGAGATTCTGTGTGGATTATAGGAAATTGAATGATGTTACGAAGAAGGATAGCTACCCTTTACCAAGGATTGACGACACATTAACAACTTTGGCAGGTTCACGTTGGTTCTCAACCTTAGATCTGAAGAGCGGGTATTGGCAAGTGGGCATACATGAAGAAGATAAAGAGAAGACAGCATTTTCGACTGGAAGCGAACTTTATCAGTTCACTGTCATGCTTTTTGGATTATACAATGCTCCAGCAGCATTTGAAAGGCTTATGGAGCTGGTCCTGCGAGGACTCACTTGGAAGACTTGTCTAGTATACCTCCAGAAAGAAGTGGATTTTCTGGGCCACACAGTGTCATCAGACGGCATCCGAACAAACGAAAGGAAGATACAGACGATCCGAGACTGGCCGAGACCTAGACAAACATGAAGTGAGGAGCTTCCTAGGGCTCTGCACCTATTACCGTCGGTTTGTAGAAGGATTTGCTGACATTGCGGCATCCCTACATAAGTTGACAGAAAACCGAGTCAAATTCGTCTGGTCCAACGAAAGTGAACGGGCATTTGGAAAGTTGAAAGTTGCTCTATGTTCCAGTCCGATTTTAAGTTTTCCACGTCAAAGAGGCCTTTTCGTTTTGGACACAGATGCCAGTAACAATGGGATTGGAGCCGTACTATCAGAAGAGCAAGATGGTCAGGAAAAAGTAATTGAGTTTTACAGCAAGACACTGGCCAAACCAGAAAGAAATTATTGCGTAACAAGGAAGGAACTACTTACTGGCAATAATCAAGGCTGTCGACCACTTCCACAAATATCTATATGGAAGAGAATTTCTCATTAGAACAGATCATGCAGCTTTGAAGTGGTTACTCGAAATGAAGACCCCTGAAGGACAAGATGCAAGGTGGATTGAGAAGTTGAACCAGTATCACTTCAAAATAAAACATCGACCAGGACGATTACACAACAACGCAGACGCCTTGTCGAGAAGACCTTGTTCGGATACCTGTGAGCATTGTAAGCGAATTGAACGTTGCGAAGGAATCAACCAAGTGAGATTAATGGTTGACGAGAATTGGACCACAACGAAAATGAGGCAGGACCAAGAAAGTGATCCAAACATTGCAGATTTTCTACGATGGAAGGAAAGCGGAGCGAAAAGACCCAATGGTCTATTGAAGAGAGCTTGGGAATCGGCCGACGGCAGAAAAGTGATTTCTCAATTGGTTGTACCTAGGTCGAGGAGATCCATGGCAGCAAATCAGGTGGACATATTTTAGTGAATAAGACCATGGATAAAATACGGCAGAGATTTTACTGGGTCCAATGTCGTGAAGATGTAGAGAGATGGTGTCGAAGATGTCTAAAGTGTGAAGCAAGCAAAGGTCCCAAGACAAGATCGAAAGGAGAAATGAAACAATACAATGTAGGTGCTCCCTTCGAACGAATAGCCATCGATGTAGCAGGACCGTTTCCGATGACGAATGATGGCAACAAATACATCCTCGTTGCCATGGATCACTTTAGCAAATGGGTTGAAGCTTATGCCTTGCCTAATCAAGAAGCATCCACAGTTGCAAGAGCTCTGGTGGATAACATATTTTCAAGGTTTGGAGTCCCATTGGAGCTACATTCCGATCAAGGAAGAAATTTTGAATCAAATTTATTCCAGGAAGTTTGTGAATTGATGGGAATTAGCAAGACCAGAACAACGGCCCTCCACCCACAGTCTGATGGCATGGTTGAAAGGTTCAACAGGACTATGGAAGAACATCTTTCCAAAGTAGTAGAGGAGCACCAAAAGACATGGGATCGACATCTTCCACTATTCTTGATGGCTTACAGGGCCTCTGTACACGATTCCACAAAGCTCACTCCAGCCAGCATCATCTTCGGGAGAGAACTTCGGTTGCCCTGTGACTTGATCACCAAGTTCTGAAGAAAAAGAGGTACAGGATTATGCAGACGAACTGCGAGATAGCTTGAATGGGAACCACGAATTTGCAAGAAAAAGATTGAAGATAACTAGTGACAGAATGAAGGCTCGATACGATCTTAAGGCCAATACTGGTGGATTCAAAGAAGGAGATCGAGTGTGGCTGTACAATCCTCGTCGTAAGAAAGGATTTTCTCCTAAATTAACACCATCTTGGGAAGGACCATATACGATAGTGAAAAGAATAAACGACGTGGTCTATAGAATTCAACGCAGCCCGAGAGCGAAAATGAAGGTCGTTCACCTAGAGAGACTCAAACGTTATAATGGAGACGACACATTTTTTGATCGGGACGATCAAAATTGAGAGGGGGATAATGTTACGAGATTGATAAAAGCCCCCTAGCTCCGCCGCTGAGTCCATTCCGCGGACGCCTCATCCATAATTAGTTCCAAGAAGTGTTTATTTGGATGGATCGTTTTCTGTAATGCATGAATAGTCTAGATAACGGAGCTGCCGCGTCATAGCTCAATTCCTGGAAATGTGTAGAAGTTCTCCGTTTTGAGTATTCTCGAATCATCGCCATTAATCCAGTCTACACGATGAGCACCTATATAAACGGAGACGTTTGACTGGGAAGGAAGTTTTTATGAAGAGAATTATTTAAGATAATAGGATAAGATAAGCGATAATAAGTAGAAGTGTTTGGAATATTTAGCTAGTTGTATTGTTGTATAGATAGATCTAAGTGTTTTATTAGTCAGTGAAGTGTTGTATGTTTGTTTATAGTGAAGTTAGAAAATAAACAGTAGTAGTGTGCTCGGCCTATTATTTAGCAAAACGTAACATTAGGTGATCTTTTGTATCTCAGTAAAACCCTATCCCGTAATTTTGCTATGCCTTTGATCGTATCCGTTAACCAGGAAGCCGGGGTTTTTGTTAATAGTGAGGTTTTCAAGGGAGCATGGATGTCGAAGGGTTTATTTAAGCTATCTATCAAGATGTGCGCTTTAAGATCTATATCAGGTGAGTCATAAATACCGAAAAAGGGAATCCTACTTAAATCAAATACGGAGAGAATGGTTACGATAAGTAACCATTCTCTGCCCTTTGCTGTTGTCATTTACCTTAATACGGCAGAATATTAGGTGGTGATCAGAAATATCAATATCCAATGTACCCTTTTCGACCACTATCTTGGTATCCCATAAACTTATTATTTCAATCAGTAAAAAAGTGTTTTGGCCCATTCTAGTCGGAGTATCGAAAATTTGGTGAGGTGAAACATTTCGACAGAGTAGATTTTGTTATAAAGCGGCGTATTGGCCTTAGTACACCGCTTAGAATATCCTAGAAACGCAAGGTCTCATTCGCCATCAGCGCTTGGTCTGATGATGGGCGAGGCGTATCAAAACGTCGGGACACCCAACAACAATAAGGAATTTAACGTGAGCGGCTACGCTATACCCCTGACGGTCCTAGAAAGTACGTGACGTCCTGTTATGAGTGAAATTCGAGTATAGAAAGAAAACAAGATGGAATAATTTGATGAGTATTAAATAAACATAGAGTAGTTCCGAATTGAATACAAGTATTTCCATTTTAGATCTACTTGCTATCCCGCAAGCCAGACCTCTTTAACATGTATCAAAAACACAATATATTCATATAATGGTAGTAACCAACATTTAAACTACTTAAAGTACCCTTGAAAACAGGCAAGCTTAAGAAAACGCATATTCAACGAGACATTTTTCACACAACATTGCTACTGACGGAGGTATATCAAAAACAGTTAAATCAACAATGGTAGCAGCACATGAATGTTTCTGGATAACAGTTCACATACTTTAAAACATACTGTCAAAGATAGCAACCTCATAGTCATTACTAAATACCTTTGTTTTGCGCAATAAATCAATATATACCAATTACACACCTAGTAATCAAATATCAGAACACAAAATATATCAAGCAAAACGTGTTCTAACTGTACATGTTTCAATACATTATACAGGTAACATGCGATAAAAACAGGCAAATAAATCAATGAAATATTCATCAGACATACAAGACATAAACAAATCGGGTAATTACTTCAAACCTTAATTAACGCAAATCAAGCAAATACACAAAACACTATTATATGATACTGTAGTAAAACTGCACTAACTAATTTTCCTAATTTATTTAAAACACTTTACAACAATTATTCACTAAACGTTTACTATTTCAATTTATTTCTACTGTGGCTATCTATCAGCGAACTCTGGAACTGTAACTCACTCCATTCTGCCTGTCCCGCTTATATACTTCCAAGCAGTTTCCATTCACGGCTCTCGAATATTCAGGAGTATAGAACATTTCATCTAGATGGCTCTTCGAATAGTATCGAACAATCGATTTATTCCAGCTTGTTCTCGGCGATCCGTACGCCAGCAGATATGCAGTTGTAGTTGAACGAGGGTGCATAATTAATTAGATCAGGGCCGGTCTCTGGGCCGGTCTCGAAATCGTTACAATACCTATAATAATACACCATAACTAGAAGTGACAGTAATTACTTTCACTGTATATTATTCTACTACCAGTACTTGGTAACGCACTGGTATAATCCTTAGACGAACATGGCGCGGGTCAAATATGAACTGACTATTATCCTTTTGAAATTTCGCTTAAATACAAGATTGACCCCTCGCAAAGGAACACGTGTCGCCGTTATTCTTCCTTACGCAATAAAATACGACACCTGCATAATTAAACATGTTTTTAATAGCGATCATTTATTGCTTTAACCTACTTAGCGAGACATGTTTATGGCCTTAATTTATTGATATTTTCTTATGCGGTGGGTGGAAGAAGGACGCACTATTGAAAAGTAGGATGGAATATTTCGAGATACCTGTTCACTATCTAGGAATTCGTTAATTATGTTGGTCGTGGGGGAAGGATAGCAATGAACTTGATATTCGCGCAATTTGCTCTCAAACAGAACAGGTATGCATTCATCATCGTTTATTATTTCGATATCATTGACTGACACTCGAGAATAATGAATTGCATGACGTCGTTTGATTACGGATCTTTTCTAATAATCATTATGGGACAGGGTGGATCATGACAATTTCGTGTATGTAGATTTTCAATGTCTAACAACACATCTACCAAGATGCATAGAAACCCTGGTGTGATCACTTATACCTGTGATATCGACATACAAAAGTGTTGATGTACGACCTACTTGATTCATGATTATGTTATGTCAACATTCAAAAACAATCAAATAATAAATCAAGGCACCGTGGAATGTTGGAAACTCGGCTATTTTCGACTTCTGCGCCATCCATCGATGAATGAAGCCAGCGGTATCAATGCAATTACAGTATCAACAACTTTGGTAGAAACAAAATCGAATCTGTGATCGCACCAGGGTTTCTATGCATCTTGACATCTACATTGAGGTCACCTGTACAAATGACTTTTGGAAATACAATTGAGACCGAACTCAGGGTGTCTTCTAGTCAGAAATAAATATATTTTTATCTGAGGAAGGAGGTCTGTAGATCACACCAACAGCAATTTTGTCCTTTCCAACAACCACTTTCAGCCATAGTTGCTCAATAGCATTATGTGTATGAATTACAGAGATACTCAGTGAATTTAATATACATACTCCCCCACCACGGGAGGAGATTCGGTCTCTTCTACATATTTTGAAACCATCAATACTAACTAAGTCACTGTCAATTCCAGGTTGTAACGAGCTTTCGGTTATACATGATATATCGAATTTCTCCCTATCAACGACTTCACGAATGCTGGTTATGGAAGGTAGCAAAGATGTCACATTCAAACGCCCAATTTCAATATAAGTTGCCATATTTGGTAGTTTTGAACATTAGATGAGATAAAAGAATTATATTCACAAATTAAATATTCACAATAGTAGTTCAAATAAAAGAGAAATTAATGAATAAAGAACTGGGGCGATGATTATCATTTTCTGTAGGAGTTCATGCGTTGCCGAGTTTTCAATGGTTCACTTTTAAGATCCGCATGTTTGGGTTGAATTTGCTTTCCTTTTATTGTTTTTTCTGATAAAGTCGAGTTGAGTTTCTATTCAGTGTCCGACTCTGAATTTTATGCATCACCTGGTGTTGATGGGGCACTCTAGGACTTCCTTTTTTCACTTAGTACAGTTCTATCTGCTCGATTTCTTGGTCATCCTCAACTTCGCTATAGGACTCTATCAACTGACTGGCTGTGTAAGCTTCTCCTTTTATCACGAGTTTGTTCCCTTTGATTTAAGCTGATTGATTCTTGCTACGTGCTACTTTCATGTGCTGCACCAATAGTTTATTTTCCGCGCCGTCCTCGTAATACAAATCATTTGATATTCCAATATTAGTTCTCTTCAGCTTAGGTACATTTTTGAATATAGAGTTTTTCGTCGTATATGATAAAAATTCAATTTTTATTGGAGCTCCTCTAACATTGTTCAAGATGTATATGTTGATAAGATCAGACTGCTGAATATCAGTTCCAAGTAAGGTATTTGGTTCGTTCAGAGCGCTAGGTATGAAATCCAATTTATTATCTTGCAAGTTGAGCCCATATCCAACAATATTATTTTTCCTAGACGACCTTTTTAGCTGTATGCACCTGCGTTCTAATACATTATTTTTAGTCTCCAGTTCTATTATTTAATTTTTTTGTTCTTCAGTTTGTTCCTTCGGAAATTTTATAATTTTATTATTATCTCTTTCTATGTGTTCCTCAATTTCCACTTTGTTCCGTTCAACCTCAGTTTTCAACATAGGTGACAATTTCTCAAATAACTCATTATTAGTTAGTTTATTACATATGCCTCAAAATTCTGCGGACCCTTGGTGGAATAGCGTTCCGTACGTTCCACTCGATGAATGGATAGTGTTCAACAGCGCACAATGAACCTTGTGTTATCGATTCTCACAATGTTGCTGTTTGTTTGTAACTGATTTATGTCACATAAACAGTATAGCTCACGGGTGATAACACTTCGAAAAAAACACTGTGAATTAAGTATGTTCTTGCGCCTTTTTTTTAATAATTAACTCACTTTTTCCAGCTTTATATGATGATATACACGCATACAACTCAGAACTTTGCATTATTTTATATTCCTTAATATTATTGAAATCTGATACCCAGCGCTAAACTTAATGAATCATATAAGCCACTCCAAACTCATTGCAAAGCCACGCTTATGTGGGTTGTTTGTTTTTGGAAGTAGAACATATGCTTGAAAACTGAACTATGTTTATTCTGTGAATTATGGTATGTGAATAAATTGAATAAATTGAAATAGTTGTTTAACCTATTTAGGCCTGGAGCAGCGAAGTTCTTCGAGCCTTTAAGGGCCGTTCCGCAGATCATTGTGCTCAGGCTTCGAACTATATCAGGGCTGGAGTATCTACGTTGAGTGGTTGCGGAAACTCATATATGTTTCCACCCGATCAACCAGCGACGGGTTATCCAAAACACGTGGAGACTTTTGGAATAAGCGAGAAGGTTTATCGCAGAACTTCATGTTTTCCGCAAAGCTTCTTACCCGACTCACTAGCGACTTCTTTGCAGCCACCAGTATTATTATTAATATTATTTTGTGTTTTGGGCATTTCTCAGTCGAAACTTGTCTTCGGTGTCCCGATTCATCTGGACTTTACTATATAAACAGGCATCTTCATTGTCTCGGCTACATTGTGCAGTGATATTCATTTTGAATTTATAAACTTGCTTTGGATATTTTTATTGAAATGTTATGTTGTTCTGTTATTTTTTCTGATTTTATCGTAGTCATCTTTGGATAAAATATCCAAACGTTTTGACTGCAACTACGGCAGTCATCTCCAGTGGCGTGGTCGAAGTACTCTTCTTGGCGTATCAAGATACGTACTCTTCTTGATGATCAAGATACGAAATACTCTTCCTGACGTATCGAAATACGTCGGTATCAAGAAGAGTACTTCGACCACGCCACTGAAGATGACTGCCGCAGTTGTTTGGAGATTTCACACAAAGACGACCACGGTGAAACCCGGAAAACAACCAGAACGTTGACGCCAGACGAGAAAGCCTACATTCCTACATTATTTTTAGTATTTGTACTTTTTATTGTATTCGGGCATACCAAGAAATTGTGGAGTAAAATGATATTAATCCTCCTTATAATTATTATAGTACTAAATGACTATTTGGAACCTTTGGTATAAATAAAATTCATGTAGAAACTACATCAAAACAACGTCAATATTACTCGACGCGCGTTTCAATACTGAGTACGCTTCTTTGAGCTCCTGAAGATGCCAACTTTGTTGGCGAAACGCGCGTCGAGTGATGTTGATTTGGTGTTTTTGTTTCCATTACTTGAATTTTACGTTATATTGGTTAAATTAATAAAATTAGGACAAAATACTGTCTATAATGAGAGTTTTTTTTTATCTAGGAAATGATGATTGTGTCACTTTGACACTCACTCAAACAAAATTTACCGCTGATGGTTCTAAGCCTCCTGAAGACTACCTCTGGATGATACCAGTTTCCATATCTACCTCTAAAAACCCTACCAATGAAGCAGTTAGCACTGTATTCGAAACAAAAGTTACTAAAGTGGTTATATCTGATGTTGACCCATCTGATTGGATTAAAATCAATCCTGGGACAATTGGATTTTACAGAACACGATACCCACCTGATATGTTAGAAAAATTCATCCCTGATATTCAGAACAAAACTCTCCCGCCATTGGATAGGTCAGTATGTTTCAATTGTTTGTATTAGTGTCGATTTGGGTGAATTTGGAGTGGTTGTATTTCTCAGACATTTTTTGTTATGTGTGAAAGTTGAACCTTGAAAGCTTTCGAACTACAAGTGGATATAAAGTTAATTTACGTTTCTCTCCAAGAGATACGTTACAAGTCAAGTAAAACACAACACAACATACATTACGATACGTAATATAAAAGAGTTCAAAAGTTTTGTTATTGTATATCCTGAAATGCATCACCTCAGATACAGGGTGTCGAGATTCCAAAACAAATTGAAATCTAATTTTTTTCTTCAAAACTCCTGAAGAAAGACAATTGAAACTTTGTACACTATTCTAGAATATTCAAAAGTTCGAAAATTTGTGCCGGAGTGTATCAACATAATCGAGTAGAAGTAGAAGTACCCATCTCTCCACACGTTTCCAAGTGGAAAAATGAGACAAAATCTGACAGATATTTGTGCAACGTTCTTCCAAGAAGATCCAATTGCAAGTGCTTATCTTGAAATTAGATAATCCTTCATTTGGCTGGGAATAACAACCTGCAGACATGCATGTTTCGAGGTTTTGCCTCTCGTCAGTGTTAGGGTAGGTCGAACAACATTACAGTTGAGGAGCAGACATCCAAGAGTTTTGTCCATTATGGACTCATTTAAGCTCATTCGTTCTTAAAATTCCTGGATTGGCTATCAAAAGGAGATTTTTGACAACAAACGCAATATTCAAGGACATGTATTTTGCAATTCTTCCGGTTTCTTAAATCTCACCGAAACGTATTCGATTCTTCATAGTAAACTTTCTCACTTCCTGAAATTTATGCAATTTGGACAAAACGGATTTTGGTAGTCTGCTCCTCAGTTATCCTGTCCCTGCCCAACGAATAATAGTCAACAACTGTTCAACTGAATGAATGAAGTTGCAACCCACAACTAAGTTGGTCGCAGCGCTATCCATACGAAAAATCAAGACACTCCTCTCGTACTCCTGGTGGAGTTTACTGTAATACTGAAAAGGTTGTGCTGGAGAGTATCAACATAGTGAAACGAATATAATCGACAAATCCGAAGTATCCCTTTCTCCACACGTTTCCACCAAGTGGAAAAATGAAGCAAACATTTGACAGAAAACAACTACTTTCCTGGCTGATACCACGTCGGACATTGAACTACAGCTGAAATATATTTGTGCAACGTTCTGCCAAGAAGACCCAATTGCAAGTTCTTTGTCTATGCAGTGCTGCTTTCAATAGTCCCCTACTGTTAACTTTTGAACGGTTTGACGTACAAACATGAAATAAACCGACCAACTTAGCTGTGAATCGCAGCTTCATTCGTGAGGGAATATTAGTTACACACTTCATTATTATCCAATGGGCAGTGACAGGACAACTATAATGTTGTCCACCTACCATATGGTACTAACGAGAGGCCAAACCTCTAAACATGCATGTCTGCAGGTGGTCATCCCAGCCAAGTGAACGATAATCTACTGTTCAATTACAAGATAAGCACTACAATTGGATCTTCTACGATTAAACATTTTTTAGTTGATGTGCCCCCCCCCTTCCGCGCCATTTATTGACCAATCACAATGTGTTTTATTTCAAAAAGTAGTATCGGTGATACCCTCCAAATGGTTTTTTTATGTCTGTACGTTAAACCGTTCAAAAGTTAACAGAAGGGGGCTATTAAAAGCCGCACTGCATAGACGAAGCACTTGCAATTGGATCTTTTTGGAAGAACGTTGCACAAATATCTTTCAGATGTAGTTCAATGTCCGACGTGGTATTATCCAGGGAAGTAGTTGTTTTCTGTCAATGAGTGTTTGCATCAGTTAGGCTTATCAATGCTCGACCTAAAAGTCATAACATTCCATGTGCCCAAATATTGAGGTTTCTGAGATATTTACGAAAAACTGAACTGTGGTGGTCGGTGGCTAAGGTATATAGCAGTGGAACTTCTGGCTCGCATCAGACAGACGTTTAAGGCTCCGGTACGCGATAATCTTTTTTCTCAAGTACACGGGTCTCTTTAGATGGCTATATGCCTTGTTGTAAATCAAGTGCGTGTGAATTGCCTAGATGCCAGTCTGGTGCTAGCTTGAAGTGCGCACCGACTACCCGGGGTGATGCTGTAGGTTTTCCGGGTTTTCCTACAGCTGAAAACTGAATACACTACCAAAAACTTCAGTAAGTTGCCCCGGAGCGCCACGGCAAATAATAATATTAGCCGTCCTCTACCCGCACAGGCTATGCCTTTGGGTACAATCTATGAGGGAGTATCATTAGCATTATTTTTACTCTAAATTCTGTTTGCATTCCTCTTAATCCTCATAAAACTTGATTGAGCCTTCGGTTGGTCAGAACAACGATTGTTGGCTACCTGTCAATGTTGTCGATGATCATCTACCTTTGGATTCCATGGCTCGTTTTGACTAGTGACTGTAGATGTCACAAGTTACTTTTCATTTATACTGTCTTTGCCTTAGGGTATTGTTTCAGAGTGCATTCGTTTCAATTTCGAGATACCTCATAAAGCCACGCTGATAGGAAACAACGAAACAGCGCTATCCACGAATGAGCTTTCGGGATTGAATCGAAAACACTCTATTCACTTTAAATTCTCTCCCAGCCATGGAATCCAAAGTTAGATGATTATCTACACCTCGACAGGTAGACGCCATTTTGTTGTTCTGACCAACTCAAGTTTCTCGTGCATTAAGAGGAACATAATCTAAAGTGAATAGATTGTTTCGATTAAATCACCCAAGGAACCAAATTTTTCAAAATAATCCTGTTCCATTGTGCATAAAACTCCAATGTACAATCGACCTTGATTGACTCTATATATGTTTACCTGTATATTCAATGACTGTCGTTATCATTTGTTAAAATTACTTAATAAAGTGAATAACGCATTCATCTATCTATCATTCAATTGCTCATTCTGAAAAATTGAATTTTGGGATGCATGCACATATCTGTAGTCATCATTTACAATTTTTTCGAGTCGTTTTCTCTGGATTGTGTTATTGTCAAAATTAAAATCCTATCTCTGATTCAAACATTGAGTTTCATTTTATAGACTTGGTCTTTTGGATGATCTCTTTGCTATGGTGAAAGCTGGATATACTAGTACAGTTGAAGTTCTCAAATTGCTCAAGGCCTATGAAAATGAATCAGATTATAATGTATGGTCATCAGTTAGTAATATACTCAGTAGAATTGGACAACTTCTGGGACACACTGATTACGAAGCAGATTATAAACAGGTGAGTAGGATTATATATTGCTCTATTGATGATCATTCATAAGCAAGGAGGGCCAACCACCATCCAAGCCCTTTTTGAATTACAACACTACTTTCCTGAGCAACCGGTGCAAAAGCGGACCGGCAGCCATGGCGCACCCTGGAGGGAATGCTCATTCCTTCTGATGTCGGCCGTGGGTATACTAGGCTAACCCCTCGGTATACCCGACTACTCGGTTCTAGACGGACGAGAAAGAGGCCCCCACACCACCCCTTCGGATGAGGGGTCATAGACAAGGTGGTGGGGCCCAAAACGATTATCTGCCAAACAATGACAACCGCAATGACAACGGACGCTTTGAGTGGACGGATGAACTAAGGGACAGTCTTCTGCATTGCTATGAGAGCAGTGAGCCCGCCTGAAGAGGATACATGACGAGAATGCATGCTCTGTGGTGTGCAACACACCCAGAGCATGCTGCCTTTTCCTCACAAAATCTGAGGGATTATGTATCCCACCTTCGGGTTCGAGGCTACGTAAGAGCCCTCCTCAGCCTGTTAATGCAGTGGCAGAAGTGGCAGATATGCCACGTGTTGACCTGGCTGTAGAGGAGGCCCGCATCATACCACCAATAGAAGGCATCAGAACCCGCAGGGCGCTTCATAACACCAAGCCCCTGAAGCCACAACAACTGGCACGGGTGGATGCGGAGATTCACGATTTCCTTTCAGAAGAGGCTGACATCTGGCTGATCGACTCTGCCGTGTATGACTCCGCCCAGGCCCTGTCCCAAGCGGAGAGGAGGGATACCACCCCTCTGATTGGGAGACATGAGCGACGCATTCACAAGATGGAAGCTAAGATCAAGTCGGCGAGACAACACGCGTCTCGTTCCAGTGTGTGGCGGACTACATGGCGGCCAATAGCACTGTCTTGATAGGATACAAATGCTGATGGTTGCAAAAAAGTCACTGGTGAGGCGGGCGAGGAGCATCGCGGAAAACATGAAGTTCCGCGATAAGCCTTCTCGCCTATTCCAAGAGACTCCACGTGTTGTGGATAACCCGCAAGCGGCTGATCGGGTAGAAACCTTCTAGAAGAACATTTATGAGTTTCCGCAACCACGCAACGTAGATACTCCAGCCCTAGTGCAGATCGAATCCATCTGCAGGAGGCTTCGTCAGCCTGAGCTCAATGAACTGCGCAATCCAATAACCTCGAAAGAAGTTCGACGGGCCCTAAAAGGCTCCAAGAACTTTGCTGCTCCAGGCGCCGATGGCCTAAATAACTATTGGTGGAAAAAAATTCCATGTACCCACCACCATCTAGCAAGAGTTCTCAACTCATGGCTAGATGGGGAGCAGCAGATTCCGGATTGGTTTGTCGAGGGGCAAACCGTGCTAATCCCCAAAAATCTTATACATACGAATACTCTCCGCAGTTGAGCCGGTGTATGAACGGATATATGAGCAAAGAGGGTCAAAGAAGGGGGTCGCTGGCTGCAAAGAAAACCTGCTGATCGACAGATGCATCACGCAGGACTCCGTGCAGTATAAGCGTAACCTTTCAATGGCCTGGATCGTCTATCGCAAGGCATTTGATACAACATTGCATGAGCTCATCATGGATTTGCTCAGGTGCCTTGCGGTACCCGATCAAATAGTGAGATGCATTGAACAGCTGATGCCGCTTTACCATAACATCTGGTCAAGTCAGAGTCTGTTTTACATGGATGACCTTCAACTTTATGCCTCCGGAGAGAAGGGCCTTCATCAGTCCTTAAGGGTGGTGCAAGAGTACACGCATGCTATCGGAATGGAGTTTGGGATCGACAAATGTGCCACGGTTCGTCTCAAAAGAGGACGATGCGAGGAATACAGAGAGGACGTTCAGCTCGCAGACAGAAGCATCCTACATCATCTGGATGCCGGAAAGACGTATACCTACCGAGGGGTGGAACAATGCCACACCCAAGAGGTAGCTACTGTCAGAAACTCTCTCCGCGGCAAGTATCAGATCTGGTCGTCAGAACTATCGGAGAAGAACAAAGTTGCTGCAACTAATATGCTTGCCGTTCCGATTTTACTTTACTCCTTTGTAGTAATAAAATGGACACAGGAAGAGCTGCGACAACTTGACGTAAAAACTCGCATCCTAAATGGTCTGTTCCACGGTTAAACTTCCCCAGACAGCGGGGAGGCCATGAACTTTTGAGTTTGGAGTGTCTACACAACAGAATGGTACTGGATTGGAGCCTGTAAAGTCATCAGGAGTTCAGATCCCCTTCTCTGCTTGGTTTGCGATCATGAAAAAGCAGGGATTCGAGCATTTCTTTTCGAAGCAGCAACCCATGCAGCCGATGAACTCGGTCTCGTATTCGACACTGAACGGACGAACCCAAACTCTGTCACCGAGTTGGAACCCGTTCAGCAAAAAGCCCACGTGAAAGCTGCGGAGTGTGACAGGCTCCTACAGCTACATAAAGAAAAGCCAATGCATGGAGTCTTCTTCAAGAACATTGAAGACCTTGGCTTATCTAGAAACCTGACATTCGCTTTTCTCAGGGCAGGTGGAATGAATTCGGAAACCGAGGGATTCATAATGGCCTGCCAGGATGGTGTCTTCAACACCCTCGTCTACCGTAGTTGCGTGATGGATATAGAGGTCCCTGACACTAGATACAGAGCGTGTCGTGGGGCAGCTGAGATCATAATGCATTTGCTGTCAGCTTGTCCAGCTTATGCGGTCTCAGCCTATATCCACAGGCATAACGCGCCCCTACGAGTGTTGTACTACTATCTACGACACTCGTATGGTGTAGACGAGACACCGGTGTTGCCTTATGCTCCGGGAGATATTGAGTCCATTGTGGAGAATGAGAAGTGCCGAATTTATTGGAACTACTCATTCCCCACCTTCAGGCAAATACAAGCCAATAAGCCTGAGGTAGTCCTCCTCGACCATAAAAGTAGGACCATTTTCGTCATTGAGTTTTCAGCTCCTGGCGAATCGAACATCGTCCGAAAAGAGGAGGAAAAACGGACATATATCGAGATCTTCTCTTTGAACTCCGCAGGCTTTATCCAAACCATTCTGTCAAGATGGTGGTTCTGATAATAGGAGTCCTTGGTGGACACACTGCTCTCAAACTTGGCCGGAGGAATGCAGAAGGCCGTAATTCTTGGTTCACTCCGTCTTTTCAGGGCACATGACTCTCGGAGCCAGTAATCACTCACCCCACGGACGTTGGGAGTGTTTACTGAGGTTATTTAAACACCAGCGCGCCCTACGGTTGTATCGGAGCTCCGGAGACAGGGCCTGACTGGTACATTCCTGACGGAAATAAAAAAAGTTTCTTCAAAATTCATAAAAAGATGTATGTAAAAAAAAGTTTTTTTTTATTTTAGTATCAAATACAACTCCTGAGTAAATTATATAAAAGGCTTGGATGGAATCAGAACCTGAGTGAATCTCACCTGGACACCCTCCTCAGAGGCTTAGTTTTGAGTCGTCTTGCTTGGTTAGATGACGAAAGTACTATACTAGAAGCACGAACTAGATTTTTGTCTCATGTGGAATCGGAACAAACTCTCTCAGCGGATGTGCGTAGTGCTTGCTATAAAACAGTTCTCAGAGCAGGAGGTGAACCGGAATATCATAAACTATTGGAGTTGTACATATCCACAGATTTGCATGAAGAAAAGGATAGAATTGGTCGATCTCTGGGAGCCACAAAAGATCCAACCCTATTGCGGAAAGTTCTTGAATTTGCAATGTCGGTAAGTTTTCGATTTCCCCTAACAGATCTATAACATAAGGGGAGTTAGTCCTCAAAAAAATAGTTTCTTGATATATTATCGTTATCAGTAAAAAATTATTGAGATTTTTCCTCCAAGCTTATCAATTTCAATTTCATCTTATTTTTACCGAGTAATTTGTCTTGACAATATCCTATACTAATGTATGTATAAGTCTGATTGGAAATAAAGAAATTGAATTGAATTGAGTCTTAACCCACCCATCTTCATTATTCTTGGAAAATATCAAATTTGTTGAAAAATGTTATAATGAAACTTGAGTTTTAATAATGGTTCCTCAATTAAAGTCTGTTTGAATTTTTAAGACACAGTCGTCATTATTGGGGAATTGATTTCATCAAGAGATGTTTATGAATTATTTCATCGTGTCGTTATGTATTTCTGTATATTGATATTGTAATAAATGAAATTTGTTCTGCAGTTAATATAATTTCTTATAATGAATGTAGGATAGAGATGAATCTATTGTCCAATTTCCAATAAGACTTTATTTAATATGATCACGGTTTCGGCGCTTTAACACCATTTAGAAGTATTACTACTGACTTCTGACTACATGAATGCTCTAATATATTTATACACGAAAGTAATTATTATGCGTTCGTATACTTGGTGATTCAAAATAATTTCGCATTACCTGCGGAGGACAGTAACATAATGTATCCAACCTAGGAAATAAAATTCACAAATTCAAAAGTGGAGAGGTAATAATAAGTTCATCTCTCTTCTTTTACAGTAAGTAGTTTGTCTCTTGAACATGTCTAAACATAGCCGATTTTTCATCTAATAACACATGCTCACGATCCTTATGTTGAAATTTCTGCTCGTTTGGCCTGTATTAGCTGCTGAAGAATCACCACATTCCAGTCTATACAGTGCGGCTGTTAATAGCCCCTCCCCCCTGTTAACTTTTAAACGGTTTGACGTAAAAACATAAAAAACTAAAGATATATCTCTTTTCAACTATCTAAATTTTTTAGAATTCCGTTTTTTCACAAAATGCATTTGAAATGTCAGAATAAGTTCGTATCTGGCTGATCTGAATCCCTCTCTTACCTGACCACGGTAACTTTTGAATGGTTTGATGTGAAGTAACGGAACAGATTTTTGTTTAATGGATCATTATTTGAAAAAATTTTAGATTATTGAAAAGAGAATTGAATTATCTTTTCATGACCCCCCATGCCATTTAATTCTTTTTGTTGATGTGCCCCCCCCAGAGCCATCTATCGAGCAGCCACAATGTATTTTATTTCAAAAATAGTATGGGTGATACTCTCCCAAACGTTTTTTTTTATGTTTGTACGTCACACCGTTCAAAAGTTAACAGGGGGGAGACTTTAAAGCCGCACTATTACACCAGATTTTTTCCACTAATGCTTTATGGGTTTTGCGTTGAATAGCATGTTCCCTACATTACCCTCACCAGTAAATGACGTTATGTTGAATTTTCAAAGGTAGTTCTTAATGTTATCGGACAGTATTCCGGAGTAGCATATTTTTTTTATCTCCTGGGTTCTACTTGATATGGATATAGTTCACATATCGCTAAACAATATATGCTGTCAAAGGAAGTGATAGTTTCTCATTACATATAACATTAATCAAATATACCGTGCACGGTTGGGGACTCTCGCGAAAGGACAGAAGAGTGGACATATACCTGAAGGATGATTTTATCCCATACATGTAAGATAGTATGAAACTATTATAGTAATTAAATAATAGTAGCTATGAATGTTCACACACTTTGAAAGATGTCAGAAGTATAGATATTGGGTTGAACTCATAAACTAAAACCGCTATGCGGTACTTAGCCTCTTCGAGGGTCCTCTGCTAGGTACGGGGTGATGTAAGGCAGCACTTGGGTACCCGAAGAAGGCTGCAAAACGTATTCCTTCTCATATGGTTTTTAATTAATTCTGAAATTGTTGTAGGCCACCACAAAAACGGCTAGAAAATTATTTCTATAAGTACTCTATGATAATAGTGAAAACAGTTTACAGATTGGAACAGATAATAATAATAATAATAATAATATTATAACTTTATTCGGAATAGGAATACAATAATTCAAACAAAATTTTACAATTTGCAGTGAATAAAGCATTTAGGGATAAGTGCAAAGCACTTGTTTCCCAAAATTAATAGATAAAAATGTGATATTGTAAAATATGTAAAACTGTTTAATGAAATTCAATACATGATATAGTTAAAAATGTCCTTGAACAAGTCAAAGTTAAAAGACATGTACATACAAATATTTAAAATACATGCATATAGAGGAAAATATATATATATATATATATATATATATATATATATATTTTCCTCTATATGCATGTATTTATATATATTTATTTATATATATTTATATTATATATATATATATATATATATATATATATATATATATATATATATATATATATATATAAATGAATAGTAACTTGTGACATCTACAGTCACTAGTTTGAAACTTAATTCGACACGAGCCATGGAATCCAAAGGTAGATGTTTACCTACAACATTGACAAAGTACTGCTGTTTGTTTCAGAGAGCTCTTGCAAAGTTGTTCCTTCAAAGTAAGGATCTTTGCACATATGTCTGACAGATATAATTCAATATCTGTCGAGGTATCAGCCAGAGAAGTAGTTGTTTTCTGTTGGACATATGCCATACATACTATACAAAGTTATAGTCACCTCTTAAAGGATTGTTATCGACTGTTTTACAGTCACTGGAACATTATTTGCTCCTTGAAACAAGTATATCACATATACCATTTCGTATCCGAAATGTCTTTCTGGGGTGCTCTCTAATCTGTCACCGAGGTGGATCCTGTGAGCAATTGCAGTATTCCTCTCGGAGGACGATGACGAACATCGGGACCTCGCGTGTATACAACCGTGATAACCTTGACTGCACTGATGAGGTACGATATTCCGAAACCGGTCTGTAGTTGGCTCTCCGTTTGAATCAGGCAAAGTCCTGCTGTTTGTTTCAGAGAGCTCTTGCAAAGTTGTTCCTTCAAAGTAAGGATCTTTGCACATATGTCTGACAGATATAATTCAATATCTGTCGAGGTATCAGCCAGAGAAGTAGTTGTTTTCTGTTGGACATATGCCATACATACTATACAAAGTTATAGTCACCTCTTAAAGGATTGTTATCGACTGTTTTACAGTCACTGGAACATATATATATAATATAAGTAAACAGGGATGTGCTCTCGAGGGAAATTGTGAATAACAAGTAGGACATTTTATTGGACTAAGCCCTCTGGTAAAAAATGTAGACACGTGTTTCGATCTTAGTCTCAGTACGGTGAAAGCAAGTGTAAGGATGTGCAACACTTGATTGAATAACATCCGGTATAAAGGGTGAGCTAATGGAAAGTTTCCACCGCTGTTTTAACAGGTGTTGCATAATAATAGAAAAAACAATCAAATCTCAATCTGATGAATTTTGTTTTATCTTGATATGTCACTATTCATAATGTTGAGAAAACAACACACGAGAGAGGAATCGATGTCCCTTCAAAGTAAGGATATTTGCACATATGTCTGACAGATATAATTCAATATCTGTCGAGGTATCAGCCAGAGAAGTAGTTGTTTTCTGTTGGACATATGCCATACATATTATACAAAGTTATAGTCACTTCTTGAAGGATTGTTATCGACTATTTTACAGTCACTGGAACATTATTTACTCCTTGAAACAAGTATTTCCCATATACCATTTCGTATCCGAAATGTCTTTCTGGGGTGCTCTCTAATCTGTCACCAAGGTGGATCCTGTGAGCAATTGCAGTATTCCTCTCAAACATCGAGACCTATAACTTTGTATAATATATATGGCATATGTCCAACAGAAAACAACTACTTCTCTGGCTGATACCTCGACAGATATTGAATTATATCTGTCAGACATATGTGCAAATATCCTTACTTTGAAGGGACATCGATTCCTCTGTCGGAAGCTCATTCATTTTCAAATAATGGACACTGTGTGATATAACATATTTGAGCCTTACGTGTTCATCTTATAACATCTATCTCGTGTGTTGTTTTCTCAACATTATGAATAGTGACATATCAAGATAAAACAAAATTCATCAGATTGAGATTTGATTGTTTTTTCTATTATTATGCAACACCTGTTAAAACAGAGGTGGAAACTTTCCATTAGCTCACCCTTTCTACCGGATGTTATTCAATATAGTTACTCACCCCTACAAATTTTATTTTTTTATATGAATAATTGAAATTCAGTGTGAAAGGTGAATGAGACATTCACTGTTTTCTGTCACTTGCAGTTGAACTGAGAATAGTCATAACTTTCATATGTTCGATGAAACATTAAAAAAAAACCTATTTTGATGGACAATAACATTCTTATTGAAATGTCATCCTTTCAATAATGTATCATTGATTATCATTCTTTTTCGAAATAACGGAGATATTAAAAAAAAAACTAATCATCATAGGCTTTGACTTTGAAGTCAAAATTTTACTTTCAATTTGTCATTTCAACTCAATGATATTTTGTTTTTGTACAATTCATTGAAGTTTTGGCGAGAAATGGCTTTCACGAATGAAGAAAAACGGATATTACAAAACAGTGTTATTAGATCTTAATCTCACTGAGTTTGGTTCATTTGAAAAGTCAATGAAAAAATACGGATACAGAATCAACCAGGAAACTAAAGAAATTTTGTTAAATGACGTATGTATGAGGTAAATTAGAAATTGTATCCTTTTCAATGAAAATAGAACTTCAAACAAATAATAATAATCAACTAAAATGTAAAGTAAATCACAGCAAATGCTCAAAATACTGGCATTGTTCATGATAACACATTTGTGCCCTTCTTCGAATATTATTCACTACACGATTAATTTCCCTCCTTCTAATTCTTCCGAACTCTCATACAATACTGTGTTGAAGGTCCTCAATATTTCGATAGTCCCTCTGAATATAAACTCTATTTTTCAGTGTACCCCATAAGAATGTATCCATAACATTCAAGTCTGGAGACCTTGCTGGCCACCTCACCGGCCCATTATTCCTTATCATTTGTCACCAAACCTTTCAGTCAGGTAATTAGATACTTGTCTGGTATTGTGCGGTGGAAACCAGATGTTATAGTTAGCCAAATAGCTTTCAAAATTCGACATTCAAAACTGGTAATAGATTTCTCCATTCAAAACTGGTTAGAGATTTCTCCATTCAGAATTCTATCAAATATTGAGGACCCAAAATACCATGTTTGTAAATTCCTGCACTTGTGGTCGAATTTTTCGGAACTGTCTGGGGTTGTTTGTGCTCCAAATTTGTTCGTTATTTCCATTGAATATCCCACAATTCGTTAAAAGTACTTTTATCTGTCCATATTACAATTGCCAGGAAAATCAGGTCTTCTTATTAGCAAATTTCATATCGGAGGAAATTTGACGTGAAGATTTCCCCGGCTTCATGTTTATCTGCAAATTAATAATTTTTATTGAAAAGAACAAAATGTCTAATTTACCTTATAACCAAACTTTAGACATATAAATAGTTCAGGTGAAACTATCGTCAGTTATTTCTTATGAATTGTTGAATGATGTTCATTTCTTGGTGTGAAATTTTCTTACCGAACCCCCCGCGTGCTTGAATTAATTGCCGAAACTTTATTTTTTTAAAAATTCATGTACTCGAAAAATTTCCGGCAATAATTCAAGCACTTGGGAGATTATAAGTGAGTATTTCCCTCACATGTCAGAATGTATGTACCCACGATAAATGTTGTTTAATTAATAGCACACAATAGCAAACGAAAATAATTCCAAATCAGGAATCAAACACACGAAATAAAGTTGAAGGATAAAAGAAGTTGGGATTCATTAAAATAATTGAAACGATGTGTTTCCATCATCCTTATAAGAGGTGTCAGTAAAAATGAGCTACTAAAAATTGTCCGAGTGGATAACTCGAAAACGGCTAGGAATATCCCCAGGAATGTACATACAAAAAATATTCGCCTCTCAATCCTATATCACAAAGTCGAAAAATATAAGGAGTGTTCCATTTGAAGAATTCGAGAAAATACTTCCGAACTGAAAAATCATTTTCAGTCATCCTGTATAATTTTTGAGGATGATGTCTGACGAATAGGATTATAATCATGACCTCCTGCATTCCATATTCTTGAGAACGGTGTTTTTTTCGGTATGCATTTTGCTTGCTGCTTTACCCAAAATCTTCCTATTTGTATCCTAACTAGTCAGCAAAGACTACCCTTCTACTATATATATACTTGTCCCACAATTCTGTTTCAATTTCGTGTTTTCGATACACTTTGATGAATATTGTTTCGTACCTACAAATAATAGGCTGTATGGAAATATCGAATAGATATGCCCACATTAAAATCGAGTCAATGTTTGATGTTATGACATTTGTACCAGGTACAGAGGATTGAACCCAGATAGCTTATTGGTGTTAGCGATAATTTTCCGATATAAATGCTCTCAGTTTCATAATTTTTATTCATTGTAAATTTGTATACAGTATATATATATATATATATATATATATATATATATATATATATATATATATATATATATATATATATATATATGATATATATATGAGAAAAAAAGCTCTCAATTTCACAAACCATACTCACCGAAAAACGTAAACAGTGGACAGCTGTTTCAAACTTCTTGGTTATCATCGGCACTGTATACAAATTCACAATGAATAAAAATTATGAAACTGAGAGCATTTATATCGGAAAATTATCGCTAACACCAATAAGCTATCTGGGTTCAATCCTCTGTACCTGGTACAAATGTCACAACAACAAACATTGACTCGATTTTAATGTGGGCATATCTATTCGATATTTCCATACAGCCTATTATTTGTAGGTACGAAACAATATTCATCAAAGTGTATCGAAAACACGAAATTGAAACAGAATTGTGGGACAAGTATATATATAGTAGAAGGGTAGTCTTTGCTGACTAGTTAGGATACAAATAGGAAGATTTTGGGTAAAGCAGCAAGCAAAAGGTGTACTCTTTCAACACAATAATTCCAATATTTCGACTGTGACTACAGTCATCTTCAAGGAAGCTACAATTTAACAATAGAAAATTTTAAAATTAAATTGTTGACAGGACCCCAATCCAATACATTTTCACTTCACTTCCATATATCAGAGAGGTCACACCTAAGCTGACTCGAATTCTCAGTGAGTTTCAACATTTAAAAATTGCCAACAAAAGTCTTAACATTAAACTCTATTTTTACAAAAGTTAAAGATAAAACTCCCCTACAATCACAATCACAGGTGTTATACTGCATTCCTTGCTCTAATTGTGACAAAAAATATATAGGTCAAACTTCAAGGACCATAAAAGATAGAATTACATCACACAGAAGTGATTGCAGATGTCATCCTGAGAGATGTGCATTAAGTGAACATGTACATGATACTGGACACTTAATGAATTACAATATCACAAAAATTTTAACTAAAGAACCCAACTCCACTAAAAGACTATTTATGGAAATGGATTTCATTTCACAAACGGATCAATCTTTAAACCAAAGAACAAACCTCAATCATCTCAGTGAAATATATTGATATTTACTTTTAATTGATAAACAATTTTCAAAAATGTAATAACTATTTGATATTATTGATCGCCCGTTTGAGTGAACACTCTTGGCTAAAATTCTTAGAAGCAGCATCCAAAATTGTGGTTGGACTGTCATATGTCAATTCAATTTTTCTTTCAATGTCATTTGTCTGATTCCTAACCAATTTCTTTCTGTTTCAATGACGCTCAAAGTCGCCACGTGCAAAAAATATTTTCATGCAATTTTTAATGTTTTACAATAATAACATTCCGTTTTTGGATATTTAACATTTTAATATGTATTCGTTTCTTCATCAACTTTCGTATAAATGTAATTGTTTAAAAATATCATCTATAGCAATCATTCTCACTAAACCAGTAAGTACACTGTACCATTAGCTTGCACTCAATTTAGTTTTTTTAAATTTTCTATTGTTAAATTGTAGCTTCCTTGAAGAAATATTGGAATTATAATGTTAAAAGAGTACACCTTTTGCTTGCTGCTTTACCCAAAATCTTCCCATTTACAGTTACTTCCTAAAGGATTGTTATCGACTGTTTTACAGTCACTTGGACATTATTTGCTCCTTGAAACAAGTATTTCATATATACAGGGTGGGGCAATAGTGCGTCAGAGTCCGATTGTTTGAGTTCTAAGATTGGACGATAATTCAAAAACCAAATATAAGTAGAGAACTGTCTATATCTAGAAATTATTGTCGGATATACAGGGTGAACCAAGAAAAATCTACAGGGTAAATTGCATTTTTTTCAAATGAAATGCATTTTAGTGGTCTCCATCCACACCTCCAATATCCTTTACTATCTCCCAACCACTTGGGAGTTATATTTTTTTTTGTCAAAATAATGCTATCTGCAGATGCATACCGAAAAAAACACCGTTCTCAAGAATATGGAATCGAGTCAATGTTTGTTGTTGTGACATTTGTACCAGGTACAGAGGATTGAACCCAGATAGCTTATTGGTGTTAGCGATAATTTTCCGATATAAATGCTCTCAGTTTCATAATTTTTATTCATTGTGAATTTGTATACAGTGCCGATGATAACCAAGAAGTTTGAAACAGCTGTCCACTGTTTACGTTTTTCGGTGAGTATGGTTTGTGAAATTGAGAGCTTTTTTTCTCATATATATATCATATATATATATATATATATATATATATATATATATATATATATATATATATATATATATATATATATATATATATATATATATATATATATATATGTATATATATATATATATATATATATATATATATATATATATTTATGACATCTTTCCAATTTTACCTGTTTTATATTGAAATTCATCTTGTACAATGTGCCCCCTTTTGTTGAATAACATCGCGTCAAACACCCTCAACTAAGATTATCCCTGATGATGGAAACGATTAATTAAATTTCCGAAAGCTTGGACAAACTTAAAAGAGTACTCTTTGATTTTGCTGCATAGCCCCACTATTTACTAGTTCCGTTATATATATATATATATATATATATATATATATATATATATATATATATATATCACGATAACAGTCACAGTGGCATCCGTATAGATTTGTAGCGCTGTGGAATCCGCCAATATACACAATATGTATATAGAGCAACTCTAATTCATCGAGATGAAGCACAGAGTGGCTTCCTGTTATTTGGCAACACTGAGACCTGAATGCAGATGCTAAATCAAATTTAGAATGAGTGCGTACTGTATATTGTTTATAGATCGCGACCGAAATGACTTCCAGATATTTGAAATACATATCAGCTTTTCTTTCGAGAGAGGAGAATGTAACATGTGTTCTAATAATTAGTAGTAGTATTGTTTGAACGTCTAATTTTATCTGCCATAACAACATTTTTAATTTGTCAATTTTGACATATTGAAACGATTAGTACCTAAGGGTATTCATATCTTTATTTGAAAGGTCGATTGAGAATGTCATCATTAATAATGCTTGTCTCACCCTGTGCCCAACAATACTTTTTATTAAAAACCAGTCTGAAGTTATTGTCTTGTGGATGAGCAATATTTGTCGCGAAAAACGTTTTTATTTAAGATGGTTAACTGAGAACAATGCTACATCAAAGAAATGGACACTTTTCAACCTCTACACCCTGTATCTCGAGTCATAGGTTTGGCCCAAAACTAGATCATATTCTACGATATACAAAAAGTTCATAAAAATCAACAGGTGACAATTTTTCCATAAGTCAGCTGCCTGGTCTCCAGAAAAGGATCCGAACAATCTCCCATTTTGAACTGTGCACAAATTGAGTCAATTGAAAAATTTTCTTCAAACTTCAAAACGTTGATATTGTAACAGAGCGAAAAACTTGTAATTCTGTACTTCAAGTTTTTTGATGTTGTTTTCTCGCGGTACACCCAAATACTAATAATTCAAGTGAATGAGTTCTTAAGACCATGCTGCCCCTCTAGAACTGTTTTGTTTACGCCCTTGTTCTTATATGAGATTCTCAACAGGTCATATTTCTTTCCCGTTTTGTTTTCTTCTCGTTCTCAACCGTTACTGTTTCATCAAACTCCCCGTACAATAATTCTCGGATCATCCATTCCTCGAACTACTATAGTATCTAACAGGAATATTGATAATTTTATCAATTATCAAATCACCCTTCGAACATATGAATAATATAGAAATTCTCAAAAAAATTTATATTCAATTGTCGAGGAGAATTGATAGTTTATACCGGATATTCTTTTGCTCTAAAATTGAATTATTCACTGGCAAAATGATAAACGTAATCTACATTTTGGGAGAAATACAGTTTATTCAGTGACGGGTTCAAATTCAGAATTAATAGATACAATTGCCGCTCTCGACAGAAAATCCCTATTTGGTCGGAGAAGTTGATAACCAAAACAGATGATCAATAAATATTTGGAGAGACCGTAATTGAAGATCAGGTCATAGAACTACATTTTTGGGATAGCACGTTGAATGAAGAAATTTACAGAAATATTCTTCAAGATGATTTTTGGAGCATGTACCACTTGACATCAGACACAACCAATATCTCTCCACAATCACGAATGGATATGAAGGTTTCTGAACAGATATTCCCAGACCTCAGACCTCTAGATTTCCATTTCTATGGATATGTTGATGAAGGGGTGTACGGTAAGAAACAACGACACCAGAAGACATAAGGAATTTATTTGAAGTATTTTCTCCATCACATCATCAACTTGAATTGAAGTTCGAAGAATAGTTGTAGGAAGACCAACTTTGTGCAAAGCTTAAAATGGAAGATCTGCTGTGAATTCACACGTTTACAAATTATTTAAATTAATTTGTTACCTCCTTCGTAACGCAATGTTATTGATCTTATGACTTTTTCCTATTTCTTTAAGAATTAGATATATTTTATATGAAAATCATGTCGACAAATTTTACATTTCTGCGAGGTCATGATGTGGACTATTCTAGTATTGCCTATTTACTGAGTGTTCCTATTGAAAAAACTGAGAGAGACGTGTTTGGTGGGTTATTTGACACTTTATAGTAATAGCACCATTTGGTAAAATTATGATATTTGGTATTGAATGAACCCATTTTGTTATATAGATCCCACCGTATAACTTCTGAACCACCTGATATAAATCCATATAAACCTATATTTCTTAAAAACACTCTTTCAATATGATAGCAAAATTAAATAGGGTGTTCCGTTTGAAAAACATCTTTGATAAGTCACACATTCACGTTGGTATTTACATTTGGAAATAGTTATAATTGCTCTCAACAACTTTTATTTCAAGACATTTTTTCCTTATCTCAAATAGGAAAGCAGCTATTTTCCACACACACAACGTTATTATTTAACGTGCTAGGAATCGCACGCTAAAAGGTAAGACCTCGTTAATCCTTAGCTCGCACAAGTTTCGACTTCTGAGGACTGTCGTTCGTAGGGGGATGACAGTTGGTTAACGAAAAAAACAATTTCACAACAACAACAATATGCCAGAGAGAGTTTTCTCATCTCCATTTTCTGAATGAACTTTCGTGTATATCAATATTGCAATTCGATTACTAACAATCCACTTCGTAATCTGAAAAAATTTTTTCGAAAATTTTCCAAAGAAAAATGACTATGCTATCTGCTATTATAGTGGAGTATAAAAATATACGACTCGAAAATTATTGTGAAAACTAAGTGGTAGTTTTGCTTCATCTCATAGTTCATTTCAGATAATTTAATTTATTTTCAGAAATTCAAAATGCAGATATGCATTTTCTGTCTCGTTTGTTTGATCGTCAACATTATCAATTTTTTATAGCAATACTTTTACTTAGCCTCACAATCTGATTTGAGTAAAGCGTAGAATAAAAGTATAATTTGCATAAGGAAAATGGTAGCTCTGCTACAATAACTGATCTTTTTAATTCATTGTGAGTTTCCCATAATTAAAGGTGAAGTTGGCAACCTTGCCAGGATGCCACTCTGCAAGAAAAACAGATATACAGATGCCAAACTATACCGTTCTTCAATATGTATATAGAAGGATGCCAACTAGTACGTGAAATGTATTTTCAGTATATAAATGTGCTACTATAACGCCGCGCACGGAAACTCCGCGAACCTTGGTGTATAGTTTCATCAGAAATCGACTAAAATGACGCCTCACTGATTTCAGCAGCAATGGGTTTCCCAGGGTTAACTGAACCGTTTGCGATATTTTGGAGCTCGATGCACTGTGACATCCGTATGTCGGATGCCACAGTACCGCGGATGCCACAGCAACCGTGATTTTAACATGGGCGGATGCCACTTCACGCCGTGATTGTATATATATATATATATATATATATAGAGTTTTTTTTATATTTGGGATATGCAGTAGGCCAATAAGGGTACTCTTATACACTTGTTCCAAGCTTTCAATAACTTTTCATTATCATCTTCAGGGAAACTACAAATATGTGAAGACAACTGTGAGAATTACGCCAACGAAAAACGTGGAATAATTTACACTGTTTCGAGGTTACATGGCGTATATGTTGAAAATAATCATGAAATATGGACAGAACTGGAAGTTAAACATCATTAATAACAACCAAGAGTAACGTGGATGCACACTCATTACTGATGATACATTATGAAATGGATTTAAAATTGTTAAAAATATATAAAAGCACGTGTTGTCCTTGAAGAGGCAAACAACCGCGCCGAGGAGTTATGTTAGACTGACTAGCCAAGACCATTGACAAATGACATGAGACAATTGATAAATGACAAGCGACATGAGCCACACGGAATCTTAATCATGGGGAGTGACAGATGACACTACAACCTAATGATACAGATCTGTGATGGAGCTACATGGAACAATAATTATGAAATGTGAATTGTGAATTATGAGAACAATTTTTTGAATGGTGTAGATGACAGATGAGATGAACCAACAAAGGAAACATCCTGAAACCATGAACACTCGACCTAATGCTAACAATAATACATTACTGGAATACATGGAACAATGATTGTATGAACAGTATTTCAGACAGAGGAATTGAATTATATTGATTTAATTTGTGAAGTCAATATTCATTGAAGTAATCCGTTGATTGTCTCCAAACCTTCTATTATCATAAAAAAAAATACATACCAAAGTTATATTTTTTCTTATGGAACACCCTATATTTTTTATATTTTTAGATACTATAGACAAAATAAAGGTGAGTTACTATTATATTTCCATACTTAAAACTGACCTTTTCTGAGAAATTTTAAAATACAGACCATAATTTGAAAATTGTTTTCACCCTGTAATGTGTAACGAGCTGCTCGTGATTAAATGTACTGCTTAGCTCAAAGGTTAAAGTTAACTACTACATGAATTTTTAATGCAATATTATACAGAGTGGAGAAAAAAATTTACTCAAAATTTGGACACACATTTAATTAAATAACTCCTTAAAGTTGAATGGAACACCCCGTATTTAGTGGCGTAATTTGACGCAGAATTAGATTCCCTTCAAAACTATTTTAGGGTTCCCTATACCTATCTCTTCTGCATTTTACACAAAAGGCGTTTTTATATTTTACTTATGAGTAATTTTTTTATTTAAAAAACGAAACACACTGTATTGTAATGAAAAGCTTAAAAATCGTTTTAAAAACATTTTTATTAAGGAATACGTAGATTCGCTAGAAGCACAAGTTTAAATTTTTGATAGTACGGTGTATCTAAACTAAAATGCAGGCAAATGTAAAAAAACTCAAATTTATTGCCATTTATGAAATATTAAAACATTCTTCAAAATAAGAAGATGCACGTGTCTTAATTATTGAGGCGAAATATGTTAAATTCGCTTGATTCTTAGCAAATTTGACTTCATATCGAAATGAATACCAAAATTTCAATATGGAGTCAATAAAAATATACATTTACGATTTCCTATAAAACCTATTATACTATTTTTTCAATAATAGTAGGCTCTGGCCTAGATGACGTTAATTATTATTATGAAACAAAAAGTATTTGACAGTGACACAACTTGTTAATCAAACCATTATCATTGTTTTTAATAATTTAAAATTATTGTCTTTTTGAAATATTGTAAAATGAGAACTTATACCCAGGAAGAACGAATTGATATGATTTTGATAATCGGTGAATGTTAAAAAAACTGTTTATTAGAGTCAAGAGTATATGCCCAAAGGTATCCTAACAGGAGTCATCCTAACAAGTGTTCATTGGAAAAGTTGTTGCAGCTTTTCCGAAGAACAGGCAGTGTATCTTATAATATGATAGAACGGCAAAAACCGGTTACTGGAAATGAGGAAAATGAATAATATTTAGTGATGTTATCTCAAGTTGAACACCCTCACACAAGTCAGCGAAAAATACGCGAAACAACCGGAATAAGCAGACAGAGTATCCAAATTAAAAAGTACAAATTCCACCCGTATCGCATTCAACTACATCAACAGCTTTTTCAAGGAGATTATGATCGACGACTGAATTTTTTTTATGGGTTTTAGAAAAGTGTGGTAATGAAGAATTTTTTTTTTGATTGTGTGCTTTTTTCCGATGAGTCAACTTTTCATAACAACGGATTAGTTAACAGACATAACTTTCACTATTACAGTGACGAAAACCCTAATATTTTTAGAACCCTTGATCACCAGCACAGATGGTCTGTTAATGTGTGGGGTGGAATAATTAGAACGCAAGTAGTAGGTCCTTACTTTTTTGATGGGTACTTAAACGGCGTCATGTTTCTCGGATTTATTAGAGATAATTTGCCTGTGCTGTTGGAAAGTATACCTATTAATATTCGTCAACGGATGTGGATGCAGCTAGATGGTGCTCCTGCACACTTTGTTAGACGTGTTAGAAACGAGTAAGATCGACAATATCCAAATAGATGGATAGGACGAGCAGGTCCACAGAACTGGCCAGCCAGGTCTCCGGACCTTTCAAGTCTCGACTATTTTTTATGGGGATATATCAAAAGTATTGTTTACGACAACGACACCTCAGGATATGAAAGTACGAATAAGAAATGCGTTTCGTTCCATACCGCAAAATATGTTATCCAGAGTTCAGCACTCATATCAAGAAAGAGTTCGCCTATGCATCGAGAATAATGGACTCCATTTTTAGCATTTATTAAAATAATAAACTATTTAAGATTCTTAATTTTTCTATAAAATGACTTCAAAATTGCTTTTTTGCTTTTAATTACAATACAGTGTGTTTCATTTTCAAAATAAAAAAATTACTCATAAGTAGAATATAAAAACGCCTTTTGTGTAAAAGGCAGAAGAGATGGTATAGGGAACCCTAATATAGTTTTGAAGGAAATCTAATTCTGCGTCGAATTGCGCCACTAAATACGGGGTGTTCCATTCAACTTTAAGAAGTTATTTAATTGAATGTGTGTCCAAATGTTGATGCAAATTTTTTCCCCACTCTGTATAATATTGCATTAAAAATTTCAAGTAGTCGTTAACTTTAACCTTTGAGCTAAGCAGTACATTTAATCACGAGCAGCTCGTTACACATTACAGGGTGAAAACAATTTTCAAATTATGGTCTGTATTTTAAAATTTCTCAGAAAAGGACAGTTTTAAGTATGGAAAACATAATAGTAACTAACCTTCATTTTGTCTATAGTATCTAAAATATAAAAAAATATAGGGTGTTCCATAAGAAAAAATATTTTTTGTGATCACCCTATACATTCCAAAATAATTTTGGAATATGCTCCTCATGGACCCACATATAACTGTGCTAAAAGTTTTTCCTTAACTCTCTTAATTTCTCGTAGAAATACCGAGGCGAATGTGGTGGGCCACCCTGTATAAACAAAAGAGAAACATGTATTGGGTGTTATCTTCAAAGTGTAGGTGCAACCAAGTGCATCACTTGATTGCAGTCAGAAACAAACGTGTTTACAGTTGTTCTACCGTTTAAATGAAGCTCCAATAATAACTGTATGGGATCGAACAGAAAATTAGTTTCTGTAGTTTCTGTAGTTTCTGTCTAAAATTGAATTACAAACACTCATATGAAATGATACCAAAAAATCATTCCGTATAGTTAGTTTATTTCAGATAAGTGAAAGATGAGCTGTATGCACGTGGTAGACCCAAATTTGTATTCATCAATATGTGTCGGCCATCAACATAGGTCCTTCAGCCAAAAGTGTCCTTGTTGGCATTGTTACTAACTCCATATACCACCTCAGGAGCAGCACTGTAAATTTGAGCCCAATAGTATATTGTCGACAATTACACAATTCAAATTCCGTCTACAACTAGAATGAATTGTAAAATTCGTGCCGCAGCCAGGAATCGATCCATGGACCCTCGGCCCATGAGTCGGATGCACAAACCACAGCGTCATGCCGCAAAATAAACTATATTTTCATTTTGGATAACATCATTTCTAGAATTGAACTTTTCAATAAAATAGCTTGTGGAAGTTACTGAAGTTGAATTATTGAAATATACAATTCTCGAGTTGTCGGAAATAGCAACTTAAAAAATTAAACCTCTTGCGCCCCTGCATCAAGCAACCCTCAAAACTCTTAAACTTGTGCAAGCTGGGGAAATTGTCGCAATTGATAGTATACAGGCTGTTTAATAAGTACTCGAACAAACTTTAAAGCGCAAATATTTGACCAATGTCACTATGAAAAGTTCATATGAATATGTGTGTGAATTTTATTTTCAATTATTTTGATTAACTTTTGCATAAAATTAACTTTTTCTACAAAATTTTTGAACGGAATTTTTTTGAGGTGAGAAATCGAAATTTGGTATTATCCTGTAAAACTTACATCAATCCTAGGAACAACTGTTAGCGAGATCTATCATATACTCAGTTTTTGTCAAGTTCTAAGCAACTTCACCTGGCGTTGTTTAACACGTAGTCCTTTTTTGAGGTGTAGTAATAAAATTTTAATATAAAAAATCCCAAAAGTTCCGAGTCAAAAAAGTTAGAGCAAATTGAAATGAATAATAAAAACCCCGTTCCTCAAATTATTAATAATAATCTTCTCCCAAATAAACACTCATAGGTGTACCCAAAGGTATAGCCTGTGCGGTTAGAGGACGGATATTATTATTATTTACCGTGGCGCTCCGGGGAAACTTACTGATTTTTGGTGACTCATTCATTTTTCAGCTGTAGGAAAACCCGGAACACCAACAGCACCACCCCGGGTGGTCGGAGCAAACTCCAAGCAAGCACCAGACGTCGGGATTAGCATATAGACAACTTAGATTGCCTACAGACTCCTATGAAATTGAGAAAAAATTTCTCGTTTTCCAGGAATCGAACCTGGCCAAATGCAAGCGGGAGTTTAGAAGGCCGGCATCTAACCGCCTCGCCTCATTTATTGCAAAAATTATTCAAAATAATTTAAAACAAAGTTTCAAATTCAACACCCTGTATATCCAATACAATACATTTGCGGACACATATTCATACGAACTTTTTATTTTGATTTAGTAAAAGATTTGCCCGTTGAAGTTCGTACAAGTACTCAATAAACACCCTGTATATAAAAAAAACTTCAATGGAAATGGCAGACATTATCTCACCAAAGTGTATTATCCAACTTTTGAATCTGTTGATGTCGCTCGACTGGAAAATTGAGGTCATATCTAGTTGAGATTTCATATTTGTAACATCCACATTTATATCCACTCATGAATAAGGAGAAAATAAAAAGATTTAGAAAAAAAAATTGTGTTTTGAAAAATGTGTAACAACTTTACTCTATCTGGTATCCTATAAAGAAAAATTGTACAAATAGTTATGATCTATTTTTTTGTACAGTAACAATTCAGTTGCTAAATATAAAATAATTTTTAGTCAGTACTGTCTATGAAAGGACAGGTATTGGTTGGAGAAGACTGAAATAAATAATATTCTTTCCTGGTTAACTGTATAGATAAATTACTGATCGTTCGTTATTATAATGCCTTTTTTGGACAGAATCTAGAAGATTCAGTGAGTGTTTTGGGGCTGAACTCCATATATGAGAACAGTATTCCAGTACAGGTCGAAACTGTGTCTCATAAATCATAATCAGTTGAAGGAGAACTTTCAGGACAGAACAGAAAACCTAATTTTTGAGAGGCCTTCAATGGACTTTACATGGTTTTTCCATGAAAGGGTACTTACTGGAGAAAATAATATCGAGCATCGAAAGGAAGGACTTTATTGGAATGGATACACCTGACATGAATACTGTAGTGGAACTGCACTAACTAATTTTCCTAATTCATTTGAAACACTATTTACAACAATTATTCACTAAAACATTGACTTCAATAACTATTTCAATTCATTTCTACTGTGGCTATCTATCAGCGAACTCTGGAACTGTAACTAACTCTGAATTCTGACTGTCCTCCAGCGGTTATATAGTCGCAAGCAGGTTCCATCCACGCCTCTTTCGATTATTCCAGAGTATAGATCATTTCATCTAGATGGCTCTTCGAACAGTATCGAACTGATCGATTTTATTCCAGCTTGTTCTCGGCGAAAGGCCAGCAGATATGCTGTTGTAGTTGAACGAGGGTGCATAATTAATTAGATCTGGGCCGGTCTCGACATAGATACATTGCCCCCTTCTTAAAGACGTTTCGCCCCGAAACGTCATTCTTGGAGTGTGAAGATTTCTGCAAGATCCTCCTTATCTGCGTCTGGACGTTCGATGGAAGTAGCACTCCACAGTCTTCAAGTTGGGTCGAGGAAGATGGTTGCAGCACACCAGAATGTTGATGCCGCTGGAGCTGAATATTGTCTCCAACATGCTTCTTATAACTCTCCAGTACAGCCCATCAAGCCCACAGGCCAATTTTGTGATTGCCAGGTCTACAATATTCTGGTCCAGCATCGTGTCTCTCAATCTCGTAAGGCTCTTCCAAACATTTTCATAAGACGGCTTATCTCGAGAACGCTTCTTGGTAACCAGATAGTAGATGTTTCTCTGGCCTTTCCTCAGCTGTAACAGCCCTCCAACTTCCGGGTTCTGTTCTCTCAGTTCCTGGATTCGACCGAACTTCTTGGAGAAAACTACTGCAATGCCTCTGGACATTTGGAGATCTTCTGCCACACAGTGACCTAACGCGTAATCAGCAGGCACCTTGAAAAGATCTCGTGACTCCTCTCGGGTTACCCCATATTGAACTTTCTGTCCGTTCGAGTACAGGGACATGAACCTCTGAAACGTCATTTCATCCTCCGGTGATCTGACGGTGCGGACTAGGTCGTGGTTTCCGGCGTAAGGGGGCAACCTATTGAAGTGGACTACCCTAGGTTTTCCTCGTGGTGGCTTATATATAGGTCGTTTATTCTTTTCATGATCTCATATGGGCGTTCCCACGAGTTCCGGAGTTTCGGTGATAGTCCACAGCGACGTTTAGGGTTGTACAGCCAGACAAGGTCACCTGTCTGATATCCACCACCATCAACCTTGTCGTAGGTCTCCTTCATTCTGTCGCTGGCACTCTGGATGTTCAAACGGACCCGTTCATGGATGTCGTCCATTCTCTGTCGCAGTTTGCTGACGTAGTCATCTCCCGCAGTGTCTTGTCCTGGTGGCGTCCCAAACTTCAGGTCACATGGAAGTCGCAGCTCTCGGCCCATAATAACACTAGCGGGGGTTTGGCCGGTTGACTCATGAACTGCGGAACGATACGCCATCAGGAACAGATGGAGGTACTGGTCCCAATCCTTCTGGTGGTCAGAGACTACCTTGAACAGGTGGCGGTTTATCGTCTTATTCATCCGCTCCACCATTCCATCGGACTGTGGATGTAGAGCTGTGGTCCTCGTTTTCCGGATGTTCAGCATCTGACACATGTCCTGGAACAGGTTTGATTCGAAATTCCTGCCTTGATCCGAATGCAGCTCTAACGGGACACCGAATCGAAAAATCCACTCCTTCACCCAGACGTCGGCAACGGTGATGGCTTCTTGGTTGGGCAGGGCATAGGCTTCGGCCCACTTGCTGAAGTAATCCATCGCCACAAGGATGTACTTGTTCCCGTGTTCAGATTGTGGGAACGGGCCAGCGATGTCAATGGCGATCCTTTCGAATAGGCTGCCCACATTGTACTGGCGCATCGGGGCCTTAGGTCTTGTTCGAGGCCCATTACTGGCAGCGTATACAGCACATTTTCTGCACAAGTCCTTGACGTCAGCTTGACAATTGGCCCAGTAGAACCGTTGCCTAACTTTCTGGAGGGTCTTCGTCACTCCCAGATGTCCTCCGGTGACCCCATCATGGATTTCTCGGAGCACTTCCTGTCTTCTGCTCCTGGAAACTACTACCTGACGTCTTTCTTCCCCACCATCCTCCGACTCAACACACGCTTCAAGACTCCATTGTCTAAGGTGAAAGAGTTCCATTGGGCCCAGTAAGTTTTGACGACTGGAGAACAACTGGCTATTTCCTGCCACGACGGTCTTCGCTCACTCTTCTTCCAGCCGATGACTAAACCAAGATCTGGATCTTTCTCTTGGTCTTTCTGGATCTTGTGGTCATTCCAGTTATCATCGACCGCCGTGGTTCTGCAGAGTGTCGACTCCTTTTCTTCTGTTCGTCGGCAGTGCGAACAGTCGTCTGGACATGGTCTTCGCGATAGGGCATCCGCATTCTTATGGCTGGTCCCCGCCCGATTTTCGATCTCAAAGTCGAATTCCTGGAGCCTCTCAATCCAGCGTGCCACTTGACCCTCGGGATTCTTAAACTGTAGGAGCCATTTGAGAGCTGCATGGTCAGTTCTCAGTCGGAATCTTCGTCCATACACGTACTTGTAGTAGTGCTCAACTCCCTTGACAACAGCCAACAGTTACCGCCTGGTGACACAGTAATTCCGCTCCGGTTTACTGAGGGTCTTGCTGAAGTAACCGATGACCTTCTCTTGTCCTTCTTGGATCTGAGACAGGACAGCTCCAAGTCCCACGTTACTGGAGTCCGTGTCCAAAATGAATTTCTCGTCTGGAAGGGGGTAGCTCAGGATTGGTGCGTTGATCAAAGCTCCTTTCAACTTCCTGAATGAATCTTGGCATTCATGTGACCACTGGAACTTTGTTTGTCCTTCCGTGAGCCTGGTCAGTGGTTTTGCGATGTTAGCAAATCCCAGCACGTATCGGCGATAGTAAGTGCACATGCCAAGAAAACTTCGAAGCTGGTGAATGTCTTTCGGAACGGGCCATTCCTTAACAGCTTTGATCTTCTGCTCATCTACTGCCACTCCTTTCCCAGAGACAACGTGGCCGAGATAACGTACTTCTTTTTGAAACAGATGACATTTCTTAGGGCTCAGTTTCAGTCCGGAGCTTCTCAGTCGCTGAAATACCTCTTCCAAGTTTTTTACATGGTCCTCGAACGATCTGTCAACCACAATAATGTCGTCGAGATACACCAGACACGTCTTCCATGATAGTCCTTTCAAAACCGTCTCCATCAATCTTTCGAACGTGGCTGGAGCATTGCAGAGGCCGAATGGCATAACTGTAAACTGCCATAATCCGGAGCCGATGGTAAAAGCTGTCTTTTCTTGATCTTCCTGGGCCAGTTCTACCTGCCAGTATCCGCTATTCAAATCTAAGGTCGAGAAAATCGTAGATCCAGCCAGCGTGTGTAGCGTGTCGTCTATCCTTGGGAGAGGGTAGCTGTCCTTTTTCGTCACGTTGTTTAGTTGACGGTAGTCTACGCAAAACCGTGTTGATCCATCTTTCTTCTTCACCAACACGACTGGAGAGGACCAGGGACTGTCGGATGGCTCCATGTCGCAGACTATTTTGTCAGCCTCCTTTTTGGCGAGAGGAAGTCTTCTTGCTGATTGCCTGATTGGTCGGGAATTTTCAGTATCTATCTTGTGCTGAACCACCTCTGTTCTACCGCCTTTGCCTACTCCGGTATCGAAGATTTCCTGATACTTCCTGACTAGTTCCCTCAGTTTGGTCTTTTGTGCTGGCCCCATGTCCTTGGACGAAATAGCAACCAACTTCTCCAATTCTGCTGGCATGTTACTGGCTTGGCTAACAGTGCCGCGTACACTCCTAATCACAGAGGAAATTGACGAGCAGTGCCCCAAAATTGTTCCCTTCTTCAAGGTCACCGGGTAATAATTGACATTCATTACCCTTACTGGCACAAATTTATCAGCACGCAACAAGGTTTTTTTTCTAGTGCAATTCCTCGTCCAATTTTCTCATCATGTAGCTTGGGCTCGAACATCACCACGTTTTCACTGCTCGCACCTCCATCCAGGCGAGCCTCCAAAATGGTTCAGCCCTCTCCGGTACGCTTACGTCTTCAGCCAGCAGAACTCGAACCATTTCTTCATTTCTCCCATGAAGTACCAGCTCTTCTCCGTTCACACGAAGGACGCCGTCTTTAAAATTAGGCTCGAATCCTCTAGAATTCATGATGTCCATTCCAATTATTACCTCGTCCTCGATATCCGCTACTAGAGCCCGGTGTTTCACTGTAGTGCTGCCAAAGTCAGTTCAATTGGAAGTGTACCATACACAGTTGCCGGCTCTCCTGTTGCTGTGCGTAGCTTCCAATTCGACGATTCGATTCTTGCCGGTGTTTTGGCAAAAGTAGGTCCAAGGATTGTCCTAGTCGCACCCGTATCAAGGAGCATGGTGCGAGGCTCGTTAATGAGACCGTCTACGAAGAACCCTTTGTCTTGTCTTTGAAGTACAGCGACATATGCATTGTTAACTGGGGCTTGTTGGATACGGGCTGACGATTTCTCCTTCTTGACCTTCATCGTTGATGTCGATTTTTTCAATGTTGGACATTTGCTACGCACGTGCCCAAGTTCTCTACAATTTCGGCATCGTATCAGTCTTCTCTCAGGCACAACTTCCTTCAGCACTTTTCGCATCACAGCTTCCATATTAGTAGGCTCCTGTCGGTCTTCCTCAGCCATTCGGATGTTGTTCTGGCTTTTGCAGTATTGTTTCGCACCCTCAAATTCCAAAGCGCGTGTCAGTGCGTCTACGAGATCAATTGGACGTGCTAATATCAATGCTTGCCTGATTTCTTGATCGCGAAGTCCATCCAAGAATGCATAAACCGCTAATCGCTCCATTACGTTATTCGGTGTGGCTGGGAATGCCAGGCGAACAAGCGTGCATCAGCTTCGAATTCCTGTAAAGATTCGCCCTCCTTCTGGTTTCGATTTTTCAACTATAGATGGTACACGTATTCCAGGCGAATCTGGTCATACCGTAATTCCAGATGTTTCACTAGCTTATTATAGTCCTCTAGTTCTCGCTCGGTGAGAGTTTGTAAGATATTCGCTGCTTCACCACGTAATGCCAGTATTAGTGCAACAGCTTTTTCCCCTGCATTCCAACCATTTGCTTTGGCCGCTGCTTCAAACTGTCGGTGGTAATTTTCCCAAGGAATTTCTCCGTCGAACTGGGGCGGCTTCACGTAAAACTTCCGTATTTCAGAACTCAGCACCCTCGTTTCTTCCATTTTGTTGTTCAGTGTCTTTTTCACCAATATATCAGTCTATTATTTATTTCACACAAAAAGTTTTCAGTTTATTGTCCCGCGACGCGCAAAACTGTCCACTTTGCAAACACTCAAATGTTCAACGGGTCACTAACTGTCTATTAGGTGCGATAAACGTCTATTAGTTTTTAAACGGCGAACACTTATTTATTTTAAACATCCGACTTCTGACAACAAATGTAGTAAAACTGCACTGACTAATTTTCCTAATTTATTTGAAACACTATTTACAACAATTATTCACTTAAACATTGACTTCAATAACTATTTCAATTTATTTCTACTGTGGCTATCTATCAGCGAACTCTGGAACTGTAACTAACTCTGAATTCTGACTGTCCTCCAGCGGTTATATAGTCGCAAGCAGGTTCCATCTAGATGGCTCTTCGAACAGTATCGAACTGATCGATTTTATTCCAGCTTGTTCTCGGCGAAAGGCCAGCAGATATGCTGTTGTAGTTGAACGAGGGTGCATAATTAATTAGATCAGGGCCGGTCTCGAAATTGTTACAATACACTGGCCACTATGAGATTGGCCATTTTGTGTTTGTTCGCATTGAATTACACAAATTTGTTGGATTTCCATTCTAGAATTCCTGCCGAAGTTCACATTTCAACTTGCAGTTTCCTCCCACAAACCTGATAAAATATTCATGAAGAGGTTGACAGTGGCAAACGATAGGATGAATGCTCGTCATAATTTGAGAGCTAATTCTGGAGGTTTCAAAGAAGACAACCAAGTTCGGCTGTTTAATCCTCGTAGAAAGAAAGGTATGTCTCCAAAACTAACGCCGCCTTGGGAACAAGGTGAAGAAAGGATCAACGACGTGGTCTACAGATTCCAACGCATCCATAAGACTAAGATGAAAGTCGCCCATTTAGAAAGACTAAAGCTCTATCATCGTGAATTGGTGGTCTTTGATCAGGGCAATCAGAATTAGAACTCTTGTGCATCGACGAATGTGAACAAGCAAGCGACGGCTACTCGAGTTGGATCACATTTCCATCGGCAAGTTCTCGAAGCATGGAATAGCAGCAGAACAACTAAATCGGCAGATGCATTCTAAAATGCACGATTTTAGTAGGCGTTCTCGATGCTCTCAACGCACTAAAAAGGAGGGAAAAATAAATATGATTTCGGAAAATGACTTTTTAAAAACAATTTATTAATTGAAGAAGAACTTTACAGCATGTTTATAGTTCAAAGACTAACAAAGAAAAGCTGAAGAATATGATGTGAACCTATATTTATAAACTTGGGAAGGAAAAAGTGTCCTATTCTGCTGAGGCAGCGCTGAGTCGTCGCGAACCGTGGGACTCCCTGTATGGAGCATTCATATAACTCCTCCGCCCTCAGAGAGAAATCCTGGGGGTTACAACAGGATTTGAAGATTGCGTCCTGGGGGTTTCTTGGTCATCGTGTTGCTGTTGGGCCCTTCTTTGATGGCATCGGTAAAAAATGAATGTCAATAATATAAACATAACAAGGTAAATTTAAATAGTCCAGACACTAATTTTGTTGAAATGTACAACATTCCAGCTCATTCAAATTAATATTGTCCAGTTTTACAGGTGGTAAATCGATTTCGTTTTTATCACTGTTGATGAGGTTAACTTTTAGTTCCAGTAATTCAATGTTTTTGAATTCACTTTTTGGAATTTGGTTTATTTTTATTTGGAAATCGTTGATTTCCATTGAGCACTGAAATTCTAATTCCAATAGTTCCTTGTAGGGAAATATTGTCCGTATGAGTACCGCCTTTTCTTTAGCTAGTGTTCTTTGGGGCGCGATAATTATCAATTTATTGTCTTCGATTTTCTGAATCTTGAGGTCCTTTATCTCGACTGGAACTGGACGACAACTGGAGTGAGATGTGAAATATCTCAACATTTGCACTTCACATGGGGCGTCTCTTCTTTTATTTTCGTTGGTGACGTTTCGTGACAGAGAAATTCTTCAGGCATGATTTCTTGGCACTCTGAGTCGAATTGGATATAGTTTTGCTCGTTGAGTATGAGTAATTTTGATTATGGAATAATGGGTCGGAATTGGGATCCTTGACGTGTTGGTAAAGGATAGAGATGGAAATAGTTATAGTTTTCCTTTTCCATAATTGGTACTTCCATTACAAATATTATATGATTTCCTTTAGTGAAGCTCTTGATTTCATGGATTTTTTCAAAGATTATTATATTTTCTGATTTTGGCTCGAAAGGTAATTAATTTTGCGTCAATTGAGAACTGACTGAATTGATTTCTTTCAGCAATTCACTCGGTTCGATTATTGAGTTGTGAAAGTTAAGCAATTTCAATTTTTTCTAGAATTTCTGAAATTGTCTGAATTGCCACGATGATTTGATTGATCATCACATGAATGACGAAAAAGTGATATGTTTCCATGTTCTGCATTTCTACTTTTTTGAGAATCTCTTCAATTTGAAAAATTCTAGTTTGAGTGCTAATTGATTATGTGTATCTGAGTACCAACTTTTGTTGAATGATTCTATGGAATTTTGGAGAATTGTGATTTGTTCGTTTACTGAACTTTTGATTTTGAATTGATTGTCAGATAGAGAATTTGATAGCTTTATCATACCGTTCAGCATCGTTTTGATCCAGATTTCCAGTAATAGTTCTGATAATAGATACCAATCCACTTATGAGGCCACGTTTTGGTCGAGATCCATTGTACATAGGAATCAATTGATTTATCTGAGAGTTGATTCTATGTTCTAGAATCGTGGTCAGACGATATTCCATTTTGTGAAGGTGTTCTGGTTTGTTAGGACTAGGTATTCTTTTCTATTGAACGTTTTAGTGTCTGGAATTGTCTTTGGATGGGCAGAAATTCAGTGATAACATTAGATAGTTCAAACATTTGAATGAATGACCAGAAATCGATAACCTAGAAATTTGTTATTCTTTTTATTTCGGTTTTGGGGGTTTACTTTGAAAATCGTTTTTCCTAGGGAAAATTCTTCATTATTTTCGCCTTGGGTGTTACTTTTTGTAACTAATTTTTGTTTTTATCAATTATTTTTCCTTCAACTTTTCGGTACACATGTTCAAATTTTTTTATGGTTTTCTACATAATCAGTAAAAAATTAGTCTGGTAAATATATTTCGTTTGGATTTCGGGAATTTGTGTGTCCGAAAGTCAACTCAAATGGTATGTAATTGGTTAAGCTGTGTATTGAATTAGTATATCCGAATATGACATAGTCCATAATATTTTCGGTTTCGTTGGGGTTCGTTTTTTTAGGTACTCGAAGATGTTCTATAATTGTGGAGTGAAATCGTTCGGCAATGCTATGTGATTCGTGATGAGCTGGTGTAGTAAAATGGATTTTAATTTCTTCTACCGTTTGATTTTTGAATTCAGTTCCCTGATCGATTACTAGTTTTTCTGGTATGCCATACGATGAGAAACATTTTATTAGAGCTTGGCTTATGTGGATTGCTGTTTTTCCTTGAATCTCGTATGCTTGTGCAAACTTTGTGAATGAATCAACTTCAGATAAATAGTTCTTATGGTCATAAAAGAAAAGATCAATGTGAACAATTTGGAATGGTTTTGAGGCTGTTTCTGTTAACATTAGTGGTGTGAAGGGTTTTTCCTAGCATATTTTGCGCGTTGACAAATTTTACAAGAAGTGATATAATCCGTTACTGATGTTTTAATGCCATCCAATAATAATTTCTTTTCAATTTTTCAAGAGTTTCGGTGATTTCACGGTGGTTTGTTTTACTTTCGTGGTGATTTTTCAAAAGTAAAATTTGTTCATCCCTGTAGCGACTATGCAGTCGCTAACACTTCGTATATCATGAATATCGTTTTGAATATCAACAGCCCTTATGGCGATGTTCAGTTTTTGTTCATGAAATGTTTTTCAGTAATAACAAAGGTTGTCAATAAAAAATATATTGAGTTTTGTCATTGAAATTTGGCATGAAGTTTTAATATCGAAGAGACATAAATAGGAGGGACTCATACACCTCCAAAGTGGTGACTCCCGACTCACACTGCATCAATAGGAGACTAGCGAGTTGCTTCGTACCATCATGCCTGAGAATGATGTTTCAACCCCAGTTACTGAGACGGTAGCTCGTGTGTCGATGCGTGCCCCGCCTTTCTGGCCTGAAAACCCGGCACTATGGTTTTCTCAACTTGAAGGAGAATTTCACCTCAGTAATATCACCAGAGATGAAACCAAGTTTGCGTACTTTATCGCACAACTTGAGAGTCGTTTTGCAGATGAAGTAGAAGATATAACCAACCCTCCGAATGCTGGTCGATACGAGACAGTTAAGCGAGAGCTGATCAAAAGGATATCCATAACTCAAGAACAAAAAATTCAACGGCTTTTAGAACATGAAGAGATTGGGGATCGCAGACCATATCAGTTTCTTCGTCACCTTCGTGGATACACAGTTCCTGATAATTTTCTTCGCACATTGTGGTTGAAGAGGCTTCCCAATCAGGTTAGAGCAATATTAGCTACTCAAGAATCATCAACTCTTGATGACGTTGCTCAACTTGCCGACAAGATTATCGAGATATCACCCCGCACCGTCGCTAGTGTCAGTGATTCCAGATCAAATAAAATTTGCGAACTATCTAAATAAGTCGTAGAACTTTCTAGGCAAGTGGCAGAACTCTCCGTTAGGAATAAACCTAAAACTTACTGTGCGCATAGCAGAAGCCGATCGAGAAGTGGTAATCGAGCTGAGAGAAGATATTTTTTCTGTATCATCATCGTTATGGTCGTAAAGCCAGAAAATGTGTACAGCCTTGTAATTATGTTCCATCATCTCCAATATCAAGTGCGAATTTGGAAAATTAACAGGGCAGCCTTATGGAAAGGCGACTATACCGGGTGGCTACGGAAGTATTGCCTACGGAATATCTCAGTTATTGTATGAAGTAGGTTTGTGAAATTTGGAACGTCGATATAATGACATAAGAGCTAGAATTTGAGCATATTGACATGTCGAAGTTAACTTTCGGTCTGACCGGAAGTAACATCAACTTTCTTATTTTGAATGGAAACCCTATTTTTTTTCTTTTCGCTTTATTCAGCATTCAATTCCCTTTCTAATGACATATCACAAGTTGGTATCTAACCAGAAACTAGATCAGAAAAAATTATTATTGAAATTCACCGAGTAGGCCGTGGAAGCAAAATGAAAGCCAAAAATTGAAAAGTTGGCTATGGAAACCATACGTCACTTGATAACAGTTGCTACTACTGTGATATTTTATTTTCATTCGTCGGCGTTATAAAAAGCCGCCAAAAAAAATATTGGAAAAATTGGGAAAAAAACAATACTCTGTAGGTCCATAACTTAAATAGGAACATACAACTTTTTCTTGCCTGTACTATTCAGCTTAACCATTCCTTTCTAATGATATAATAGAAAGTAATTTTTTGAAATGAAATACCAAAAAATCCAATTATTATTCTTCAAATAACAAAACAGATTATTTGTTATTTGAAGAATAATAATTGGATTTTTTGGCATTTCATTTCAAAAAATTACTTTCTATTATATCATTAGAAAGGAATGGTTAAGCTGAATAGTACAGGCAAGAAAAAGTTGTATGTTCCTATTTAAGTTATGGACCTACAGAGTATTGTTTTTTTCCCAATTTTTCCAATATTTTTTTTGGCGGCTTTTTATAACGCCGACGAATGAAAATAAAATATCACAGTAGTAGCAACTATTATCAAGTGACGTATGGTTTCCACAGCCAACTTTTCAATTTTTGGCTTTCATTTTGCTTCCACGGCCTACTCGGTGAATTTCAATAATAATTTTTTTCTGATCTAGTTTCTGGTTAGATACCAACTTGTGATATGTCATTAGAAAGGGAATTGAATGCTGAATAAAGCGAAATGAAAAAAAAATAGGGTTTCCATTTAAAATAAGAAAGTTGATGTTACTTCCGGTCAGACCGGAAGTTAACTTCGACATGTCAATATGCTCAAATTCTAGCTCTTATGTCATTATATCGACGCTCCAAATTTCACAAACCTACTTCATACAATAACTGAGATATTCCGTAGGCAATACTTCCGTAGCCACCCGGTATAACGACTGTCCTGTAACCAAACGCCTTCTCCTCACCGACAAAAACAGTAAAGTGCAGTACCTGATAGATAGTGGATCAGACTTATGTGTTTTCCACGTTGCAAACCAAACATCGGTTCCAAACATCTTTTGATCTTTTTGCTGCAAATGGATCCGTCATTCATACATATGGAACAGTGTCACTGTCACTCAATTTTGGATTGAGGCGTGAATTCGTATGGCAATTTATAGTCGCAGATGTTACTAAACCCATAATAGTTGTTGATTTTCAGAGTTACTCCAGTCTTCTTGTTGACATTCGTCACCAGTGTTTAGTCGACTCAATAACAGGGCTAACAACAAACGCTTTCATGAACAAACCAATGTCAAATCTATTTCTAGTGATTCAAATATCACAATCTCCTAAGTCAATTCCCAGAAATCACCAAGCCAGATGGTTTTCCGAAAGATGTCAAACATACCACGATGCACCATATTCGTACAACCTCAGGACCACCAGTCGCGTGCAAAGCTCGACGTTTAGATGGTATAAAATTAAGTACTGCCAAGCGCGAGTTCGAAGCTATGGTCAAATTAGGAATTGCCCGTCAATCTGATGGCTGTTGGTCATCGCCTTTACATCTTGTAGCCAAGAAAATTGGAGAGTGGCGTTCTTGCGGTGATTATCGTCCACTCAATGCACGAACAATTCCAGATCGCTACCCCGTTCGTCACATTCAAGATGTTTCACAATACCTGAATAATCAAAAAATCTTTTCAAAGATTGACCTGGTCAGAGCATTCAATCAGATAAGAGTTGCACCAGAAGGTATCCCAAAAACCGTCACCATTACACGTTTTCCCTTCATGAGCTTCGGTTTGAGAAATGCAGCTCTGACATTTCAACGTTTCATGGATGAGGTGACTCGTGAATTATAATTCTGTTTTGTCTACATCGACGATATACTAATAGCATCATCAACGGAAAAAGAACACTTGGAACACTAGAAAATAATTTTTGAAATGCTCAAAAGCTATGGAGTAGTGATAAATGTCAATAAATGTCAGTTCGGTGTTTCTGAAGTGGACTTCTTAGGTTTCACTGTCTCCGAACATGGAATCAAACCAATCGTTGACAAAGTCGAGGCAGTTCTGAAGTTTCCTCAGCCTGAAACAATCAAGCAACTTCGAAGATTCCTCGGTATGTTGAATTTCTACCGTAGATTCACATCACATGCTGCAGTTCTTCATGCCCCATTGAATGAACTTCAGGAAGGAAACGTGAGAAGCAATCAAAAAATCAATTGGAGCGATGAACTTTCTATTGCTTTTTCTAAATGTGAGGAAAGTCTAGCGCAAGCAGCTCTTCTGGCCCATCCAGACCCCACAGCAATGCTAGGACTAGTTACTGATGCATCAGATACCTCTATGGGCGCAGTTCTTCAACAGCAAACAAATAATGGTTGGCAACCACTAGCATTTTTTAGTAAGAAGTTTTCACCTGCTCAACGAAACTATAGTACTTTCGATAGAGAACTACTTTCAATTTATTCAGCTATCAAATATTTTCAACACTATGTAGAGTGTCGAGATTTTGTGATATTCACTGAACACAAACCGCTGACTTATGCATTCAAGCAGAAACCTGAAAAAGCATCTCCAAGACAGTTTCGTTACCTTGATTTAGTTGGGCAATTCTCTACGGATATTAGACATATCTCAGGTAAAGACAATATTGTAGCAGATACTTTGTACCGAACAGAAGCAGTTGAACAATCCTTGGACTTTGCAGCCATCGCAGATTCTCAGAAGAATGATGCCGAACTCTTATTTTTACTTGAAAATGAAACCTCTTTGGATTTGAAGAAAATACGGATTCCAGGTACAGAATCTATCTTATTCTATGATGTTTCTGGTTCTTCTCCTCGACCATTAGTGACGCAACCCTTTCGAAAAAGAATATTTGACTTTCTCCATGGACTTTCTCATCCTGGTATACGTGCCACAACTAGACTCATCAAAGATCGTTATGTTTGGACATCGATTACAAAGGACTGTAGGAAATGGGCTAAGAATTGCATTCCTTGTCAACGCTCAAAAGTTTTCCGCCATGTCAAATCTCCAGTAGGACATTTCCAAACAACCAGCTCGAAATTCGAACACATTCATATAGACCTCGTTGGCCCGTTGCTTTCTTCAAATGGTTATCATTACTGAGCATAGAATGAAGGCTTTCACGGCCGGAAGTAGAATCCTGAGGTATGGTTTCCGGGCTTTGAGGCCGTGGTCGGTTCACCTCCGTGGAGGTGGTTCCACTGGACGTTTCGACCTCAGGTTATCATTACTGTTTAACTATCATAGACCCATTTTCACGTTTGCCTGAGGCATGCCCTGTCTATAATATCACAACCGAAACAGTCATCAAAACCTTGTTTTCTTCATGGATTTCCAAGTACGGTATTCCATTGCGAATTACTTCGGATCAAGGTCGTCAGTTCGAGAGCAATCTCTTCAGAGCTTTAGCCAAAACAGAAGACTGGGTGGAAGTGATTCCTACTATAATAATGAGTATGTTAGGTGTTTTCAAAGAAGACCTAGGTGTTACTATAGCTGAGATGGTGTATGGCGAGCCAATTTATCGTCCAGGTGAATTTTTAACCCCACACCCTGATGTAGAACAGAATCCAACAAGTTATGTTGATCGACTACGGAAGTACATGTCTTCACTTGGACCAACCCTTGGAGCTCATCATGGTAATCGTCCAGTTTTCGTATTCAAGGACTTGTCAACAACCACGCATGTTTTTGTTAGACGGGACACTCCTCGTTCTTCGTTGCAACCTCCGTATGATTGATCTTTTCTTGTTATCGATCGACGAGATAAGCAGATGATTGTTTGTATTCGTGGAAAGAATACAACAGTCTCAATAGACAGAGTCAAGCCAGCCTATATTCTCTCTGTCGAACCTCAGATACCACAGTCCAGCCCAGTTGTTCCGTTATCTGACACACCTGCAGCAGTTAGCGGACCATCACCTTACCAAGATATAATCACATCGTCCAGTTCAACTAGAAAAACGAGGTCTGGACGAATTGTTAAATTTCCAGTTCGTTTCTCTCCAGGATGACTGAATAAATATCAGTGTCTCATTTTCTTTTTCATGAGGGGGAGTACTGTGTAGCGACTATGCAGTCGCTAACACTTCGTATATCATGAATATCTTTTGAATATCAACAGCCCTTTTGGCGATGTTCAGTTTTTGTTCATGAAATGTTTTTCAGTAATAACAAAGGTTGTCAATAAAAAATATATTGACTTTTGTCATTAAAATTTGGCATGAAGTTTTAATATGGAAGAGACATAAATAGGAGGAACTCATACACCTCCAAAATCCCTATCGGTGATGGTATTTACTTTTAGTACATCTAATTAATTTGGGGCCATTTTGAGAAAAATTTTGATTGTATACTTTAAGTTGTTGTACAGACAGTCACAGTGGAAATATATACAGTATGTTTTTCCGGGTATAGTATAATGTCTCAAGAATTAGATTTTCACTATTTTTCTCCGGAATTTCCAGGCTGATTATTTCATGATGTTGGTAATTTTCTTGACTGACTTTCAATCTAGGATGAGGTTGGGGAAATACTTCACTTCACTTCTTATGCAAAAAGTATTTCGGTCAAATTGTCCAAATTTTCAATATGTTGTTGAACTCGAGGTTCTAAACAAAAGTTACCATGGGCACACAAAAATTCTATGTATAGTTTTGGAGATACAGAGTGTTGAATTTGTAAATGTCACTTTTGGGCCATTATTAACTGAGCATTATTGGTGAAAATATTAGTAGTTTTCTATCCACACCACAGTATTACACTTGGCCAGTGCAACAGTATGTTTTGTAAGCCTTTTTTTGAACAAAATACAGGGTAAATCATGACTTTTATCAACGCCATGAGTCAGATCGTACGAAGAGTAAAGTTTCTGTGTTGAATATATCCGATAAAATAGGCTGAATTCGAGAAATATGTATTTTTGTCATATATACAGAGAAGATTGAAAGTATCGTGGAACTGTTATATATTCTTTGGAATGCGTGATTTGATCAATTCAGTGTACCAGTTGTATGAGCCATGTGGCCACATGTGACAGAACGTAAATTTTGAATATTATTCAGTGTGACTCAAGTATACACGAGACTATTAATGAGAAAAATTATAGAAATACCCCGTATAAAGAAAATGGGCCGGTTAATTCTCCTGATTTTTTCTCATTAAACAGAGGATATGAATTTTTGTGAAAAATACAGAATTTTTCTATGTATAGTTTTCATTCAACATACAAAAAACCAATATCATTACCTTCCGATTTATGTTTCAAATACCAATAAACTTTTTTCGAATCTATTGAAATGTTCGATAACAAAAAGGTGGTAGGTCAAAGATAGCTTTTTCCAATAATTTATGTGCAAGAACTCTCCCCGTATTACTGTTCGCATCAACCAATATGTTTATTCTGATACTTCACATGTCTATATCGTCATTTCATTGAGTACGGTCTAACACGCATTTTGAACAAATTCTGCATATCCATAATCTGAGAGCACTCGCAGCAAGGAGAAAATGTGGAATTATTTTGTCAGGAATGAATATCAGATATGCTTCAAAACAATAATTAACGATTTTTCAGCATCTTCATCCCCAAACAAAAATCAGACAGAAAAATTCTGTATTCGATGCACAAGTTCATATTATATCTTCTCTATTAAATGAAAAAATTCAGAAAATAACCCATTAGTTTTTTTATACAGGATATTTCTTTAATTTTTAGTAGTTTATTTTTGAGTCACACTGTATACTACTAGAAATTGTACATATTATTATAATCGGTGATCTGAATTTATTGAATCACATAATCCGAAGCGAATATAACGGAGACACATACTTTTAATCCCCTCTGTATATAAAATGAGTTCAGCCGTTCTTATAAAATATCTAACCCAGAAACATCAATTTGATATGAACTGGTAAGATTTCATCACATTCGAATAAAGTTTAGTGGTATTTGAAACATAACTTGGAAGGTAGTGATATTGATATATTAAACGAAAACTAGACATGGAAAAATTCTGTATTTTCCACAAAAGTTCATGTGATAGATCCTCTGTAAAATGAAAAAAAAATCAGGAAAATTAACCGGCTCGGTTTCTTTATACGGGGTATTTCTATAATTTTTCTCATTATTAGTCTCGTGTATACTTGAGTCCCATTATATATAATTCACAATTTACGTTTTGTCAAGTGGCCACATGGCTCATACAACTGGTGCACTGAATTGATCGAATCACGTATTCCAAAGAATATAAAACAGATACACGTATACTTTCAATCTCCTCTGTATATATAACAAAAATACATATTTCTCGAATTCAGCCGATTTTATCGGATATATCCAACACAGAAACTTTACTCTTCGTACGATCCAACTCGAAAAAGTCATGATTACCCTGTATATTGTTCAAAAAAGGCTTTCAAATCTTGTAAACTATACATATTTTGTGAGCCCATGATAACTTATGTTCAGATGCCCGAGTTCAACAACATATTGAAAATTTGGACAATATGACCTGAAGACTTTTTGCATAAGAAGTGTGCGTGGTTCTTTGGTTTACTTTGTTGTTAACGATTTCGTCTAAAATCCTCATTCCGTCGTTAGTGGTTTCATTTGAGGCACTGTGCTGCGTCGAAGAATCAGAGTCGTCATCATTAGGATTATTTGGTGGTTTTATTTGTATATCAGAAATAATTTCAATTTTCTTGTAGCGATCGGAATTTTCCCGAGATGTTGAAGGCATTTCGTTCTGAATTGAATTTTCAGCAAGAGTTCTGAGGTAATCTAAAGTTTCTTGTTTGATGTCTCCCAGGTTATTTGCAACAGATTCGGTTTCGAGGGCGTTTATAAAGAGCGTCAGCATTTGTATTTAATATGCCTTTTTTATGAATAATTTCGTAGTCGAATTCCTCAATCTGAAGGCGCCAAGAATCAATTTCGATATTTGGTTCTTTCAGGTTGAAAACCCATATAAAAGTGGTCTATGGTCGGTAAATATCGTGAATTTCGTGCCAAGGAGATAGGGTCTGAAATACTTGTTTGCCCAGACAATGGCAAATAATTCCTTCTCTATGGTGCTATATCTCTGTTCTGTTTCGTTCACGGTTCGTGAAGCAAATGCTATCGGTTTGTCTGAACCAATCCAACCTTGTGATAGGATCACACCTAGTGCTGCATGTGAGGCATCAGTTGTCAAAATAAACGATTTGAAAAAGTCAGGGTATTGTAAAATGGGTGCATTAGTGAGAATTTTTCTACAAGTGAAATGAAATTTTATTCATGAGTGATTTTTGAATTTTTCTTTAAGCATTGTGCTAGGAATCGCACGTTAAAAGGTAAGACCTCGTTAATCCTTAGCTCGCACAAGTTTCGACTTCTGAGGGCTGTCGTTCGTAGAGGGATGACAGCTGGTTAACGGAAAAAAAAACAATTTTAAACAATTGTGTCAAGGGTTTGGTTATTTTGGCAAAATCTCTTATGAATTTACGATAGTAGCCAATGAGACCTAGAAAGCTTTTTATTTCTTTCTGTGTTGTTGGTACCGAAAATTGTTTAATTACTGAAATTTTGTCTGGATTAGGTTTTACTCCGGATGGTGTTATGACGTGACCTAGATAGGTGCTTTCCTCAGAAATTCTGACTTGTCAAGCTGTACTTTAAAGTTTGATTGCCTGAGGCGTTCAAATACTGTTCTCAATCTGACGATGTGCTCTTGAAGAGAGGTGCTAAAGACGACAATGTCATCTGGATATACAAGGCATGTTTCACTCTGTAGTCCTCTCAGTATCTTGTCCATAACTCTTTGAAAACACGAAGGAGCATTTTTCAACCCAAAAGGCATTCTTTTGAATTCAAAATGTCCGTTGTCGGTTGAGAAAGCGGTTTTTGGAATATCCGAGGGATCCATTTCAATTTGATGGAACCCGTTTGCGAGATCTAGAGTGCTGAAATATTGACTTTTGCATAGCTTGTCAAGTATTTCAGTGATATTTGGTAATGGGTATTTATCACCTACAGTCTCATCGTTTAAATTTCGAGAATCTATCACAAGTCGCCATTTTCTTTTTCCTGATGAATCTAACCTTTTTGGTACAATCCAAATGGGACTGGACCGGGGTGAATTCGAATTTCGAATTATTCCTTAATCTAACATTTTTTTAATTTGATCTTTGACTTCCGATTTGTGAATTTCTGGATATCGATAAGTTTTTGATAAAATTGGTGTTTCATCAGTAAGATTCATTTTATGTTTAATTTCATTCGTGAATGTCAGAGGAATTTTCTCAGAATAGAATATATATCGTGATATTCAAGGCAAAGTTTTTTTATGGCCTGCTTTTCTTCTATATTACAGTGACCCAAACGTAAATTTTTGAGGTTAGATTTCAAAATATTGTCTGTGTACTGATTCAAAGCTTCATCTGTTTCCATTTTTTCGACAAAATTAAATTCACGGATATTTAACATTTCTATTTCGACTGGTTGGTTGATAGTAACTGTGATCGGTTCTGTACTAGAGTTCATGATTGAAGTAATAACAGAATAGTTATTTACAGTTACCAAAGCACGGGGTGATTCTAATTGTTCGTCAAAATGTATATAGTCTAGATATCCTGTACCCATTTTTTGGTTTTACGATTTTAGAAGTTCTTGATGGAATAGTTATAGAATAATCCAAGTCATTGTTTTTCAGGTTCGTAAACGATCGGAAGTTTAACAAATGGAGTAGTGATGAATTTTTCATGAACGTTTACTGAAGCATTTAGTTGCTTTAGCAAATTAATACCAATTAATCCATCATATTTTTCACTGAACTTGAATAAATAAAATTTGTGTACGCTACTGACTTGAAAATTTGAAAAACTGGTAGAAGTCATTAACTTCGTTATGGTAACTTATGCCGTGAGCTGTTTGAATATTGAAATCCTCACGAAAAATATCATTTCTCAAAAACTTGTAGCTAATCCATAGTCCATTAGACTTCTGGTACTCTGTATTAAATAAAAAATTTGCGTTTAATTGCGGAATGTGAATGTTAGGTAAATTTGCTTTAGATTTAGGTTGATTACGTGTTGTTAGTTGAAGTGTCGGCTATCTGAAAATCCGCACTGGACTAACTCGATACTCCTGGGTCATAGACATCGTTAAGATAAGGTCAAATTATCATGGTATTCAGGTTCACTGTTTGCGTCAATGTACTGAGATTCTGAATTATATCCGGTTGGATTTATTATAATTTTCAGGATATGGGTAGGTGCTTGTATCATATTGATTATCAGGTTGATTGACGTTTTGTAAAAGTAGCTCGGTAGAGGTGACAGTTTTTCGGGGTTGCATTCTGGTGTTATCAGATGAAGTATCCAGTGGTTCTGGCTTTTGTTGGAATTGATTCGATGTTTGTGGATAATTTTTTGTGACTCGGCTTTGATTCGATGTGGAAAATGGATGTTTTTGGGTTGGGAAATTAGTATTGAATCTGGGTTGCATTTGATTATTCTGATGTGTTATTGGTCTTTGATAATTGTTCTGAAAGGGTCGTCTAGTTACTGGGAATGGCGATCTTCGAAAATTATTTGGGATTGAGATTGTTGAAAACTGTTTTGAAAAGGTGGTCTCTGAAAATTATTTGGGAATGGAGGTCTCTGAAAATTTTGAGAAAATGGTTGTTGAAAATTCGTTACAGATTGATGAGGGGGTGAAAAGTGGGTTGTTTTAGAGTTCACAGGGGTCATTCTATGAAAGGGCTTGAACGAATTTTGTTTATTCAGGGTGTTACCTCCATGTTGACTGTATAGAAAATTCTCTTCTTTTATTATCAGAGGGCTTTTTCTAAACTGTCCGGGTTTCGCAATGTAATGTTATTTTGTAATTGACCGTTTAATGAATGTTTTGAGACCTAAATCATTATAATTTTCAAGTCTAATTTTGATTTCATCTGCTGTTATACCTAGAGAATTCAATTTTGAAATAAGAAGGCTCCTAGTATCTTGGAAACGCATGCCGAAATTGTATGGTGCTTCGTTTTTGAATGGAAGCGATCAAATCTTGTACGAGACAATCAATATTTCGTTGATCTCCAAAACTCAATATAATTGCATTTTCAATTTCTTGTCAGAATCTCAATTCTGTTCAAGAACCAATCAAGCTGAGGGCTCTACCGGTTAATTTGCCAATGATAGCACATACAATATAAGTATTCATTTGAGCATTATTTTGATCTGAAAATCTATTTAAAACATGTTCACAACTGTCGAGAAAAATACCTAAAGTATTTGGATTTCCATCATAATTCGGAACAACGTCTACATAAAGTTTCAAAATCTACAGGGTGTGCTATAACGATGGGTGCAATAGAATTATCTGTATTGAGAGAAGTTTGAAATAATTCGACTAAATTATCTTTACTGACATCAAATATATGAAGAAAAAAATTTATATCGATTTCTCAAGTACGCAAAAATTGAGTAACTATAATATATTCGTAGAAATGAAAAATTAAACAAGTGGGTTAAATGATTTGGAAAAATCAATCAAAGGAAAGCAAAATTCCTTACTCTTACAATGTCATGATGATTATCATTTCGTTTCTTCCTATCCTAGTACCAATGGGATTCAGGAGAGTTTGTCCTTGGTCCTTGGGTTTTCTAACTTAAGCTGGTTTCGGCGATTTGGGTCCTCTACCAGGGTTCTGGAACTTTGGCTATGTGGTCCTCGGTTTCAGATGACTCTTCTCAATTGCTCCAAATGGTCACTTTCACGAAAAGTCCGTTTCGTCCATAAACTGTTGAAACAGGCCGGCACAACGCGATTTTTGTCGTCGAACCGTTAGACGAAATCCTACAATGACTGCGCCAAAAATAAGTAAGATTTCGGAAAATTAATTTTTTTAAACAATTTATTAATTAAAGAGGAACTTCACAGCATGTTTATACTTCAAAGACTAACAAAAAAAAGCTGAAGAATATATGATGTAAACCTGTATTTATAAACTTGGGAAGAAGTGTCCTATTCTGCTGAGGCAGCGCTGAGTCGTCTCGAACCGTGACAAATGGTCAATATAGAGTAGAAACGGTGTCGGTATCAGGATAGATTCCAGTAATAAATAAACTGTTAGAATTAACTATTTGATACTCTCATATATGTATGTTGATGTGTTACCCTGTATTAGTCAGTAATATTTGAAGTTTTGATATGTCATATAATTTGTAATCTGTTATATTTTTCCGTAATACATTTCCAACTGAATCTGTCCTTGTTTCTACCTAACTGCTAATAATATTAACATAAACATGTATATACTATTTTGATGTGAAAATTTCCATATTAGAATATTTTCAAAGTGAAACTGTTGAGACATATTCAACTAGTTTATATACTGGAATTTCATCTTAACACCAAATTAAATGTTTTACACATTGCAGTTATACGTTCCAGTAGTGTTTTGTTTCGTTCAAAAAAAGGTTGTTCAAGCAAAATATTAAACAATTATGGTATTTTTCAGGAGGAGGTTAGGTCACAAGATACTGTCTTTGTGATTGCTTCAGTGGCACAAACAAACATCGGAAGGAAACTAGCATGGTCATTTTTCAAAGATAATTGGTCCCAAATAAATGAACGTTTCAGTGGATATCTTCTCACAAGATTAATTAAATACCTTACTGAAAACTTCGCAAGTGAAGAAATGTCCTCAGAAGTTGAAGAGTTTTTTAGAAGTCATAAAGCACCTGGCACAGAAAGAACAGTACAACAGTCTGTGGAGACTATCCAATTGAATACGGCTTGGTTAATTAGAGATTCAGAAGATATAAAAAAATACCTCGCTTCTAATTGAATTGTACTTACAGCTGAGAATAACTTCTTGTTGAACGTCATGCTATGAATAATTGTATGGGTTACAATATCGTTCAAATATTCAATAAATAATTCTCTATATTATTTGTTTTTTTTTGTTCTGAACTATCAAAGAGCTGCATCAAGTAGTGAGGAAAGATATCTGGATATTTCAACTACAATGTCAATGATTGTGAGTGAAAATAATAACTACTTATTGTGGGTTTATACAGCAAATAAGATAAGAATGTTTTGAAAGAAGGATTCATATCTTTTAACGAATTCTGTATTACTGTAAATAAAAACAAACTAGCAAAGGTCGCTCGGTGTGTATTGCTGATTTTAATGGCTCAGATAGGCGACAATAGGATGGTCGGGAGTCTTCAGAATGGAAAAACAAGGGTTGATTTTTGGAATTCATTCGGTGTTGAACGGTATTAGTAATAATTTGGGTTGGGTGACCACCCGTCGAGGGTGCAGACTATGTATTCACAGGCTCACTGCAGGCCACCACCGAATAACCAATAAGGTGGCGCTGAACAACCCTCCAATCCAAGGTGTTACGCGACCCGTACCAGTGGATGCATGGCGATGAGAGAGCACTGTCTTGGACGGATTTCGTAAGGAACTGAAGGGTCTCACGAACCCTCTCTTTCCGATCACAGAATAATTATGTTCAAGGTGGTCGATGGATCAGCGGTCTACGGCACAGGCCGTTCGAAACTCCAGCATAGCGATAGTCGGTTCGAGTCCGGTGTAGGTACGAGAATTTTTCTCAACTACTTTATATCGGATCGATAGGCGACCGCATGCCTTGTTGAAAAGCAAGTGTATGGTGAGTTGTCTAGATGCCAATCTCGTCTAGTGCTAGCTTGGAGTGCACACCGACCACCCGAGGTGGGGCTGTATGTTTTTCGGGTTTTCCTACAGCTGAAAAGTGAATACATCACCTGAAACATCAGTAAGTCGCCCCGGAGCGCCACGGCAAATAATAATAATAGCCGTCCTCTACCCGCACAGGCTATGCCTTTGGGTACACTCAACGAATGTTTATGAGGGAGTATTATTATTATCAACGTGGAAGGGCTTGTGATACAAACAACCTTCACCAGAAATCATAGGAACACAGATTGGGAAAAATACACCACCAATCTAAAATGCAACCTAGAACAGATCAAGTGCAAGGCAACAGTCATGTCAAATTTGAGCAGACCCCAGAGACGGTTTACGGGGCAATTATGGATGCACAGTGGTACGTACACCTGTCAAATCTGAGATCCGAAGTCCGCAGGCTATTCAACAAAGCCAAGCTGGACGGATATTGGCAGGGATACACCGAAAGGCTGACAAAATACAATAAAGAAATAACAACAAGAGGAACAGCTTCATCAAGCCCCGCAGCAGCCATATTGTAGAAAACTATGTCAAGAGGCAGAGAGCAAGGACCAATGTCACTCAGAAGGACAGATGGTAGCTACACAGAGGATGAAGATCAACGAGCTCTCCTCCTACTGGAGACGCACTTTCCAGCACTTTCTAGCATACCATCCGAACCCGACAGATCACTGGAAGAACCAGGTAGAGCCAGACGAGAAAAATGGGAGGTAGCAAAAATCATATGCCCTCCCCAGAGAGTGAAATGGGCAATTGACTCCTTCCAACCATTCAAGTCACCCGGAATTGACGGTATATTTCTGGCCCTTTTACGAAAAGGGCAAACGGAACTACTGCCATTTATTATTAAAGCAACCAGATTCAGTCTGGCGCTCGGGTACATACCGAGCAACTGGAGGAGAGCACGGGTAACCTTCTTTCCGAAAGTAGGAAAGAAGGACCCTACCCTCCCGAAGTCATTCAGACCAATCTGTCCTTCTTACTGAAGACACTGGAGAAGATGGTAGATTACTAGAACAGAGATACTGGAGAGGGTGCCATTACACCTCGGGCAGCATGCATACAGGGCGGAGAGATCAACGGAAACCGCTCTGTACGTGCTTACCGAAAGTACCAGAGATCACTCGAGCATAAAGAAATGGCCCTAAGAGCCTTCTTAGACATAGAGGGGGCATTCGACAACACCTCTCACGAATGCTGGCTACAAGAACTGCTGAAACGAAAGTGGTTGATATCTGCTTTCGGATCAGCACAAACAGGGGATGCCCACAAGGGGGGGTACTATCACCTCTGATGTGGAGACTCGTAGTAGATGAACTACGTGGAACACTAACCGGGAACGGAGTCACTTGCCTTGGATATGCTGACGAAATAGTCATTAAGGCCAAAGGCAAATTCGAAGAAAGGGAGCTAGAGACTACCAGAAGATGGTGCCTTTCTGTGGGGTTGATAATTAACTCATCAAAAGCCATAGTGGTACCATTTACTAGAAGAACAAAGTTTCAGCACCTAAAGGCCGGTCTCCTCGACGGAGCAGACAGAATGAAAGCAAGAGGTGGAGTACCCAGGACTTAACCTAGACTCAAAACTACTCTGGAACAGACACGTAAAAAACATCGTTAACAAGGCAAAATCATCACTGATGGTGTGCAGGAACATTGCATGTACACCATGATAGTGAGGCCTATGATCACCTACGGAGCAGTAGTTTGGCACGGCAGAACTGAACTCGCCATAACAAAGAAAATCCTGGAGAAGTGCAAAGACTAGCATGTTTTCGTATAACAGGAGCAATGAGGTTGACTCCAACAGCATCAATAGAGGTAATTCTGGACCTCACTGCTCTCCATATTATGGTGAGGAGAACTGCTTGGGGGGCAAACCTCAGGTTGGCTAAAGTCGGACACAAAGGGACAGCACACATCGTAAGGGGCACAACCCCCACCGAAAGTGCACACCTTGCCGATCTCCCAAATGACGAAATTACCAGGAAATTTTGTTTCGAGAAATTATTTCGAACGGAATTAAATACAAAGAGTGGATGGAGCATAGAATCCATTCGAGCACTGGAAAAGAATACCATAACGTAGTACACGGACGGGCCCAAAACTCCGACGGACCTGGAGCAGGAGTCTTTGTGCCTCGCACCAAATACTCCGAATCCATGGGCCTGTTCCCCAGTATTTTTCAAGAGAAAATTCACGCCATAGGAAGGTGCATTCAATTCAACCTCGACAGGAAATACCAGAACAAGGAAATCGCAATTCTCTTTGATAGTCAAGCAGCCATCAAAGCGTTGAGCTCATATATCATCAACTCAAAGATGGTTTGGGAATGCCTAGACAAACTTAATAATCTAGGCAGGAAAACTACAAGGTGCTCCTCCTCTGGGTGCCGGGGCACGTCGGAGTGGAGGGCAATGAACAAAAGCAAATACCATGGCACGAAAAGGGGCATCAACGCCACTGATCGGGCCAGAACCATTGTGCGGACTTGGAAAATCTTACTTCCAAGACGAACTCAATAAAACTGAAGAAGCAATAAGAGCAACATACAAAGACTTTCAGGGCTAAGACAGGCCAAAGATCTCCTAGGCCACTTCAACTGAGCAATATCGAAGATACTGATTAACCTCAGCAAAACTAGTCCAAAGACAATCACGGGTTTTCTTACGGGGCACTGCAGACTCAAAGAACACCTAAGGAAGCTAGGCTTAGAGGAGGATAGCACCTGCAGATTCTGTGGGAAACATCCAGAAACACCACACCATAAAAAGTTGCTGTACAAAAGATTGAATGTACTGGAATCACACCAGCTGACTGGGAGAAATACCATGAATAGACCCCAAAAATCCTTAAGTTCCTCAAGGAGTTGGGGCTCAAATGAAAGTTTAACCCTTCAATTTACCAAACAGGATTAAAATAAAAACCAAGTACCAGGTTGAACTATTTAATGGGTAATATCTGAATGCTATTTCAACCGAAATAATATTTAAAGTTAGCGTAAGTAAGCACAGCATAAAATTGATTCCCAAAAGTAATGAAGCGAAAGGATGCAAGCAAAAAAATAAATTTAAGGATCGTCAAGCTCTTGACTATTTTATATATCAAATATCCACGAATTAGTACCAAATGTTATTATGTTATTTAAGGTGGTCGGTGGAACAGCGGTCTAATGCACAGGCCGCTCGAAACTCCAGCATAGCGATAGTCGGTTCGAATCCGATGTAGGTACGAGAATTTTTCTCAACTACTTTATATCGGATTTGATAGGCGGCCGCATGCCTTGTTGAAAAGCAAGTGTATTGTGAGTTGTCTAGATGCCAATCTCGTCTAGTTCTAGTTTGGAGTGCACACCGACCACCCAAGGTGGTGCTGTAGGTTTTCCGGGTTTTCCTGCAGCTGAAAAGTGAATACATCACCTAAACATCAGTAAGTCGCCCCGGAGCGCCACGGCAAATAATAATAACAGCCGTCCTCTACCCGCACAGGCTATGCCTTTGGGTACACTCAACGAGTGTTTATGAGGGAGTATTATTATTATTATTTATGTTAAGATTCATTAACAAAAAATAAGTCATTCGTTGAGATTCACTCGGCACATGCTCTGAGTACACCTCAAATTATCTACTATCAAAGATAATAATGCAGAAGAAACATAAAAAATATTACATTAAGTTCACCAGGTCCATACCCCAAAGTACACCTCAATATTTCACAACCGATACATTATGAAATAAAACCATAGAGAATTTATTACCTAACGTAGAAAATAGAGATTACCATCAAACTACCACGGGGTATATGCGTCGCTTAAGCTCAGGCTTAGGCGCAATATAAAAAAAATTATACTTATTTACGGCGCAAAATCTTTAGTTCCCACTCACATAGAAGTGTAAAAATAATAAAGCAAAAAGCAATAAGCAAGAGCAACCAAGCAATAAGCAAGAGCAACCAAGCAATAAGCAAGAGCAACCAAGCAAAAGCAATAAGTAAAAGCAACCAAGCACTGACAATAGCATAAAGTAAGCGATATTGGCATGAGCGATAAGCAATGTCAATAATCTTATAGCTAAGACTTGCGTGCTGCAGATCCTTCTCGGGTAGAATGCCTATCTACGCCTTTGATCGTTTCCAAAGATCAATGAAGCTCCAAATATATCATCAGTGCCTTCCAGCATAGAAAGCGTAGGAGTTTGAACAGTCCTCAATTTGATGGGAGGTAGAAACCCCCCCCAAAAAAAACTAGAAATTAAAAAAATGTCAAATTCATCCCCTATACAAATCAATCAATGGATTCTCGAAAGAATCACTATCTCTTTGCCGTTTAGTAAGCGACAGAATTCGTTTACCAAAATTTAATAAAGCATGATTGATCACCCTGTATATGATATCATAGATCAACCCTGTATATATGTATATATGAAAATTAGCTAATATGCCGATTGTACATCTTACAATCGCCAACAAGAAATCCAGAATTCAATCATTCTTTCGACAATCCACGTATAATTAAAAATGAGATTATTTTGACTATCCAGTTTGTGACATCAAATTAACAGGCTCTGAATCAAGTAAAAATGATTAGCCCTGTATATGGAAATCAGTGATGGTAGTTATCCTTAAACATGACTCACCCTGTATAATGAAAGATATGGTTGATTATAAAATGTATACTAAGGGCCGGTTTTTCAATGTCCAGTTAAGGGTTTCGGTTAGCTGGCTGACGGCTAATAGTCCCCGGGCCCATTACCTGAAGGAAGGAAGTGATTAATCAACATTCGAGACCTAGTTTATCTGCTTTCAATATCGACTTGGAATACTTACTATCGATAATTTTCGCATATAGCGTGTGATCCAACTTGAATTGAAGAACAGATTAACGAAGTCTCAACGGTTAGTGAATAGATTTTTTTCCTCCAGTTAATGGGCCCGGGGACTATGCTGTCAGCCAGCTAACCGAGACCCTTAACTGGACATTGAAAAACCGGCCCTTAAACTCATAGTTATCGTAATACTGTTGCTTAAAAGGAAAACCTAGTACCTTTGTCCTTCCTTTAACCTCTGTTTCAGGAGCACTGAATGAATAATCAATTTTTAGACAACAAAGCATTTCTACAACCCTGCCAGTTAGTTGTAAAGTAAAATTCGCCAAGTTCCATGTCATCAAGAAAACAAAAAACTTATGATCACATAGGCAACCTTGCAATTTCAATTTTCACATACATGATGGTGACAAACAAAACGTATTCACAAATATACATACTGTAACGATTTCGAGACCGGCCTCGAGTCCGTGGACACAGTAGAAATAAATATTTTACTTGAATAATTGTTTTAAATAGTGTTTTAAACAAATTAGAAAAATTAGTTTTGTCCAGTTTTACTACAATTGGTGTCAGAATCGGATGTTTAAAATAAATAAGTGTTTAAGTGTTCGCTGTATTGCGCCCAATAGACTAGTGGCCGTTGAACAGTTAAGTGTTTGCAGGACAGTTTTGCGCGTCGCGGGAATAAACTGATAACTTATTGTGTGAAATAAATAATAGTGTAACGATTTCGAGACCGGCCCTGATCTAATTAATTATGCACCCTCGTTCAACTACAACTGCATATCTGCTGACGTACGCATCGCCGAGAACAAGCTGGAATAATCGATTGTTCGATACTATTCGAAGAGCCATCTAGATGAAATGTTCTATACTCCTGAATATTCGAGAGCCGTGAATGGAAACTGCTTGGGAGTATATAAGCGGGACAGGCAGAATGGAGAACAGTTACAGTTACAGTTCCAGAGTTCGCTGATCGATAGCCACAGTAGAAATAAATTGAAATAGTAAATGTTTTAGTGAATAATCGTTGTAAATAGTGTTTCAAATAAATTAGGAAAATTAGTAAGTGCAGTTTTACTACATTTGTTGTCAGAAGTCGGATGTTTAAAATAAATAAGTGTTCGTCGCGTTGAAAAACTGATAGACATTTATCGCGCCTAACAGTTAGTGACCCGTTGAACATTTGAGTGCAAAGTGGACAGTTTTGCGCGTCGCGGGACAATAAACTGAAAACTGTGTGTGAAATAAATAATAGACTGATATTTCGGCAAAGACAATAAGAGACAAAATGTTTCCGAGAAGAGTTCACCTAGTTGACCTTAAAGTTAGTGAATTAAAGCAAGAGTTAGAGGAGCGTGAGTTAGAAACAACTGGAAAGAAGGCCGTACTCCAGAAAAGACTTGCAGATGGACTGATTGAAGAAGGAGAAGACCCCGAAACGTTCTTATTCGAAGTTTCTGGAATTGATTTGAGTTCCATAATGAATAAACTCGACGAGACAATGAAATCCTTGGAAGATAAATTTCTGGAAAATTCGAACAGTTTGAAGGAGGAACTTCAACAAAATTCTGTGAGTTTGAAGGAGGAACTTCAACAAAATTCCGTAAGTCTGAAAGAACTTCAACAAAATTCGGTGAGTCTTGAAGATAAATTTCTACAAAATTCAAAGAGTCTGGAGGAAAAGCTTCTAGAAAACTCGGTCAGCCTGAAAGAAGAACTTCTAGAAAATTCAAATTGTCTAAAAGAGGAACTTCAAGAAAATGTGAAGAGCCTGGAAGAAATGCTTCACGAAAATTCGAAAAATTTAGAAGTGAAGCTTCTAGAAAGCTCGGAGAATTTGAGAGAAGAGCTTCTAGAAAATTCGAGAAGCTTGAAAGAAGAAGTTTGCAGTGTGGCGAATCGGTTGGAAGAAAGAATGGGAACTGTTGAAACAGAGATGGAGAAAATCAAAGATGAAATGGAAGAAGAAATGAAAAAAATTAAGGAAACGCTCCACGATGAGATAAAGGAAAAATTTAGTGAGCTAGAAAAGCGAATGGATTCTGTGCACATTCCAGAAATTTCCAACAGAAATTCAATGCCGGATCTGAATACTAACTTGGAGGAAGTTCAAAAAGACATCAAAGATTTCAAGGTCAGTTCGGAACCAGGAAAGCTCTCATTGAAACTGCCTCAGTTCGACGGAAATACTCCAAGCTGCTGCCAAAGCAAATGGATGGAATGCTGGGGAAAAAGCTTTAGCATTGACACTGACATTGCGTGGCGAAGCAACAAATATTTTACAAACGCTCACCGCCCAACAACAGATGAACAGCTGGTAAAACACTTGGAACTTCGCTACGGCCAAGCCCACCTTGAACACGTATATCACTAACAGCTGAAGAATCGATGCCAGAAATCAAGCGAATCGTTGCAAGAATTTGAAGCAGATATTGCACGCTTGGTTCGTTTTGCGTACCCAGCTACACCGGAAAATGTAATGGAGCGACTAGCGGTCCAAGCATTTTTGGATGGACTTCGTGACCAGGAAACCCGGCAAGCCCTAACACTAGCTCGCCCCGCACATCTCGTGGATGCATTGGCACGCGCTCTGGAATTCGAAGCAGCAAAGCAATCTTGCAAAAGCCAGAGTAGAGTCCGGATGATCGAGGAAGACCCACAGCCACCGGAGCCCGCTAATATCGAGGCTGTCATGAGGAAATTAATGAAGGAAGTCCTGCCTGAAAGAAAACAAATAAGGTGCTGGAATTGCGGAAAAATTGGGCATGTGCGTAGCAAATGCCCAACTTTTAAAGAAGCGACACCGACACAGGAAAACTAAAGAAGGTCGATGAGGAGGGGCAGTCGTCGGCCTGTATCCAGCAAGCCCCAAATAACAACGCATATGTCGCTGTCCTTCAACGACAGAACAAAGGTGTTTTTGTTGACGGTCTCATCAACAACGAGCCCCGCACCATGCTGCTTGATACAGGTGCGACTAGGACAATCCTTGGACCTACATTTGCCAAAACACCGGCAAGAATTGAATCGTCGAATTGGAAGCTACGCACAGCAACTGGAGAGCCGGCAACTGTGTATGGTGAACTTCCAATTGAACTGACTTTGGGCAGCACTAAAGTGAAACACCGGGCTCTAGTAGCGGATACCGAGGACGAGGTAATAATTGGAATGGACATCATGAATTCCAGAGGAATCGAGCTGAATTTTAAAGACGGCGTCCTTCGTGTGAACGGAGAAGAGCTGATACTTCATGGGAGAAATGAAGAAATGGTTCGAGTTCTGCTGGCTGAAGACGTAAGCGTACCGGAGAGGGCTGAAACCATTTTGGAGGCTCGCCTGGATGGAGGTGCGAGCAGTAGAAACGTGGTGATGTTCGAGCCCAAGCTACATGATGAGAAAATTGGACGAGGAATTGCACTAGGAAAAACCTTGTTGCGTACTGATAAATTTGTGCCAATAAGGGTAATGAATGTCAATTATTACCCGGTGACCTTGAAGAAGGGAACGATTTTGGGGCACTGCTCGTCAATTTCCTCTGTAATCAGGAGTGTACGTGGCACTGTTAGCCAAGCCAGTAACATGCCAGCAGAATTGGAGAAGTTGGTTGCTATCTCGTCCATGGACATGGGGCCAGCACAGAAGCCTAAACTGAGAGAACTAGTCAGGAAGTATCAGGACATCTTCGATACCGGAGTAGGCAGAGGCGGTAGAACAAAGGTGGTTCAGCACAAGATAGATACTGGAAATGCCCGACCAATCAGGCAATCAGCCAGAAGACTTCCTCTCGCCAAAAAAGGAGGAGGCTGACAAAATAGTCTGCGGCATGGAGAAAGACGGAGTCATCGAGCCATCCGACAGTCCCTGGTCCTCTCCAGTCGTGTTGGTGAAGAAGAAAGATGGATCAACACGGTTTTGCGTAGACTACCGTCAACTAAACAACGTGACGAAAAAGGACAGCTACCCTCTCCCAAGGATAGACGACACGCTACACACGCTGGCTGGATCTACGATTTTCTCGACCTTAGATTTGAAGAGCGGATACTGGCAGGTAGAACTGGCCCAGGAAGATCGAGAAAAGACAGCTTTTACCATCGGCTCCGGATTATGGCAGTTTACAGTTATGCCATTCGGCCTCTGCAATGCTCCAGCCACGTTCGAAAGATTGATGGAGACGGTTTTGAAAGGACTATCATGGAAGACGTGTCTGGTGTATCTCGACGACATTATTGTGGTTGGCAGATCATTCGAGGACCATATAAAAAACTTGGAAGAGGTATTTCAGCGACTGAGAAGCTCCGGACTGAAACTGAGCCCCAAGAAATGTCATCTGTTTCAAAAAGAAGTACGTGATCTCTGCCACGTTGTCTCTGGGAAAGGAGTGGCAGTAGATGAGCAGAAGATCAAAGCTGTTTAGGAATGGCCCGTTCCGAAAGACATTCACCAGCCTCGAAGTTTTCTTGGCTTGTGCACTTACTATCGCCTACACGTGCTGGGATTTGCTAACATCGCAAAACCACTGACCAGGCTCACGGAAGGACAAACAAAGTTCCAGTGGTCAGATGAATGCCAAGATTCATTCAGGAAGTTGAAAGGAGCTTTGATCAACGCACCAATCCTGAGCTACCCCCTTCCAGACGGGAAATTTATTTTGGACACGGACGCCAGTAACGTGGGACTTGGAGCTGTCCTGTCTCAGATCCAAGAAGGATAAGAAAAGGTCATCGGTTACTTCAGCAAGACCCTCAGTAAACCGGAGCGGAATTACTGTGTCACCAGGCGGGAACTGTTGGCTGTTGTCAAGGGAGTTGAGCACTTCTACAAGTACGTGTATGGACGAAGATTCCTACTGAGAACTGACCATGCAGCTCTCAAATGGCTCCTACAGTTTAAGAATCCTGAGGGTCAAGTGGCACGCTGGATTGAGAGGCTCCAGGAATTCGACCTTGAGATCGAATATCGGGCGGGGACCAGCCATAAGAATGCGGATGCCCTATCGCGAAGACCATGTCCAGACGACTGTTCGCACTGCCGACGAACAGAGGAAAAGGAGTCGACACTCTGCAGAACCACGGCGATCGATGATAACTGGAATGACCACAAGATCCAGAAAGACCAAGAGAAAGATCCAGATCTTGGTTTAGTCATCGGCTGGAAGAAGAGTGATCGAAGACCGTCGTGGCAGGAAATAGCCAGTTGTTCTCCAGTCGTTAAAGCTTACTGGGCCCAATGGAACTCTTTCACCTCAGACAATGGAGTCTTGAAGCGTGTGTTGGAGTCTGAGGATGGCGGGGAAGAAAGACGTCAGGTAGTAGTTCCCAGGAGCAGAAGACAAGAAGTGCTCCGAGAAATCCATGATGTGGTCACCGGAGGACATCTGGGAGTGACCCTCCAGAAAGTTAGGCAACGGTTCTACTGGGCCAATTGTCAAGCTGACGTCAAGGACTGGTGCAGAAAATGTGCTGTATGCGCTGCCAGTAATGGGCCTCGAACAAGACCTAAGGCCCCGATGCGCCAGTACAATGTGGGCAGCCCATTCGAAAGGATCGCCATTGACATCGCTGGCCCGTTCCCACAATCTGAACACGGGAACAAGTACATCCTTGTGGCGATGGATTACTTCAGCAAGTGGGCCGAAGCCTATGCCCTGCCCAACCAAGAAGCCGTTGCCGACGTCTTGGTGAAGGAGTGGATTTGTCGATTCGGTGTCCCGTTAGAACTGCATTCGGATCAAGGCAGGAATTTCGAGTCAAACCTGTTCCAGGAGATGTGTCAGATGCTGAACATCCGGAAAACGAGGACCACAGCTCTACATCCGCAGTCCGATGGAATGGTGGAGCAGATGAATAAGACGATAAACCGCCACCTGTCCAAGGTAGTCTCTGACCACCAGAAGGATTGGGACCAGTACCTCCATCTGTTTCTGATGGCGTATCGTTCCGCAGTTCATGAGTCAACCGGCCAAACCCCTGCTAGTGTTATTATGGGCCGAGAGCTGCGACTTCCATGTGACCTGAAGTTTGGAACGCCACCAGGACAAGACACTGCGGGAGATGACTACGTCAGCAAACTGCGACAGAGAATGGACGACATCCATGAACGGGTCCGTTTGAACATAAAGAGTGCCAGCGACAGAATGAAGGAGACCTACGACATCAAGGCGGATGCTGGTGGGTATCAGACAGGTGACCTTGTCTGGCTATACAACCCTAAACGTCGCCGTGGACTATCACCGAAACTTCGGAACTCGTGGAAAGGTCCATATGAGATCATGAAAAGGATAAATGACCTCGTCTACCGCATATATAAGCCACCACGAGGAAAACCTAGGGTAGTCCACTTCAATAGGTTGTCCCCTTACGCCGGAAACCACGATCAAGTCCGCACAGTCAGATCACCGGAGGACGAAATGACGTTTCAGAGGTTCATGTCCCTGTACTCGAACGGACAGAAAGTTCAATATGGGGTAACCCGAGAGGAGTCACGAGATCTTTTCAAGGTGCCTGCCAATTACGCGTTAGCTCACTGTGTGGCAGAAGATCTCCAAATGTCCAGAGGCATTGCAGTAGTTTTCTCCAAGAAGTTCGGTCGAATCCAGGAACTGAGAGAACAGAACCCGGAAGTTGGAGGGGTGTTACAGCTGAGGAAAGGCCAGGGAAACATCTACTATCTGGTTACCAAGAAGTGTTCTCGAGATAAGCCGTCTTATGAAGATGTTTGGAAGAGCCTTACGAGATTGAGAGACACGATGCTGGACCAGAATATTGTAGACCTGGCAATCCCAAAATTGGCCTGTGGGCTTGATGGGCTGGACTGGAGAGTTATAAGAAGCATGTTGGAGACAATATTCAGATCCAGCGGCATCAAAATCCTGGTGTGCTGCAACCATCTTCCTCGACCCAACTTGAAGACTGTGGAGTGCTACTTCCATCGAACGTCCAGGTGCAGACATGGAGAATCTTGCAGATATCTTCACACTCCAAGAATGACGCTTCGGGGCGAAACGTCTTTAAGAAGGGGGCAATGTAACGATTTCGAGACCAGCCCTGATCTAATTAATTATGCACCCTCGTTCAACTACAACTGCATATCCGCTGACGTACGCATCGCCGAGAACAAGCTGGAATAATCGATTGTTCGATACTATTCGAAGAGCCATCTAGATGAAATGTTCTATACTCCTGAATATTCGAGAGCCGTGAATGGAAACTGCTTGGGAGTATATAAGCGGGACAGGCAGAATGGAGAACAGTTACAGTTACAGTTCCAGAGTTCGCTGATAGATAGCCACAGTAGAAATAAATTGAAATAGTAAATGTTTTAGTGAATAATCGTTGTAAATAGTGTTTCAAATAAATTAGGAAAATTAGTAAGTGCAGTTTTACTACAATAGATTGATATCTCCCTTAAGGACAATAAAAGACTAAATGTTTCCGAGGAGAGTTCACCTAGTTGACCTTAAAGTTAGTGAATTGAAGCAAGAGTTAGAGGAGCGTGAGTTAGAAACAACTGGAAAGAAGGCCGTACTCCAGCAAAGACTTTCAGACGGACTGATTGAAGAAGGAGAAGACCCCGAAACATTTTTGTTCGAAGTTTCTGGAATACATTTGAGCTCTATAATGAACAAACTCGACGAAGCCACAAAATCGTTAGAAGATAAATTTATGGAAAATTCGAATAGTTTGAAGGAAGAGCTCCAACCAAATTCGGTGAGTCTGGAAAGTAAATTTCTACAAAATTCAAAGAGTCTTTTAGAAGAATCGGTCAGCTTGAAGAATCTTTTACATAAATTTCTGGAAAATTCGAATAATTTGAAAGAAGAACTTCTAGAAAATTCGAGAAGCTTGAAAGAAGTTTGCAGTGTGGCGAATCGGTTGGGAGAAAGAATGGGAACTGTTGAAACAAAGATAGAGAAACTCAAAGATGACATGAAGGAAGAAATGAAAAAAATTAAGGAATTACTCCATGATGAAGTAAAAGGCGGAATCGAGACATAAATCGGCAGAATAAAGGAAAAATTCAGTGAATTGGAAAAGCGAATGGATTCTGCGCTTACCCCAGAAACTTACAAAAAAACCCAATGCTGGACCTGATTATCAACCAGGAGGAAGTCCAGAAAGACACAAAAAAATTTCAAGATTAGTGGAAAACTCGCATTGAAACCGCCTCAGTTCGACGGAAATATTAAAATGAACAATTTTTTAAAATAAAATTAAAGCAATAAATGAGGAAATTCATACATTAATTATGTCTTGAAGAAAATGACGATTTTTTTAAATATCCAATCTTTTACTTTGATTTTATACGAATAAAAAGATTTAGATTTTTTTTATTTCTTGTGGAATTATATCAAAAAACTTTTCTCATAATATTTGTATAATTTCTAGTAGATTTATTTTTATTGAGTTTATTTTTCAAAGTTATATTATTTTTATGTCTTGTCTCATAAGAATGATTACTGAATTTAATACAATTTTTGTTTTTGAAAATATAAATCATCATTCTATATATAAACATTGAACAATATCTAATTTTCTACTTTTTTTATACAGAATATGAGAAGAAAACATAAAATTTCGATTAAGTATGTATTATTTTTAAAATGTGCCTTTGTATCACTTTCAAATTATACACTAAATTTTGTTTTACTCCACCCCATCCAAGAATACCATAGGTCAACTGAGAATGTATCAATAATAAGAAATTGTTTCAAAAACTTGAATTTGGGTAGGAACATCTCAATTTTTCAACAAGGAAGAAAATTTGATGATCCCATCTCAAATGTCTGTCAAATTCGATTCCTAGATATTTTATAGATTCAGTTTCATGAATTTTGAAGTTACTGTCAATTTCAAGTGGGCCAAAATGTTGTAAAGAATTCTCAAAGCAAGTGAATGGAAGATAAAACGTTCCACCAAAATTTATAGTTAATAAATTAATGTCAAACCAGCTTTTTATTTTCCTTGAATCTTCTTGGGCAGTTGCAAATGCATGAATTTTTCCATTACACTTCAATTTGAAAAGGTCATTGAGAAAGATATTGAATAGTAATGGACCTAAAACACTGCCTTGATATTTTTACATATTGTGTTCTATTAATAACTCTTCATTAATTTATAAAACCAATACGATCCAGTTTTTTAAGTAGTAATTCATGACTTACAGAGTCGAAATCTTTCTTTAAGTGTTACTATCCAATGAGTTATACATATGAGAAGTAAGGTAACAAATTGCTTGTTCGGTGGAAATATTTTGCCGAAATACAAACTGTTCTGGAGACAAAAAATTTATGTGATTCAGATATTTTTCAATTCTCACCTTTAATACTTTTTCAAAATTTTTTGCTGTGCTTGATATCAAAGTGATATGCCTATAATTCTCCATTTTATTTTTATTACCATTTTTATGTATTGGTTTTATAACACCGATCTTGAAAGAACTGGGATATACTCCAGATTTAAAAGTAACATTTATGAGATGTACTAAGAGATCAGTTGTAATGCACCTGGTGATTTCCTTTGTTTCAAAGTTTTTATTGTATTTTCAACTTCAGTTCGGTCTGTTTCCTCAATATAAATGGTTTTTAGGTAACTTGTCGATGCCTTCAAGCAACAAATATTTTACAAACGTTCACCGCCCAACAACAGGAAGACTATGAACAGCTGGTAAAACACTTGGAACTTCGCTATGGCCAAGACCACCTTGAACACGTATATCACTCACAGCTGAAGAACCGATGCCAGAAATCAAGCGATCGTTGCAAGAATTTGAAGCAGATATCGCACGCTTGGTTCGTTTTGCGTACCCAGCTACACCGGAAAATGTAATGGAGCGACTAGCGGTCCAAGCATTTTTGGATGGACTTCGTGACCAGGAAACCCGGCAAGCCCTAGCTCGCCCCGCACATCTCGTGGATGCATTGGCACGCGCTCTGGAATTCGAAGCAGCAAAGCAATCCTGCAAAAGTCAGAGTAGAGTCCAGGATGATCGAGGAAGATCCACAGAAGCCAGCTGATATCGAGGCTGTCATGAGAAAATTAATGAAGGAAGTCCTGCCTGAAAGAAAACAAATAAGGTCTCATTAACAACGGGCCTCGCACCATGCTCCTTGATACGGGTGCGACTAAGACAATCCTTGGGCCTACTTTTGCCAAAACACCGGAAAGAATTTAATCATCGAATTGGGAGCTACGCACAGCATCAGGAGTTCCAGTGGTCTGAAGAATGCCAAGACTCGTTCAGGAAGCTAAAAGGAGCATTGATCAACGCACCAATTCTGAGCTATCATCTTCCGTACGGAAAATTCATTTTGGATACGGACGCAAGTAATGTGGGACTTGGAGCTGTCCTGTCGCAGATCCAAGAAGGACAGGAGAGGTCATCGGTTACTTCAGCAAGACTCTTAGTAAACCGGAGCGCAATTACTGTGTCACCAGGCGGGAGCTGTTGGCCGTAGTTAAGAGAGTAGAGCACTTCTACAAATACGTGTATGGACGAAGATTCCTTCTGAGAACTGATCATGCAGCTCTCAAATGGCTTGTACAATTCAAGAATCCCGAGGGTCACGTTGAATCGAGAGGCTCCAAGAATTCGACTTTGAGATCGAACGTCGGGCGGGGATCAGCCATAAGAATGCGGATGCCCTATCGCGAAGACCATGCCCAGACGACTGTTCGCACAGCCGACGAGCAGAGGAGAAGGAGTCGACACTCTGCAGAACCACGGCGGTGGATGATAACTGGAATGACCACAAGATCCAGAGTGACCAAGAGAAAGATCCAGATCTTGGTTTGGTCATCGGCTGGAAGAAGAGTGAGCGAAGACCGTCGTGGTAGGAAATAGCCAGTTGTTCTCCAGTCGATAAAATTCACTGGGACCAATGGAACTCTTTCACCTTAGACAATGAAGTTTTGAAGCGTGTGTTGGAGTCGGAGGATGGCGGGGAAGAATGACGTCAGTTCCCAGGAGCAGAAGACAGGAAGTGCTCCGAGAAATCCATGATGTGGTCACCGGAGGACATCTGGGAGTGACCCTCCAGAAAGTTAGGCAACGGTTCTACTGGGCCAATGTCAAACTGACGTCAAAGACTGGTGCAGAAAATGTGCTGTATGCGCTGCCAGCAATGGACCTCGAACGAGACCTAGGGCCCCGATGCGCCAGTACAATGTGGGCAGCCCATTTGAAAGGATCGCCATAGACATCGCTGGCCCTTTCCCACTATCTGATCACTGGAATAAGTACATCCTTGTGGCGATGGACTACTTCAGCAAGTGGGCCGAAGCCTATGTCTTGCCCAACCAGGAAGCCAGCACCGTTGCCGACGTCTTGGTGAAGGAGTGGATTTGTCGATTCGGTGTCCCGTTAGAGCTGCATTCGGATCGAGGCAGGAATTTCGAGTCAAATCTGTTCCAGGAGATGTGTCAGATGCTGAACATCCGGAAAACGAGAACCACGGCTCTACATCCACAGTCCGTTTGATCATCCAGAGTGCCAGCGACAGAATGAAGGAGACCTACGACAAGGTTGATGCTGGTGGATATCAGACAGGTGACCTAGTCTGGCTGTACAACCCTAAACGTCGCCGTGGACTATCACCGAAACTCCGGAACTCGTGGGAACGCCCATATGAGATCATGAAAAGAATAAACGACCTCGTCTACCGCATATATAAGCCACCACGAGGAAAACCTAGGGTAGTCCACTTCAATAGGTTGCCCCCTTACGCCGGAAACCACGATCAAGTCCGCACCGTCAGATCACCGGAGGACAAAATGACGTTTCAGAGGTTCATGTCCCTGTACTCGATGAAAGAAAGTTCAATATGGGGTGACCCGAGAGGAGTTACGAGATCTTTTCAAGGTACCTGCCGATTACGCGTTAGCTCACTGTGTGGCAGAAGATCTCCAAATGTCCAGAGACATTGCCGAAGTATTCTCCAAGAAGTTCGGTCGCCTCCAGGAACTGCGGGAACAGAACCCGGAAGTTGGAGGGGTGCTACAGCTGAGAAAGGGCCACAGAAACATCTATTATATGGTTACCAAGAAGCTTTCTCGAGATAAGCCGTCTTATGAAGATGTCTGGAAGAGTCTCACCAGATTAAGAGACATGATGTTGGACCAGAGTCTTGTGGACCTGGCAATCCTAAAATTGGCCTGTGGGATTGATGGGCTGGACTGGAGAGTTATAAGGAGCATGTTGGAGACAATATTCAGATCCAGCGGCGTCAAGATTCTGGTGTGCTGCAACCATCTTCCTTGACCCATCTCGAAGACTGTGGAGTGTAGAACTCGCCGAAATGCTCGAATGGCCGAGAACTTTAAACACTAGTATTATGCCACTGGGTATTAGATGGCGGGATAGTTAGTTACAGTTCCAGAGTTCGCAGATAGAGACTGACACAGTAGAAATAAATATTTTAGTTGAATAATTGTTTTAAATAGTGTTTTAAATAAATTATAAAAATTAGTTAGTGTAGTTTTACTACATTTTGCGTCAGAAGTGTGGATGTTTAAAATAAATAAGTGTTCGTCGCGTTGAAAGACTGAAAGACATTTATCGCGCCTAACAGTTAGTGACCCGTTGAACATTTGAGTGCAAAGTGGACAGTTTTGCGCGTCGCGGGACAATAAACTGAAAACTGTGTGTGAAATAAATAATAGACTGATATTTCGGCAAAGACAATAAGAGACAAAATGTTTCCGAGAAGAGTTCACCTAGTTGACCTTAAAGTTAGTGAATTAAAGCAAGAGTTAGAGGAGCGTGAGTTAGAAACAACTGGAAAGAAGGCCGTACTCCAGAAAATACTTTCAGATGGACTGGTTGAAGAAGGAGAAGACCCCGAAACGTTGTTATTCAAAGTTTCTGGAATTGATTTAAGTTCCATAATGAATAAACTCGACGAGACCACGAATCCTTGGAAGATAAATTTCTGGAAAATTCGAATACTTTGAAGGAGGAACTTCAACAAAATTCTGTCAGTTTGAATGAGGAAATTCAACAAAATTCGGTAAGTCTGGAAGATAAATTTTTTCAAAATTCGAAAAACCTAGAAGAAAAGCTTGAAGAAAATTCGAAAAATCTAGAAGTGAAGCTTCTGGAAAATTCGGAGAATTTGAAAGAAGTTTGCGGTGTAGTGAATCGGTTGGAAGGAAGAATGGGAACTGTTGAAACAGAGATGGAGAAACTCAAAGATGGCATGGAGGAAGAAATGAAAAAAATGAAGGAAACGCTCCACGATGAAATAAAAGGCGGAATCGAGACAGAAATCGGCAGAATACAGGAAAAATTCAGTGAATTGGAAAAGCGAATGGATTCTGCGTACACCCAAGAAACTTACAACAGAAATTCAATGCCAGATCTGAGTACGAACGTGGAGGAAGTACAAAAAGACATAAAAGATGTCAAGGTCAGTACGGAATCAGGAAAGCTCGTATTGAAACCGCCTCAGTTCGACGGAAATACTACATGGGCAAACTACCGCCGACAATTCGAAGCTGCTGCCAAAGCAAATGGATGGAATGCTGGGGAAAAAGCTTTAGCATTGACACTGGCATTGCATGGCGATGCCACAAACATTTTACAGACCCTCACCGCCCAACATCTAGAACTACGGTATGGCTGAAGAACCGATGCCAGAAATCAAGCGAGTCCTTGCAAGAATTTGAAGCCGATATTGCACGCTTGGTTCGTCTTGCGTACCCAGCTACACTGGAAAATGTAATGGAGCAACTAGCAGTTCAGGCATTTTTGGATGGGCTTCGTGACCAAGAAACTAGGCAAGCCTTAACACTAGCACGCCCCGCACATCTCGTAGATGCATTGGCACGCGCTTTGGAATTCGAGGATGCGAAGCATTACTGCAAAACCAAGAAAAACATCCGAATGGCTGAGAAAGATCCACAGGAACCCGCTAATGTCTAGGCTGTCGTGAGAAAAGTGCTGAGAGAAGACTGATACGATGCCGAAATTTCAGAAAACTTGGGCACGTGCGTAGCAAATGTCCAACATTGAAAAAATCGACATCAACGATGAAAGTCAAGAAAGAGCAATCGTCAGCCCGTATCTAACATGCCCCAGTTAACAATGCATATATCGCTGTGCTTCAAAGACAAGACAAAGGGGTCTTCGTAGACGGTCTCATTAACAACGGGCCTCGCACCATGCTCCTTGATACGGGTGCGACTAGGACAATTCTTGGACCTACTTTTGCCAAAACACCGGCAAGAATTGAATCATCGAATTGGAAGCTACGCACAGAAACAGGAGAGCCGGCAACTGTGTATGGTGAACTTCCGATTGAATTGACTTTGGGCAGTACTAAACTGAAACACCGGGCTCTAGTAGCGGATATCGAGGATGATGCAATCATAGGGATGGACATCATGAACTCCAGAGGGTTCGAGTTGAATTTCAGAGACGGTGTCCTACGAGTAAATGGAGAAGAGTTGGTGCTTCACGGAAGAAGTAAAGAAATGATTCGTGTTCTGCTGGCTGAAGATGTGAGCGTACCGGAGAGGGCTGAAACCATTTTGGAGGCTCACCTGGATAGGAGTGCGAGCAATGGAAACGTGGTGATGTTCGAGCCCAAGCTCCATGATGAGAAAATTGGACGAGGAATCGCACTAGGGAAGACCTTGTTGCGTGCTGATAAATTTGTGCCAGTGAGGGTAATGAATGTCAATTATTACCCGGTGACCTTGAAGAAGGGAACCATTTTGGGGCACTGTTCGTCAATTTCCTCTGTGATTAGGAGTGTAAGCGGCACTGTTAGCCAAGCCAGTAACATGCCAGCAGAACTGGAGAAGCTGGTTGCTATCTCGTCCAAGGACATGGGGCCAGCACAAAAGCCCAAACTGAAGGAACTAGTCAGGAAGTATCAGGACATCTTCGATACCAGAGTAGGCAGAGGCGGTAGAACCAGCATAAGATCGACACTTGGAGTGCTCGACCAATCCGACAATCAGCCAGGAGACTTTCCTTTGCCAAGAAAGAAGAGGCTGACAAAATAGTCAGTGATATGGAAAAAGAAGCTGTTATTGAATCATCTGATAGTCCTCGGTCCTCTCCAGTAGTACTGGTAAAAAAGAAAGATGGTTCAACCTGGTTTTGTGTCGATTATCGTAAACTCAGCAACGGAACGAAGAAGGACAGTTACCCTCTACCAAGAATCGACGACACGTTGGCTGGATCTACGATTTTCTCGACCCTAGACCTGAAGAGTGGATACTGGCAGGTAGAAATGGCTCGGGAGGATCGAGAAAAGACAGCTTTCACCATCGGCTCAGGATTGTGACAGTTCACAGTTATGCCCTTCGGCCTCTGCAATGCTCCAGCCACTTTCTAAAGATTGATGGAGACGGTTTTGAAAGGACTATCATGAAAGACGTGTCTGGTGTATCTCGACGACATTATTGTGGTAGGCAGATCGTTCGAGGACCATGTAAAAAACTTGGAAGAGGTATTCCAGCGACTGAGAAGCTCCGGACTGAAATTGAGCCCCAAGAAATGTCATCTGTTCCAGAAAGAACTACGATATCTCGGCCACGTTGTCTCTGAGAAAGGAGTGACAGTAGATGAGCAGAAAATCAAAGCTGTTAAGGACTGGCCCGTTCCGAAAAACATTCACCTGCTTCGAAGTTTTCTTGGCTTGAGCACTTATTATCGCCGATATGTGCTGGGATTTGCTAACATCGTAAAACCACTGACCAGGCTCACGAAAGGACAAACAAAGTTCCAGTGGTCAGATGAATGCCAAGATTCGTTCAGGAAGTTTTGGACACGGACGCCAGTAACGTTGGACTTGGAGCTGTCCTGTCTCAGATCCAAGAAGGGCAAGAGAAGGTCATCGGATATTTCAGTAAACCGGAGCGGAATTACTGTGTCACCAGGCGGGAGCTGTTGGCTGTTGTCAAGGGAGTTGAACACTTCTACAAGTACATGTATGGGAGAAGATTCCTACTGAGAACTGATCATGCAGCTCTCGAATGGCTCCTACAGTTCAAGAATCCCGAGGGTCAAGTGGCACGTTGGATCGAGAGGCTCCAAAAATTCGACTTTGAGATCGAACGTGAAGCGGGGACCAGCCATAAGAATGCGGATGCCCTATCGTGAAGACCATGCCCAGAAGACTGTTCGCACTGCCGACGAGCAGAAGAGCTGGAAGACGAGTGATCGAAGACCGTCGTGGCAAGAAATAGCCAGTTATTCTCCAGTCGTCAAGTCTTATTGGTCTCAATGGAACTTCCTTACCTTGGACAATGGAGTCCTGAAACGTGTGTTGGAGTCGGAGGATGGCGGGATGGAAAAGCGTCAGATAGTAGTTCCCAGGAGCAGAAGACAGGAAGTGCTCCGAGAAATCCATGATGGGGTCACCGGAGGACATCTGGGAGTGACGAAGACCCTCCAGAAAGTTAGGAAACGTTTTTACTGGGCTAATTGTCAAGCTGACGTCAAGGACTGGTGCAGAAAATGTGTGCTGTATGCGCTGCCAGTAATGAGCCTCGAACAAGACCTAAGGCCCCGATACGCCAGTACAATGTGGGTAGCCCATTCGAAAGGATCGCCATTGACATCGCTGGCCCGTTTCCACAATCTGAACACGGGATTGTTCCCACAAGGATGTACTTGTGTACATCCTTGTGGCGATGGACTACTTACTTCAGCAAGTGGGCCGAAGCCTATGCCCTGCCCAACCAAGAAGCCATCACCGTTGCCGACGTCTTGGTGAAGGAGTGGATTTGTCGATTCGGTGTCCCGTTAGAGCTGCATTCGGATCAAGGCAGGAATTTCGAGTCAAACCTGTTCCAGGAGATGTGTCAGATTCTGAACATCCGGAAAACGAGAACCACGGCTCTACATCTACAGTCCCATGGAATGGTGGAACTGATGAATAAGACGATAAACCGCCACCTGTCCAAGGTAGTCTCTGACCACCAGAAAGATTGGGACCAGTATCTCCATTTGTTTCTGATGGCTTATCGTTCCGCAGTTCACGAGTCAACCGGACAAACCCCTGCTACTGTTATTATGATTCGAGAGCTGCGACTTCCATGTGACCTGAAGTTTGGGACACCACCAGGACAAGACCCTGCGGGAGATGACTACGTCAGCAAACTACGACGGAAAATGAACGACATCCACGAACGGGTCCGTTTGAATATCCAGAGGGCCAGCGACAGTATTAAGGGACCTACGACGTCAAAGCTGAGGCTGGTGGATATCAGACAGGTGACGCAGTCTGACTTTACAACCCTAAACGTCGCCGTGGACTATCACCGAAGCTCCGGAACTCGTGGGAAGGCCCATATAAACCTAGGGTAGTCCACTTCAATAGGTTGTCCCCTTACGCCGGAAACCACGATCAAGTCCGCACCGTCAGATCCCCGGAGGACGAAATGACTTTTCAGAAGTTCATGTCCCTCTACTCGATCGGACAGAAAGTTCAATATGGGGTAACCCGTGAGGAGTCACGAGATCTTTTCAAGGTGCCTGCCGCTTACGCGTTAGCTCACTGTGTGGCAGAAGATCTCCAAATGTCCAGAGGCATTGCCGTAGTATTCTCCAAGAAGTTCGGTCGACTCCAGGAACTGCGAGAACAGAAACCGTAAGTTGGAGGGGTACTACAGCTGAGGAAGGGCCAAAGAAACATCTATTATTTGGTTACCAATAAGCTTTCTCGAGATAAGCCGTCTTATGAAGATGTCTGGAAGAGTCTCACCAGATTAAGAGATACGTTGTTGGACCAGAATCTTGTGGGCCTGGCAATCCCAAAATTTACCTGTGGGATTGATGGGCTGGACTGGAGAGTTATAATGAGCATGTTGGAGACAATATTCAGATCCAGCAGCGTCAATATTCTGGTGTGCTGCAACCATCTTCCTCGACCCATCTCGAAGACTGGAGTGTTACTTCCATCGAACGTCCAGGTGCAGATATGGAGAATTTTGCAGATATCTCCACACTCCAAAAATTACATTTCGGGACGAAACATCTTTAAGAAGGGGAGTAGATAGACAATGCCGCTTCTGATACCGAAGAGTGTCCCAGAATCGGCATTGCTCCACACGGTGAATCTCTCGATGGCCGCGTCCATCAAGTTCTTGCCGTTGGTGGAGTGTTGGTGCTGAAGAAGATGACGTGTTCGCCGAAGAGTTTCGGGGTGGGGGGGTTCAAAACGTTTCACCCTAAGTGGCGCGCGTCTTTTCTGCAAAAAAAACATGGCAGCAATGCAGCGGAAGACAAAAAAACATGGCGGCGATGGAGCGGAAGGCAAAAAACATGGCGGCGATGGAGCGGAACGCAAAAAACATAGCGGCGATGGAGCGGAACGCAAAAAACATGGCGGCGATGGAACGGAACGCAAAAAACATGGCGACGATGGAGCGGAAGGCAAAAAAACATGGCGGCGATGGAGCGGAAGGCAAAAAAACTTTCCCTCACGTGATTCGCTGAGAGCAATTGGCTGGAAGATAAAAAAACATGGCCGCCGCCGCCGCCACCTTAATTGACAAAACAAAAAAATTAAATATGAAAAAATGTCTACTGTCTTAGAACACACACACACAACAGAAAATTATGATGGACGACTTATTATTAATTCACTCGCTCTCGAATGAAATTCCAAAAGAAAAAAAATACGTCTCCGCCGCCGTAAAATAGCGATAAAGCACGTATCTTGAATGTTTACTGTCTGCTCTCTCAAGTTGAACGAAATTCTCAGTAAACACGACGATGGTCCATTTTTGACATTGAATTTGTTTTTCAAATTTAATCACACATCCGGTATCTGTTTACGCTGCTCGAGCTAAATTGACCTTGGAGTTGTTTTTGTTATTGCGCAATTTGGGTTTTCCCCAGATCGACCGTTGCATACATTTGCAGCGTGGGTTACGCGAACTCGGCGTGGAGGTGGACGGCGTGGGTCACGTGACACAGAGTTAATACGTACGTCCACAGCGAGCCTGCGTCATTTCATTATCTGCGTTCGAAGCAACAAGTGCCTCTCTGCCGCTCATCTGTCTCTCGCTTTTTTTCTATACAAGTGCATTGTTTTTTATTGTGAGTGCCATTTAATTCGTGATTTGCAAAGGTCTGTAGTAGTAGTAGTTATTCTTTTTTCATTTTTCGCAATTGTTTCAAGTGTGCCTATTTCTTTTGATTCACTTTTTGTTGTTTCTTTTTCAAAAAAAAAATCAGAAAAGTTCATTTGTCATATTTGTTTTTCGTGTCATACAGAGTGTCTCTCTCACAAAACGTCATATTTTTTTTGTTTTGTGTGGATTGCATTTTTTATCATAATTCCTTCTCATACAGGGTGTCTCACAAAGTTCCATTTGCTATATACAGTGTGATTGGAATATTTTATCATATTTATTTCTCATACACGGGGTGAATCATAAACATCATTTTTTCATTTTGAGTGAGTGAGTGAGAGTTATAATACAGCGTGTATGAATTTTTTTTCATTTTTCAAATGATTTCGCAGATGTCATCATCTTCTCGACGAAATTAACAAGATTTCGTTGACTTGCGGGAATAACCTGCGGAAGTTGTCTGAGCTACCGAAGGACGAACCCCATCTGATCCTCGGCGCTGAAGCGAAAACAACCAAATTTGGAGAGTCCATCCTAGTGGAGTTGGAGGAGTGTAAAGTATTCCTGCCAAATCAAGTGACTGGTGCATTCAAACCCATCCTCGACAAATTAACCGAGTCCCAGCATATGCTAATCTACAGGGGCGAGCAGAAAATTGCCAATCAAAATCATCCGCAGCAGCTGTTTGAGATCGCTAAAGCCTGAAGACGCTGACGACGACGCCGCCGCCGTTGGAAACAAAGAGTGAGTTTCTTGTATTTTCATTTGACATTTTCTTGAAATTTTGTGTGTCTGTTGAATAATCATCATCATGTCATCTGACGCTATTGTTGCACACAGTATGGAGATGGTAGCCAAGTTGAGTAAGGTCAAAAAAATCCTCAAAAAGGGTTGTACTGATGAAGAACGCAAACATTGGCTGGCCCATTGCAAGTACACCGCCCGCCTGATCAATAGTGCGATGGCAGCAGTGGATTGCATAGGCTCTCTGAGAAAATTACAAACTTTATGCGGACACTTGAAAATTATACTAAATTCAATCAAAAAGTCACGTCAACAACAGCCAGGCGTCGACGTGGTGGTGGGAGAGGGAGTCAAATCAAAATTAACATCTCAGGGAGGGTCATTTGCACGAAGACCAATACTGTGGTGGGCGAATGCATATCGTATTCCAAAATATAATTTACGATTTTGCCGCACTTGCTATAAAGCATTCAGAAGGGCTATGCAAAACCATCCGGTTCACAGCATCAGAGACCATCAACATATGGTGTTCGGTGTAAAGCAATATATATCAATGTTGCAAATTTTGGTGTCACAACAGATTTGATGAAGTACTGTTCACTTTGAAAACGAGCAGCCAATACTACTGTGACCTACATCTGCATGGTGGTGGTGAGCCCTACGGATTAGATCTCACATATAAACGCTTCATAGGCTCAGGAGATGAGGATTCAGAATTCGATGAATGAGATTGCCAAACACACACACACACACACAAAATTTCAAGAAAAATGTTAAATGAAAATGCAAGAAATTGTGCTCTTGTTTGTTTCTTCCACACACACTACATATATTATTAATCAAATAATAGTCGATTATGTTTTATATTTATGATTGAATAAAATCAATATGTAATCCGTGTCTGGATATTATTATATTTTGTTTCAGCCTTCCAATCTCCCATTCAAAATCCCATATATTTTTAGAGATCACTTTTGCATCAAAAAATTATCATTTTTTTTACGAAAAAGTGCCACTTTTTCTGCAAAAAAAGTGTCACTTTTTCATGCAAAAAAGTAACACTTTTATTGACATGGTGGAAAAAGCTGAGTGAAAGCTGAGTGATTCACTCAGCCACTCAGCTTTCACTGAAAATGCTTCACTCAGCTTTTACCACCATGTCAATAAAGGTGTCACTTTTTTTCATTAAAAAATACATGTATTCTTATGGGAAAATGGCAATTATTTTGATAAAAAAAAGACCGAAAATTGACATGGTGGAAAAAGCTGAGTGAATGCTGAGTGAAAGCTGAGTGACTCAAAATTCACTGAAAATGCTTCACTGAAATCCTTCCACCATGTCCATTTTGGGTGTTTTTTTTTATCGAAAAAAGTGTCACTTTTTTGCATAAAAAAAGAGCACGTTTTTGCACTAAAATTGGAAGAATAATTCAATAAAAAATGTGATACTTTTTTGCATAAAAATTTGGATGTTTTTTGAAGCAAAAAGGGTATTTTCGAGCAGCAAAATTAAAATAAAAAATATTCTAAGATATATATATTTTCATATTGATGGGTGATCTACAAACTACGCATGTGTCGCACCTGAGACGCACTGTGAGCAGCACACCAAGTGTCTACATGGCATAAACAATACATTTAGTTCATTCACAAGACATACACGACACATCATCACCGTGTTCTGTGAGTCTATGTTTATGACATCTGTGGTCACTTTGCTGCTCATGTCACCTTTCACTTGTCGTTCTTCTGGAGCAACATCAGCGCCATCTGTCGGTGGTGGTGGTGGTGGCGGTGTCATCCATGTGTCATCTGTCACTCTGCTAATGACATCTGACACTCTTGGTTCTGGAGGGACATCGGCGCCATCTGTCGTCGGTCTGTGTCTGTGCCGCTCAGAGTAATAACTACGAACGAAATCACAATGGGGGCTCCATCGACGATGGTCAGCCATGGGATCGTCATTGGGCAGCCATCCGAACCCTTCTACTTGGCACGAAAGACATGCAACTACATCTTCCGAACCGGTATACGTAAAGCCTGCTTCGGCTAACTTACTTGCAGGAAATGTCGAAGTCCAGCTTCGATACGAGTCGAGTCTTGTTTCGTACTGCTGCATCTCTCTCTCTCTCTCGGCATACACACAGACACACTGCATACTGAATTAAAACGCCATCTCTGCTCTCAATATATACATTTATTTCGTTTCGTAATCAAACATTACTTTATCCGACAAATAGCATAGGTATTCACGAAAACATAGATGTTTATCATCTTTTGATGATATAGTACACAAGTTTATAGCCTCATCAAATGACAAACCATTGTTTTTAGCTAGAGTTTTTGCACTGCTTAATAAATCGTGATAATATTGACTAAAGTTCATATTCAATAGATATTCAAATCTTGTCGCCATCACAGTAGCATCTAGATGTAGGATTTCTTGAACATCCGTCAGGTAGAAGTAGGTGTCATTCTTGGAAACTCGCACTTGTTGTCTCTCTGCATACGTGTGTAATTCCAAATCCATAACATCGTCCCAGTCGAGTTTGGATAGTCTTGGCTGCTGCTGCATTCGGGCCATTTCGGCTAGTGTAAAGCAACTGATTAATGGCCCCCACGAATTGGCCCCATTCAAACATGCTGAAGCATATGGTGTATTGGATCTTGCACACGAGTTTCACTGCAGGCACGAAACTCCGAGCAAAACTTATGCCGCATTGCAAGCTCAAAACGTCGGTGTTGCGAAACTCGTAGGTGGCGTTGCACGCGAAGAAACGTTCCGCTTTGATGGCCTCCTTGTACATGTCACATATTCGATCTAAATCTGCTATTCGATCTGCCCACTCTCGGTCTGATGATGATGATAATGATGATGATGAAGCTGACGCCGCCGACGCCACCGACGCCGACTCGTAACCAGAGGACTCTTCAGAAGACTCGACAACGACGTTGTTCACTGCACCAAACATGTTGACTGACTAATCTCTCTGCACCGTTTGGCATCGGTTTATTTCTCCGCTGTCGCCGCCGCCGTCACCCCCCACCCTCACCCCATACACCGGCTCGAGTTTCTACGTCGTCGAGAGCTGAGAGACGACGACGATGAAAGGGCCCCTCTTCCAGTTGAGATTGTGCCAATTTTCCATTGAATTACATGCGATTTGTCGCATCAATTCAACTATTGTGCGAACTATTGAACCCCAGCCATTTCACAAGTACTTTACGACCCTTACGCCTGATGATTTTTTCCACTAGATAGACTTCGGGATTTTTGTTTTTTGTAGTTCTTGTTCGTAGAAAGCGCCGCTGATTAGTCGCCCTTCCAAGTCCTCCAGCAAATACGTGATTGGTTGGTTGATTTTCACTTTGACAACTTTGAATAGTTCCGTAGTCCAATTAGGCGTATACCCTTTATCGAAAACATGCTTGGCCTTGCTAATTCTCACAAAATCGCCAATTTTGAATTTTTTTCGACCAGCACGTTCGGCATAATCATACGTTGACTATACACCTGTTTTTCATTGTCTTTGGTGACGTCACACGGTTTCATGCCGATCGTACGATGTTTGCGCTGGTTGTAGTTTTTGGCAATGTCCGGCAAAATGTCCAGCCATTTGTAGGTACCGTTCAAACTGGAATACTTGAAGAGATTCTCTTTGAGAGTACGTATAACCCTCTCTGTGATCGCGGCTTTCTTCACGGTATACGTGCTGTAGTGTTTGATGTTGTACTTTTTCAGGAGAGTCTGAAAGCTAGAATTATAAAATTCAGTTCCGAGATCTGATTGGAGGAGCTTGGGACATCTTTTCGCTTTCGACAATATGTCACTCATCGCTTCGGTGACGTCTCGACCAATTTTGGTCTTCAGGGGGAGCACCCATAGGTACTTGGAAAAGGTGTCAATCACCACGAGAATATAATTGAAGTTTTTATTGGCTTTGGAGTATTTTTGAAGATCAGCCAAGTCCATCTGCCACAGATCGTCGAGTCCTTTGATGATGGTACGTCTGCGAGGAAAATTCCTTCTGGCTGGAGCATGGAGCTCATCAACTAATTGTTTTTTCTCATATGATGATGATGACGTCATTTCGCTAATGGCGGAGTCAATACACTAACTGCACTGGGTGTTACACCTTCTACTTAAGAGGCTGGAATATCAACAATATCCAGTGCCAGTTTATCCAAGCGTTTCTTGGCATTTTCGTGCTTTTTATCGAAAGTGACATGAATTTCATCACTCGAATATCCAAGGCTGTTAGATTGTTTTTGATGGTGTCCAGCTCGTCTTTGAGTTTGTGTATGATGTCATCAACGTATTTTTTGTTGGCAACATCATTGAGTGCACTTGGCGTTCCCACATTACATATTTTCACATGTTCAGCATCAATGTCCCCATTTGTCGTATAGTTGAGTATAACACCAGGAAAATGATAGGGCTGCTGCTGCTGCCGTGCACGGTGAGCTGACGAAGTTTGACCGAACTTGTTGATGCTCATGATGCGACTGTGGCATGCAAAAAAAACGTCTACGCTTTCTCAATTCATTGATGATGATCTCGTTGTCGGTAGAGGTGCTGCCGGCATTTTTAGCGGCTACCAGAAGCCTATACCTGTCAACGAGCTCGTTCACATCGTCCCAGTACACGTATTCTATGGGTTTCGTGTTGTATGTCAACTGATCTGGGATACCACTGCCGTCGGTGAAACGACCTCGACCTCCACCACCACCTATTTTTGATTGAGGATGGATTCAACCTTCCTCGCGCATCTACATGCGCACCTGTAGCTGTCAAAATTTGCTTGTATGCCACCAAATTGGCTTTAGCGTATTTGGGATTTTTGTAGAAAATCAAACTATATAGTCCCGGAGTGCCCTCGTATGTTACACCATCAATGCGAATGTCCCCCGTATCTTTGTCGAAGTCCATCAGCTTTCTACCGAGCAACCATTGCGCTCTTGGTTTGTCGTAAATGGGGCCGTAATTCACATCTATTTTGCCGGATTTGGCGCGATGTTCATTCACGAATTCAGTCGCTACTTCGGGATAAACTTCCAAGTAGTCATCCTCATCATCATCATGATCATCATAATCACCATCATCTGTGTGGTAGCTTTCTTCGTCTTCTTTCTTTTTCATAAAGTCTGGAGTCGATGGTGTCGACGGTTCCTGTTTCTCTTCTTTTTTCACTGTCAGTCGTGATCGCTTGGTGAGTGGCGGCACTGCCGCACTCAATCTTTTCAGCGGCACCGTAATGGGTTTGAATAATTTACTCAGTGCTTCATCATGCTCGGATTTTCCGAGTTTCAGACTCAGATACTTTTTTCGCACAATTTTCGACAACTGATTGACTTGACGTTTGCGTTCAGCTTTAGCAATCTCTGTCTCGATGCGGGGTGATGTGGTCGGCGCCATGGCTTCAGTACGAATGCCGTGCCACCTCGCATCACATTTGTATATATTTGTCAAAGCCCAGGCGGTAGCGCCCTTTGTTCACATCAAAGTCTTTGACAATGACCAGAGTTCCGAATTTTATTTTCCAACAGGTGGCGCACATGCGGCGAAATTCCTCAAAGGTGTAATCCGGAGAGACGTGCTCGTCGAAGGCGTGCTTCAAATTCATATCGTCTTGCCGAAAAAGCACTATAATGTTGCAATTGTCCCTGATCAGCTGTTTGGGTATTTTCGAGTAGGTTTGACACAAGTAGGTTGGGTCAATACCCTTGTGGCGTGCCATGGCATAGAACTCTCTGATTTTATTCTGTTTGTCACACGCCACATCGTCAAATATGAAAATTGAGTTTTTTTTCGCCTTTGACAGATCGATTACCTCGTCGTTGTCCCTGTATGGAAAATAACCTACGCACTTGACTTGTTTGAGTACATCGTGCAGTAGCTGATATTTAGGTTGGTACAGCGACTTTGAATAAACGTAAACATTCTCAAAGCGTACTCCGTTCGGGCTGAACAGCAGACTGAGTAGAGCGTTGGTCTTGCCACATTCGCTGGGGCCACAAAATATCGCTCGGAATGAACTCGGTAGCAGGGAGCCGTGTTTACGTATACCGTCGTCGTCACCGCCAATACCTCCTCCACCTATGGTATCCAAATTGACTATTTCCAGAGCCGGCTCTTGATGCACCACTTTCATGTTTGAGTTGATTGATTTTTTGCAGAAGTGTGTGAGTGTGTGTGACCACGCCCACATCTGACATTCGAATGACATTTTGAGTGGAGTACAGTTATGTAAGTAGGTGTGCAACATCATTCGCGTCAGTGTCATGCTGACTGTCGAGCACGAAGGTCGTGGTGTGGTGAACTCTCTGATTAATCATCTGCCATTCGAGCTTCATTTGCCTGGATACCAGTACTGTGGACCGGGTTCCAAACTACAGAAGAGATTGGCACATGGAGACCCTGGTGTGAACCCTTTGGATTCGGCTTGTAAGACTCACGATATTGCATACTCGCAAAACAAGTCTTTGAAGGAGAGACACAAGGCCGACTGGGCGCTGGAAAATCGAGCTTGGGAACGTGTCAAATCAAAAGACGCCAAATTTGGTGAGAAAGCTGCTGCTTGGCTGGTCACCACAACCATGAAGGCAAAACGTAATTCGGGAATGAGTTTGAATAAGAAGAAGACGACTGCTGCTACTGCTGCAAAGCCAAAGTCTTTCCGTCGAGATGTGGTTAAGAAAATTACCAAGACTCTGCGAAAAACACTGAAACCTGATCAGCTGACAGATTTGAGTGCGAAGGCTCTGCGAAAATCCTCCTTGGTGGCACTGCGTGCTGCTCGTGCTCGAGTGAAAAAATTGGGTGGCCGCAAAAAAATCAGAGTACCCCGAATAATACCGTTCGAAGCGAAGCGAGGTGGTGTGCTGCCTCTGCTTCCGATATTTGCCGCTCTGGGAGCGCTGGGCTCGTTGGCAGGCGGTGCCAGTACCATAGCCAGGACCATCATCTCCTCGGCCAATGCCAAAAAGAAATTGGAGGAAGACAAGCGTCATAATACCGCAATGGTGGCGGCGGTGACAACAAAAATGTAGGAGGTTCTGGTTTGTTTCTGCGCAAGACCGCTAAAGGCGGCTACGGTTTGTTTCTCAAGAAGAAATTTTCAAAAAACTCCCGCTGAAGCTGCCCAATAGAGCGTTGTACGATGAGGAATTACTTAAATATGTGAAACGTTTGAAAATACCTCATTTCATTGGTGTTTTCATGCGAGACAACTTACCTCGATCCTCATCATCATCATCGAAATTTCCCAAGTACAGAGAATGTGCAATCATCAATCTGGACTCTTTGACAGTTTCGACAATTTGAAGCCGCCGGTGGAATTAGTGCGATATCTGGGTAAAAAAGTGAAAATCTTCTACAACAACGATCGCTATCAGACATTCAACCAAGTTATTTGCGATCATTTGTGTTTAAATTTTCTATACGAGAACACACTCTGAGTGTGTGTGTGCGCGCGCGCGAAAATGAATAGAAAAGTGGTGACCTTTAATGACGAGCGCAATGAGGTCATTATATGGTGACGTGGCGTTTTGCATACAAAACTTCGCGCAAATCGTATTGGATGCAAGTGGCCATGGACAGGATACGTTTCGCTAGACGAATAGCACGAGCCTCACGCGTCTTGAATCCCATACTAGACTCTGAGCACAGAGCGCGCATATGGAATGGTTTAAATAGAAGTACATAACCCCATCCAGTGTCAGTCATGTCTTTGCTGTTGACAGTGACAGGTCAAACGTCGACGCTAACCGCAGACTTTTCTCCGCCGCTCCAATTGGACGAAGATAGCACTTACGGCTTGGCATTGATTGGTTTCCATTCATACAACAGCATACCGAACATATCGAGTGGTCACACCTGATATGGCGAGGTCCCACGGCGATCACGACGACGACGACCACACTCCTATCAATCGGCACTAGCAAAATTTGCGCGAGCTCAAGGCGCACATAGCAGAGTACGAGCACAAGCTGTGTAATTTCAAACGCTTCCAAAATATGCAAATTAACGATGGTAAATGGATGGGGCAGCAGCAGCAGCAGTAGCATTCACCGATCCACCACGTTCCGCAGCCGTCGCCGTCAGTACCAAGTCCATGACGTCAGCCACACCAAGACTAGCCGAAAACACACGAAATATTATTATTCATATTGTATTATTATTCATATTGTATTATTATTATTATTATTATGTATTAACAGATATATAAAACCAATTTTTCTCGATTTATTTTGCGGATTGAATGAATGAGAGAGAGAGAGAGAGAGACTGAAAGAAATACGAGTCATGTACATTGAGCAATGGTGTATGTGTGTTCCTCTCAGTGTATATATTTGAGTGACATATGCGCTGTTTTTCAGTGTACATTGAGCTGTCGTCACGATGACAACAAATTATATAATTCTAGCAGCCGTTCTGTCGAACGTACTGTATATTAGCCCGCCATATGAGTACGGTGAGGTATTGGTATCGTATTTGTACGACGATGATTCGAGTACTTCGAATTGGACGAAAATGACTCAGGCGCTAGCCAATGATGGATATTTGCCTGTGTTGAGAGCCGAAATCCCGATGAACACCTCATCGTACAGACTGCGGAAGATTTATACAAATCTCACCTATAGCGATACGCAGTGGTTTCCGCTGAAGATGTCTTGCCCCTCTAGCAGCAGCACTTCGAGACCATCGTCGTCTTCGTCGTCGACGCCCCACCCAACTACCCAACTCGTGGGACGTCAAGATGCAAGCCCCTGCTGCTGCTGCTGCTGCTGATCGAGAAAGTAAGGATTCCAAATGTGACCTGCCGCCGCCGCCAACACTGCACGATTGGTTTATGTTTTTCGTGTTAATGGTTCTGATTGTCAAATATTCGAATCCATATATAGATTTACTAAATCCATGCATCAAAATTATTTTTTAATCGATAATGATAATGTATCTTCATACTACGCCACTGGCACTGAAGTGTAATTTTTCATGTGAAAAATAAATGTATTTTTCTCGAACTGACGTAATTCATTTCAATAAATGCAAACAGAGGCAAAGACAGACATACAATGCCATGGGTAAGAGTGAGACATTTAAAATGCCTTGAATCGATCAATTTGGCTTCAAACTCGACTCTCTTATCTCTTCCTGGAAAGCAAACATCTGAGACAGTAAACAAGTCCAAGGTCAATTTAGCTCGAGCAGCGTAAACAGATACCGGATGTGCGATTAAATCTGAAAAACAAATTCAAGGTCAAAAATGGATCATCGTCGTGTTTACTGAGAATTTCGTTCAACTTGAGAGAGCAGACAGTAAACATTCAAGATACGTGCTTTATCGCTATCTCTTAGAATTTCATTGGAGAGAGAGTAAACACCAGATGTGGCTTATCGCTGTTTACGAATACAGCGCGCGGAGACGTATTTTTTTTCTTTTGGAATTTCATTCGAGAGCGAGTGAATTAATAATAAGTCGTCTATCATAATTTTCTGTTGTGTGTGTATTCTAAGACAGTATACATTTTTTCATATTTAATTTTTTTGTTTTGTCAATTAAGGTGGCGGCGGCGGCCATGTTTTTTTCTCTCCCAGCCAATTGCTCTCAGCGAATCACGTGAGGGAAAGTTTTTTGCCTTTCGCTCCATCGCCGCCATGTTTTTTGCCTTCCGCTCCATCGCCGCCATGTTTTTTGCGTTCCGCTTCATCGCCGCCATGTTTTTTGCGTTCCGCTTCATCGCCGCCATGTTTTTTGCCTTCCGCTCCATCGCCGCCATGTTTTTTGCCTTCTGCTCCATCGCCGCCCATTCCGCTCCATCGCCGCCATGTTTTTTTGCCTTCCGCTGCATCGCCGCCATGTTTTTTTGCCTTCCGCTGCATCGCCGCCATGTTTTTTGCCTTCCGCTGCATCGCCGCCATGTTTTTTTGCAGAAAAGACGCGCGCCACTTGTCTGGGTGAAACGTTTTGGACCCCCCCACCCCGAAACTCTTCGGCGAACACGTCATCTTCAGTATCAACCCTCCACCAACGGCAAGAACTCGATGGACGCGGCCATCGAGAGATTCACCGTGTGGAGCAATGCCGATTCTGGGACACTCTTCGGTCCCAGAAGCGGCATTGTCTATCTACTAAGGGGGCAATGTATTTAGAATCGAATGGAAGAATCGCGAACCTTCTAATGAAAATTCTGGGGACATCTTAGACTCGCCCGAAATGCTCGAATGGCCGAGAACTGTAAATACTAGTATATAAGCCACTGGGTATTAGATGGCGGGGTAGTCAGAGTTCAGAGTTAGTTACAGTTCCAGAGTTCGCATATATATATATATATATATATATATATATATATATATATATATATATATATATATATATATATATATATATATATATATATATATATATATATCACGATAAGTCACAGTGGCATCCGTATAGATTTGTAGCGCTGTGGAATCCGCCAATATACACAATATGTATATAGAGCAACTCCAATTCATCGAGATCAAGCACAGAGTGGCTTCCTGTTATTTGGCAACACTGAGACCTGAATAAATGGTAGGCAGATGCTAAATCAAATTTAGAATGAGTGCGTACTGTATATTGTTTATAGATCGCGCCCGAAATGACTTGATTTGAAATACATATCAGTTTTTCTTTCGAGAGAGGAGAATGTAACACGTATTCTAATAATTGACGCTGAACGACAAATACTTTTTGTTGTCTGATTAACTTGGAATTTGGCAAGTGATCGTAATTCCGGTGACATCGCATGATGTTTCTGTTCTGAAAAAACAAAATACTGCTTTAAGATCGTTGACCAAATTTGTAATTAGAATAGAATCAAGTATATTTTGCCAAACCATACATGAAATAAAATACAACGAAGATATGTTCAAAATAAACAACAGAACTTACACCTGTTTGTGAGAAGAATAATGAATACATCTTAAGACGAATTTAAATACAATTTTCACATTGGTTACATATAATGAAAGAAACTGTTATACCAATGGCTACGTTCAGATTTCATTCCATAATGATGTGTGAGGATTTTTAGGATTGGAGATTATGAATTTTTTGTACTTTAGATAGCGGAATACTTTTTTCGGATACCTGCGATTTTTTTTTAAACATAATTTTTATCAAAGTATTTTGAATGACTTGAATATTGTTCAATGTTGTTTTACTTACACTACCCCAAATTATAATACAGTATCTTATTATTGATTCAGCCAAGGCATCATAGATCATAAGTCGAAGTTTTGTATCAGCAATGTTTCTCAGTTGGTAAAATTTGTAAATCAATTTTCTCAGTCTTTTTACGGTATACTTTACATGCTCAGTCCAACGAATATGTTGATCAACCATCATACCAAGATATTTGATATATTCCACTTTTTCAATTTTCGAACAATTACAATTTGTATTATTGCATTCTAAATTATGGAGTTTTAGGAATTTGTTAGTTAGCTGATTTCTAGCGGTAGCAGTAAAAGTTGTAAATTTCGTTTTGTCAACATTTAAACTCAAAAGGCTTTCATTTAGCCAATTATGATGAATTTTCAGCTCTAATTCTACAGTTTATAAACCTCTTCCCAAGAATCATGTGTGAAGGTTATAGATGTATCATCTGCATATGAAGTGACAAGACTTGTCGTATCTTTTAGGCAACCAATGTTGTTGATATATATCAGAAATAATACAGGCCCTGAGGGACGCCTATTGAAATTGGTAACGGATCACTGATAGTTCCATTGATTTTTACGCTCTGCATTCGTTCAGATAAATAATCTTGGATTATACTGAGTGAAGAACATCTTATTCAAATTTCATTCAAACGGTCGAATAATATTTTGTGGTTGACAGTGTCGAATGCCTTGGCTAATCCATGAATACTGTTAGACATTTTATATTTGCATTCAAATTTTTCACGACATTATTATAAGCTGGAATATTGCCTTATCAGTACATTTATTTTCTCTGAAGCCAAACTGATTGTTTGATATTATATTATGTTTTCCAGAAAATTCATGACTCATCTTGAGCGAATTTTCAAAAATTTTGGAAAAGGTATTGATAACAGTGATTGGTCGGTAATTTGTAGTAAGGTTTTTATTTCCTGCTATAAAAATTGGAGTGGTTATTGATTCTTTCCATTGATTTGGGATAGAGCCAGAACAAAAACATAAATTCGTAATATAGCATAGTGGATCTATCATCGGGATTCAATGGTCTACTGATAAAATCAGTTACATAATCAAGTTGTAATTATTTCATATGTGAAAATAGATCTGAAAAAAAAATCTGTCTGCGCTCTGGGGCGACTTGCTAGTAATTATTGGCTATTTTGAAATCATATTCACGTGAACTGATTATCAGGTTCTTCGATCTTTTGATACCAGTCTTGTAATGAAGTGGATATAGGGTATCTTCTTTGGCTCCGAAGCATCCAAAACAGCTCTCGATGTTCTTGTAACGTGGCTATATGTTAGTCCACAGAACCACAGTGAACGATGACTGCGTAAAGTTGATAATGGAAGTCGCAAAAAGTGGGGTATTCATCCAACCTGATTTTCTGTATGAGCCTAGTGTATTGGACCGAGGCTGGGTCATGCTTGGAGAACTTTAGAGTCATTACTAAATATGCAGGAGCTTCAACAAAATAATGGTTATTTTATAGCAGTCATTTAGGCTAGAATATGATCGGCAGAGGGTTCGTATATAACTAGTTGAATGCTTCGTTCTAAGATGGTGCTAAAGCAAGCTCTGCACGGACTAGGTTTTGAACAGATAAGGAAGCGCGAGCTGCAATTCCAGTAAGTCACCGACGTTTCTGCTTTTGTTACCACATTCGCCGTAACATAAAACAGTTAAGATTTATCAACCAAAATATGTATGTACTAAGGAAGTGAAAGATTGTAAGTATTCATCTCTTTCAGAGCAGTTATGAATACTTATGAAGTTGTTCTCCTTCTCATAAAGTGTCTTTGATAGATAACTAAAAAATTCTGAACTATCCTCTTGCCGTCCGGATGAAAAGTTGGATTGCCTCAAACACTCAAGTTTGGTGAGAATCGAAGATACTTGAAAATATCTCAGTTCGAAAATACTGGGAAATAGTTTTACCACTTAAATAAAATTTCATTCATGAAAGTCTTAATAAAAAAATAGCGCTTGTAACACACTGTTTATAAAACATGTGTTTCCCAAATTTTTAAGAACAACTTTATTTCCAAAGTCTTCAGGGTTACTTGAAACACCTTTCCCCAACTCCTAGGCAGAAGTTCTTTGACAGTATCTCCAACCAAACCATTCTGTTATTTTTTCTTTGGTAAACAAAGAATAGTGAAAAATTTCATCAAAAACAAAAACAAAATAGTGGGCGAGTATTATACGAGTGAAATTTTTACGCGGAGGGTATTTGAAGAGAGAGATTACTAAATATTTGGGAAGGCAAATGGTATATTCGATATACAGCGTATACAAAAATTGGAAAATCTTGACATTGAGGTTTTACTGTTTCCAAAGAAAAGTTCATTAGGAAACGTTGTTTGCTACTGAAAATTAGTTCTGACTATATTAACCTAATATTTTTTAGGGTCCTGCATGAAGGCAGGATGCTGCTTCAGCCTTTTGATAAATTAGGACCATATCCACTAGTCCGTTATGTTCATGAACCTCTGCCATCTTGAAAAATGTAGATGCATTGGTTAGTTTCTGACAACAGTGTCTTATGATTCGCTGAAGTAAAGAAGTTCAATTTGAAGTAATTTCTCGTTGACCAACAGAAGTCTCAAAAGTTTATATCGTCGTCTATTCCATATTTAGTTCAGTTCACGAATTGAGTGTAGTAATTTTTGATTGATCCTATTAAAATTCGATGGGTCCATCAAAATGTTTATCTATCATCTGTGTGAAATGTAATTTTACTTGGTATAAAACGAAATGTTACCGTTTATTTCCGCTTCTACTTGAAGTAGAAGTCAACTTGCCTTCTAGTTATATTTCAGCAATAGTGGGTTACGTATCATCAAACGATAATTTTATTATTTATTGTCCATTTTGAGGCTACATTCATCAGCATTTCAGGTTCCTATGTACTGTAACAAAAATATTGTTACATCTGGATGTCCACTTAATTCCAAAATCATACTGGGAGCGACACCTAATAACTAAAAGCGTAAACAGGCCTTGGGTTTCTATAGATGTCACTAAGCTGATGTCAGTAATTTAATTTGAGAATGGGAGAGGAAGGATCGCCCTCTTCTTAGTTTGGCGGTCAAGGTGTTAACAAGTATCTGAAAGGTGTGAATTAGGTGACGGAATAAATCTAAATCCATATATTGAAGCGATCATAAGTATTTTTGAATGAAGCTCAAGTGAATAATACTGGGAGTTAGATTGTCAATCGACTCCAATCCAGAAGGAAGTGCCAATTTCAACGGAATTAATGATATAATGACCTGTTGATCAACCATCGATGATGGGCTTCTAGTTAATTGGATCCAGTGTTCACCTAGGGCAAATTCTGATATGTGATCACGTCGAAAAGAATCTAATTCTACCAAGAAACCTGTAAGTTTCAGATAAAATATTTATTTGTTGATGCATGTTGCGTACCAGAAAGAGACACCATTTTGTCAAGCTGACAATCCTCTCTTTTCGTTTAACGTCAAGTTAAACATTTTCAAGATTTCAAGTTTAACATACATATCGGAGTATCGGAGTATCGGAGTATCGTAAAATCAAAACGTCAATTTTGATTTTCGGGACAACTAACCTCTAATTTGTGGACTTTGAATATTGACATTTATTAATCTTTATTTCTATATATTTTTTTTTTCTATTTGTATTCACATATATATCACATTTTCAGTAATGATTTCAAGTATAGTTTTTCATGGTGCACCATTAATATTCTCCTGTTAAGATTATCCTAGTTCTAAGTACTCATACATCTCGACTCCTGTGTTGAGGAGTACACCATTTACATCTGTGATAACCTTACATCTATCAACGTTTCTTCATGAACTCTACCCCTATTCACGAGGGAACACAACGAAACCAGAATAGAACTAGTAGAACCTGGAGACATAGTTCATACCAGACGATTCCCTAAACCTGTTACGTGAAGTGTCATCTTGTTCATGCTCAGGTTAGCAGAACAACAACCAAGACGTTCCTGTCAGAATCTCAACACTGTATGAATGAACTAAGGTAACCTGTGTCGCTGAAGCAAATTCAGTAGGTAATAATATTGTTTGAATATCAACGTGATACTTTGACACCACGTTTTGTTAAATTTATTAATATATATTTGTTTTGAAATATTGTTTTATTGTTGGTCTCAAGCCAGTCAAATTCTTGAAGTTCAAAATTTAAAACACTTGCCTGCCACATAAAAAATCCGAAACTGGCAATATAGTCAAAGTAACCCCGGTTACGTTACAGTACCTAACTGAATCGCGCATACATCGATACATCCTTCTAACTTGTGTTTTTCATGTCTAATACTATTGTCTAGATTTTTTCGAAACATAACGCGCTAGTAATGACGTTCAATTTACTCCTTGTGCAAATATTGCTTTGAAAAATTATTTGTAACACGTGGTCGTAGAGTTAATGCATCGGCGATTCACTCGGATCTCCCAGGGGTATCCGGTTCAAATCCTGGGCCCCGACGGTCTGCCACGGAGTTGGGGTGGTTCGAAATACACTCTGATAAACTGTAGATCCCGAATCACCCTTGCTCGCACAAGCTCTGAGGAGTATCTGCGGAAACCTGGGTGATTTGTATGAACAAAAACAAAAAAGTTCGTAAAAACAAAAACAGTTTACTTCCATTGGCATGTTAAAATTATTGAATATGTGTAACCACAGATGATTTGTAGATATCATACGGTTTACGGGAGTCCAGTAATTATTCAGTATTATTCGAAACCCGTTATTGATAGTAAGGCAGTCTGTGGAAGGCCACATATGATTTGTAGATATCATACAGTTTACGGGAGTTCCGTAGAGTTCCGCGTATTATTCGAAGCCCGTTATTGGCAGTAAGGCAGTCTGTGGAAGGCATGATGTTTTTTTAATATTCAAAGTGAAACGGTCATGTGAGCTTTTTAATTCGTTTCGCTACGCGTTGAGGGTGGTTGTGTGAAATTTCATTTTAAATATGTCCTCTACCAGAGGTGAAACAATGTAGAATGATTTTGAATAGGGATCCTGTTGAAGGTAAGTAACTGTTACAAGATGAAGATCAAATCATCATGATATCCGAGCCCTTTTGCATATGTTTCATGTTGTTTATTTTAGAAAGATGAATTTGTTATATTTTGATATACTTATCAGTTAGTTAGCTATACGTTTACAAAAAGTTATCGCATATATTTTCATTCCTGAATTACATCAAATTATGGGCCCAGAATTGCAAGCTTGATAATACCAGTAGTATCAGTAGCGCAATCCGACGGGCAGTGTGACTAAACTCGTCAAAAACAAATTGGTTCACAAAAAAAAAATTCTTTCATGTCCAATACTGCAGTCCCAGCCTCTTTCGAAAAACTCGAGGGGAGTGAAAATTACATTGACTGGAAATATGGGATGGAAATCCACCTCATAAACTGCGAATTGATTTTGTCGACGGAACGAAAACCAATAGTAGCGGAAGTGACTTAGAGACTAAAAGTAAACGAGCTCTTGCGGCAATCATCTCAGGTGTAAAAACTCATATTCATACGAAATTCGGGGTCTCAAAACTGGAAAAGAAGTTTGGGATCGCCTCGCCAAAATCTATGAACCTACAGGATTTTCAAGAGTTGCTACTTTGATCGAACAGTTGGTCCTGATAAAATACAATGAATGTAAAGGCATGGATGATTATTTGTCTAAGAAAGTAAAATCAGCCCAACAACTCAAGGCAATTGACTACGAAGTAAAAGATGGAGTCTCAGCTGCCCTTATATTTGTGAGTCTTCCTGATTATTACAAGCCGTTGATGATGGCTTTAGAAAACTGTAGTGTACAGGTAACTACGGACTTGGTAAAAGAACGTCTCTCTGCAGAAGCCGTGAAGTTTGAAAACAACAATAAAGAGTCTGCCTTTGCATTCAAGAAAGGACCCGAGAAAGGATCACCAGCTAGAAGTAATTTTAGAGCAAAATTTTATATCTGCCATCGATTTGGTCACCGATCTAAAGGTTGTAGACATTCGAAAAGGAATGTGAGAATGAATATTCTCGAAATTAACGAATCAGGCCTGATTATACATTCTTCAGTTCTTGGTGTTGGAAATCTTAACCTAGATGACTGGTACATCGATTCGGGTGCATCCGTTCACATCACTGGTAGAGGAGACTGGCTGAATAACACAAAAGTACTAAAAGATAAAGAAGTTATACTGCATCTGGAGAAAAGTTTGATATTGTAGCCATTGGAGAAACAACTGTCCGTTTGCGTGTCAATGGGAATGAAGTTAAAACTCCAATCCGTGATATAAGATATGCCCCTGGCCTCAAGTTCGATTTCATGTCGACAATTAGGAAAGAACGGACTGAAAACTACTTTCGAATCGACATCTGCCAAATTTCCTACAATCTGACAGGAAAAATTGTAGCAATTGCGAAGTTAACAGAAAATGTATAAGTTAGATTACATTTATGAAGAAACCCTGTGTTGTACAACATCTCCTAGAAGTTCATCTTACGATATGTGGCATCGACGACTAGACATTTGAGTGCTAATGGTATGGAACTCCTACAAAATGGACTTGCTGAAGGAATCAGTTTCAATAAAGACACCCAAGCACAAGTGTGTGAAAGCTGTGTGAAGGAAAAACAAACAAGAAAAGCATTTCCCAAGGGTAAAGCTACGAGAGCCACCAGAAAACTGGATCTCATCCATTCAGACCTCTGCGGTCCTATGCCTGAAAAATCAATCAGTAAAAGACTGTACTTCCTAACATTCACTGATGATTTCACACTAAAATCGTTTGTTTATTTCCTTATGAAAAAAAGTGAGGTACTTGAGAAGTTCAAGGAATTTTCAACAAAAGTTGAAGTGAGTACAGGACATAAAATCAAAGCCATCAGAACTGACAATGGTACTGAATACACGAATCGAAGTTTTGAGGACTATTTACGAAAAAAAGGCATTCAACATCAACCAACAGTTGAATATACACCCAAACAAAATGATGTTGCCGAAAGAATAAATAGGACTCTGGTTGAGAAGGCACGTTCAATGATGCAGGACTCAATTTACCTAAAGAATTTTGGGCCGAAGCAGTAAATACTGCATGTTATTTGAAGAATAGAAGTCCGACTGTTGCAGTTCCATGGCCAAACCCCTGAGGAAGCATGGAGTGGTCATAGACCGAATCTGGAAGGTCTACGAATTTTTGGTTGTACAGCATATGCTCACGTTCCTAAAGTAAAAAGGAGCAAATGGGACTCAAAGTCTGAAAAGTTTGTGTTTGTCGGTTACTGCAAAGATTCCAGCATACAGATTGATAGATTTGAGAACAAAAAATGTAAAAAAGGCTCTTGATGTTATTTTTGATGAGAAAGAGAAAGTTGTATCAAATCCACATCCAGAACACTCGACTGAAGAAATTTATGACGAGAAATTCTTCGAAAACGAGATTATAGATGATAAGAAGCAAGAATCGGAGACAATTTGTGAAGAAACTGAACCGACTGTTCAAGAAACCGTTGAAGAAAACTATCAAACTAATGTGAATACTGAAAACGTAAGCCAGCAACAAAACAGATATTTCTTACGAGAAAGAAAACCATCAGAAAAATACAATGATTATGTGATGGAAGCTGCCATGTTGACAGAAGAAATCGGAGAACCGAAAAATGTTCGTGATGCTCACTGGTAAAGAACACATGGGAGCTCGTAATTTTGCCTGAAAATCGCAAAGCAATATCCTGCAAATGGGTATTTGAAACAAAATGGAATGAAAGTGGCAAAATTTCACTGTACAAAGCCCGATTAGTTTTGAGGGTTTGTTCTCAAATTTTGGATTAGATTTCGAAGAAACGTTTTCGCCTGTTGTTAAAGGTACCACACTTCGATTTCTAATAGCGTTGGCAGCATTACATAATTGGAACTTTCATCAGATGGATGCTGTCACTGCTTTTTTACAACCAGAATTGACGGATGATGAAATATATATGGAACAACCAGAATGTTTCGAGGAAGAAAGTGAAGGAACCAAGAAAGTTTGCAGATTAAAAAAGGCTTTGTACGGTCTAAAACATTCCAGTCGACTTTGGAATCAAAAGCTAAATAAAGAGATGACGATTATAGCAAGCAAAATTTGACTCTTGCGTATATTATCATTTTGAAAGGGGGAAAATCATCATAGTAGCTATTTATGTAGATGATCTCCTTCTGTTCTCAAATGATGACATCCAAAATTGGTTCAAGACAGAACTGTGGAAAAAGTTTGAAATGAAAGATCTTGGCGAAGCTCATTATTGTTTGGGCATTCATATTACGAGAAATAAAGAAACTGGACAAATATATTTGGACCAAGGGCATACATCAACAAAATTCTCCAAAGATTCAATATGACCGAGTGAAAGCCTGTTTCAATACCTTTGGAAGTTGGAAAGAAACTAAGTCAAATGATGTGTCCAAAAAATTCTGAAGAAGAGGATATCATGAAAAATGTTCAATTCCAGATGGCAATTGGGAGCTTACTTTATGCTGCCCAATCTACTCGTCCTGATAAAGCATTTTCAGTGGGGGTTCTCAGTGAATACAATTTGAATCCAGGACCAGAACATTGGAATGCTGTCAACAGATATCTGCAAGGTACCAAGAATTTCAAACTGATATTCTCGCCCAGTAATAACACCAGATTACATGGCAATACGGATGCTGATTATGCGGATGATCGAGATGATAAAAAATCTACGAGTGGGTACATTTTCAAACTTGCAAATGGTGTGATAAGCTGGCTGAGTAAAAAGCAACAGACTGTGGCAAGATCTACAACCGAAGCCGAATATGTTGCACTCTCACAGGTAACCCAAGAAGCTCAGTGGCTGCATCACCTAATAGACAAAATTCAACAGACAGACGTAAACTATCCAATCACCATTTACTGCGATAACAAAAGTGCAATTGATCTGTCGAAAAATGCATCCTATCACGCTAGGACAAAACATATCGATGTTCAACATCATTTTGTTCGAGAGGCCGTCAGAAACAGTAAGATACTCGTTCTGAAAATTTCCTCCGAGAAAATGGTGGCCAATTCTTTAACTAAAGCCGTCGAGAGAAGAAAACATGAATGGGAATTTCGAATCCAGCAATGGGATCCTCATCAAGTGGGGGTGTTACAAAAGACCTCAACAACAAAATTTCCCATTTTTACAGAATTGCTCGCGAACGAACAATGAGCCAAAAGGAAAAAGCTAAAGCCCGTTTTGACCGGAATATAAAGTTATGGACAAAGTCTATATGAAAGAATCCCAAATAAAAGAAAAATTACAAAACAATTTAATGGACCCTTCGTAATAGAACATCTTCTCAAAAACTCCGCGATTCTTTTACATCCGAAAACCAACCAAAGATCAAAATTAAACTTTGATCGTATGAAACCTTACACTGAAACTGGAGATTAATTTCTTTTAAGGTTGCTGCTGCTGTTCGGATCAGTAGTGTATCAATACCAAATAAATTCGATCAATAACACCGTTGGTGTGAAAATGGAAATATCATTTCCGTGATTAAAAATGCATACGAAAACAATCGGAAAATTTTAGAAGCACTAATTAATACACTACAATTCATCGGACATAGTATGAACGAATTTCAATCTGAAGTAAAAACTCATATCAGTCTTCTCACCCAAATATCAAATTCTATCGATCAAAAACTCGAAGAAATCGTAATACACACGAAAAGGTATAAAAGAGGCCTTATTGATGCTATAGGTAGTATTTTTAAATCAATCACTGGAAATTTGGACGCCTCGGATGGTGAATACCATACGAACTGTATCAACAGGTTTAATAACGATGAACACAAGAAAAATTTATTGAAATATCAAATATCAGTGACAACCTCTGTCATTCAGAATTTTAACAGTACTATTCGAAAACTACAAGTCGATGAAAAGACTTTCAACGTGACATCAAACTCATAGAAAATACAATAAGTGAATTGAATGATAGAATCAGTCAAGTTGAAGCAAAACTGATATTTTTTGATATTTGTGAAAAATTAATGGAAAGCTTTCTCTTCCTCGAAGAAAACGTTAATGATATGCTAGATTCAATAACATTTGCGCGTTTGAATATCATTCACTCTTCAATTGTGACACCTGACCATTTGGTCACTGCATTGCAGGAAATATCTCAAAACTTAAGAAGAAACAATCTCCCACTTCAACCAAAACTCTACGTACTCCTTTCAATCAAGAAATGACGTTAGTTCACCAACAGACTCGGATTTTAAAGAAATATCGATATATCTCGAAAACTATTGGAGTAGAGCAAAACGGGTTGAACTCTTGATGCATTGTATGAAAACGCTCCATTGGGGGCTTATCTATCCATAGATATGGAGGACAGAACTTTTTTTTGGGAAGTCGGAAACATCCTTCATTTTCCAAACGAACCTAAATACACACTTATCTGAACTATACAAACCTCTCAGATATTTATGCCAGTTTTCCATTCTTGTGGCTGAACTCTTCACTTACCATTCTACGTACTCCTATGAATCATAGAATGACATTTCACTAACAGATCGTGATTTTACAGAAATATTGATATATCTCGAAAACTATCAGAGTTAGAGCAAAACGGGTTGAACTTTTGATGTATTGTATGAAAACGCTCCATAGGGGCTTAACTATCCATAAATAGGGACGACAGATTTTTTTTTTAGGTCGGAAACCCTTAATTTTGAAAACGAATCTTAAATATACTTCTTATTTGGACTATACACACCTCTCACGATATATACATGCGATTTTTCCATTCTTGTAGCTGAAAAGCTTCTCACCACTCTACGTACTCCTATCAATCAAGAAATGACTTTATTTCACCAGCAGACTCGGATTTTACAGAAATATCGATATAGCTTGGAAACTATTAGAATAGAGCGAAAGGGTTGAACTTTTGATGTATTGTATAAAAACGCTCCATAGGGGCTTATCTATCCATAGCTATGGAGTACAGAATTTTTTTTGGAAGTCGGAAACATCCTTAATTTTCCAAACGAACCTTAAATACACACTTATGTAGACTATACAAACCTCTCAGATATTTATGCGAGTTTTCCATTCTTGTGGCTGAACTCTTCACTTACCATTCTACGTACTCCTTTGAATCATGGAATGACATTTCACTAACAGATCGTGATTTTACAGAAATATTGATATATCTCGAAAACTATCTAGAGCAAAATGGGTTGAACTTTTGATGTATTGTATGAGAACGCTCCATAGGGGCTTATCTATCCATAGCTATGGAGTACAGATTTTTTTTTGGAAAGTCGGAAACATCCTTCATTTTCCAAACGAACCTTAATACACTCGTTTCTGGACCAATCAAATCTATCACGATATTTACATGCGAGTTTTCCATTCTTGTGGCTGAACTCTTCACTCACCATTCTACGTGCTCCTTCCAATCATGGAATGACATTTCACCAACAGATCTTGATTTCACTGAAATATAGATATATCTCGAAAACTAACAGAGTTAGAGCAAAAGGGTTGAACTTTTGATGTATTGTATGAAAACACTCCATAGGGGATTATCTATCCATAGATATAAAGAACAGAATTTTTTTGCAAGTCGGAAACATCCCTAATTTTCCAAACGAATCTTAAATATACTTCTTATCTGGACTATCCAAACCTCTCTAAGACTTCCAGGGCTGAGGCAGGCCAAAGATCTCCTCGGAAATTTCAACCGAGCAAGATCAAAGACACTGATTAACCTCAGCAAAATTAGTCTAAAGACAATCACGGGATTTCTAACGGGGCATTGCAGACTCAAAGAACACCTGAGGAAGCTAGGCTTAGAGGAGGACAGCACCTGCAGATTATGTGGGGAACACCCAGAAACACCCCACCATATATTGATGGAGTGTTACGCTGTACATCGCAAAAGATTGAATATACTGGGATCACACCAGCTGACCGTGGGAGAAATACCACGAGCAGACCCCCTCAAAATCCTAAAATTCCTGAAGGAATTGGGACTTGAAGGGCTGCTGTAAACAAGAACATCTTGTGACAGCAGAAGAAGATGGGGCACAATAGATCTAATCAGGTCGCAGCGCATCAATCACCATCCATACTCACCAATACCAATACCAATACCAATCCAAACCTCTCACGATATTTACATGTGATTTTTCCAATATTGTGACTGAAACGCTTCACTCACCACTCTGCTTACTCCTTTCAATCAAGAAATGACCTTATTTCACCAACAGACTCGGATTATACGAAATATCGATATAGCTTGAAAACTATTAGAGAAGAGCAAAACGCGTTGAACTCTTGATGCATTGTATGAAAACGATCCATAGGGGCTTGTCTATCCATAGATATGGAGTACAGAATTTTTTTCTCGGAAGTCGGAAACATCCTTAATTTTCCAAACGAATCTTAAATATACTTCTTATTTGGACTATACGCACCTCTCACGATATTTACATGCGATATTTCCAATCTTGTAGCTGAAAAGCTTCTCACCACTCTACGTACTCCTATCAATCAAGAAATTACTTTATTTCACCAACAGACTCGTATTTTACAGAAATAACGATATATTTCGAAAAGTATTAGAGTAGATCAAAACGGGTTGATCTTTTGATGAAAACGCTCCATTGGGGCCTATCAATCATTAATACGGAGGACAGAACTTTTTCTTTGGAAAGTCGGAAACATCCTTAATTTTCAAAACGAATTTGCTCTACTCTAATAGTTTTCAAGCTATATCGATATTTTTGTAAAATCCGAGTCTGTTGGTGAAATAAAGTCATTTCTTGATTGAAAGGAGTACGTAGAGTGGTGAGAAGCTTTTCAGCTACAAGAATGGAAAATTCGCATGTAAATATCGTGAGAGGTTTGTTTAGTCCAGATAAGAAGTATATTTAAGATTCGTTTGGAAAATTAAGGATGTTTCCGACATCCGAAATAAAAAATCTGTACTCCATATCTATGGATAGATAAGCCCCTATGGAGCGTTTTCATACAATACATCAAAAGTTCAACCCCTTTGCTCTAACTCTGATAGTTTTCGAGATATTTCTATTTTTCTGTAAAATCAAGATCTGTTGGTGAAATGTCATTCCATGATTGGAAGGAGTACGTAGAATGGTGAGTGAATAATTCAGCCACAAGAATGGAAAACTCGCATGTAAATATCGTGAGAGGTTTGATTAGTCCAGAAACGAGTGTATTAAGGTTCGTTTGGAAAATGAAGGATGTTTCCGACTTTCCAAAGAAAAAGTTGTGTCCTCCATATTTATGAGTGATAAGCCCCTATGGAGCGTTATCATATAATAGATATAATATATATAATAGAAGTTCCCGTTTTGCTCTACTCTAATAGTTTTCGAGATATATCGATATTTCTGTAAAATCCGAGTCTGTTGGTGAAATAACGTCATTTCTTGATTGAAAGGAGTACGTAGACTGGTGAGTGAAGCGGTTCAGCCACGAGAATGAAAAATCGCATGTAAATATCGTGAGAGGTGTGTATAGTCCAAATAAGAAGTATATTTAAGATTCGTTTTGAAAATTAAGGATGTTTCCGACTTCCCAAAAAAAAAAGTTCTGTCCTCCATATTTATGATTTATAAGCCCCTATCGAGCATTATCATATAATACATCAGAAGTTCCCGTTTTGTTCTACTCTAATAGTTTTCGAGATTTATCGATATTTCTGTAAAATCCGAGTCTGTTGGTGAAATAAAGTCATTTCTTGATTGAAAGGAGTACGTAGAGTGGTGAGGAGCTTTTCAGCTACAAGAATGGAAAAATCGCATGTAAATATCGTGAGAGGTGTGTATAGTCCAAATAAGAAGTATATTTAAGATTCGTTTTGAAAATTAAGGATGTTTCCGACTTTCCAAAGAAAAAGTTGTGTCCTCCATATTTATGATTGATAGGCCATAATGGAGCGTTTTCATACAATACATCAAAAGATCAATCCGTTTTGCTCTACTCTAATAGTTTGCGAGATATATCGATATTTCTGTAAAATCCAAGTCTGTTGGTGAAATAACGTCATTTCTTGATTCTGTCCTCCATATTTATGGATAGTTAAGCCCCTATGGAGCGTTTTCATACAATACATCAAAAGTTCAACCCGTTTTGCTCTAGATAGTTTTCGAGATATATCAATATTTCTGTAAAATCACGATCTGTTAGTGAAATGTCATTCCATGATTCAAAGGAGTACGTAGAATGGTAAGTGAAGAGTTCAGCCACAAGAATGGAAAACTCGCATAAATATCTGAGAGGTTTGTATAGTCTACATAAGTGTGTATTTAAGGTTCGTTTGGAAAATTAAGGATGTTTCCGACTTCCAAAAAAAAATTCTGTACTCCATAGCTATGGATAGATAAGCCCCTAGGAGTGTTTTCATACATCAAAAGTTCAACCCTTTTGCTCTAACTCTGATAGTTTTCGAGATATATCTATTGTAAAATCAAGATCTGTTGGTGACATGTCATTCCATGATTGAAAGGAGCACGTAGAATGGTGAGTGAAGAGTTCAGCCACAAGAATGGAAAACTCGCACGTAAATATCGTGAGAGGTGTGTATAGTCCAAATAAGAAGTATATTTAAGATTCGTTTTGAAAATTAAGAATGTTTCCGACTTACTAAAAAAAAAGTTCTGTCCTCCATATTTAGGATAGATATGCCCCTATGGAGTGTTTTCATACAATACATCAAAAGTTCAACCCGTTTTGCTCTACTCTAATAGTTTTCAAGCTATATCGATATTTCTGTAAAATCCGAGTCTTTTGGTGAAATAAAGTCATTTCTTGATTGAAAGGAGTACGTAGAGTGGTGAGAAGCTTTCCAGCTACAAGAATGGAAAAATCGCATGTAAATATCGTGAGAGGTGTGTATAGTCCAAATAAGAAGTATATTTAAGATTCGTTTTGAAAATTAAGGATGTTTCCGACTTACTAAAAAAAAAGTTTTGTCCTCCATATTTAGGATAGATAAGCCCCTATGGAGCGTTTTCATACAATACATCAAATGTTCAACCCTTTTGCTCTAACTCTGATAGTCTTCGAGATATATCTATATTTCTGTAAAATCAAGATCTGTTAGTGAAATGTCATTCCATGATTGGAAGGAGTACGTAGAATGGTAAGTGAAGAGTTCAGCCATAAGAATGGAAAACTCGCATGTAAATATCGTGAGAGGTTTGATTAGTCCAGAAACGAGTGTATTAAGGTTCGTTTGGAAAATGAAGGATGTTTCCGACTTTCCAAAGAAAAAGTTGTGTCCTCCATATTTATGATTGATAGGCCCCAATGGAGCGTTTTCATACAATACATCAAAAGATCAATCCGTTTTGCTCTACTCTAATAGTTTTCGAGATATATCGATATTTCTGTAAAATCCAAGTCTGTTGGTGAAATAACGTCATTTCTTGATTCTGTCCTCCATATTTATGGATAGTTAAGCCCCTATGGAGTGTTTTCATACAATAAATACATCAAAAGTTCAACCCGTTTTGCTAAGCACAAGGTTTGAAGAGATAGGTTTCACGCTTTCTGGCCGAAGAATGTAACTGCGTACCAAAGAAACTGCAGCACTGGTGTCTATGGTACATACGACGTTTTTTTCATTCAATTTTCCTGAAATGGTAAGGCTATCGGTTGTTTTTCTTAGCCTGTTGATAGGGATGACCCTGGGGGTCTAGCATTATTGCTAGCCAGCTTGCGCCCACTTGAGGACTCGCTGGAAGATCTTGTCCTCATAGGTAGGTGATTGCGAACGTGGCGGCATTCTTACCCTGCAGTCTCTAATAAGATTGCCCAATTTCCCACATCTATAGCACGCCCTGTTCTTCTGGGTGCTCATTCCGCTTATCAAAGATTTAATCTCTTCCAGAACCTTCTCGAATGAACTAGTAGCTGCGCTTGATGGTTGTTCGGGTTCTTCTATCGATACTGCTCGTACTTTAGGCCTCTAGGTGTTGAAGGCCGCCCCCACTTCTGAAGAACGTACCAAGGCATCACTACTCCTCTTAAAGTGTGTCAATCGCAAAGTCCTCTGGATTTCGGTTTCTCTCAGTCCATCTATAAATAACTGCACCGCTAGCTGTTCCTTGAATTCTCCCGGTGCTTCTGGGTAAATCAGCTGAATTAGGCGTCTCACATCCGCTTCAAATTCTTGCAAACTCTCACCTGATTTTTGAGTGCGCGTTTTCATTTGAGCCCGATACAGTTGTGATGTGGCAACCCTGTCACGACGATCTTGCTTCTTGAGGAGTGCTATCTGATTTTCTAGTCCTTTCATCTCCTCTAGCACTGTATCAAATTTCTTATTAACCTAATCGTCGATTTTCTTGACGTCTTCCTTCAGTTCTTCTTTCAGTTCTTCTTTCAGTTCCTCCATTTGTACTTCGGTTTTCTGTAATACATGTTGGAAGAACTTGTCTTGATGTTCTAGAACCTTCTGGAAGTCTGTTTTCCTTTGTTTTTCTATTCGTTCCAATTCATTCTTTTGTTGTTCAAGAAGTTTCTGGAGGGCCTCTTCTCGTTCTTTCTTTTCATTCAACCGTCGCACTCCTCTTCCTGTTTTTCCTTTTCTCGTTCTTGTTTTTCATCTTCTCGTTCATTTCTCTGTTAGTCAAGAATTTTCTGGAGTGCCTCTTCTCGTTCATTTCTCTGTTCTTCGAGAATTTTCTGGAGTGCCTCTTCTCGTTCTTTCTTTTCCTCCAACCGACGTGTTTCTTCTTTTTGTTTTTCATTTTCTTATTCTTGTTTTTCCTTCTGACGCCGCTTTTCCTCTTCTTGTTTTTCCTCCTGGCGCCGCCTTTCCAGATCCGCAAATTGATTTTGGATAAATTTCACAATATCCTCCATCGTATCGTACGATGTACTCCTCGTATTCACCATAAATAGTTTCATTTTTCACTTATATCCCGCTTCGGACACCACTGTTACGTTTTTGCTAAATAATAGGCCGAGCACACTACTAAACTGTTTATTTTCTAACTTCGCTATAAACAAACATACAACACTTCACTGACTAATAAAACACTTAGATCTATACAACAATACAACTAGCTAAATATTCCAAACACTTCTGTTTATCACTTTCTAATCTTCTTAATAAATTCTCTTCATAAAAACTTATTTTAACCCTCGCTTTACATAGTCCAGCTGTGCACCAGATGCTTCGCGACGCGACGGTTCGGTTATCCCAAATATTCCATACCGAAAATCGTTTACGATTTTCCAGGAAGTAATTACCGACGAACCGCTAGCGAATCGACCCAGCGGCGCAGCTAGGGGGATTTTATCAATCTCGTAACACTATTAATATTCGTCAAAGGATGTGGATGCAGCTAGATGGTGCTCCTGCACACTTTGATAGACGTGTTAGAAACGAGTTAAATCGACAATATCCAAATAGATGGATAGGACGAGGAGGTCCACAGAACTGGCCAGCCAGGTCTCCGGACCTTACAAGTCCCGACTATTTTTTATGGGGATATATCAAAAGTATTGTTTACGATACACCGCCAACGACACCTCAGGATATGAAAGTACGAATAAGAAATGCGTTTCGTTCAAACCGCAAAATATGTTATCCAGAGTTCAGCACTCATTTCAAGAAAGAGTTCGCCTATGCATCGAGAATAATGGACACCATTTTGAGCATTTTAATAAACTATTTAAGATTCTTAATTTTTCTATAAAATGACTTCAAAAATCCTTTTTTGCGTTTCATTACAATACAGTGTGTTTCATTTTTAAAATAAAAAAATTAATAATAAATAGAATATAAAAACGCCTTATGTGTGAAAAGCAGAAGAGATAGGTATAGGAAACCCTAATATAGTTTTGAAGGGAATCTAATTCTGCGTCAAATTACGCCACTAAATTCCACTCCATTCAACTTTAAGAAGTTATTTAATTAAATGTGTGTCCAAATTTTGAGGCAATTTTTTTCTCCACTTTGTATAATATTGCATTAAAAATTTCATGTAGTAGTTAACTTTAACCTTTGAGCTAAGCAGTACATTTAATCACGAGCAGCTCGTTACACATTACAGGGTAAAAACAAGTTTCAAATTATGGTCTGTAATTTTAAATTTCTCAGAAACGGTCAGTTTTAAGTATGGAAAATATAATAGTAACTCACCTTTATTTTGTCTATAGTATCTAAAAATATAAAAAATATAGGGTGTTCCATAAGAAAAAATATAACTTTGGTATGTAATTTTTTTTGTGATCACCCTATATATTCCAAAATAATTTTGGAATATGCTCCTCATGGACCCACATATAACTGTGCTAAATGTTTTTCCTTAACTCTCTAAATTTCTCGTAGAAATACCGAGGCGAATGTGGTGGGCCACCCTGTAGTGTTGTAAAAAATAAATTAACTTTTGATGATTATGTGGATTGTTTGAGGAGCAACAAAGAAAAGACCGTAACCCAACACACGATCCGTTCCTACGTTCATGAGGTGTATTCAATTGAACAATCTAAAATCGGATTAAGTGCCCATGATGATAAACGAAAAGTCATCACAGATTCAATTGAAACACTACCGTGAGGGTACTATTGTCTAAATTAATTTTTTTATCCATCTTTTTTTCTAAACTTTTCTCTCGTTTACAGGTAGTACAATGAATTTACAACAATTGTGCATGAAAACGATCTGTGAGAATATACAGTCTACAGGAAGGTTCCTCATCCACTCACCTTACCTCAATCATTTACAAAAGAAATTATTCAAAATTATTCGCGTTTCAAATGGCCGTATATCATTCATTATCAACGTCATGAACATAACAATGATGATGATAATCATGATGAGGATGACTATGATATTCTAATAAATTCCGATGATATTCCCATAAATTCCGATGATATTTTAATAAATTTCGAATATGTTGATAAGTCTGATTTTAGCTATTTGAAAAGAACTATTGATTTTCGTACGGAATTATTGAATGTTTATATTGTATATATTGTATATATTGTAATAATGATTCGTACTGTATTTGGATGAAATATTATTAACTTGTTGATTTCAATTTAGTTTTGTGCGAAACTTGTTTCAATTGTTTCAAATATTGTGCTGAATGTCGTAATTATGGTAAATTAAATTTTAAAATTAATCATGTACATGAAATTTTCACCAGTTATGAACTACATAATGTCTACCAACAGAAAGCTTATTGGTGTCAATATAACTTTACACATATTCTTTTTGAACTGCAAACTCAAGATGAATGCCGAGATAATTTACATGATCAGGAAAGAGTGAAATTTCGTTAAATGTTTTTCTTTTATTTTTTTAAGTGGTGTACAATTATTGTATTTTATGTGTGGCAAATAATGTCCAAGTGACTATAAAACAGTCGATAACAATTCTTTAGGGAGTGACTATAACTTTGTATAGTATGTATGGCATGTGTCCGACAGAAAACAACTACTTCTCTGGCTAATACCGCGACAGATATTGAATTATATCTGTCAGACACATGTGCAAAGATCCTTACTTTGAAGGAACAACTTTGCAATTGCTCTCTGAACAAACAGCAGGACCTCACCCGATTCAAACGGAGAACCAACTACAGACCGGTTTCAGAATGTTGTCCCTCATCAGTGCAGTCCAGGATATCACAATTGTATACACGCGAGGTCTCGCAGCCCGTCACCGTCCGCCGAGATAAATACTGCTATTGCTTACAGGATCCACCTTGACGACAGATTAGAGAGCACTCCAGAAGGACATTTCGGATACGAAATAGTGTATGTGAAATACTTGTTTCAAGGAGCAAATAATGTCCAAGTGACTGTAAAACAGTCGATTATAATCCTTTAGGAAGTAACTATAACTTTGTACTTATAGTAGTATGGCATGTCTGACAGAAAACAACTAATTCTCTGGCTAATACCGTGACAGATATTGAATTATATCTGTCAGACACATGTGCAAAGATCCTCACTTTGAAGGAACAACTTTGCAAGAGCTCTCTGAACAAACAGCAGGACTTCACCCGATTCAAATGATGAACCAACTACAGACCGGTTTCGGAATATAGTACCTCATCAGTGCAGTCCAGGTTATCACAATTGTATACACGCGAGGTCTCGCAGCCCGTCACCGTCCGCCGAGATAAATACTGCAATTGCTTACAGGATACACCTTGACGACAGATTAGAGAGCACTCCAAAAGTACATTTCGGATACGAAATGGTATATGTAAAATACTTGTTTCAAGGAGCAAATAATGTCCAAGTGACTGTAAAACAGTCAATAACAATCCTTTAGGAAATGACTATTACTTTGTATAGTATGTATGGCATGTGTCCGATAGAAAACAACTGTGCAAAGATCCTTACTTTGAAGGAACTGATGAGGGACAACATTCCACATATACAGGGTGTTCCTTAAAGACATGCTAATATTTGAGGGGGTGATTCTTTGACTTATTTTAAGGAAAAAACTTTCTATAAACGTATGTCCTAAAAGTCCTAACTTTTGAGATACAGGGTGATAAAGTTTAAAAAAAATAAGTTTTTTAATAATATCTGAGATAATATTGTAGAAGTTTTTATAAAATTTGGTACATGTCTTCTATGCATCAAGGTGCATTTTGTAATGCACAAACATTTTCATTTTCTCAACCAGTGGCGTGCGTACGGGTTTTGCATTGAATATTTTTGGAGAAAAAATACTACGCCACTGCTTTCTCCTGAAAAAAAAAAAAATACTTTTGAGATCCTCATTTATTTTTGAGCAAATTTGATCTTTTGAGTTTTCTTTGTCCGCCGCATGGTTTTCGCTTAAAAAAATAAAAATCGTTTTACTTCAGGATCAAATCCTCAAAAATCTGATGTGGTGTGGAAATGATTGTGCATCGACTTAAAGCAAATAAAGGGATCAGATTTGTTCCAAAATGAATGAGAATAAAAAAAATATGGATTTCAGCTTGTACAAAAACGAATTTTATTTTATTTTATAAAAGTAAGTTTAAATGAACGGATCAAATTCATTAATTATTGACAATACTAACACTGATTATAAAAATTGTTGGAAATGGCCACCTTCACTTAATAGGCATGCTTCCGCCCGTCTACGCATGGAATTACGCACACGTTGAAATATTCCCGGCGTATTTCGAATAGTTTCACACGAGGCAACTATTCGCTCTCTTAAATCTTCTAAAGTATTAACGGGAGTTTTATACACTAGAGTTTTGAGGTGCCCCCATAAAAATAAATCTAAACTGTTGAGATCAGGGGATCTTGCTGGCCATTGCTGAGGTCCTCCGCGACCTATCCAACGATTATGATAAACTATATTCAAATGGTTTCGGACAATTACACTGAAATGAGCAGGGGCTCCATCGTGCATGTACCATATTCGATTCCTTACGTTTTTCGTTGGCGTAATTCTTATAGTTGTCTTTACATATTTGTAGTTTCCCTGAAGATGATAATAAAAAGTTATTGAAAGCTTGGAACAAGTGTATAAGAGTACCCTTATTGGCCCTTATATATATATATATATATATATATATATATATATATATATATATATATATATATATGAAAGTTGGGTAAATCGTGACTGACAATACTTGTAGAATTGGAAAAATCTTGAGGTTGCAGTCTTATGTTGGTCTTAAAGAAAACTCTTTGTTATCTTGTCAAGCTTTCGGAAAAGTTTATTTCCTTCCTCAGGACAACTATAACAGGACAAAATTAAAAATGGAGAAATATATCGAATCTACTAACATACATAACTTGAGTAAAAATTTAAATTAGCATCAGTAAAGTAAAAAATATTGTATAAAAATTAAAATGTTTCTCCAGAAAGGTCTGACTCAATTATAAAATACCGATCTTTTCCGCATGTCAGAGAATTAACACCTAAATTGATCAATGTCTTAAAAGGAACCAATATTAAAATAGCACAAAAAAACATTAAGACCATTAGTCAACTTTTTTCAAAATTAAAATCTCCTCTCGAAACAACCCAGAATTATAATGTTGTTTACAAAATTCCTTGCAACGATTGTAATAAAGTATACATCGGGCAAACTTCTAGACTCTTGAAAGGTAGGATTACTTCGCATAAAAGTGATTGTAGAAGAAATGTTAATTCCTGTGCATTAGCTGAACATGTAAATCGTTTTGACCATAGAATGGGTTTCGATAATGTTAGTGTGCTTGAAATAGAAAACAACATTTTCAAAAGGACATTTTTAGAAATGTTACAAATTAATGAAGAGAGTAACAGCTTAAACAAGAAAACTGATTTGAATAATTTAAGTAAAATTTACACCTATATTTTAAAACTGAACAGAGATAAATCGAAAAATTATAGTAATGCTAATACACCTAGTAGAGTCACTTGATTTTATAATATCAATTCAAATACATTGACATTAATTTTCAAATTCAAATACTGTCAGTCCGCATTTTAATTTTTATACAATATTTTTTACTTTACTGATGCTAATTTAAATTTTTACTCATGTTATGTATGTTAGTAGATTCGATATATTTCTCCATTTTTAATTTTGTCCTGTTTTCTATATATATATATATATATATATATATATATATATATATATATATATATATATATATATATATATTATATTATAATCCATACAATGTCCTTCCTTAGCAACATGTTCACTCAGTGCACATCTCTCCGGGTGTAGTCTACTGTCGCTCTTGTGTGACACAATGCGGTCCCTAAGTGGTCTGGACGTTTGTCCAATGTATTGTTTTTCACAATTTTGACACTGTATACAATAAACTACATCCGAACAGTTTATGCACGGAGTCTTGTCTTTTAATTTGGAAAAAATTCTCTTGATAGGCAAAACATTTTTATTGGATATTTTTATATTTTCTGAAAAAGATTTGAAAATTCAGTGTGTTTCCCTTCTCATGGAAACACCCTCGTATCTTCTGTAATTTTTGACGAAATATCATGAAATTCGTAGGATCGATAGATACACTAGAGATGAACTTTCTGCACTAAAGGGGTCATCCTACGTGATATACACTGCTCGCCAGCAGCGATGAAACCACCCATTTTTTCCGGAAAGTAATATAGGGAGTAAAATTGGCCCAAAATCCCTTCGGATTCGTGTTCAGGATCCCCGAATTACCACTAGTACACTTGTCTCCTGAAAAAATTTCAGTTCTGAAAAATTAATTTTTTTTTCAAATTCTTCACGGATGATGACCCCTTTCGTGCAGAGAGATCATCCCTAGTGTATCTATCGATCCTGGAAATTTCATGGTTCTACGTCAAAAATTACGGAAGATACGGGGGCGTTTCCATGAGAAATGAAACAAGTTTGAAATTTTCAGCACTGAAAATTTTTCAAGAGACAGGTGTAGTAGCAGTAACTCGGGGATCCCAAACACGAATCCGAAGGAATTTTTGGCCAATTTTGCCCCCTAATATAAGTTTCTGGAAAAATGGGTGGTTCCATCGCTGTTTTCGTGCAGTGTATATCTCGTAGGATGACACCTTTTTTGCAGCGAGTTCATTTCTAGTGAATCTATCGATATATATATATATATATATATATATATATATATATATATATATATATATATATATATAGAGAGAGAGAGAGGTAGTCTCTTGACTGGACTAGTTGAAAAAAACCAATTTATCTAAGAATATTCTCAGTAAAAAATTTCTTAAGGACAATCCTGATCTTTACATTGTTAGGAGTGACAAAGGAAATGTAACTGTAATAATGTACAGGCAGGATTACTTAGAAAAAAGTCAACATTTGCTTGATGATCAAAAGTATTATCTTAAAATTTCAAAAAATCCCACTTCTACGATTCAGCAGAACGCCAACAAACTGGTTTCGAGACTTGAGATTGATGGTTTAATCGATTCACAAACTTCAAAAAGTCTTAAAATTTACAACTCTACAGCTCCACGTTTTTACGCTCTTCCTAAAATTCATAAACCAACATTAGCGATGAGACCTATTGTTTCGTCAGTTAATGCCCCCAATGGAAATTTAGCTACTTTTCTGACCAATATATTAACTAAGGCTTATAATACAGAAAATGATTTTTATATTAAAGACTCCTTTACATTTAGCAATTTCATAAACAATTTTCAACTTCCAGAGAATTATATAGTGGTGAGTTTTGATGTTGTCTCGCTGTTTACTAATTTACCTTTTGAAGTAGTCAGATCAATTCTATCCAGAAAATGGGATGGGATAAAAAATGTGTGTACTCTAACTTGGAGTGCGTTCATTGATATCCTTGAGTTCATTTTCGATTCAAATTTTCTCCTTTTTAACAATTCGTATTATAAACAAATCTTTGGAACCCCCATGGGTTCAAAGATCTCTCCTATTCTTGTAAATTTTGTATTAGATGAACTTGTGCAGGACGTTCTATCTCTGATTCCCTATGACGTTCCGTTTGTGAAGAGGTATGTTGATGATCTGATACTCTCTGTTCCATCAGAAAGAGTGGAAGAAACGCTCTATTATTTCAATAGTTATGACATTAATCTACAATTCACTTCAGAGGTAGAGGAGAATCATAGTATCCCGTTCCTCGATATGAGAGTTTGTAGAGACAATCATAACGTTCTACGTACAAAATGGTATAGGAAGCCGATTTGTTCAAATCGTTTCCTGAATTTTCACTCTTATCATCATAAGAGCATGAAGCAAAATCTGATTGTCGCACTGAAAAACAGAGTGACAGGTCTGTCACATCCTGTTCATCGACAGGATTGTTTGAAGGAGTTGGGAAGGATCCTCTTGGACAATTCTTATCCTAAATACATGATTAATAAATTTCTTTTTAATACTTCTACCATAAATAATAATAACTTTAATAATATCATTGAAAATAACGTTAACACTTTGAATAATCACACACAATCACAGCAAAGAATCTTATGTAAATATAGGAGCCTTCCTTATATACAGGAATTAACACCCAAACTCACCAATATTTTTAAATCTCCAGAAATTCGCATAGCGAAGAAAAATCTCAAAACTGTAAATCTTTTATACTCAAAAACCAAAACTCCTCTTTCTAATTTGAACAAACTAATGTAATTTATCAATTATCTTGTGTCAATTGTGACAAAATATATATTGGACAGACAGGTAGAAATCTCTCCGGACGTATTGCTTCACATAAGAGTGACTGCAAATTAAAAAAACCCAGCTGTGCACTTGCAGAACACAGCATTTCAACTTTTCACAATATTAATTTCAATGAACCCACAATTTTAGCAATTGAAGAAAATTATTCCAAGAGAAATTTTCTAGAGATGGTTTACGTTAGTAAAGAACCTAATAGTATGAATAAGCGGTCTGATATAGCCAATCTTAGTATAATTTATAATTATATTCTTTCTCTCCACAAAAATAATGTTGCAAATTCAAATAACTTTAATAATAGTTCTCACAATCCCCCATAGAGGGCATAACTCAGCCCAGAGCTGAAGCGTGTTTCATGGAACATACAAGGTTGACTGTTGACATTTGACGTGTTTGACGTTGAAATTTGTCAATACTCTCTTCTTCTTTTTCTTGCCATATTTTTACCGCCCTTGTGCGTCCCTTGAACCACGTGCGGTCTCAAAGGCGAGTTTTAAAATGATTAACATTTTTCCAAATTTTAATTAAAAGTTTTCCTTCATAACTCATAAAATCATAATGTTTTTTAATCGTGTTCATGTACATGACATAGTTTTATTATTGTTGTTTCATCTCGTTTTGTGTTGTGACATAACCTTACATACATAAGGAATGACCAAGAAGTTTCTCTGCTGTTTTCACAAAATTAATCTCACGTTAGTAAGTTGTTTTACATCATATTAAGAGTGTTCTGTTTGTTCACACGATTAATATTTTCAGATGTCTTGAAAATGAAAATAAATATTTTCGAAAGCTCGACAATTTAACAAAGAGTTGTTCTTTACCAGGCCACTTTTTCTGACTACAACCCCAAGGGATATTTTCACTGAGAATATTCTTAGATAAATTGGTTTTATATATATATATATATATATATATATATATATATATATATATATATATATATATATATATATATAAAGTAGTTATTTTGTGGGGTTGCAGCTGCTTTTCAATCAAAGAGTTTGATTGAAAAGCAGCTGCAACCCCACAAAATAACTACTTTATTTTGAAATAAATTCAGCTACAAACATAATCGTTATATATATATATATATATATATATATATATATATATAACGATTTATGTTTGTAGCTGAATTTATTTCAAAATAAAGTAGTTATTTTGTGGGGTTGCAGCTGCTTTTCAATCAAACTCTTTGATTGAAAAGCAGCTGCAACCCCACAAAATAACTACTTTATATATATATATATATATATATATATATATAAAACCAATTTATCTAAGAATATTCTCAGTGAAAATATCCCTTGGGGTTGTAGTCAGAAAAAGTGGCCTGGTAAAGAACAACTCTTTGTTAAATTGTCGAGCTTTCGAAAATATTTATTTTCATTTTCAAGACATCTGAAAATATTAATCGTGTGAACAAACAGAACACTCTTAATATGATGTAAAACAACTTACTAACGTGAGATTAATTTTGTGAAAACAGCAGAGAAACTTCTTGGTCATTCCTTATGTATGTAAGGTTATGTCACAACACAAAACGAGATGAAACAACAATAATAAAACTATGTCATGTACATGAACACGATTAAAAAACATTATGATTTTATGAGTTATGAAGGAAAACTTTTAATTAAAATTTGGAAAAATGTTAATCATTTTAAAACTCGCCTTTGAGACCGCACGTGGTTCAAGGGACGCACAAGGGCGGTAAAAATATGGCAAGAAAAAGAAGAAGAGAGTATTGACAAATTTCAACGTCAAACACGTCAAATGTCAACAGTCAACCTTGTATGTTCCATGAAACACGCTTCAGCTCTGGGCTGAGTTATGCCCTCTATGGGGGATTGTGAGAACTATTATTAAAGTTATTTGAATTTGCAACATTATTTTTGTGGAGAGAAAGAATATAATTATAAATTATACTAAGATTGGCTATATCAGACCGCTTATTCATACTATTAGGTTCTTTACTAACGTAAACCATCTCTAGAAAATTTCTCTTGGAATAATTTTCTTCAATTGCTAAAATTGTGGGTTCATTGAAATTAATATTGTGAAAAGTTGAAATGCTGTGTTCTGCAAGTGCACAGCTGGGTTTTTTTAATTTGCAGTCACTCTTATGTGAAGCAATACGTCCGGAGAGATTTCTACCTGTCTGTCCAATATATATTTTGTCACAATTGACACAAGATAATTGATAAATTACATTAGTTTGTTCAAATTAGAAAGAGGAGTTTTGGTTTTTGAGTATAAAAGATTTACAGTTTTGAGATTTTTCTTCGCTATGCGAATTTCTGGAGATTTAAAAATATTGGTGAGTTTGGGTGTTAATTCCTGTATATAAGGAAGGCTCCTATATTTACATAAGATTCTTTGCTGTGATTGTGTGTGATTATTCAAAGTGTTAACGTTATTTTCAATGATATTATTAAAGTTATTATTATTTATGGTAGAAGTATTAAAAAGAAATTTATTAATCATGTATTTAGGATAAGAATTGTCCAAGAGGATCCTTCCCAACTCCTTCAAACAATCCTGTCGATGAACAGGATGTGACAGACCTGTCACTCTGTTTTTCAGTGCGACAATCAGATTTTGCTTCATGCTCTTATGATGATAAGAGTGAAAATTCAGGAAACGATTTGAACAAATCGGCTTCCTATACCATTTTGTACGTAGAACGTTATGATTGTCTCTACAAACTCTCATATCGAGGAACGGGATACTATGATTCTCCTCTACCTCTGAAGTGAATTGTAGATTAATGTCATAACTATTGAAATAATAGAGCGTTTCTTCCACTCTTTCTGATGGAACAGAGAGTATCAGATCATCAACATACCTCTTCACAAACGGAACGTCATAGGGAATCAGAGATAGAACGTCCTGCACAAGTTCATCTAATACAAAATTTACAAGAATAGGAGAGATCTTTGAACCCATGGGGGTTCCAAAGATTTGTTTATAATACGAATTGTTAAAAAGGAGAAAATTTGAATCGAAAATGAACTCAAGGATATCAATGAACGCACTCCAAGTTAGAGTACACACATTTTTTATCCCATCCCATTTTCTGGATAGAATTGATCTGACTACTTCAAAAGGTAAATTAGTAAACAGCGAGACAACATCAAAACTCACCACTATATAATTCTCTGGAAGTTGAAAATTGTTTATGAAATTGCTAAATGTAAAGGAGTCTTTAATATAAAAATCATTTTCTGTATTATAAGCCTTAGTTAATATATTGGTCAGAAAAGTAGCTAAATTTCCATTGGGGGCATTAACTGACGAAACAATAGGTCTCATCGCTAATGTTGGTTTATGAATTTTAGGAAGAGCGTAAAAACGTGGAGCTGTAGAGTTGTAAATTTTAAGACTTTTTGAAGTTTGTGAATCGATTAAACCATCAATCTCAAGTCTCGAAACCAGTTTGTTGGCGTTCTGCTGAATCGTAGAAGTGGGATTTTTTGAAATTTTAAGATAATACTTTTGATCATCAAGCAAATGTTGACTTTTTTCTAAGTAATCCTGCCTGTACATTATTACAGTTACATTTCCTTTGTCACTCCTAACAATGTAAAGATCAGGATTGTCCTTAAGAAATTTTTTACTGAGAATATTCTTAGATAAATTGTTTTTTTTCAACTAGTCCAGTCAAGAGACTACCTCTCTCTCTCTCTCTATATATATATATATATATATATATATATATATATATATATATATATATATATATATATATATATATATATATATATCGATAGATTCACTAGAAATGAACTCGCTGCAAAAAAGGTGTCATCCTACGAGATATACACTGCACGAAAACAGCGATGGAACCACCCATTTTTCCAGAAACTTATATTAGGGGGCAAAATTGGCCAAAAATTCCTTCGGATTCGTGTTTGGGATCCCCGAGTTACTGCTACTACACCTGTCTCTTGAAAAATTTTCATTGCTGAAAATTTCAAACTTGTTTCATTTCTCATGGAAACGCCCCCGTATCTTCCGTAATTTTTGACGTAGAACCATGAAATTTCCAGGATCGATAGATACACTAGGGATGACCTCTCTGCACGAAAGGGGTCATCATCCGTGAAGAATTTGAAAAAAAAAATAATTTTTCAGAACTGAAATTTTTTCAGGAGACAAGTGTACTAGTGGTAATTCGGGGATCCTGAACACGAATCCGAAGGGATTTTGGGCCAATTTTACTCCCTATATTACTTTCCGGAAAAAATGGGTGGTTTCATCGCTGCTGGCGAGCAGTGTATTGTAACGTTCAAATTTGAACGTTAAGTGAAAGGTAATTTGCATAACTGTTGCTCACCCTGTAGGAACCAATAAGTTGACTTATCAATAAAGCAACAAACTTGGAACGTCGGGTGGTTTATTAAAATTTTTCATTTAATATATTAATACATTTCAAACAATTCTAATAATAATATGCTTCTGATCACTCGCAGTACCGCTTCACCTTTCCTGAAATAAATGAGTTGTAATATAATGAACTAATGATAAAATATCAAATCTCACCTCACTTCGAATCATTTTCAGTGTGCATCGCGATAACTGCGAACGCCTCGTACTATGGAAAGCCACCCCAGCCAAGCTACGATGATTGTGCCGCGGCCGGAAGAGTTCTGAAAGACGAAATGTCGGTAAACTAGAATATGGCAATCTAAGCCGTAGGTGATTAGAGTTTTCTTACCTTGCATATTCGGAAGTCATTTAGAGTAATCGCACAAATATCCTTGGTCCAGAATGGTTGTTCGTGATCTGGGATCTAGGTGGCGATTGCTTATAACCCGCTCGTCAACATGATATTATGTAAAATATTCTTGATGAGAAGATGTACATATGTATATTGTTGTTAGTTAATTATGTTTAGTGTTAGTTATTATCTAACCTCTCTGGTTATGATTACTAAGGGCTAAAAGGTTTTCATTACGGAAAATCATTAAGGCCACCTATCGAAGTTAGCCGTGACTAGCGTTCATCTCTCGTCTAGTTTCAACATTCCATTTGGCCATTCATTCCTGCTCCGACGGTGACACAAGTTGACCACTTGTTGAGTGCAAAAAAGTCCGTGATTCTTAAATCACCCTTAGCTGGGATTTGTTTTTGTATTTCAATTTCATTAGATTCTGAATTATTTCGTTGAAGTCGTGGATATTTATTTGGAGATACGATTCAGAGTCAAACTCTTACGAGGATTGTAAGTGGGTTTTTTTTGTCACCGGTACGTGTGAGCATAGTGCAGAGTGAGCTGCTATTGAAAGAGGTACAGTAGAGGCCGATTACCACCTTGTGTATGAAATAAAGCTGTGCCCGGAAAGTCCTGCTATTGGGAAAAAATTATTCATTGAAACAAAAAAAAAAACCCCGTGGCCTGGGTAAGTCAAGTCGAGTATTATTTATTTTTTTATTTCATATTTCATGCTTGGAAAGCCATGTACATTATGATTTTCTAGAATATTCTTCGTCAGGGGTTTCATGGGAGTTTTATCTTGATAAATAAAATATGCCACGGCATATCGTTTTCGTTTTCACATGCTGAACGAACCATAATGCTAGTTTTTGTTCTTCTATGTTTTTTTGGTGAATGCCGCAGAGGACTTTTTAACAAATTGAAGGAATTTGGGAACTATTATGAACCGTTCATGTCACGTATTTTTAAGGTCATTCGAGTAGAGAAATATACTGCTTATTTCTGGTCATTTGAATGCACCTATTCGACATCATTGTGGTACAGGATGTCCCACAGCAGTGTCGTATGTAAATACTTGCTCAACCTCAATAATTATGAAGTAGACATGGATTGGAACCTTGCCGTTTGATTGAAGACAATATTTAATTGTACCGGATGTCCCAATTTGTGATCATAGTTAAAGTATTGGCTCAGGAAGTTAACTACGCAGACTTGCTCGTTACTTTTATTGTTTTCCTTTGCTGTTTCTAAATTCAATGTACACCATATCATACGGGGGCGTATAAATTACATACATCGGTTGTCCGATTATATAGACTTTGGTTATTTTGAGTTTGTGGGTGGATGTGCTACATACAGGCTGTCCCACTCCGCTTCCTCATTTTCTTTTCCTTCACAAACTGCGAAGGGGAATCCATTCCAGTGCATATAGTAATAGGGTATTCCTTTTCCTAGGGTTTTTTTTTGGGATCTTCAATCTGGTTCCGTGGACGTCAACCCATTCATTGAGAGGGAACACATTATATACCGGATGCCCCACCATAACCAATACATTGACGCTAATCAACATAGTTGCTGGTACATTATAGTGAACACACCTTGTACCGGTTGTCCCACCACAATCCGTACATTGAGAGGCCAACCAGCGTAGCCGCTGGGACATTATAGTGGATTATATACCGGTTGTCCCACCACAGCCGATGATCACTGGTACTGCCTTCGCACATGCAGAAGCTAGTAGCTGCTAGGAAGCTGCTCCCATTCACCGTTGGAGTCACGCAAGTTCATACCTTTTAGTTGCTTTTCTTGCTATTACACTTTGGCTTGCACATCTGCTGGTATTTGCTATACAATGTGAAGCGGAAATTGAATGCTTAGTTTTATTTTGTTGATGATATGATTTTACCGTGCGCATGCGCCTGAGCTCTCGCGACGCAACCCTCATTATCATTATTAATATGCCTGCATTCCGATTTCTGCGCTACGCTTGATATATCGCTTCGCTTGTGTCTTGTGGTTGAACCATATTTCGTGGTACGTTCGCTATTGATTGCCTTCGATCTCCCACTAAGGGAAATATTTTGACCAGTGCTCTTGGTGATGGTTATATGTATATATGGGTTTAATGTTAATACGTTGTAGTGCTTTTAATCTGCTTACTGCTTACTTTTAAGTAATTGTTTGCTTAGATAGACGGTTATTATTTTAGTTGATACCGCTTAATTATAACTGGTTTGAAACTTGCTCGGTTTCTACTTATAGCTTTGTTCTTTTTTTTTTGTTGTGCATATCTAAACCAAATAATCACGAAAATGAATAGATGTGAATACGTGATTTCTGAAATTAAATAATTGATAGGTATTGTTGTATTATTTCATATCTCTTGGTAAGTTAGGGGTATTGACGCGTAATTTAGGGTATTTGGTGGACAATTTACCTGGCGCCCATTAATAACAATCTAAGAACCTCCCCGTCTCCACTGAGTGTAGCCGCAAATACCCACTTGACACTCGTAAAGCGGTCGAGTGGCTGTGCCTAGATAATTTGAAGGTCACATTTTGGCGCCCAACGTGGGGCAATAAAAGTGTTACGCTTCACAAGCGTCAGAAACGTACTAAAAAAATAATAATAATAATAAAAAAAAGTTGTCGATATGTCTCGAAAAATGCAGGTAAATCGGCTGAGTCAAGATGAACTATTCTATGAACTCAAGGTTAGAGGTATAGCAATCGGGACCGTAGAGGAGATGCGCCATTCCCTGACAATGGCCATCAGAATGGAGAAGAGTGGTGAAAGTGTGAGGTATCCGAAGTATCCGTTCACCGTGAAGGAAGATGAAGACAGCGTGGCGAACAAGTTGAGCGAGTTGGAACCTCTTATTACTGACTTCAGAGATTCCTCCAGCAGCAACGTGTTCCTTAAGTTGCAATCGAAGATGGGTCATGTTTTCAATCGCTTGGACAACATCAGCGACGAAGAAAGCACAGAGAAGCCAAATCTACTGGCCAAAGCATTGGCGCTGCTGGATAGGTTGCATCGAGCTGCAGAAGAATTTCAAAAGTGTCAGAATGTCCCACCTCACCTTAACCTTCTAGAACAAACGAACTTTGGGGCGAATCTTTCTCCGCATCGAAGATCGTCAGCCGTATCGATATCTTTACCACCCGCGTCAACTGCTAAACCTATTTTTCCCAATAAATGGGACTGTAAATTTTCCGGCGATAAAAAAGGTATGTCTCTTAGCGCATTTTTAGAGCGAGTCGAGGAGTTGAGAGTAGCTCGACATGTTAGCAAAGAAACTTTGCTTGATTCAGGTATTGATCTATTCGTGGGGAGGGCATATCAGTTTTATTTGGCTTACCGGAATGAAGTTAATTCGTGGGATGAGTTCGTCATTTTGCTTCGAGAGGAGTACCTCTCGTCAAATTTTAATGAGAAATTGTTTGAGGAAATTCGGAAGCGCACTCAGGGCCCGGATGAGTCTATCGGAATTTATATCGCGGTCATGATGGGTTACTTCAATAGAATAACATGCGCAATTTCTGAAGAGACCAAGCTCAACATACTTCTAAGAAATATCTCCCCCTTTTATCAAACTCAGTTGGCATTAGTGGATGTTACGTCCATTAGCCAGCTTCGCGAACTGGGACGACGCCTTGAGGCTCGAAAAGAGGCAGTAGAAAATTTTTCGCCTCCATCAAGAAAGACGAGTGCTCTGGAGCCAGATTTGGCCTATGTGCAAGTGGAGGAGAACCTGGTCGATAGCTGTGAAGCTTCGATATCACCAGGGGCAAGTGGTATCTCTGAGACACCACGGAAGGAAATTATCTGTTATAGATGTAATAAGCCTGGCCATAGAGCTATTGGCTGTACTATGAAGTCAGGGAACGTGTACTGCTACAGGTGTAAGGAAGTTGGAGTGACGGTGAGGTCATGTCCTAATTGTTCCAAAAAGGGAAACGGGCCACGACGCACCTAAACGATCGGGGTAGGTGTGTCGACCAGGAATCCTCGGTCGATAAACTGCAAGTGATCCTTGACTATGTCTTGGACCACGCCGCTCAGGACGAGCGACCATATCTGAAAGTAGACGTGCTGGGTAAAACTCTTCTAGGTTTGTTAGATTCAGGTGCCTCGCGTACTATACTGGGTGGAAAAGGATACGGGGTGATACGTGAGCTAGGCTTGCCCATCGATAGTACTCATATCACATTCTGTACTGTAGCCAATGGTGATCGCGCTCGGAGTATTGGAATGGTTCAGTTGCCAATCTCCTTGAGAGGGAAGTTACGATTAGTGGAAGCCATTGTTGTCCCCGACTTACCTCATTTGTTGATTCTCGGAATTGATTTTTGGAAGTCGATGGGGGTCGTGCCAGATTTGCGGCACGATGAGTGGCACTTCTCCCATGAACCAGCTACAGCCAATGCGATTGAGCACGTTACTGATGGTGCTTCATTGAGTACACGGGATCGAATGAGACTCCAGGCGGTGATTGATCGTCATACTTCTTCAATGAGTACAACACTAGGATGCACGAATAGGACGGAACATGTGATTGTAACTGATAGTTCGCCTATCAAACAACGATACTATAGGGTGAACCCTATTGTACAAAGGCAGATTGATGTCGAGCTCGATAACATGCTGAAGTTAGGAATCGTAGAACGGTCTAATAGCCCATGGTCCTCGCCTATTCTACTAGTCCGGAAGAAAGATGGCTCCTTCAGATTCTGTGTGGACTATCGCAAATTGAATGCGGTTACGGTTCGTGATAGTTATCCCCTACCACTCGTATCAGATACTTTGGATAAGCTGCGTGATGCGCAATATTTATCTAGCTTGGACGTAAAGTCAGCCTACTGGCAGGTGCCAATGGCTGAATCCTCCAAACAGTATACTGCGTTTACTGTGCCAAATCGCGGACTATTCCAATTTCGGAGAATGCCTTTCGGTCTCCACAACGCACCAGCGCGTTGGCAGCGTTTAATAGACGAAGTGCTTGGTCACGATTTAGAACCGAACGTATTCGTCTACTTAGACGATGTAGTGATCGTGAGCCAAACGTTTGAACACCACTTAGCGGTCATGGATGAGGTATGTCGTAGACTCAGGGAGGCAAATATTACCGTTAGCCTTGAAAAGTGCCAGTTTTGCCGTCCCGAGATGAAGTATCTGGGTTATGTGGTGGACCGTAACGGCTTGCATGTCGATGCAGATAAAGTGAAGTCTATGTTGGAAATCCCTGTCCCGACTAACGTCACGGAAGTCCGACGTATAGTTGGTACGTTCTCGTGGTATCGTCGGTTTGTGCCTGACTTTTCTACGATTATAGCACCCATCACGGCTTTGCTACGTAAGAGTTCCAAGTTCATCTGGACAGATGAGTGTTCCATCTCCTTCAGGAAAATCAAGGAATGTTTGGTCGAGGCACCAATACTCAGCTGTCCCGATTATTCCAAGCCTTTCGTAGTACAGACAGATGCATCTGGCTATGGAATCGGGGCGGTATTGTCACAACCCTATCCAGAAGGTGACAAGGTCATCGCTTATCTGAGTAGGTCGCTCACAAAGCAAGAGCGTAATTTCACCACTACGGAGAGGGAGTGTCTTGCGGTCCTCTGGGCTGTGGAAAAATTACGCCCGTACCTGGAGGGAGTATCATTCACGGTGGTGACGGACCACTACAGTCTACTATGGCTGCAAACCCTCAAGGATTTGAATGGCAGACTGGCGCGCTGGGCCGTGAAGCTCCAGCAGTACAGCTTCAAAGTGGTACACCGCAAGGGAAAGGAAAACATAGTTCCCGACACCTTGTCTCGGTCTGTACCTGTGATAGATTTGGTTGAGAGTTCGGACGACCAATCAATTTTGAGAGGTGCAGATGAGGATAGATGGTATCAGTTGATGAGAGACAGGGTGCAGGAAAATCGTTTGAAATTTGGGTGTTGGAGAGAATCTGGTGGTAGGTTATGGAAGCATGTTTCTCCGGATTACCCAAAATTGACCCCTGGCGCCGACTCATGGAAGCTCGTCGTACCGAAAGGGGATCGCCATGAGATTATTGTGGCGGCCCATGAACCTCCCACATCGGGCCACACGGGCGTTTACAAGACCTATGCTAGGATATGCGAGAAGTATTATTGGCCAAAAATGAGGAAAGATGTAGCAAAATTTGTCCGTCACTGTAAGGTTTGTTCAGCACATAAAGTGGCTCAAGGTGGCCCAGTGGATAAAATGGTCTCACACCCCAAGGTTTCTAGACCATGGGAGTTGATCTCGATGGATCTAATGGGACCTTTGCCACGATCGAAACGTGGGAATTGTTTTATATTAGTAGTGACAGATTATCTCACAAAATTTTCGCTTGTTTTTCCTTTCAGGAGAGCTACTGCCAACGCAATAATTTGCAAATTGGAGAGCGAAGTATTTTTGTTGTTCGGGGTACCTAAGATTATCATTTGTGATAATGGGGCTCAGTTTCGTAGTAAAGAGTTTATTAAATTCGCGGAGAGATATCAAAGCCACATAAAGTTTTCGGCCAACTACCACCCTAGGGCAAATCCAACTGAAAGAGTGAATCGAACTCTCAAAACGATGCTAGCTATGTATGTATCGGATAATCACCGATCCTGGGATGAGAACCTTGACAAGATTTCCTGTTCAATTCGCACTTCCAAACACGAGACGACAAAAGTCACTCCGTATTTTGCAAATTTTGGACGGAATATGGTGTTATCTGGATCTGATTACTCGAAGAATGAAGAGATAGAGTTGGGGGATGGATCTCAACCGGCTGGTACAAGTAGAAACGAATCTCTCAGGGAAATGTTCCAAGACATCCGTAAACGTCTGGAAACGGCTGCAACTAAAAACTGCGATCGCTATAATCTTCGCCGCCGCCATGTTGAATATCTGCCCAATGCTGTTGTTTGGAAAAAGAATTATGTGTTGTCGGATGCCGCTAAATATTTTTCTCGAAAATTAGCTCCCCGTTATGTTGGCCCATATTACATTAAGAAGCGTTTGTCTCCGTGGACTTATGAGTTGAGGGATGCTGATGGGCATTCGAAGGGGGTGTGGCATGTGAAAGACTTGAAGCCCTCTCTAGACAATTTTAGTGACGAGGATTAGTTAGAAATTTACAGGGTAAATTTCTTGTAGTAAGGGGGGGATTTGTAACGTTCAAATTTGAACGTTAAGTGAAAGGTAATTTGCATAACTGTTGCTCACCCTGTAGGAACCAATAAGTTGACTTATCAATAAAGCAACAAACTTGGAACGTCGGGTGGTTTATTAAAATTTTTCATTTAATATATTAATACATTTCAAACAATTCTAATAATAATATGCTTCTGATCACTCGCAGTACCGCTTCACCTTTCCTGAAATAAATGAGTTGTAATATAATGAACTAATGATAAAATATCAAATCTCACCTCACTTCGAATCATTTTCAGTGTGCATCGCGATAATTGCGAACGCCTCGTACTATGGAAAGCCACCCCAGCCAAGCTACGATGATTGTGCCGCGGCCGGAAGAGTTCTGAAAGACGAAATGTCGGTAAACTAGAATATGGCAATCTAAGCCGTAGGTGATTAGAGTTTTCTTACCTTGCATATTCGGAAGTCATTTAGAGTAATCGCACAAATATCCTTGGTCCAGAATGGTTGTTCGTGATCTGGGATCTAGGTGGCGATTGCTTATAACCCGCTCGTCAACATGATATTATGTAAAATATTCTTGATGAGAAGATGTACATATGTATATTGTTGTTAGTTAATTATGTTTAGTGTTAGTTATTATCTAACCTCTCTGGTTATGATTACTAAGGGCTAAAAGGTTTTCATTACGGAAAATCATTAAGGCCACCTATCGAAGTTAGCCGTGACTAGCGTTCATCTCTCGTCTAGTTTCAACATTCCATTTGGCCATTCATTCCTGCTCCGACGGTGACACAAGTTGACCACTTGTTGAGTGCAAAAAAGTCCGTGATTCTTAAATCACCCTTAGCTGGGATTTGTTTTTGTATTTCAATTTCATTAGATTCTGAATTATTTCGTTGAAGTCGTGGATATTTATTTGGAGATACGATTCAGAGTCAAACTCTTACGAGGATTGTAAGTGGGTTTTTTTTGTCACCGGTACGTGTGAGCATAGTGCAGAGTGAGCTGCTATTGAAAGAGGTACAGTAGAGGCCGATTACCACCTTGTGTATGAAATAAAGCTGTGCCCGGAAAGTCCTGCTATTGGGAAAAAATTATTCATTGAAACAAAAAAAAAAACCCGTGGCCTGGGTAAGTCAAGTCGAGTATTATTTATTTTTTTATTTCATATTTCATGCTTGGAAAGCCATGTACATTATGATTTTCTAGAATATTCTTCGTCAGGGGTTTCATGGGAGTTTTATCTTGATAAATAAAATATGCCACGGCATATCGTTTTCGTTTTCACATGCTGAACGAACCATAATGCTAGTTTTTGTTCTTCTATGTTTTTTTGGTGAATGCCGCAGAGGACTTTTTAACAAATTGAAGGAATTTGGGAACTATTATGAACCGTTCATGTCACGTATTTTTAAGGTCATTCGAGTAGAGAAATATACTGCTTATTTCTGGTCATTTGAATGCACCTATTCGACATCATTGTGGTACAGGATGTCCCACAGCAGTGTCGTATGTAAATACTTGCTCAACCTCAATAATTATGAAGTAGACATGGATTGGAACCTTGCCGTTTGATTGAAGACAATATTTAATTGTACCGGATGTCCCAATTTGTGATCATAGTTAAAGTATTGGCTCAGGAAGTTAACTACGCAGACTTGCTCGTTACTTTTATTGTTTTCCTTTGCTGTTTCTAAATTCAATGTACACCATATCATACGGGGGCGTATAAATTACATACATCGGTTGTCCGATTATATAGACTTTGGTTATTTTGAGTTTGTGGGTGGATGTGCTACATACAGGCTGTCCCACTCCGCTTCCTCATTTTCTTTTCCTTCACAAACTGCGAAGGGGAATCCATTCCAGTGCATATAGTAATAGGGTATTCCTTTTCCTAGGGTTTTTTTTTGGGATCTTCAATCTGGTTCCGTGGACGTCAACCCATTCATTGAGAGGGAACACATTATATACCGGATGCCCCACCATAACCAATACATTGACGCTAATCAACATAGTTGCTGGTACATTATAGTGAACACACCTTGTACCGGTTGTCCCACCACAATCCGTACATTGAGAGGCCAACCAGCGTAGCCGCTGGGACATTATAGTGGATTATATACCGGTTGTCCCACCACAGCCGATGATCACTGGTACTGCCTTCGCACATGCAGAAGCTAGTAGCTGCTAGGAAGCTGCTCCCATTCACCGTTGGAGTCACGCAAGTTCATACCTTTTAGTTGCTTTTCTTGCTATTACACTTTGGCTTGCACATCTGCTGGTATTTGCTATACAATGTGAAGCGGAAATTGAATGCTTAGTTTTATTTTGTTGATGATATGATTTTACCGTGCGCATGCGCCTGAGCTCTCGCGACGCAACCCTCATTATCATTATTAATATGCCTGCATTCCGATTTCTGCGCTACGCTTGATATATCGCTTCGCTTGTGTCTTGTGGTTGAACCATATTTCGTGGTACGTTCGCTATTGATTGCCTTCGATCTCCCACTAAGGGAAATATTTTGACCAGTGCTCTTGGTGATGGTTATATGTATATATGGGTTTAATGTTAATACGTTGTAGTGCTTTTAATCTGCTTACTGCTTACTTTTAAGTAATTGTTTGCTTAGATAGACGGTTATTATTTTAGTTGATACCGCTTAATTATAACTGGTTTGAAACTTGCTCGGTTTCTACTTATAGCTTTGTTCTTTTTTTTTTGTTGTGCATATCTAAACCAAATAATCACGAAAATGAATAGATGTGAATACGTGATTTCTGAAATTAAATAATTGATAGGTATTGTTGTATTATTTCATATCTCTTGGTAAGTTAGGGGTATTGACGCGTAATTTAGGGTATTTGGTGGACAATTTACCTGGCGCCCATTAATAACAATCTAAGAACCTCCCCGTCTCCACTGAGTGTAGCCGCAAATACCCACTTGACACTCGTAAAGCGGTCGAGTGGCTGTGCCTAGATAATTTGAAGGTCACAGTATATCACGTAGGATGACCCCTTTAGTGCAGAAAGTTCATCTCTAGTGTATCTATCGATCCTACGAATTTCATGATATTTCGTCAAAAATTACAGAAGATACGAGGGTGTTTCCATGAGAAGGGAAACACACTGAATTTTCAAATCTTTTTCAGAAAATATAAAAATATCCAATAAAAATGTTTTGCCTATCAAGAGAATTTTTTCCAAATTAAAAGACAAGACTCCGTGCATAAACTGTTCGGATGTAGTTTATTGTATACAGTGTCAAAATTGTGAAAAACAATACATTGGACAAACGTCCAGACCACTTAAGGACCGCATTGTGTCACACAAGAGCGACAGTAGACTACACCCGGAGAGATGTGCACTGAGTGAACATGTTGCTAAGGAAGGACATTGTATGGATTATAATTCGGTAAAAATTTTATCTACAGAAAAAAACACAGCCAAAAGGCTTTTTTTAGAAATGGTTCACATTGCACAAGTGGATAATGCGCTGAATAAAAAAACAGACGTAAAGGTTTGGAGACAATCAACGGATTACTTCAATGAATATTGACTTCACAAATTAATTCAATATAATTCAATTCCTCCATCAAAATACTGTTCAAACAATCTTTGTTCCATATATTTCAGTAATGTATTATTGTTAGCATTAGGTCGAGTGTTCATGTTTTCAGGATATGTTACCTTTGTTGGTTCAGCTCATTTGTCACCTACACCATTAATATAAAATATATTGTTCTCATATTCCAAATTTCACAATTCATAATTATTGTTCCATGTAGCTCCATCACAGATCTGTATCATTAGGTTGTAGTGTCATCTGTCACTCCCCATGATTAAGATTCCGTGTGGCTCATGTCACCTGTCATATATCATTTATCAATTGTCTCATGTCATTTGTCAGTGGTCTTGGCTAGTCAGTCGAATAAAATTACTCGGCGCGGTTGTTTGCCTCTTCAAGGACAACACGTGCGTTTATATAATTTTAACAATTTTAAAATCCATGTCATAATGTATCATCAGTAATGAGTGTGCATCCACGTTACTCTTGGTTGTTATCAATGATGTTTTACTCCCAGTGCTGTCCATATTTCATGATTATTTTTAACATATACGCCATGTAACCTCGAAACAGTGTAAGTTATTCCACGTTTTTCGTTGGCGTAATTCTCATAGTTGTCTTTACATATTTGTAGTTTCCCTGAAGATGATAATAAAAAGTTATTGAAAGCTTGGAACAAGTGTATAAGAGTACCCTTATTGGCCTGCTGCATATCCCAAATATATATATATATATATATATATATATATATATATATATATGCGTATAAAATTTTCCATTTCATATACAGTGTGAATATTGTTCGAATATTTGAGTGAAGTATGTCGCTTTTTCGCAGATGTCTCACATTGACGTAATTAACAAGGTTGGTTTGGCCTGCAGGAAGGAGTTGAAGAAGTTGGCCGAGCTACCGTTGGACGAGCCCCAATTGATATTAGACGCGGAGGTGAAAACGACTAGATTCGGAGAGGCAATCCTCGTCGAGTTGGCAGATTTCAAAGTATTCCTGCCAAACAGAGCCACCGCTGCCCTCAAGAGCAACTTGAAGAAATTGACAGAGTCTCAGCACGTACTCATCTACAGGGGCGAACACAAGTCCAGCCTGCATCAGCACCCGCAGCAGCTGTTCGAGATAGCAAGGCGTAGTGTTCCTTTTCCACGCACACAAAGTGAGTTTTCTCGATTTTTCATTCATTTTTCGCATATTTTTGTGTGTTGTATTTTTTGAATAAAGATGAATTCTGATGCTATTGCCAATTTGGCCGCTGATATAATCAAAACTTTGAGGAAGGTGGAAAGAATTTTGTTAGAAAAATTCAACGCCCATGAACAAAAACATGGCAAAAAAGCTGCTCGTCTATTGACTAGTGCCATATCTGCTGAGGACTCGATTGGGACTCTACGCAGACTCCAAACTTTGGCGGGCCATTTGAAAATTATTCGTAATTCCATAAAAAATTTGGGAGCTCGTCATGTGGGCGAAGGGGTTGATCAAAATTATCGTCACGTGTCAGGTGGGAGGATTTGAAGTCTGCATTTGCTTCTTGATTGCGTACAGGTATAATCATAAATTTGGTCCATAAAAAGATATTGGGCAATTTTTCCGAGATGCTTATACCTTATTCAAACGACGAGTACAACATTTATTGGAAAAATAGGATATGATTAAAGTAAATGCGACATTTTGCGGAGAATTTGTCAAAAATAATTTGAACGAGAAACATAAATATTTCAACACCAAAAACGCTGTGATTGATAGGGGTACTGATTTGAAAGGGTGGTTCCTCGGAAACGTTGTAGATCAGGTGCAAAACAAATTATCCGAATTCGCCGAAATGGAGAGCGGCTGGAGTCTCCAAAAAATCGTCAGCTTGGAAATAAATACCAACAAATGCGGCATCGGCAACGGTTCGTCTTACATCGAGTTGCCAAAATCCATTGCCAAAAAAAGAGCTTGCATCAACATAAAAAATGATGATGATGCATGTTTTGCTTGGGCCATAGTTTCGGCATTGTATCCGACACAAATAAATATAGATAGAACGTCATCTTATCCCCACTATTCAAGTATTCTAAATTTGACAGGTATCGAATTTCCGATGACATTGAGGCAAATTGCCAAATTCGAGAAATTAAACAACATTTCTGTGAATGTGTACACTTTGGAATTAATCCAGCCTAAGCCGGATGAAGAGGCATTTTTCGTGACAGTTCCGAGTCGACTCACTGAACAAAAATTAGATCGACACGTCAATTTACTCCTAATTCAAAATGAATATCACCCAAAATTGAGCGATTATGAAGCGGTACCAGATATAGACGACGAAAGTAACAACGCTATCATTTTTGTTGGATTAAGGATTTATCTCGGCTACTCAATACACAACTTGGTAAGGATAAGAATAAAAAATACATTTGCGACAGGTTTTTGAATTATTTCAGAAGTGAAGAAAAATTGGGCAGTCATACGGTTCATTGCAAAAAAACAAACACATGTAAAATTTCGTTCCCTCACTACGATCACGTGGAATTTCGGGACTTTGTACATAAAAAAAAGGTACCCTTTGTAATATATGCGGATTTCGAGTCGATTCTGGAACCGTTCGAAGAAGTTCCAAAAACATATTCCGTTCAGTGCAGGATTTTATTTCAAGTGGCGTTCGACGACACTTTGTCGATAGCTATCGATAGCTATCGAGGTTTAGATTCGATGGATTGGTTTGCGCAGCGAATGGGGGACATAGCCAAAATTATCGAAGCCAAAACTTTGGATATAGTCCCCATGACCACATCACCTGATGAGGTGAACGTACCGTGTTGCCACATCTGTGAAAAAACATGGAAATCTGACGACAAAATTGTTAAAGACCATAATCACTACACTGGTGCCTTTTGCGGATATACGCATGCGCAGTGCAACTTGTCATACAAAAAGTCATTTGTGGTGCCGATCGTTTTCCATAATTTATCCGGATACGACAGCCATTTATTATTCGAGATATAGCAAAGAGGGGGCGAGTCAGTTTGTTGCCTGTTAACAAAGAAAAATACATATCTTTCACCCAGTATGACGACAATACAGACATCAAGTTCAGATTCATCGATTCGTTCCGTTTTATGGGTATGCGTTTGGACCATTTGGTTCAGACTTTGACAGTGCACGATTTGAAAATATCCAAACGCGAATTTGCACATCTGACAGCCTCGCAGTACGATTTCCTCACTCGAAAGGGCATATTCCCATACGATTTCGTCGATTCGATGGAAAAGTTGGAAGGTGAATGTTTTCCGGCGCTCCATCATTTCTACAAGTTGAACGATTGTCACATTAGCAAGGCAGAATACGAACATGCGCAGAACGTGTGGCAAACGTTCAACTTGAAAACACTGGGCGAGTACTCCGACTTGTACATAAAAACGGACATATTGCTCTTGGCTGATATTTTCGAGAATTTTCGAAATATTGGTCACGAGACATATAGCCTGAACCCCGCGTGGAATTACACCTTACCCAGCTATACGTGGTCGTGCATGTTGAAGTACACCCAGTGCAAGTTGCAGGTTTTGAAGGACGTCGACATGCTCATGTTCATGTTCAACAGGCGCTCCGCGGCAAATAATAAATACATGGGTGACAGGTATGACGTCACTCAGCCCACTTATTTGCTATATCTCGAAGTAAATAATTTATATGGGTGGGCCATGATGGAATATCTTCCGTACGGGGGATTCAAATGGCTCGAGAATAATGCTGCTGATTTGAATGTGCTCGAGGTGTCAGACACGCCAATTAGCTATATTCTCGAAGTTGATTTGGAGTACCCCGAACACTTACATGACAAACACAAAGATTTTCCATTGTGCGCCGAACACCGTACTCCGCCAGGCTCAAAATTACCCAAATTAATGACCACCCTGTACAACAAGGAAAACTATTTTGTACACTACAGGGTGTTGAAACAAGCACTGACGCACGGACTTGTACTTAGAAACATTCACAGAGTTCTGCAATTGGACCAATCAGCCTGGCTCAAACACATTGAATTGAATACGACATTACGCGCAGAAGCAAAAACCACTTTCGGCAAAAATTTCGCAGTATTCTGGAAAGCGATGCAGAACATACGGAATCATCGTATAGTGAAAATGGTCTCAAAATGGGAGGGGCGATACGGCCCGAAAAATTTAATTTCCAGCCCGAATTTCAAGAATCGCACAATTTTCGATGAGGACCTCGTCGCTATCGAGATGGCAAAGACATATCTATTGTTCAATAAGCCTGTATACATCGGAATGGCGATACTTGACATTTCCAAGGTGCGTGTTTGATTTCCATCACGGCTTCATGATGAAAAAATACACGAGCGATCAGTGTAAGTTGAAGTACACGGATACTGATTCGCTGATTTATGAGATCAAATCCGATGACATTTATCAAAATTTATTGAAATTAGACATTGAAAAATTCGATACAAGTGATTACCCCACCAACAACTCTTATGGTATTCCCCTTGCAAACAAAAAAGTCCCCGGCTTGATGAAAGACGAAGCGAATAGCCAAATTATGACAGATTTTGTGGAACTCCATTCAAAGCTGTACACCTATAAGATACAGGGTGGGTAATGCGTAAAAAAATCCAAAGGAGTGAAATACAGCGTTGTCCAAAATAAAATCACTTTTGACGACTATGTAGAATGTTTGGAAAATCAGCATGAGAAAGTCACATCTCAATGCTGTATTCGATCTTTTGCGCACAACGTTTTTAGTGTTGAGCAAACAAAAATCGCTCTGAGTCCACATGACGACAAACGGTATTTGATTGCCGGCTCTAATGATACTCTGCAATGGAGGCATTACAGTTTTATGAATATGTAAAATTGTTTCAAAAAAAAATTGTTTAAAATTGTTTTTACCATTAACCAGCTGTCATCCCCCTACGAACGACAGCCCTCAAAAGTCGAAACTTGTGCGAGCTAAGGATTAACGAGGTCTTACCTTTAACGTGCGATTCCTAGCACGGGACCAGTGACCAGGCGGGGAATTGAACCCACGTCCTTCTGATTGATAGACTAGCGCTCTACCATCATGACCACTGCGGCCCCTACCATGGTACACTCTATGCAAAATTTGTGTTATCAAGAAATCATCACAGCCGCATCATCACTATCACAATTTATTGAGACTTCACCTTTGCCGTGGTCCATCACGGAGAATATTGTCAAAATGTAGTCCACCAAAAAATGGGGAGAATTAGTAGACCAGGCTTGAGGCGATCGACCTTTTTACAGTTTGGCGCTCTTGGAGTACACACGAGAACTTGATGCCACAGACAGAAAACACGCACTCGCCACCGAAGACTGGTCTATACATTTCACTGAAGATATCTATTGCGTATGGTTGAACCAGTACTATATTCCGAACTACGGATTACGTCTGTGTTATACCTGTTTCAAAACATTCAGAAATGCCATGCAACACCATACAATTCGAATAACTTGAGTGAATTGTATCGAAATCCTTCATCATGGTGTCACAACAGATTTGACGAGGTACTATTCACGCTGAAAACAAGCGATTCCTGTATGACTTACATTCATACGATTACAAAGGTCATCGTTTCGAAACGCCTCCTCCATATAACCGCTTCATTGGCTCTGGCGATGAGGATTCTGATCTCGATTGAATAAATGCAAAAATATGCGAAAAATGAATGGTGGAATTGTGGAAAACTATAAATGTATTATTATTATTATATTGTGATTATTATTATTACTATTGTATCAATAGACGTATAAAATAAATTTTCTCGACTTTTCTTTTGTTGGACGAATGAGAGAGTGTGTGTTAATTTTTCAACAAAAAAAAAACGCATCGTTTTTGATAGTAAAGATGAGTGCTTTTTCGATAAAAAAGTACCAATTTTTAAATTAAAAATCAGCACGTTTTTCGATCAAAAAAGTACTAATTTTTGAGTATAAAACAGCACTTTTTTTATAAAAAAAGAACCTATTTTTGAGTGAGACTCAGCGAATGAAAAATTTCACTCAACTGAAATTTCCCATGCTTTTCTTATGATGCCTGAAAATTCAGCGAATTTCAGTGAAATTTCAGTCACTGAATTCAGTGACACTCAACTGAGACTCAGCGACTCAGCCACTGAAAAAAAGCACCGCCACCATGTCAATTTTGGTGTCTGTTTTTTCACTCAAAAAGAGCATCGATTTTGAGTCTAAAACTGAGCACTTTTTTCACTCAAAAAGAGCATCGTTTTTGGGTCTAAAAATTAGCATTTTTTCACTCAAAAAGAGCATCGTTTTTGAGCCTGAAAATTAGAACTTTTTTACGATCAAAAACGATCCATTCTTTAGGCTGAAAAGATTGATTTTTATTCGAACAGACAATAAAACAAAAAATTTGCTAAGACATATATTTTGAGAAGTGTCGTAATGTGCTCTACAAACTACGCATGTGTGGCACAGAGCGGCACATCGTGAGCAGCACACCAAGTGTCTACATGGCATAAACAATACACAGAGCTCATTCACAAGACACACACGACAAATCAAAGTGTTCTGTGAGTCTGCGACGCCGCAATCTGTCATCGGTGGTCGACTGCCAAGTGTCACTACTGGAGGAAGATCAACAGCGCCATTTTGAGGAGGTGTGTCATCTGTCACTGGTGGTGTAATCCATGTGTCATCTGTCACTCGCTAATGACATCTGACGCTCTTGGTTCTGGAGGGACATCAGCGCCATCTGTCGTCGGTCTGTGTCTGATCACCTGATTGTGCTCAGAGTAATTACGGACAAAATCACAATGCGGGCTCCATTCACGATGGGGGCTCCATTCAGCCATATGATGGTCATTAGGCTGCCATCTGAACCCTTCTACGTGGCACGAAAGACATGCAACTATATCTTCTGAGCCGGTATACGTAAAACCAGCTTCGGCTAACCTACTTGCAGGAAAGGCTGATGTACAGCATCGAAACGAGTCGAGTATTGTTTCGTACTGCATCTCTCTCTGCAAACACACAGACACACAAGTCAAGTTTATAGCCTCGTCAAATTTCAAATCATTGTTTCTAGCAAGATCTTTAGCACTAGCTAAGATGTCATGATAAAATTGACAAAAGTTCATATTAAGTAAATATTCAAATCTTGCCGCCAACACTGTCGCATCCAGATGCAGGATTTCCTGAATTTCGAGCTCCATCAGGTAAAAGTAGGTGTCATCCTTGACAACTCGCATTTTTGTTGTCTCTTCATAAGTGTGTAATTCCAAATCCATGACATCGTCCCAGTCGAGTTTCATTCGGGTGCTGTTGGCTGCATTCGGGTCAGTTCGGCTATTGTACAGACGATTAATGGCCCCCACGAAGGTGCCCCATTCAAACATGCTGAAAGACAGGTTGGAGCAAATGGTGTGGACCTTGCACACGAGTTTCACTGCAGGTACGAAACTACGAGCAAAACTTATTTCGCATTGAACAGTGAGAATGTCAGTGTTTCGGAACTCGTACGTGGCGTTGCACACATAAAAACGTTCAGTTTTGATGGCTTCTTCGTACATGTCACAAACTCAATCTAATTCAGCAGTACGTTCTGCCCACTCTGATGATGATGATGCAGATGATGAGGAATCGTATTCCACCGACACTAGTGACGAAGACATTGACTCGTAATTAGACGTTGGCTCCTCAGATTCGAACTGCATTCCACCAAGCATAGCGACAGACTAACGCACCAATGCAGAGATTTTCCGTTGAAATATTCACAGCGGCGCAAGCGGATTCTTCACTCTGACGAAGAGTGTGAAAAAGGCCCCCCATTCCAGCGGCAGCTGTGTCATTTTTCCATTGAATTACATGCGATTTACGGCATCGATCCAACTGTTGTGTGTATTGTCAAATCCAAGCCATTTCACTAGAACCTTATGCCCCTTACGTCTGATAATTTTTTCCACTAGAGAGATTTTTTGTTTTTTATAGTTCTTGTTCGTAGAAAGCGCCGCTGATTGGTCGCCCTTCCAAATCCTCCAGCAAGTACGTGATTGGTTGGGTGATTTTCACTTTGACAACTTTGAAAAGTTCCGTCGTCCAATTTGGTGTATACCCCTTCTCGAACACATGTTTGGCCTTGCTAATTCGCAATTTTGAACTTTTTTCGGCCAGCAAGTCCCGCATAATCATTCGCAAACTTGTACACCTTTTCTTCATTGTCTTTGGTGACGTCACACGGTTTCATGCCGATCGTACGATGTTTACGCTGGTTGTAGTTTTTGGCAATGTCCGGCAAAATGTCCAGCCATTTGTAGGTGCCATTCAAACTGAAATGCTTGAATATATTCTCCTTAAGAGTACGTATAACCCTCTCCGCGATCGCGGCTTTCTTCACGGTATACGTGCTGTAGTGTTTGATGTTGTACTTTTTCAGGAGAGCCTGGAAGCTGGAATTGTAAAATTCAGTTCCGAGATCTGATTGGAGGGGGACATCTTTTCGCTTTCGACAATATGTCACTCATCGCTTCGGTGACGTCTCGACCAGTTTTGGTCTTCAAAGGTCGCACCCACAGGTACTTGGAAAAGGTATCAATCACCACGAGGATATAATTATAGTTTTTATTGACTTTGGAGTACTTTTAAAGATTAGCCAAGTCCATCTGCCACAGATCGTCGAGTCCTTTGATGATGGTACGTCTGCGAGGAAAATTCCTTCTGGCTGGAGCATGGAGTTCATTAACCAGTTGTTTTTTCTCAGTTGATGACGTCATTTCGCTAATGGCGGAGCTAATACACTAACTGCACTGGGCGTTACACCTTCTACTTAAGAGGCTGGAATATCAACAATATCCAGTGCCAATTTATCCAAGCGTTTCTTGGCATTTTCGTGCTTTTTCATCGAAAGTGACATGAATTTCATCACTCGAATATCCAAGGCTGTTAGATTGTTTTTGGTGGAGTCTAGCTCGTCTTTGAGCTTGTGTATGACGTCATCTTTGAGCTTCTGTATGACGTCATCAACGTATTTTTTGTTGGCAACATCATTGAGTGCACTTGGCGTTTCAACATTGGAAATTTTCACATGTGCAGCATTAATGTCCCCATTGGCCGTATAGTTAAGTATGGCGCCAGGAAAATGGTAGGGCTGCTGCTGCTGTGCACGGCGAGCTGACGAAGTATGACCGAACTTATTGATGCTTATGATGGTACTGTGGCGTGCAAATCGTCTGCGCTTGAATTTATCGAATAAAGCCTGCTTCTCTGAGTTCATTGACGATGGCAACGATCTCGTCGGTAGAGGTGCTGCCAGCAGTTTTGGCGGCAACCAGTAACCTATATCTGTCAACTAGCTCGTTGACGTCATTCCAGTATACGTTTTCTACAGGTTTCGTGTTGTATGTCAACTGATCTGGGATACCATTGCCGCCGACATGACCACGACCTCGACCACCTCCACCACCAATTTTTGACTGAAGGTCTTTGAACATTGGTCGAATTAAATTTTCGTATTTGACAGTCTGAGATGGATTCAACCTGCCTCGCGCATCGACATGCGCACCTGTAGCTGTCAAAATTTCCTTGTATGCCATCACGTGGGCTCTAGCGTATTTGGGATTTTTGTAGTGCCCTCGTATGTTACACCATCGATGCGAATGTCCCCCGTATCTTTGTCGAATTCCATCAATTTAGTGCCGAGTAGCCATTGAGCTCTTGGTCTATCGTAAATGGGTCCGTAATTCACATCGATTTTGCCGGACCTCGCACGATGTTCTTCTACGAACTGAGATGCTACCTCAGGGTACACTTCCAAGTAGTCATCATCATCATCATCATCATCATCATCATCATCATCATCATCATCATCATCATCATCATCATCATCATCATCATCATCATCATCATCACCATCACCATCACCATCACCATCACCATCACCATCACCATCACCATCACCATCACCATCACCATCACCATCACCATCACCATCACCATCACCATCACCATCACCATCACCATCACCATCACCATCACCATCACCATCACCATCACCATCACCATCACCATCACCATCACCATCACCATCACCATCACCATCACCATCACCATCACCATCACCATCACCATCACCATCACCATCACCATCACCATCACCATCACCATCACCATCACCATCACCATCACCATCACCATCACCATCACCATCACCATCACCATCACCATCACCATCACCATCACCATCACCATCACCATCACCATCACCATCACCATCACCATCACCATCACCATCACCATCACCATCACCATCACCATCACCATCACCATCACCATCACCATCACCATCACCATCACCATCACCATCACCATCACCATCACCATCACCATCACCATCACCATCACCATCACCATCACCATCACCATCACCATCACCATCACCATCACCATCACCATCACCATCACCATCACCATCACCATCACCATCACCATCACCATCACCATCACCATCACCATCACCATCACCATCACCATCACCATCACCATCACCATCACCATCACCATCACCATCACCATCACCATCACCATCACCATCACCATCACCATCACCATCACCATCACCATCACCATCACCATCACCATCACCATCACCATCACCATCACCATCACCATCACCATCACCATCACCATCACCATCACCATCACCATCACCATCACCATCACCATCACCATCACCATCACCATCACCATCACCACCACCACCACCACCCCCGCCGCCGCCGCCGCGCATCTCGTGAGAGATTGAAAAATTGTGCATCTAAAATGGGTGAAGTGTCAAACAATATATTCTTTAGTAAACTGGGAGGTTGAGAATTGTCTAAGAAAAGGGACTGCAAAGTTTTTAGGTTTTTCATATGGAAACTAACATCTGAAATTCTCAATACCCTGTTTTTCATCTGCTTTGCCAGATTTACTTTTATAGAGAGTTTGTGGTAGGACAGGTAGTTCAAATACCTGCCTGAACTACATGGTTTTCTGTACCAATCTATTAAAATTCTGTTCTCGTTGGAACGTATGAATTTAGTATCTAGAAATGGTACTGATTGTTCGATGTTCTCCTTTTCTATCGTAAATTGGATATAAGGATATACCGGGTGGCTACGGAAGTATTGCCTACGGAATATCTCAGTTATTGTATGAAGTAGGTTTGTGAAATTTGGAGCGTCGATATAATGACATAAGAGCTAGAATTTGAGCATATTGACATGTCGAAGTTAACTTCCGGTCTGACCGGAAGTAACATCAACTTTCTTATTTTAAATGGAAACCCTATTTTTTTTTTCTTTTCACTTTATTCAGCATTCAATTCCCTTTCTAATGACATATCACAAGTTGGTATCTAACCAGAATCTAGATCAGAAAAAATTATTATTGAAATTCACCGAGTAGGCCGTGCAAGCAAAATGAAAGCCAAAAATTGAAAAGTTGGCTATGGAAACCATACGTCACTTGATAACAGTTGCTACTACTGTGATATTTTATTTTCATTCGTCGGCGTTATAAAAAGCCACCAAAAAAAATATTGGAAAAATTGGGAAAAAAACAATACTCTGTAGGTCTATAACTTAAATAGGAACATACAACTTTTTCTTGCCTGTACTATTCAGCATAACCATTCCTTTCTAATGATATAATAGAAAGTAATTTTTTGAAATGAAATACCAAAAAATCCAATTATTATTCTTCAAATAACAAAACAGATTATCGCCATACGCAAAAATAACATTAAAAATAATGTGGAATGATAAATTATATCCTGTAGGTTCCAGGTTAAACAGGAACATAAACGTACTTGGTCTGTGCCATCGTCCATAGATATTCTAATATCTACCTATGGATGATGTTTGTGCTATTCAGAATAATCATTCCATTGCAATAATCATTCGAACCAAAATATTAACAAGTAAGCTGATTAAGATGTATTTTGGAATGAAACAAAAAAGAAACGAGAGCTCTCACGAACGCTGCTATCCATATTATTTTGACGTTCGAAGTAGTGTTTTTGATTCTGCCATTTTAAAGGGGTTTGGAAATCGAAATCAGTTAGTGGAATATTCAAAAAATGCCCTGTTATTCACGAACCGAACAAATTGACATGCTTCTCATTTATGGTGAATGTTTAAAAAATTCTTATGCCGCTGAACGATTGTATTTAGAGCGATATCCAGGGAGGCAGCAACCGTCAAGAAGGTATTTCCAGTGGCTTGAAGAAAAATTAAGAACTGAGCCTGATGTTCACGAAGACCAAGAAGCATTGGTTATTAATGAGAAAACTGAAATTAATGTATTAGCTTTAGTACAATATGATAGCACAATTTCCTCAAGGCAGATTGGCGCCGAATTAGCTATAAGTAAGGACTCTGCTAAGAAAATTTTGAAAAAACATCGATTTAAATCCTTCAAGTATCAGTTGCATCAACATTTGTATGAAAATGACGGTGAAAGGCGCCTGGAATATTGTAATTGGTTTCTTCGACAAAATGCTGAGAATCACCTTTTTAACTATTATATCTTGTTTACGGACGAGTCAAGATTTACCAACAATGATTATTGTCGATAGTCGAAGTGTAAAGTGCTAAAAGTGTGAACGGTCTTTTGTTTCAGGTACTGGGCGATAGAAAACGAGCACCGGTTTCGACAAGGTGGCTTCCAGGAGAGATTTGGTGTGAATGTTTGGGCAGGAATAGTTGGAACTCATATTGTTGGCCCCATTCTTTGTCAAGGCCAACTAACCGGAGAGAGATACTTTAATTTTTTAACGAATGAAATTTCGGAATTCATTAACAACCTACCAGCGGAAATAACTGAGAGAATGTACTTCCAGCAAGATGGCGCCCCTCCGCATAATTCAAGAATAGCGAGAAATTATCTTCAAAATCGCTTTCAAGAGAGACTTATAACAACCCATGGTCCAGTCAGGTGGCCACCAAGGTCACCTGATCTTACTCCGTGCGACTTTTTTCTATGGGGGCATCTTAAAAATAGGGTGTATTCCACACAACCTACAACTCTACATGAGCTAGAAGTAAAAATTCGTAGAGCTTTCCAAGACATCACGCCCCAAATGTTGAGAAACGTTTTACATGAAAATATCACCAGAGTCAATTGACGCTGAGGGAATGCATTTCAAACATTTGTTTTGAATTTATTTTATCGTTAATCCTATCAATTTGAATTTTATTTTTTCGATAAATCTGTTTTTTTGTTATTTGAATAATAATAATTGGATTTTTTGGTATTTAATTTCAAAAAATTACTTTCTATTATATCATTAGAAAGGAATGGTTATGCTGAATAGTACAGGCAAGAAAAAGTTGTATGTTCCTATTCAAGTTATGGACCTACAGAGTATTGTTTTTTCCCCAATTTTTCCAATATTTTTTTTAGCGGCTTTTTATAACGCCGACGAATGAAAATAAAATATCACAGTAGTAGCAACTGTTATCAAGTGACGTATGGTTTCCATAGCCAACTTTTCAATTTTTGGCTTTCATTTTGCTTCCACGGCCTACTCGGTGAATTTCAATAATAATTTTTTTCTGATCTAGTTTCTGGTTAGATACCAATTTGTGATATGTCATTAGAAAGGGAATTGAATGCTGAATAAAGTGAAAAGAAAAAAAAATAGGGTTTCCATTTAAAATAAGAAAGTTGATGTTACTTCCGGTCAGACCGGAAGTTAACTTCGACATGTCAATATGCTCAAATTCTAGCTCTTATGTCATTATATCGACGCTCCAAATTTCACAAACCTACTTCATACAATAACTGAGATATTCCGTAGGCAATACTTCCATAGCCACCCGGTATACCATACAGTTGGACATCCACTGGAAGGAAGGCGTATATTGGATTATACTTTCGTGTATAATGAATTTTTCATCGCAATTATACCCTAACCGGCCTTTGATTATTCGCCACTATGTTTGAAAAATTTGCAAACTGATATCATCAACGTCTTTAGAAAATCCAGGCACCCGACGACCGTCGAATATATTAGATTTTCATCATCCCATCATTGAAACGACCAATATGTATATATTTTGTACAAAACGCATCATTTGAACGTCCACAATGTTGCCGTTTCCACCTGACTATCAGACAAACTCTGAACGGGTTTGAAAGCAGTAACGATTTCTCTAGCAACGGTTTTCTTTTATTTTCGCTTATGGTATATGCAGGAATAACTTCCATTGCTGGTGATTTCTTGATGAGAGATCACTATTTTGCAGGTAAAAAAATTAACCACCCCATAACTACCCCCAAAACTCTCAAAAATCTTGGAACAGTTGAAATATCCGATGCTAGAAGTTTTTTGAGTAAAATGAGTTATTCTACACCAGCCAAATACGCTCCATAGGGTGAAATAATTTGTGAACAAAAAACTACCCCTCAACAACCCTCCGAAGTAGAAAAATTTTGGAACAGTTAAACTATCCGTTGTCCGAGGTTCTTTGACAGCAATGAGTTATTCTAAACCTGCCGAATAACCTCCATAGGGTGAAATAATTTGTGAACCAAAACTACCCCTCAACAACCCTACGGAGTAGAAAAATCTTGAACAGTTAAAATATCCGTTGTTCGAGGTTTTTTGAATGAAATGAGTTATTTACACCTGCTGAATACGCTCCATAGGGTGAAATGAGTAGTGAACCAAAAACTACCCCCAACAACCCTCCGCAGTAGAAAAATCATGGAATAGTTGAAATATTCGTTTCTCGGGGTTTTTTGACTGGAGTGGGATATTCTAAATCTGCCGAATAAGCTCCATAGGGTAAAATAATTTATGAACCAAAAACTACCACTCAACAACTCTCCGAATTAGAAAAGTCTTGGAACACTTGAAATATCCGTTGCTAGAGGTTTCCTGAATGAGATGAGTTATTCTACACCTGTTGAATACGCTCCATAGGGTGAAATGATTTGTGAAACAAGAACTACCCCTCAACAACCCTCCGAAGTAGAAAAATCTTGGAACAGTCAGTTAAAATATCCGTTGCTCGGGTTTCTTGACTGAAATGAGCTTTTCTGAAACAGCCGAATAAGCTCCATAGATTGAAATAATTTGTTATCCAAAAACTACCCGTCAACAACACTCCGAATTGGAAAAATCTTGGAACAGGGGAAATATCCGTTGCTCAAGATTTTTTGACAGGAAATAGTTATTCTAAACCTGCCGAATGAGCTCCATAGGGTGGAATAATTTGTGAACCAAAACTACCCCTCAAAAACCCTCCGAAGTAGAAGAATCTTAGAATAGTTAAAATATCCGTTGCTCGAGGTTTTCCGAATGAGTTATTCTACACCTATTGAATACGCTCCGTATGGTGAAATGATTTGAGAACCAAGAACTACCCCTCAACAACCCTCCGAATTAGAAAATTTTTGGAACAGTTCAAATATCCGTTGCTGGAGATTTTTTGACTGAAAAGAGTTATTCTAAACATGCCGAGTAAACTTCATATATTGAAATAATTTGTTATCCAAAAACTACCCCACAAACACACTCCGAATTAGAAAAATATTGGAACAGTTGGAATATCCGTTGCTCGAGATTTTTTGACTGGAAAAGTTATTCTAAACCAGCCGAATAAGCTCAATAGGGTGAAATAAATTGTGAACTCAAAAGTACCCCTCAAAAACCCTCCAAAGTAGAAAAATCTTGGAATGGTTGAAATATCCGTTGATCAAGGTTTTTTGACTTGAATGAATTAGTCTAATCCTGCCGAATAAGCTCCACAGGGGAAATAATTTGTGAACCAAAAACTATCCCTCAACAACCCTCCGAATCAAAGGAATTTTTGAAAAGTTAAAATATCCGTTGCTCGAGGTTTTCTGACTGAAATGAGTTGTTCTACACCTGCTGAATATGCTCCATTGGGTGAAATGATTTGTGAACCAAAAACTACCCCCCAACAACCCTCTAATGTAGAAAAATCTTGTAATGATTGAAATATCCGTTGCTCGAGGTTTTTTAACTGGAGTGAGTTATTCTAAACCCGCCGAATAAGCTCCATAGGGTGAAATAATTTGTAAAAAAACTACCCCTCAATAACCCTCCGAAGTAGAAAAACCTTGGAATGTTTGAAATACCTGTTGCTCGAGGTTTTTTGACTTGAATGAGTTAGTCTAATCCTGCCGAATAAGCTACATAAGGTGAAATAATTTGTGAACAACAAACTACCCCTCAACAACCCTCCGGAATAGAAAAATCTTGGAACAGTTGAAGTATTATTTGACTTGAATGAGTTACTCTAAATTTGCCGAATGAGCTCCATGGGGTGAAATAATTTGTAAACCAAAAACTACCCCTCAACAACCCTCCGAATTAAAGAAATCTTGGAACATTTAAAATATCCGTTGCTCGAAGTTTTCTGACTGGAATGAATTATTCTACACCTGCTAAATACGCTTCATATGATGAAATGTTTTGTGAACCAAAAACTACCCCCCAACAACCCTCCAAAGTAGAAAAATCTTGGAATGGTTGAAATATCCTTTGCTCGAGGTTTTTTGACTTGAATGAATTATTCTAAACCTGCCGAATATGCCCCTTAGGGTGAAATAATTTGTGAAGCAAAAACTACCTCTCAACAACCCTCCGGATTAGAAAAATTTTGGAACAGTTGAAATATCTGTTGCTCGAGGTTTTCTGACTGAAATGAGTAATTCTCTGCTGAATACGCTCCATAAGGAGAAATTATTTGTGAATCAAAAACTACCCCCCAACAACCTTTCGAAGTAGAAAAATCTTGGAATGGTTGAAATATCCATTGAAATATCCATTGTTCGAGGTTTTTTGACTGGAATGAATTATTTTACACATGCTGAATACGCTCCATAGGGTGAAATAATTTGTGAACCAAAAGCTACCCCTCAACAACCCTCCTAATTGTAATTTACCAAAGGATTATCCTTCAGTGGCTGGGAATGGCCACCTGCAGCCATGTTTTGAGGTTCTTGCCTCTCATCAGTGGAAAGGTAGGTCCGACAAAATTAAACTTGGCTTGTCCCCGCCCAATTCATTTTAATCAATTGTTCAACTTATATTTCCTCACAAATGATGCAGCGACTACAATAAAGTCAGTCGCAGTGCCATTCGCAGGGGAAAATCAAAAATCATTCCTCGGTACAGCAAGGAGTCTAGGAAAAGTGATGCGAGAATACATACAAGGTGCGCAAATTTATGCCAGAGAGTATCATATAATGATAAGAATAAAGTTAACACTTTCGAAGTACCCTTCTCTCCAAATATTTCGACCAAGTGGGGCAAATATCTTACAGAAAACAACTACTTCCGTGGGTAATACCACGACGGATATTGAACTACATAAGACTGATACCTGTCGACTTTAATGTTCTTGGACCTACGATTACTCGAAACATGACTGCAGGTGGTCATTCGCAGCCAAATAAAGGATGATTTTGTTTAACTATAGTAATCTCTTGCAATTGGGTCCTCTTGGAGGAACGTTGCACAGCTATCTGTCAGATGTAGTTTAACGTCCGTCGTGGTATTAGCCAGGAAAGAAGTTGTTTTCTGTCAGATATTTGTCTCGCATTTTTCGCTTAGTGGAAATGTTTGAAGAGAAGGATACCTCAATTTCTCTCTAATTGATAGTCATAAATTTGCGAACTTCATTTGTAATTCTCGCATAACTTTTCCTGGAATTTTGGCTGTACCGAGGAGTGCTTCTTTTTTTCTCGCAGGTAGCGCTGCTACTGACCTTATTGTAAGTCGATGTATCGTATGTAAGGAAAGTTAAACAATTGATTAATAATTATTGGGAAGGAAGAAGACAAATTTAATAGTGTCGAACCTACCCTTGCACTGATGAGAGGCAAGAATCCTGAAACATATCTGCAGGTGGTCATTTCCAGCAATGGAAGGATAATCTTTTTTTTATTACAATAATCGCTTGCAATTGGGTCCCATAGAAAAAACGTTACACAGGTATCTGTCAGATGTAATTCATTGTCCGTCGTGGTATTAGCCAAGAAAGTAACTGTTGTCTGTCAGATATTTGCCTCACATTTCTCACTTTTTGGAAATGTTTGGAGAGAAGAGTACCTCAATTTAACTCTCTTCATTGAATTGATACTCTCTGTCATAAATTTGCGAACTCCGTTCGTAATTATTGCATCACTCTTCCTGGAGTTTTTGCTGTACCAAGGAGTGCTTTTTGATTTTTCCTCGCGGGTAGCACTGCGACTGACTTTATTGTAAGTCCCTGCATCATATGTTAGGAGAGTTAAAGAATTGATTAAAATTCATTGGGCAGGGATAAGACGACTTCAATCTTGTCGAACCTACCCTTGCACTGATGAGAGGCAATATCCTTGAAACAAGTCTTCAGGTGGTCATCTCCAGCCAAATGAAGAATAATCATTTGATTATTTACAATATTCACTTGCCGTTGAGTCCTCTTGTAGGAACGAGGCATAGGTATCTGTCAGATGTAGTTCAGTGTCCGTCGTAATATTATCCAGGAAAGTAGTTGATTTCTGTCAGATATTTATCTCACATTTTCCACCTTTTGGAAATATTTGGAGAGAAGAGTAGTACTTCGATACTTTTCGGCATAAATTTGCGAACTTTGTTCGTAATTCTCGAATGTCATTAGATCTACCTGCATTGTCTATATTTTCTCAAATTCAACGGTAAACCAACATCATTCATCTAATGTACACACTGTATGATGATAAAGAGGTATCCGCTGAAATCGCACTCCAGTAGAATGATATCACCATTGACTTCCCAATAACAACGAGGTTTCAATCACAACTACGGTGTTGTTGCATTTCTGGTCGTCCAGTAGTGAGCAATTTGTAAAGTAAGAATACCCGAGGTCGTCGAATAATCGACGGACTATACACCAAATATACGCGACATTAACAGCGCCCACATGTCATGACCGGACGAACGGCGAACTAAATTATACAGCAATGGCATTTTACCGTCAAACAGACGTCCAATGAAAAATCAGTTTTTTGAAGTGTTAGCTACCATCGCAATCCAAATATAAGGGTTAGCAATCGGACGACCGTATACGGTCGTTGTAATGCAGTCGGTCGTCTGAATGATCGTAAATACAAAATGTATGGTCGTAGCAAATATAGGAGGTTGGCTTCCTGTTTGTTGTTTCACCTGCAATCAAGTGTTGCACATCCTTACACTTGCTTTCACCGTACTGATGAGATCCCTAAGATCGAAACACGTGTCTACGGTTGCAATTTTACCAGAGGGTGTAGTCCAATAAAATGTTCCTTCTTGTTATTCACAATTTCCCTCAAGAGCTCATCCCTGTTTATATATAGGAAGGAGTAGGCAGATTGAGACCTTAGAGAGAGCGGTTCGGGTTGAACCGCGTCTAGAATTTGTTTCGGCTCCGATTTTGGAGCCATTTTCAAGAACTGAAAAAGAAAGAAAATTCTCTCTAAGGTCTCAATCTGTCTACTCCTTCGAGAGAACTGAGGAATGGTGGGTTGAGGAACTGTATTTATAGTGGACGTGGCTGTAATGGCCATGTGCAATGTATTGGCGCGAGGTGAACTATGGGCGGGAACTGAGTTGGCGCTGGAGGAGCTGTGTGCGGGAACTTGGTTGGCGCTAGATGAGCTGTGTGCGGGAACTGGGTTGGTGGGAAATGAGTTCCAGGTATTGGGAAGTCTACGTCCGTCGTCGCGAGTGTTGAGGCAATTGGGGCGCTTCTCTATCTCAAGGGCTTCTCGGATGATCCTGGTTTGCAGAGTTTTCTCGGTGGCAATTGTTTTCGTGTTTTTGAAGTCCATTTTGTAACCTGTGTCTTCTCGATGTTTATAAAGTGCAGAAGTGGAAGATGCCTGATGCACAGCAAGTTCGTGTTCGTAGACTCTGGAAGTTACTCGTCTGTTAGTCTGGCCAATATAAGTTCTCGGGCAGTCTGAACATGGTATTTCATATATACCTTGAGAATCGTTTGGTATTGTGACCTTGGGAGATCTGAGGAATTTGGATATTTGGTTGTTGGCCGTGAATAATGTTTTTATCTCGTGTTTTCTCAAGATATTACTGATTTTGTCTGTCACACCTTTGATGTATGGTAGGAAAGCTTTGTGTGGCTGAATACTCTCTAGTGGATCATTCGTTTTTGGAGGACGGGTCAGTTGATGGCGGATAGACTTGTCGATTAGCGAATTGTTGTAACCATTTTGGAGTAAGGCTGATTTCAGTTTGTCCGGCTCTTGTGGTCTATTCTGGTTGTCGGTAAGCTGAATTGATCTGTATATCAGGGAGTTAAATACGGAGTTTGTTTGTGCTGGATGGTGATGAGAGTTTGCATGTAGGTATCGGTTGGTGTGGGTCTGTTTCCTGTGTACTGTGTAGGTGAATGAGTTATTGGATTTCGTGATGAGAACGTCCAGGAAAGCTAGGGAGTTGTTCATTTCGGTCTCCATTGTAAATTTCATGTTGGGATGGATATCGTTTAGGTGATCTAAGAACGTGTTTAAGATTTCGTAACCATGAGGCCATATGACGAAAATGTCGTCAACGTATCTGAACCAGCAAGTAGGCTTGTGGTCAAATGCTTCTACAGCCCTGGATTCGAAGTCTTCCATGAAAAGGTTTACAAGGACTGGAGGAAGGGGGGAACCCATGGAAGCACCTTTCACTTGTTTGTAGTAAGTTCCTTGGAAGACGAAGTACGTGTTGTTCATACAGTGACTGATGAGGTCCAGGGTGTCTTTTGGAATTCTGTGTTTAGTTTTAAGGATTTCTAGCGTGTCCGTTAGGGGAATGTTTGTGAAGAGGAAAACAACATCGAAGCTCACTAGGATATCGGTATTCTGGATTCTATAGGATTTGAGAAGGTCTAAGAAGTGGAATGAATTTTTCACGTAGGATGAAGCTTCTTCTGCTCGTGGCTGAAGAGTACTCGCTAGATACTTAACGAGGTTCTGGGTTGGTGATCCAAAGGCACTGACGATAGGTCGGAGTGGGATATCAGGCTTGTGTATTTTTGGTAGTCCGTAGATACGAGGGGTGCGTGATGACTTCTCTCTAGGGATAGTGGCTTTCTTGGTTTCGGCTGGTAGTTTAGAATTATTGATCAGATTTTTGGTCTTCTTTTCGAGGTAGGTTGTCGGGTCTCGTTGGGTGATCTGATACTCGGATGAGTTTAATAGTGTACTCATTTTGTCTACATAATCTGAGGTGTTCAGAACTACCGTGGCGTTGCCTTTGTCTGCTGGGAGAATGATTATGTCACGGTTGTTGTGGAGGTTTCTGAGGCAATGTTTTTCGGCAGTTGTTATGTTGGATGGAGGGAGTTTTGCTCTCCTAAGTGTGGTGGCAATATCTTGTCTAGTTTCTTCAGCTGTGTTTTCTGGTAGTCAATAAATGTATTGACGCTGAGGGAATGCATTTCGAACATTTGTTTTGAATTTATCTTATCTTCAATCCTATCAATTTGAATTTTTTTTTTCGATAAATCTGTTTTTTTGTTATTTGAATAATAATAATTGGATTTTTTGGTATTTCATTTCAAAAAATTACTTTCTATTATATCATTAGGAAGGAATGGTTATGCTGAATAAGTACAGGCAAGAAAAAGTTGAATGTTCCTATTTAAGTTATGGACCTACAGAGTATTGTTTTTTTCCCAATTTTTCCAATATTTTTTTGGCGGCTTTTTATAACGCCGACGAATGAAAATAAAATATCAAAGTAGTAGCAACTGTTATCAAGTGACGTATGGTTTCCATAGCCAACTTTTCAATTTTTGACTTTCATTTTGCTTCCACGGCCTACTCGGTGAATTTCAATAATAATTTTTTTCTGATCTAGTTTCTGGTTAGATACCAACTTGTGATATGTCATTAGAAAGGGAATTGAATGCTGAATAAAGCGAAAAGAAAAAAAATAGGGTTTCCATTTAAAATAAGAAAGTTGATGTTACTTCCGGTCAGACCGGAAGTTAACTTTGACATGTCAATATGCTCAAATTCTAGCTCTTATGTCATTATATCGACGTTCCAAATTTCACAAACCTTCTTCATACAATAACTGAGATATTCCGTAGGCAATACTTCCGTAGCCACCCGGTAGTTCGGGTTGAACCGCGTCTAGAATATATATATATATATATATATATATATATATATATATATATATATATATATATATGTATATATAGTTATATATATATATATATATATATATATATATATATATTCTAGACGCGGTTGTATATATATATATATATGTTCAGATAGGTTTCCGCGGTCAGATATTTGAAAACTAAATGTTCGGGTTGAACCGCGTCTAGAATTTGTTGAAATTCGACGTTTCGGCTCCGATTTTGGAGCCATTTTCAAGAACTGAAATAGAAAGAAAATTAATGACAGGTTAAAACGTAATTCTACGCTGAGGTCTCAATCTGCCTACTCCCCATGTCTCGTCACTGGTTCTCTCTAAGGTCTCAATCTGCCTACTCCTTCGAGAGAACTGAGGAATTGTGGGTTGAGGAACTGTATTTTTATAGTGGACGTGGCTGTAATGGCCGTGTGCAATGTATTGGCGCGAGGTGAACTATGGGCGGGAACTGAATTGGCGATAGATGAGCTGTGTGCGGGAACTTGGTTGGCGCTAAGTGAGCTGTGTGCGGGAACTGGGTTGGTGGGAAATGAGTTTATGCGTGCAATGAGAGGCTTCCAGGTATTGGGAAGTCTACGTCCGTCGTCGCGAGTGTTGAGGCAATTGGGGCGCTTCTCTATCTCAAGGGCTTCTCGGATGATCCTGGTTTGCAAAGTTTTCTCGGTGGCAATTGTTTTCGTGTTTTTGAAGTCCATTTTGTAACCTGTGTCTTCTCGATGTTTATAAAGTGCAGAAGTGGAAGATGCCTGATGCACAGCAAGTTCGTGTTCGTAGACTCTGGAAGTTACTCGTCTGTTAGTCTGGCCAATATAACTTCTCGGGCAGTCTGAACATGGTATTTCATATATACCTTGAGAATCGTTTGGTATTGTGCCCTTGGGAGATCTGAGAAATTTGGATATTTGGTTGTTGGCCGTGAATATTGTTTTTATCTCGTGTTTTCTCAAGATATTACTGATTTTGTCTGTCACACCTTTGATGTATGGTAGGAAAGCTTTGTGTGGCTGGATACTCTCTAGTGGATCATTTGTTTTTGGAGGACGGGTCAGTTGATGGCGGATAGACTTGTCGATTAGCGAATTGTTGTAACCATTCTGAAGTAAGGCTGATTTCAGTTTGTCCAGCTCTCGTGGTCTATTCTGGTTGTCGGTAAGCTGAATTGATCTGTATATCAGGGAGTTCAATACGGAGTTTGTTTGTGCTGGATGGTGATGAGAGTTTGCGTGTAGGTATCGGTTGGTGTGGGTCTGTTTCCTGTGTACTGTGTGGGTGAAAGAGTTGTTGGATTTCGTGATGAGAACGTCCAGGAAAGCTAGGGAGTTGTTCATTTCGGTCTCCATTGTGAATTTCATGTTGGGATGGATATCGTTTAACCAGCAAGTAGGCTTGTGGTCAAATGCTTCTACAGCCCTGGTTTCGAAGTCTTCCATGAAAAGGTTTGCAAGGACTGGAGAAAGGGGGGAACCCATGGGAGCACCTTTCACTTGTTTGTAGTAAGTTCCTTGGAAGAGGAAGTACGTGTTGTTCATACAGTGACTGATGAGGTCCAGGGTGTCTTTTGGAATTCTGTGTTTAGTTTTAAGGATTTCTAGCGTGTCCGTTAGGGGAATGTTTGTGAAGAGGGAGACAACATCGAAGCTCACTAGGATATCGGTGTTCTGGATTCTATAGGATTTGAGAAGGTCTAAGAAGTGGAATGAATTTTTCACGTAGGATGAAGCTTCTTCTGCTCGTGGCTGAAGAGTACTCGCCAGATACTTGATATATATATATATATATATATATATATATATATATATATATATATAGTTCTCTCGAAGGAGTAGGCAGATTGAGACCTCAGCGTAGAATTACGTTTTAACCATTTATTAATTTTCTTTCTTTTTCAGTTCTTGAAAATGGCTCCAAAATCGGAGCCGAAACGTCGAATTTCAACAAATTCTAGACGCGGTTCAACCCGAACTTTTAATTTTCATATATATATATATATATATATATATATATATATATATATATATATAAATGAATTGAAACGAAAATACTCTATTCACTTTATATATATATATATACAGTGTGTCCCAGCTAAAACTTGTCACCCCCCTAATATCCGAACTTATGAAAAAAATGGAAAATCGCTCAGACCCGTCGATTTTTATTTCAAGGGGGAACACTTTCACCAAATACACCATCATTGTGTTCTCAACCCCAGCACCCCCTACTTCAGAATTTTCAATGGGACTACTATACTTGTGATACATCATTTTGAAGGGAATTCAATCCCAAATACATCGGTGTACTGAAATTGAGGATCGATCAAGTGTTGTTGAAGTTTTCATGAAAACTAATTTTTTTCAGATATTTTTAATTTTCATCACCTAACATGTTATCATCGTATGAAAGGTTCAAAATGTGAACCATTCAGTTCCATACAGAAGTATAAGCGATCTTCGAAATTTCTTCGCACATTGCTCAACATTTCTGGAGTCACTGCACGACACTCCACAACAATTCTCCTGCGTAGATCATCAAGAGAAGTTGGCTGGGTAATATAAACTTTGGATTTCAAATGACCCCATAAAAAGAAGTCTAATGGTGATAAATCAGGAGATCTAGCCGGCCATTCTATTGGTCCTCGCCTTCCAATCCATCGCCCTGTGAAATTGTCATCTAAAAATTGACGTACAGGTGCAACAAAATGTGGAGGTGAGCTGACCGTCAAGTAACCTATCATCGTCTTCAAGTAACTGAGTGATTCTGGGGTTCACAGTTGTATCAAGAAGTTCAAGATACGTTTGTCCGTTGAGGTTACCATCAATAAAATATGGACCCACATTATGGTCTCCCAGAATATCAGCCCAAACATTCAATTTCTGGGGAGTTTGTGAATGAGTTTCCCTGTACCAATGGGGATTTACGTCACTCCAGTATCTGCAGTTGTACCTGTTCACATGTCCATTTAAATAAAAAGAAGATTCGTCAAAAAAGCACACATTGTAGAGGTAATTATTATCACCAATCAATAATTGACTCATGATTTCACAAAACTCTGTACGTCTGTCAGGATCATCTTCATTTAATTCTTGTACATTCTGCATTGTATAAAGATGGAATTTTGTGTCTTTCAGAATTCGATGTACGCTGCTTTTCGAAACTCCAGAAATAGTCTCAAGTTGTCTTAACGATTGAATGTTGTCCATCACTGCATGTCCTACAACTGCAACAGCGACCCCTTCATTTCTCATAGGCTTCTCTCGTTCATGTTTTTTATTCAGCACTGATCCCGACTCCAAGAACTTATTCATCAATTGAAGCACGTACTGATATGATGTGGTGTTTTCTGGATGACTTTCATTGAAACTTCGAGCCGTAGCTCTAGCACATCATCCATCGTTCCAGCTACAATGGATATTCTCTCTTGTACAGTATAAACCATTTTCGAATGTTTTCAAATTGTTGAATGCAGTGACTCGAATACATCAATTACCAAGGCGTAAACAAAGATATGCGTATACAAAAACACATGAGGGCAATTTTTTTTCATAAAAACGTCTGTCTCACCTTCGAAACTATTATTTCTGACAGCATATTATTTTTCAATACAGTGGCGTACCCACAGTGAACCTTTCTTACGACGCTAACATTTGAGGTGATGAAAAATTAAAATATCTGGATAAAACTTAGTTTTCATTAAAACTTCAACAACACTTGATCGATCCTCAATTTCAGTACACCGATGTATTTGGGATTGAATTCCCTTCAAAATGATGTATCACAAGTATAGTAGTCCCATTGAAAATTCTGAAGTAGGGGGTGCTGAGGTTGAGGGGGTTGACAACACAATGATGGTGTATTTGGTGAAAGTGTTCCCCCTTGAAATAAAAATCGACGGGTCTGAGCGATTTTCAATTTTTTTCATGAGTTCGGATATTAGGGGGGTGACAAGTTTTAGCTGGGACACACTGTATATATATCACGGTTGCTGTGGCATCCGCGGTACTGTGGTATACGGATGTCACAGTGCATCGAGCTCCAAAATATCGCAAACGGTTCAGTTAACCCTTGGAAACCATTGCTGCTGAAATCAGCGGGGCGTCATTTTAGTCGATTTCTGTATGAAACTATACACCAAGATTCGCGGAGTTTCCGTGCGCGGCGATATAGTAGCACATTTATATACTGAAAATACATTTCACTTACTAGTTGGCATCCTTCTATATACATATTGAAGAACGGTATAGTTTGGCATCTGTATATCTGTTTTCCTTGCAGAGTGGCATCCTGGCAAGGTTGCCAACTTCACCTTTAATTATGGGAAACTCACAATGAATGTTTCTGAATTAAAAGATCAGTTATTGTAGCAGAGCTACCATTTTCCCTTTGCAAATTATACTTTTATTCTACGCTTTACTCAAATCAGATTGTGAGGCTAAGTTAAAGTATTGCTATAAAAAATTAATAATGTTGACGATCAAACAAACGAGACAGAAAATGCATAATATCTGAATTTTGAATTTCTTAAAATGAAGGGAAAATTAATTAAATTATCTGAAATGAACTATGAGATGAAGCAAAACTACCACTCAGTTTTCACAATAATTTTCGAGTCGTATATTTTTATACTCCACTATAATAGCAGATAGCATAGTCATTTTTCTTTGGAAAATTTTCGAAAATTTTTTTTCAGATTACGAAGTGGATTGTTAGTAGTCGAATTGCAATATTGATATACACAAAAGTTCATTCAAATAATGGAGATGAGAAAACTCTCTCTGGCATATTGTTGTTGTTTAAAATTGTTTTTTTCGTTAACCAACTGTCATCCCCCTACGAACGACAGTCCTCAGAAGTCGAAACTTGTGCGAGCTAAGGATTAACGAGGTCTTACCTTTTAGCGTGCGATTCCTAGCACGTTAAATAATAACGTTGTGTGTGTGGAAAATAGCTGCTTTCCTATTTGAGATAAGAAAAAAATGTATTGAAATAAAAGTTGTGGAGAGCAATTATAACTATTTCCAAATGTAAATACCAACGTGAATGTGTGACTTATCAAAGATGTTTTTCAAACGGAACACCCTATTTAATTTTGCTATCATTTTGAAAGAGTGTTTTTAAGAAATATAGGCTTATATGGATTTATATCAGGTGGTTCAGAAGTTATACGGTGGGATCTATATAACAAAATGGGTTCATTCAACACCAAATATCATAATTTTACCAAATGGTGCTCTTACGATAGAGTGTCAAATAACCCACCAAACACGTCTCTCTCAGTTTTTTCAATAGGAACAGCCAGTAAATAGGCAATACTAGAATAGCCACATCATGACCTTGCAGAAATGTAAAATTTGTCAACATGATTTTAATATAACATATATCTAATTCTTAAAGAAATATGAAAAAGTCATAAGATCAATAACATTGCGTTACGAAGGAGGTAACAACATAATTTAAATAATTTGTAAACGTGTGAATTCACAGCAGATCTTCCATTTTAAGCTTTGCACAAAGTTGGTCTCCCTACAACTATTCTTCGAACTTCAATTCAAGTTGATGATGTGATGGAGAAATTACTTCAAATAAATTCCTTGTCTTCTGGTGTCGTTGTTTACCGTACACCCATTCATCAACATATACACAGAAATGGAAATCTAGAGGTCTGAGGTCTGGGAATATCTATTCAGAAACCTTCATATCCATTCGTGATTGTGGAGAGATATTGGTTGTGTCTGGTGTCAAGAAGTACATGCTCCAAAGAAATTTGGTGAATCATCTTGAAGAATATTTCTGTAAATTTCTTCATTCAACGTGCTATCCCAAAAATGTAGTTCTATGACCTGATCTCCAATTACGGTCTCTCCAAATATTCATTGATCATCTGTTTTGGTTATCAACTTCTCCGATCAAATAGGGATTTTCTGTCTGAATTTGAACCCGTCACTGAATAAACTGCATTTCTCCCAAAATATAGACCACGTTTATCATCTTGCCAGTGAATAATTTAATTTTAGAGCAAAAGAATATCCGGTATAAACTATCAATTCGCCTCGACAATTGAATATCAAATTTTTTGAGAATTTGTATAATATTCATATTTTCGAAGGGTGATTTGACAATAATTGATAAAATTATCAACATTCCTGTTAGATATTATAGTAGTTCGAGGAATGGATGATCCGAGAATTATTGTACGGGGTTTGATGAAACAGTAACGGTTGAGAACGAGAAGAAAACAAAACGGGAAAGAAAAAGAACAAAAATTAGCAATGATGTCATGACCTGTTGAGAATCTCACATAAGAACAAGGGAATCGTAAACAAAACAGTTCTAGAGGGGCAGCATGGTCTTAAGACCTCATTCACTTGAATTATTAGTATTTGGGTGTACCGCGAGAAAACAACATCAGAAAACTTGAAGTACAGAATTAAACAAGTTTTTCGCTCTGTTACAATACTAACGTTTTGAAGTTTGAAGAAAAATTTTCAATTGACTCTATTGTGCACAGTTCAAAATGGGAGATTGTTCGGATCCTTTTCTGGAGACCAGGCAGCTGACTTATGGAAAAATTGTCACCTGTTGATTTTTATGAACTTTTTGTATATCGTAGAATATGATCTAAATCGTTTTGGGCCAAACCTATGACTCGAGATACAGGGTGTAGAGGTTGAAAAGTGTCCATTTCTTTGATGTAGCATTGTTCTCAGTTAACCATCTTAAATAAAAACGTTTTTCGCGATAAATATTGCTCATCCACAAGACAATAACTTCAGGCTGGTTTTTAATAAAAAGTATTGTTGGGCACAGGGTGAGACGAGCATTATTAATGATGACATTCCTAATCGACCTTTCAAATGAAGATATGAATACCCCTAGTTGCTAATCGTTTCAATGTGTCAAAATTGACAAATTAAAAATGTTTACCTCAGGGATTCACTTTTTTTGAAGCCTTTAACAAATACCGATTTATCGAATATAATATCGAGTCTGAAAAATAACTCATCACCAGGACCGGACGGCATCTCAGTCTCCTTTCTCAAAAAATTCTCAAATTATTATATAGATCCACTATGTTATATTTTGAATTTATGTTTTTGTTCTCGCTCTATCCCAAATCAATGGAAATAATCAATAACCACTCCAATTTTTATAGCAAGAAATAAAAACCTTACTACAAATTACCGACCAATTACTGTTATCAATAACTTTTCCAAAATTTTTGAAAAATCGCTCAAGATGAGTCATGAATTTTCTGGAAAAACATAATATACTATCAAACAATCAGTTTGGCTTCAGAGAAAATAAATGTACTGATAAGGCAATATTCCAGCTTATAAATAATGTCGTGAACAATTTGAATGCAAATAAAAAGTGTCTAACAGTATTCATGGATTTAGCCAAGGCATTCGACACTGTCAAACACAAAATATTATTCGACCGTTTGAATGAAATTGGAATAAGAGGTTTTTCACTTAGTATAATCCAAGATTATTTATCTGAACGAATGCAGAGAGTAAAAATCAATGGAACTATCAGTGATCTGTTACCAATTTCAATAGGAGTCCCTCAGGGAACCGTCTTAGGGCCTGTATTATTTCTGATATATATCAACAACATTGGTTGCCTAAAAATACGACAAGTCTTGTTACTTCATATGCAGATGACAGCTATAACCTTCATACATGATTCTTGGGAAGAGGTTTATAAAACTGCAGAATTAGAGCTGAAAATTTATCATAATTGGCTAAATGAAAGCCTTTTGAGTTTAAATGTTGACAAAACGAAATTTATAACTTTTACTGCTACCGCTAGAAATCAGCTAACAAATTTCTTAAACTCCATAATTTAGAATGCAATAATACAAATTGTAATTGCTCGAAAATTGAAAAAGTGGAATATATCAAATATCTTGGTATGATGGTTGATCAATATATTCGTTGGACTGAGCATGTGAAGTATACCGTAAAAAGACTGAGAAAATTGATTTACAAATTTTACCAACTGAGAAACATTGCTAATACAAAACTTCGACTTATGATCTATGATGCCTTGGCTGAATCAATAATAAGATACTGTATTATAATTTGGGGTAGTGTAGGTAAAACAACATTGAACGATATTCAAGTCACTCAAAATACTTTGATAAAGATTATGTTTAAAAAAAATCGCAGGTATCCGAAAAAAGTATTCCGCTATCTAAAGTACAAAAAATTCATAATCTCCAATCCTAAAAATCCTCACACATCAATATGGAATGAAATCTGAAATGTTTCATATTTTACAAATCTGGCAGTCTAGCAGTCTATTATGTGATTTTTATCAAATTTGTAACGTAGCCATTGGTATAACAGTTTCTTTCATTATATGTAATCCAATGTGAAAATCGTATTTAAATTAGTCTTATGAATGTATTCATTATTCTTCTCACAAACAGGTGTAAGTTCTGTTGTTTCTTTTGAACATATCTTCGTTGTATTTTATTTCATGTATGGTTTTGGCAAAATAAACTTGATTCTATTCTAATTACAAATTTGGTCAACGATCTTAAAGCAGCATTTTGTTTTTCAGAACAGAAACATCATGCGATGTCACCGGAATTACGATCACTTGCCAAATTCCAAGTTAAATTAGACAACAAAACGTATTTGTCGTATATATATATATATATATATATATATATATATATATATATATATATATATATATATATATATATATATATATATATATATATATATGTGTTCAGATAGGTTTCCGCGGTCAGATATTTGAAAACTAAAAGTTCGGGTTGAACCGCGTCTAGAATTTGTTGCGCTCGAGATAGAGAAGCGCCCCAATTGCCTCAACACTCGCGACGACGGACGTAGACTTCCCAATACCTGGAAGCCTCTCATTGCACGCATCAACTCATTTCCCACCAACCCAGTTCCCGCACATAGCTCACTTAGCGCCAACCAAGTTCCCGCACACAGCTCATCTAGCGCCAACTCAGTTCCCGCCCATAGTTCACCTCGCGCCATTACATTGCACACGGCCATTACAGCCACGTCCACTATAAATACAGTTCCTCAACCCACAATTCCTCAGTTCTCTCGAAGGAGTAGGCAGATTGAGACCTTAGAGAGAACCAGTGACGAGACATGGGGAGTAGGCAGATTGAGACCCCGACGTCAAGTCACAAAAACCGAACGTAATTATACCTGAGGAGTAGGCAGATTGAGACCTCAGCGTAGAATTACGTTTCAACCATTTATTAATTTTCTTTCTTTTTCAGTTCTTGAAAATGGCTCCAAAATCGGAGCCGAAACGTCGAATTTCAACAAATTCTAGACGCGGTTCAACCCGAACTTTTAGTTTTCATATATATATATATATATATATATATATATATATATATATATATATATATATATGGGGCTATGCAGCAAAATCAAAGAGTACTCTTTTAAGTTTGTCCAAGCTTTCGGAAATTTAATTAATCGTTTCCATCATCAGGGATAATCTTAGTTGAGGGTGTTTGACGCGATGTTATTCAACAAAAGGGGGCACATTGTACAAGATGAATTTCAATATAAAACAGGTAAAATTGGAAGGATGTCATAAAAGTTTTGTAAAAATACGTTACATTTTGATCACATAAGGCCAAATCAATGCTATTGGTTGGGAGAAGACAGTTAATTAAATTTCCGAAAGCTTGGACAAACTTAAAAGAGTACTCTTTGATTTTGATACCCACTATTTACTAGTTCCATTCCTAACTAGTCAGCAACGACTACCCTTCCTTTACTCTACAGACATGGGGTTCTACCAATCCATCGCTACAACTTTTGGTGACACAGCGGTACAAGAATTGAAACTTTGGTCTAAGACAAAGATGAAATTGGCAAAGGAAATTAACAGAAGAATTTTCCTTCTACAGTGCAGAAAACAGAATGTTCTTCCTCCCCATATAACGGCATCCACCAGACCAATTGAAAACCTCCTGCTAAGACATGAAGCACACACAAACATCAAAGAAAAAAACTACAGGTTAGGGTTGAAACTTATAAATATTGAAATTGCTTCCAATCATAAACTTATCTCAAAATTGAAATCTTCTTTAACGTCACTAGGTGAGAGTATAACTACACTTACCAACGATTTAACCTATCAAAATTTTTCTTCTAAACAGCTACGGGCTTATAACAAACTTTTTCATAGAGTAAAATTCAAAAATATCAATAAATTGAACAATTTAAAAATTCAAAACTCCAATTCGAAAATCAAATCCAACCAGAAATGGTTAAAAAATATTTCAAATGTAACAATTCCGGAAGATATTTCCTCTTTTCTGGCCTTAGGCCCAAAATTTTGCATTGAACCTATAATAGGTAAAGATATTCCCATCAAGAATATCTTAGCAGATGTAGATTGCATTACATCCACTATCTCAGACCCCATACAAAGAAGCATCCTTGTAGCGAGGGCTACAAACATCATCACAAACCACATTCATAATCCTCCTCATCAATTTTCTCCTGTTCGAAATTTGTTCTTTAAATCTAAACGCTTTCTGAAAAATAATCCAAATTTAATTCTCACTCTTTCTGATAAAGGTAACGTAACAGTAGTAATGGAGAAACTACAATATTTACAATTATCCAATGCCATTATATCCAATAACTCCTCTTACATACTATTAAATAAAGATCCTACGAACTCTATTCAAAGGAAATCAAATATTTTAATCAAACAGTTAAATGACTCAAATCAAATCAATGATGTGATGAAAAAGAAACTGACTTGCTACAATGGTACTTCCCCAAGGTTCTATGCTTTACCCAAGATACACAAACCAACACTCTCAGTAAGACCGATTGTGGCTTCGATAGGATCCCCTACAGAAGCAATTGCTGCCTTCCTAACAAATATCTTGACTAAAGCCTATAACCTAGACAATGATTACTATATAAAAGACTCGTTTGAAGTAAATAATCAATTCAATAACACTCTGTTACCTCTAAACTATGTTCTTGCAAGTTTGGATGTGATATCCCTATTCAGTAATGTTTATGTTGAAACCTGCATAAGAGCAGTCCACAAACAATGGAACAATATTAGTTTACATTGCAGTATTTCTGAAGATAATTTCATAAACCTTTTACAATTTCTATTTAACAATACATATTTCTCCTTTGATAATAAATTCTATAAACAAACTTTTGGAACACCCATGGGTGCATCAATTTCCCCAATTTTAGCAGCTTATGTAATGGATGACTTGTTAGACACAGTATTACCGGTTCTGTCTTTCAGACCCCACTTTATAAAAAAATATGTGGATGATATTATTCTGGCCTTACCAATTGACTGTACTGAAGAGATTCTTGACACCTTCAACAGTTATGATCCTTTCATTCAGTTCACCATGGAAACTGAAGATGTAAATTTCTCCGTGCCATTCCTTGACACAAGGTTCATACGGTCATCAGAAAATAAAATTTTGATAGACTGGTATAGAAAACCATGTAGCTCAGGAAGATACATTAACTATTGGTCTTACCACAAACACTCAATGAAAGTGAATCTAGTAAAACAAATGAAAGATAGAGTGTTAAAAATCTCTGACAGTCAATTTCACAAAAAAAATCTTGCTATCCTTTTAAATTTATTTCTGGAAAATTCTTACCCACCGATTATGATTAAAAATATTTCGTTTAATTCTTCATCCTCCTTTGATATAAATAACAACTCAACAATTACACGAATTGACAGTAATAATAGCAATAATAATCACATTGAAAACAATATTGCTCCATTAATTGCTTTTTATAGTTCTTTACCCTACATAAAGGAGATCACTCCCAAACTCTCCAGAATTTTTAATGATTTACCGAATTTGAAAATTGCAAATAAATCAGTATTAACTATTAGAACAATTCACTCTAAAGTCAAAGACAAACTTTCTCTATTTTCTCAAGCGAATGTAATATATAGTATTCCGTGTCAATCGTGCAACAAAATGTATGTTGGTCAGACTTCGAGATCTCTAGGCTCCCGAATCGTTTCACATAAAAGTGACTGTAGATTACATCCAGAACGGTGTGCGTTAGCTGAATATGTCAACAAGTTTGACCACCATATGAATTATGATGCCACTAAGGTCTTAGCTAGTGAATCGCGTCTACCCAAAAGGACCTTTCTCGAAATGGCCTTTATTTCAGAAAATAGTAATTGCATCAATAAAAAAACAGATATTAATCATCTAAGTGAAATTTATTCTTACCTTCTGACGTTAGATAAGAATCCACCATTCATTAATTCTTCAAATCTATCAAATGATCAAATAATTTTATAAAGAAAAATTAACCTTTTTCCTAAATTTGACTTAAAATTCACCAGATACTTAACTTGTACTAAAATTTTGCTCACTGAAGGACTTAACTTTGTTATACTACAAAATAAAACATAATATCCAGATCGAAAGTGTACCTAAGACACTCAGTTATATGCCAGATGTACTTAATTCAGGTTCCTCCATGGGCCACTAGGTGTCGCCCAACCAACTAAATTTTGATTTACGGACTCCAACATAGGTTGGTAACTGTAAATTGGTACCACTGACTAAGTCATATGCCATGTCAACTGTCTGTCTTCTCCCAACCAATAGCATTGATTTGGCCTTATGTGATCAAAATGTAACGTATTTTTACAAAACTTTTATGACATCCTTCCAATTTTACCTGTTTTATATTGAAATTCATCTTGTACAATGTGCCCCCTTTTGTTGAATAACATCGCGTCAAACACCCTCAACTAAGATGTAAGTTAACCATACATGTATATTTTTTATATATTACTTACTCATGCAAATTGTAGTATCCCTGATGATGGAAACGATTAATTAAATTTCCGAAAGCTTGGACAAACAAAAAAAAAAAAAAAAAAAAAAAAAAAAAAAAAATAGAAAATTTTCAAACATGTATATCTGATCATAATGCACAAGTATTGAGATTTAATACTCCATATAAAGATAGGGCGGTCTGTAATAAGATACGGTTCTTCTCAAACGATGCTATTGTTGGTTTCTGTACCGGTTTAATTGATGAACATTTCGAAAGTTTATATAATGTTGTTTCGGCTGACTCTAAGTATAATATATTCATAAACACCTTCCTACAATACTTCAATAAACACCTGAAAAAAGTCACTGATAGGAAAACCGAATTTATCTTTCAAAGTCCTGATCTGCTGGCGAGTAAAAAGGAAATGGTAACCTATCAAAGACTTTCTCTGGATTTTCCACAGTACAAAGGTTCGTTCAAGGCTGCACAAAGCAAGTACAATGAATTACTGAAGAAGAATAGAAATGAATTATATGAACAGAGACTATCGTCATCACAGAACAAATCCAAAACATCTTGGCAAATCATCAGTGAACTCACAGGTCGTAAAAATAAACATGATAATAATAAAAACAGCCAACCAATTTTCGATGATAAATTCGAGGGCGCAAATTCATTGAATGTGCATTTCAATGAGAAAGTAGTGAACCTTATTGCAGATAAACTGCCGAGGCAGCATGAGTTCAGATGCGACATACCCTACAATGACATTAGCTTCTCCTTTGCTCCAATCACGATACAGGAACTTCATGAAATAATGAATGAAATGGAGGCCAAAAAAAGTTCTGGTCATGATGAAGTCTCTACATTCTTACTAAAAAAGTGTTTTGTATGTATTGCTGAGCACCTTTGCCATATCATAAATGCCTCCCTTCAATCCGGTGTACTTCCGGAAAATTTAAAGTTTGCATTAATAAAACCATGTTTAAAAAAAGGTGATCCAGAATCCCTAGACAATTATAGGCCTATCAGCCTACTGAGTGCCTTCTCAAAACTCTTTAAGCTAGCTGTTGCTAGGCAAGTTGTAAGATTCTTCCAAAATCACAACCTCCTTAGTATGAGCCAACACGGGTTTATTGGTGGCAAGAGCATTGAAACTGCACTGTTTGAACTTACTCACTTTATATACAACTCTCTCGATAGAGGAGAAATTGCCTGTGGAATTTTTTTAGACCTGTCCAGGGCGTTCGACTGCATTGACTCCAAAATATTCCTGATCAAACTTGAACACTATGGTATTTGTGGTACTGCTCTAAACTGGTTCAAATCTTTCATTGAAGGAAGAAAACATGCAGTAAAAATATGAGATGAAAGTGGTAATTATATGCGGTCGAGTGCTCTGGACATGTCCATGGGTGTTCCACAGGGAAGTGTCCTTTGGCCATTAATTTTTATTATATACTTAAACGACTTTGCATTACATGCTGATCAAGATAAGGCTATCATCAACTATGCTGATGACAGTACTCTACTGCTAACAGCTTCCAATTATCCCGAGCTTATATCTAACGCAAATTCATTGATAATTGATACTGAAAAGTGGTTTTCGAATTCCAGGCTCGTTATTAATCCTGAAAAAACAAATATGATCTTGTTTAAAGTTAATCAAGCTTGGGCTACACCAGTCTATGCTATGCTCAATCAACATAAAATTGAATTCTCTGACCACGTTAAATTGTTAGGAATTACAATTGACGAAACATTAAAATTTAATTACCATATTAATAATATATGCTCAAAATTGAACCAGACTTGCTATGGCATCAGAGTTTTAGCTAAACACGCTAGCAGCAATATGGTCAAAACATTCTACTATTCCAACACTCTCATGCTCGCTTCGGTATTATCCTTTGGGGAGGCTGCAGCGATGCAGACAGGGTTTTTAAAATTAAAAAAGGGACCTCCGTATTATGACAGGTCTTAGATACTTAGATTCATGCAGAAACCATTTCAAGCCACTTGGGTTATTCACCATTCCGGCATTATACATATTTCAATGTATCAAGTTTATCTTCCGCAACAATCATTACTTCACTGAATATAGAACACAACACTTCCATAATACCAGACATAATATTAACTATAATGTACCATCGCACAGATTATCTTCAGTTGAAAGAGGTGCTCTCTTTTCAAGCATTAAATTCTTCAATCATTTACCTTCTTTCTTCAAATCGTCACCGGACTTCAATTCTGTAAAGAAACCACTCATTAAACTACTCTGTTATCTTGAGCCATACTGTATTGAGGAATACTTGGCCCAACATTATAGCTAACCATAATTAGTTTATAACTTGTATACTTATACTATACTTTTTTTTGACTGGCTTGTACTTCTTTTTTGTAATGTTATGAGTGCAATAAATTATTATATATATATATATATATATATATATATATATATATATATATATATATATATATATATATATATATATATATGTGTTCAGATAGGTTTCCGCGGTCAGATATTTGAAAACTAAAAGTTCGGGTTGAACCGCGTCTAGAATTTGTTGAAATTCGACGTTTCGGCTCCGATTTTGGAGCCATTTTCAAGAACTGAAAAAGAAAGAAAATTAATAAAAGGTTGAAACGTAATTCTACGCTGAGATCTCAATCTGCCTACTCCTCAGGTATAATTACGTTAGGTTTTTGTGACTTGACGTCGGGGTCTCAATCTGCCTACTCCCCATGTCTCGTCACTGGTTCTCTCTAAGGTCTCAATCTGCCTACTCCTTCGAGAGAACTGAGGAATTGTGGGTTGAGGAACTGTATTTATAGTGGACGTGGCTGTAATGGCCGTGTGCAATGTATTGGCGCGAGGTGAACTATGGGCGGGAACAGAGTTGGCGCTAGATGAGCTGTGTGCGGGAACTTGGTTGGCGCTAAGTGAGCTGTGTGCGGGAACTGGGTTGGTAGGAAATGAGTTGATGCGTGCAATGAGAGGCTTCCAGGTATTGGGAAGTCTACGTCCGTCGTCGCGAGTGTTGAGGCAATTGGGGCGCTTCTCTATCTCAAGGGCTTCTCGGATGATCCTGGTTTGCAGAGTTTTCTCGGTGGAAATTGTTTTTGTGTTTTTGAAGTCTATTTTGTGACCTGTGTCTTCTCGATGTTTATAAAGTGCGGAAGTGGAAGATGCCTGACGCACAGCAAGTTCGTGTTCGTAGACTCTGGAAGTTACTCGTCTGTTAGTCTGGCCAATATAACTTCTCGGGCAGTCTGAACATGGTATTTCATATATACCTTGAGAATCGTTTGGTATTGTGTCCTTGGGAGACCTGAGGAATTTGGATATTTGGTTGTTGGCCGTGAATATTGTTTTTATCTCGTGTTTTCTCAAGATATTACTGATTTTGTCTGTCACACCTTTGATGTATGGTAGGAAAGCTTTGTGTGGCTGAATACTCTCTAGTGGATCATTTGTTTTTGGAGGACGGGTCAGTTGATGGCGGATAGACTTGTCGATTAGCGAATTGTTGTAACCATTTTGAAGTATATATATATATATATATATATATATATATATATATATATATATATATATATATATATATATATAGTAAACAAAGACAGGAAGGTCAAATACTAACATAACCAGAAGAACTGGAAAAAAACGAGACTGAGGAAGACGCAACTCACTCAAAGTCAAACAGTGCTACAACGAATAACATGAAATTATTGCTCTCAAAAATATGAACCAATATCTAAATGAAGTTACTGTTGAAGATCCACTTACACTAGTAGCATCAAGTATAGAAGAATGTAAGAGCCATTTGAACATCAATGCCTACAATAATAAATTTTCATTAATTCACTTCAACATTAGTAGTATACCAAAACAATTTGACGAATTATTAGTATTTTTGAATGAATTTAAAGATTATTTTGATTGTATAATACTGACAGAAACTTGGGAAATAAAAAATAAAAACCTTTTTAATATACCTGGATACGAAAGCATTTATAGTGGGAACCCAGTAAATCAAAACGATGGGGTTATTGTATATATACCCAAAAAACATAGAATCGAGAACAATATTGAGGAAATTGGAATTCTGAGAGTTGTTAGAACTAATATATTTTCATACAGGAAGTACATAACTGTAACAGCGGTGTAACGACTACATTGTGTGGATAATAAAGTATTTATAGAGGACCTTGAAAATTATCTGCAAACACTTCATAAATCTGATTCAAATACTAGTTGGTGATATTAACATCAACAGATAGTTGGAGATTATCTAAATGTTTTATCTCAGTTTGGGTTCAAATCATACATAAACGAGTTCACATGAATAGAAGGGCAAACCAAGACATGTATTGATCATATATTAATGAAAAATTATTTTGTTCAAGATAATGAGGTGAAGTCCATGATAATTGAGTCAAAATTAACAGATCATTACCCTATAATTAATTTTAATGCGCCACAAGAAAAAACCGAACAAACCCAACACTTATCTAAATTTGTCGATTATAAAAAGCTGGAATTACTGGCAAGAAGGGAAGACTGGGGAAGTAATTTCAGCCAAAATAACCATGTTGATAATAAGTCTGAAAATCTGACAACAAAAATAAAGAAAATAATGGAAAGAGTCACACGCCAAAAATTTTTACCAAACCTGCATAATAAAAGACCATGGATCACATCAGAAATTATTTTATGTATGAAAACAAAGGACAATCTATTTAAGGAACACAAAAAATTTCCTAACAATGAAGAACTGTTCAAAAAATATTAAACTCAGCGCAATAAAGTCACAAATACAATAACAAATGAAAAATACAAGTACTACAAGAAGATAATATTAGAGAATGGTAATGATCCAAAAGTTCTATGGTCTACTGTCAATGAATTCTCAGGAAAGCATAAAAAAGTCAAACTGTCGAACTGAAAGAAATAAAAACAGAAGATAATTCAATAATCAATAACAAACTTGATATCGCTAATGTATTTGTTAACCATTACTCAACTGTGGGTGAAAAAATGGCTCAAAAAATCAGGCAACAAGCACAGGAGATAATCCCTCAAAATGTGAATACAACTTTTCAAAAAACATGCTGATTCAGAAACGATGATAGATATTGATTTGACCCCCAGACAAAGCCATCAGTTTTCATCCATCTAGTTTGAAAACGGGACTTTCCCTTTAAAAGTGTCCAATTTGGCCCACTTTGTACAATGCTTCATAAAATTACTTTCAATTTGGATTATGAAAATAGAAAGAAGTATAAGAGAGCTATTAAACCTCTTTTGAGTAAAAAATAAATTGTTGAAATCGGAAATCAAATAAAAATTCACAGTTTTGCCCTGATTTTTAATGGGTCACTTTATATGGGTGTTTTCGAGAAAGAATATTTTTTATTTTCAGTATTCCTTAGGCCCTTTCTATGGTATCGTATGTATGTGGAGGGTGTGTTGGTACAATTTACCCAAATAACCAGTTCTCTTTGGAATAAGAGGTTATTCTGCATTCGTCCAGCTAATAATTCTGTCATCTCTAATGTTCTGATTCAAGAGTAGTGTTTCCATCAATCCATCAAAAACCCTTTAAACCCCACCATTTTGACAGAATGATTTGATAAAGCCTGCTGGAGTTCGAAGAAGAAATGTATTCTGTCCGTTTTTTCTACATTTTTGGTAGACTTTCGATTCAACAGGTAAAGAACACTCCAAGACGAAAATCTTCCTACATCAGAGCACAAGTGTCCCGTCTATACTGTACGAGTGAGTAGATGGCAGTATCATAGTGACACATGCTTGTGAATACAGCCTGACCGCATATGCTGGGAAAGCTGACAACAAATGTGTTATGGTCTCAGGTGCCCCACAACACCCTCTGGATCTAGTCTCTGGGTCCTCCAAACTCATCAATCAACTACGATAGACCAGGAGTGTGATAATATTGAGTGAGGGGTTCAAATAAAAATTAACAGCTTCAGAAAACATTTTTTATGAAAAATCAGCGATTCTCATCTCTGTTGGTCCAGTTTCTACAATAAAAATATTTCAACCTCTCTTATAATGTTGAAACACTTTCTCTCAGAACTCTCATAAATGAAACAGAAACTTGTGACGTCAACAAATTAAAAATATGATTTGTAAAATATGAATTGGCCTTTGTTCAATAAAATCTCATTATACTATAAATTTCAAGTTAGGTCGTCTAATGAAATTTATAGTAGTCTTCTATTTTCTTAGGTTACTGTTAAGCACATACCACGAATAAAATTACTGAAAAATATTTTTATTGACACAAGCCAACATTTCAATGAAAATGTTTTTTTTGCTAATTCATCAATTATTCAGTATGAAAAATTCAGTTGAAAAATTAGCAAACTATAAATTAGAGGTAAAAGGTATCACTTTGATGCAATGAATGGAAAACACTAACTAATACATTTGAAATTCAAAACGTGCTTATAAAGGGAGTTTGTAGATAAGCTAGATGGGGAGGTAAATTAAATGAACAAGGGTGCCAAATATATAAATTCAACACTGGATATTACAGAAATTACCTGGGTTGTCAAACTCATAAGAGTGGAGACCTACATAAATCGAGTTGTTCATTTAGGGTTCAATATTTCGGGTTTTTAACTGATTTATTAATTTCCATGACTTTCAACAAAAAGCCATGGAAATTGATAAATCAATTAAAAACCCGAAATATAAAACCCTAAACGAACAACTCGATTTATGTAGGTCTCCACTTTTGAATTTATGAGTTTGACAACCCCAGTAATTTCTGAATCTCCAATGTTGAATTTATATAGTTGGCACCCCTGTTCATTTAATTAACTCCCCATCCAGCTCATCTACAAACTCCCCATATAACCTCATTTTGGATTTAAAATGTAGAAGTTTGTTTTATACTTCATAATGGGATAAAACCCGAAACCGGCCGTATAAATAATATATTCAGTGGAAATAAGACAAAAGTGTTTTCCATTCATTTCATCAAAGTGATCAGGAATTTCCACAAAATAAACAGGTCATCAATTACCCAAATTAGGTAAAAGGTATAATAATGTAGGAGAATAATATGTATGCTATATTATATAAGGTATTCAAAAAAAGCATATCTGCTTTTTGGTGTGATCTGTATAAAAAAAATTCACTTCAAATATGGACTCGACTACAATTGTCAGTAACTTCACTAAGAGTGACTAGTTAAAGAAATAAACAAAAAATATCACAAAAATGAAGATTTTCACCCGCTGACTTTTTTGAATTCTTAACCCAAAATTTGAAAGTATAAATCATTGCACATATAATAAAATTAAATTAAAAATACATTTCATTGTGTAAAAAACGGAACAAACATACCTACATGAAGTAAATGAGATCTAGCTTAGTTCAAATCAGTGAAAATGAATGGTGGTGACAAGATGGATATTTGACACAAATGTAACAAATCCAGTACGATACATTTCGAAAGATCACTTAATCGGGTACTTCCCTGTAAGGAACCTCAGATGTCACATTGAAACCTTCAAAGTAATGTGTTAAGAATTCAAAAGTGGGACGTTTCTCGGAATTTGAATCCCAACAACTCAACATAATTTGATATATTTCATCTGGTACATGATGAGATGTAGGCTTTGGCATTCTATACCCTTTTTCCACCAAATCTATTACTTCTCTTCCATGAAGCCCTGGGTAGGGTACCTGACCATAAGTAAAAAGTTCCATAAGAAGTATGCCGTATGACCATACATCAGACTTTATAGAAAATTTGCCATAAATAATTGCTTCAGGTGCTGTCCATTTAACTGGGAACCGGGAGCCTTGCTTCGGACAATACTCATTGTCTTCTATCACTCTGGCTAATCCAAAGTCGCAAATTTTGGCTATGTTATTTTCTCCAATCAATACATTTCTTGCAGCAAGATCTCTGTGAATAAGTAGTTTAGATTCTAGATACTCCATTCCGCTCCCCACTTGGAAGGCTACATAAACAAGTTCTTCAAACTCCAACTGTTTACCTTCGTCCTTTCTTAAGAATTCTAATAAACTTCCTTTGCTCATGTATTCTTGAACAATGTATATTGGTTCCTGTTCACTACAAACTCCAAATAAGGCAACCAACCTTTTATGCCGGAATTTTTTCATTATGGCGGCTTCTTCAAGAAATGCAGCGGTAGACATTGTCCCCTCTCTCAGTGTTTTCACAGCCACTTCAATACTATCTTTCCATTTTCCATAATGAACTTCTCCAAAATTACCCCTTCCAAGGCGTTTAATCAAACTTATTTCCTCTCTGGGAATTTCCCATTTGTCCTTATAAGTGGGGCCAAAGTCCCACATTGGTGGCTGAGGTTTCTTACATGGTTTTGCAAGGACATGACATAAACCATATGCGTTTTCTGAAATGAAAAAATTATTTTAAATGTCTTCAATCAAAATAACAAATATTTGGAAATAAATGCAGGTATATGAGTTCAATTGAGAGTAAGATTGTGCATCAACGAAAACAGGGATTTTACTCTTGATTCTTCCATAAGTGATAAAGCTAATGCGCCAGAAAAAAATTATATAACCGGTTCCCACAGACTATTTTTGTATGAGGAAAAGGACTGTTATTATTACTTTCATCTATGTTCTAGTTTCTGTGTAGTTACCAAGGTAACAAGGCAACACCACATGTATTTACGGTCAAACTTACCCTATTACCATTTCTAAACGTATCCGCCTTTCGATTTTTTCCTACAGAGCCAAGTTATAGTAAGGCAAAGTTCGTATTTTTGGCGAAATTCGTATTTTTTTTCCTTTGCTTATTACAAATTTACATTTACTACTATTACTATTTATAGTTTTTTCTTTCAACACCAGCTGTCTTTATTAAAACAGTCATTTTGAGATACCAGTATTGAAAGCCTCTCACTTTCAGCGTCACAAACTTTTGGTAAGCAATTTGGTACTGTCTTCGGACTTTTAATATTGGATGTTGTGGTACAAAGATACCACAGTTGCTATCATAACATAAAACGGCTTTCACCTGTTTCTTCAATACATTCCAATTTCATTTCAAAACTAATTTTCCAACGCACAAAATTAAAGTGCATTCTGACAAAAAAGGCTGGGTTGATTCAGCAGTTAAAGAATCATCCTCGAATTTGAAAGATCTGTACATTCTCTCACGTAAATACCCAGAACTGAATGATGTATATAAAAATGAAAAACAAAAACATAGAATCTTTATCGGAAACAAGAAAAAACTATATTATCAAAACAGAGTCTCTAAATCTGATAACTTAAACAAAACTTGTTGGAGTATAGTGAATGAACTATCTGATAAGGTTAATCTTCAAAGTAATATCTCACTCTCCACCCCTAATGGGGAAATCATTTCTGATACTGAAAAAATTGCGAACTCATTTAACAATTTTTTCAAGCAGGTCCCGTATGATGTTATCAACAAAATACCTAATCAGATAATAATACATATACCGAAAACAAATCTTTTAATCATTTGAGAATGAGTCTTTATCCATTTACAAATGAGGAATTATTTGAACTGTTATTTTCTCGATTACAAAATTTAAAATCTCATGGATTTGATGAAATACCGGCTTCTGTTGTCAAGAATATCCTACCACTTATCATTTCACCACTGACATATTTAATAAATCTATCCTTTTGTGAGGGCCAATTCCCGAACATAATAAAGATAGGCAAAGTCGTTCCTATCCATAAAAACGGCAATCGAGAAATAATCAGACCGATTACGATACCATCCAGTTTCTCCAAAATATTTGAATACTCATTTGTACACCGCATAATGCAATTCACTGTTTTTATAGTGAAATTACATCTCTGATTGACTCTGGCGATTGCCCTCTTGGGATATTCTGTGATCTCAGCAGGGCATTCGACTGTGTTAATCACGACATATTGATACATAGATTGGCCAGTTATGGTATTAAAGACAATGTTCTTCTATGGGTCACCAGTTTTTTGACAAACCGCAAACAGTATGTATGCCTCAGAAGCAAACGAAATGATGAAGTAACTGTCACAAAATCCCCCCTAGTGGATATTGATATAGGTGTTCCACAAGGTTCCATTCTTGGACCAGTTTTATTTTTGTTATATGTGAATAGCATTGATAAACTATGTGAAAATATCCACGTCACTATGTATGCAGACGATGTCTCTGTCCTTGTTGTGGATAAATCCGATGAGATTCTTGAAAGAAAATGCAACGATCCAGTCCTTGGCATCTTGGTCGTTTGAGAACTCCCTTTTCTTCAATATTGAAAAGACACAGTATCTGAGGTTTCACAATAGACAACGAGTTTGCTATAAACCTAATCTTGTTGTTGATGATGTGCCCATATCAGGCACAGCTACACACGTGAAATTTTTGGGAATGAACATTGATGAATATCTAAACTGGAAAATTCATTGTACAAACCTAATATCTAATCTTCACTCAGAATGTTATTTATTGAAAAATTTAGGAGCAGTTCTCACATACAATCAATTGCAGATGGTGTATTATGTACAAGAGGAAAGTCGTCTCCGATATGGTATCTGTTTCTGGGGTTGGTCCATTATGAATGATGATGTGTATATAGCACAAAAGAAAATAATAAGGTGTATTGCTAATAATGTTTTCTAGTACTACCAGCTGTAAAAACCTATTTATTAGTCACAAAATATTAACGCTTCTCTGATTGACTCTGGCGATTGCCCTGTTGGGATATTCTGTGATCTCAGCAGGGCATTCGACTGTGTTAATCACGACATTTTGATACATAGATTGGCCAGTTATGGTATTAAAGACAATGTTCTTCTATGGGTCACCAGTTTTTTGACAAACCGCAAACAGTATGTATGCCTCAGAAGCAAACGAAATGATGAAGTAACTGTCACAAAATCCCCCCTAGTGGATATTGATATAGGTGTTCCACAAGGTTCCATTCTTGGACCAGTTTTATTTTTGTTATATGTGAATAGCATTGATAAACTATGTGAAAATATCCACGTCACTATGTATGCAGACGATGTCTCTGTCCTTGTTGTGGATAAATCCGATGAGATTCTTGAAAGAAAATGCAACGATCCAGTCCTTGGCATCTTGGTCGTTTGAGAACTCCCTTTTCTTCAATATTGAAAAGACGCAGTATCTGAGGTTTCACAATAGACAACGAGTTTGCTATAAACCTAATCTTGTTGTTGATGATGTGCCCATATCAGGCACAGCTACACACGTGAAATTTTTGGGAATGAACATTGATGAATATCTAAAATGGAAAATTCATTGTACAAACCTAATATCTAATCTTCACTCAGAATGTTATTTATTGAAAAATTTAGGAGCAGTTCTCACATACAATCAATTGCAGATGGTGTATTATGTACAAGAGGAAAGTCGTCTCCGATATGGTATCTGTTTCTGGGGTTGGTCCATTATGAATGATGATGTGTATATAGCACAAAAGAAAATAATAAGGTGTATTGCTAATAATGTTTTCTAGTACTACCAGCTGTAAAAACCTATTTATTAGTCACAAAATATTAACGCTTCCTTCCTTTTATCTATTTGAACTATGTCTTCATATATTTAGAAATAGATTAACATTCATTAAAAACTCTGATGTGCATCAAATGAACACTCGTAATCGAGAACTATTTTATGTACCATTCAGCAAAAATACTATTGAATTTAATTCTCCAGATAAAAATGGCCTACGAGCTTCCAACAAGCTACCGCAGGAACTCAAGGAGTGTTCTTCACTGCCTGTCTTTAAAAAAAAACTCAAGGAATTTCTAATTGTGAAATGTTTTTATTCCACAAAAGAATATTTTACTACTAATTAGAGAGTAAACTGTTGAATGTTTCTGTTGTGTCTCATGTACATTCATGTTATCATGTGAATTTATGTTCTGTTCATATGTATATATTTATTTATTGACTATTCCAATTCAATTTTAATGTCATATGGAAATAAAGTATTATTATTATTATTATTATTATGTTATGTATATACCATGAGATCCTAAATTTTGTAATTGTAGGATGGAGTCGACCGAACTTCTTGGAGAAAACTACTGCAATGCCACTGAACATTTGGAGATCTTCTGCTACACAGTGAGCTAACGCGTAGTTGGCAGGCACCTTGAAAATGTCTCGTGGCTCCTCTCGGGTTACACCATGATGAACTCTCTGTCCGTTTGAGTACAGGGACATGAACTTCTGAAACGTCATTTCATCCTCCGGTGGTCTGACGGTGCGGACTTGGTCGTGGTTTCCGGCATAAGGGGACAACCTATTGAAGTGGACTACTCTAGGTTTTCCTCGTGGTGACTTATATATGCGGTAGACGAGGTCGTTTATCCTTTTCATGATCTTATATGGACCTTCCACGAGTTCAGAAGCTTTGGTGATAGGCAACGGCGACGTTTAGGGTTGTATAGCCAGACAAGGTCACCTATTTGATATTCACCAGCATCGGCCTTGATGTCGTAGGTCTCCTTCATTCTGTCGCTGGCACTCTGGATGTTCATGGATATCGTCTATCCTCTGTCGTAGTTTGCTGACGTAATCATCTCCCATAGTGCCTTGTCCTGGTGGCGTCCCAAACTTCAGGTCACATAGAAGTCGCAGCTCTCGGCCCATAATAACACTAGCAGGGGTTTGGCCGGTTGACTCATGAACTGCGATACGATACGGCATCAGGAACAGATGAAGGTACTCAATCTTTCTGGTGGTCAGAGACTACCTTGGACAGGTGGCGGTTGATCATCTTATTCATCCGCTCCACCATTCCATCGGACTGTGGATGTAGAGCTGTGGTTCTCGTTTTACGGATGTTTAGCATCTGACACATCTCCTGGAACAGGTTTGATTCGAAATTTCTCCCTTGATCCGAATGCAACTCCAACGGAACGCCGAATCGACAAATCCACTACTTTACCAAGACGTCGGCAACGGTGTTGGCTTCTTGGTTGGGCAGGGCATAGGCTTCGGCCCACTTGCTGAAGTAGTCCACGCCACAAGGATGTACTTATTCCCGTGATCAGATTGTGGGAACTTGCCAGCGATGTCTATGGCGATCCTTTCAAATGGGCTGCCCACATTATACTGGCGCATCGGGGCCTTAGTTCTCGTTCGAGGCCCATTGCTGGCAGCATCAAGTTCCAAACTAGTGACTGATACTTTTCATTTACGACAGCACATTTTCTGCACCAGTCTTTGACGTCAGATTGGCAATTGACCCAGTAAAACCGTTGCCTCAGTTTCTGGAGGGTCTTCGTCACTCCCAGATGTCCTCCGCTAACCCCTGGAAACTACTACTTGACGTCTTTCTTCCCCATCATCCTCCGAGTCCAATACACGCTTCAAGACTCCATTGTCAAGGGTGAAAGAGTTCCATTGTGCCCAGTAAGATTTAACGACTGCAGAACAACTGGCTATTTCCTGCCATGACAGTCTTCGATCACTCTTCTTCCAGCCGATGACTAAACCAAGATCTGGATCTTTCTCTTGGTCTTTCTGGATCTTGTTGTCATCCCAGTTATCATCCACCGCCGTAGTTCTACAGAGCGTCGACTCTTCATCCTCTGCTCGATGGCAGCGCGAACAGTCTTCTGGGCATGGTCTTCGCGATAGGGCATCCGCACTCTTATGGCTGGTTCCCGCTCGATGTTCGATCTCAAAGTTGAATTCTTGGAGCCTCTCGATCCAATGTGCCACTTGACCCTCGGGATTCTTAAACTGTAGGAGCCATTTGAGAGCTGCATGGTCAGTTCTCAGTAGAAATCTTCTCCCATACACGTACTTGTAGAAGTGTTCTACTCCTTTCACAACAGCCAACAGTTCCGCCTGGTGACACAGTAGTTTCGCTCCGGTTCACTGGGGGTCTTGCTGAAGTAACCGATGACCTTCTCCTGTCCTTCTTGGATCTGAGACAGGACAGCTCCAAGTCCCACGTTACTGGCGTCCGTGTCCAAAATGAATTTCCCGTCCGGAATAGGGTAGCTCAGGATTGGTGCGTTGATCAAAGCTACTTTCAACTTCCTGAACGAATCTTGGCATTCATCTGACCACAGGAAAATTGTTTGTCCTTCCGTGAGCCTGGTCAGTGGTTTTGCGATGTTAGCAAATACCAGCACGTATCGGCGATAGTAAATGCACAAGCCAAGAAAACTTCGAAGCTGGTGAATGTCTTTCGGAACAGGCCATTCCTCAACAGCTTTGATTTTCTGCTCATCTACTGCCACTCCTTTCCCTGAGACAACGTGGTCGAGATATCGTACTTCTTTCAGGAACAGATGACATTTCTTGGGGCTTAATTTCAGTCCAGAGCTTCTCAGTAGCTGGAATACCTCCTCCAAGTTTTTCACATGGTCGTTGAACGATCTGCCAACCACAATAATGTCAAAATACACCAGACACGTCTTCCATGAAAGTCCCTTCAGAACCGTCTCCATCAATCTTTCAAATGTGGCTGGAGCGTTGCAGAGCCCGAATGGCATTACTGTGAACTGCCACAAACCTGAACCGACGGTGAAGGCTGTCTTTTCTCGATCTTCCTGGACCAGTTCTACCTGCCAATATCCGCTCTTCAAATCTAAGGTCTAGAAAATCGTAGATCCAGCCAGCGTGTCTAGTTTGTCGTCTATTCTTGGTAGAGGGTAACTGTCCTTTTTCGTCACATTGTTAAGTTGACGATAGTCAATGCAAAAGCGTGTTGATCCGTCTTTCTTCTTTACCAACACGACTGGAGAGGACCAGGGACTGTCGGATGGCTCGATGACTCAGTCTTTCTCCATGTCGCAGACTATGTTGTCAGCCTGTTGCTTTTTGGCAAGAGGAAGTCTTCTGGCTGATTGCCGGATTAGTCGGGCATTTCCAGTATCAATTTTGTACTGAACCACCTTTGTTCTACCACCTCTGCCCACTCCGGTATCGAAGATGTCCTGATACTGCCTGACTAATTCTCTCAGTTTGGGCTGCTGTGCGGGTCCCATGTATTTGGATGAGATGGCAACCAACTTTTCCAATTCTGCTGGCAAGTTACTGGCTTGACTAACAGTGCCGCGTACACTCCTTATCACAGAGGAAATTGACGAGCAGTAGCCCAGAATTGTTCCTTTCTTCAAAGTCACAGGGTAATAATTGACATTCATTACCCTTACTGGCACACAACAAGGTTTTTCCTAGTGCAATTCCTCGTCCAATTCTCTCATCATGGAGCTTGGGCTCGAACATCACCACGTTTCCGTTGCTCGCACCACCGCGAGCCTCCAAAATGGTTTCAGCCCTCTCCGGTACGCTCACATCTTCAGCCAGCAGGATACGAACCATTTCTTCACTTCTCCCATGAAGTACCAGTTCTTCTCCGTTCACACGAAGGGCGCCGTCTTTAAAATAATTCAGCTCGAATCCTGTGGAATTCATTATGTCCATTCCAATTATTGCCTCGTCCTCGCCCGGTGTTTCACTATAGTGCTGCCCAAAGTCAGTTCAATTAGAAGTTCACCATACACAGTTGCCGGCTTTCCTGGTGCTGTGCATAGCTTCCAGTTCGATGATTCAATTCTTGCCGGTGTTTTGGCAAAAGTAGGTCCAAGGATTGTCCTTGTCGCACCTGTATCTACGAGCATAGTGCGAGGCTCGTTGTTAATGAGACTGTCTACGAAGACACCTTTGTTCTGTCGTTGAAGGACAGCAACATATGCGTTGTTATTTGGGGCTTGCTGGATACGGGCTGACGATTGCTCCTTCTTGTCCTTCGTTGTTGTCGATTTTTTTAATGTTGGACATTTGCTACGCACATGCCCAACACGCGTCGAAATAAATGTCAAAGTAGGTGAAAAAGAAACTATTGAATATGGTATTTCCACAGGGCACAGTTCAGGGACCCATCTTATTTATAATTTACATCAACGAAATTTTTACTTCGAACAGCTTTGGCACCATCATTAGTTCTGTGGACGATATGATCATCTTATATGAAGGAGAATCATGGAAACAATTGAAAGAAAAAGTCGTTCAAGATATGAAAGTGATTATAATCTCGTTCAGTCACAAAATACTCAACATTAATTTTACAGAAACAAGGTTTCGACCTTTTACATGTTACGCTAATAAACTCCCAGAGTTTGAATCACTTGTCATACAGAATGACAAGGAAGAAGTATCTTGGGTTATATATCGACAAATATATGAAATGGAATATTCACATTCAGCGTACGGTACAAACCCTGACATCGATTTTGTTTAAATTGTAACGGAAATACCGTTATATTTAGATTTTAATTCCAAATCCATACTAGAACGACACCTAATAACGAACATGTAAACTTGTCTAAAGAGTAGACAACAGAATTCTCTCACTAGCTAAGACGTCCAGTGACAGCTGATGGCAAATAGCTGAACTTGTCTAGGGTAATTTCATTTGTAGACAGACCCATCTGGGTTGATACCGTTGGGTTCATATAGATGTCACTGACATGATGTCGGAAATCCAGTTCGAGAATTGGAGAAGTGGGATGAGTCCTCTTCTTAGTTTGGCGGTCAAGGTGTTAACAACTGGCTTGAAGGTGTGATTCAGGTGATGGTAATAAATTTAAATCCACATGGATTGATGCCATCATAAATATTTTTGAATGAACCTCAAGTGAATAATACTGGGAATTAGATTGTCAATCGACTCCAATCCAGAAGGAAGTGCCAATTCCAACGGAATTAATGATATAATGACCTGTTGATCAACCATCGATGATGGCCTTCTAGTTAATTGGATCCAGTAGGGCAAATTCTGATGTGTGATGTATTTGAATAATAATATTCAAATCCAAAAATTCTAGACAAAGTCAGCAATCAAAAAAACAGGTTATTCCTTGAGATGGTCCATATCAACAAAAATCCTAACACAGTTAACTACAAAACCGATACAGGACAACTTAGTAGTATATATTGTAATATTTTAAATTCCATTCAACGTTGTGTGTAGTTTGACAGTTGGTGCCAATGGAATACCTACACTAATTAACACCATTGTATTTAAACGAATCCTTATTCAAACCATAGTAACACTCCAGTCAGGTAAATTAAGCGATTAGTCTGCAGCGGAGAATAACAATTGTCCTCCCAAATGTTCCATAGGTTAGAACTAACTCTGTGAATTTTGTAAGTTATCATGTTATTTTTACGTAGTCCTTCAACAACTTACATTCCTTTTTAATTGTAGCTCTTCCTGAAGAAGTCAATAAAGGTTGACGAAATATTGAAGAATTAAATCGAATGAGTTTCATTGTTCAACAGACCGCTACCCGAGAATTCCTACTTAATTAATAGAGTTCGGTCGAGAATACTTTGTTATTATATATATATATATATATAATTAAGTAGGAATTCTCGGGTAGCGGTCTGTTGAACAATGAAACTCATTCGATTTAAATCTTCAATATTTCGTCAACCTTTATTGACTTCTTCAGGAAGAGCTACAATTAAAAAGGAATATGAGTTGTTGAAGGACTACATAAAAATAACATGATAACTTACAAAATTCACAGAGTTAGTTCTAACCTATGGAACATTTGGGAGGATAATTGTTATTCTCCGCTGCAGACTAATCGCTTAATTTACCTGACTGGAGTGTTACTATGGTTTGAATAAGGATTCGTTTAAATACAATGGTGTTAATTAGTGTAGGTATTCCATTGGCACCAACTGTCAAACTACACACAACGTTGAATGGAATTTAAAATATTACAATATATACTACTAAGTTGTCCTGTATCGGTTTTGTAGTTAACTGTGTTAGGATTTTTGTTGATATGGACCATCTCAAGGAATAACCTGTTTTTTTGATTGCTGACTTTGTCTAGAATTTTTGGATTTGAATAATCAAACCGGTGGCCTGTTTTCTGGGTGTGGTCGACTGCTGCACAGGAGTTTTTTCCCAATTGGGCATCACTCTTGTGCAAAGCTAGCCGTTGTTTTAACCACTGTGAGGTCTGTCCGACATAACTACCTTCACAACCTTGGCATGGTAGTTCATAAATTACATTGCTAAGGAGTGGAGTTGGTGTTTTGTCTTTGATTTTGGAGAACAAGTTGGAAAGTTTTGTATTATTACGCTTGGCTATTTTGATTTGTCAAATCAATCAAAATAGCCAAGCGTAATAATACAAAACTTTCCAACTTGTTCTCCAAAATCAAAGACAAAACACCAACTCCACTCCTTAGCAATGTAATTTATGAACTACCATGCCAAGGTTGTGAAGGTAGTTATGTCGGACAGACCTCACAGTGGTTAAAACAACGGCTAGCTTTGCACAAGAGTGATGCCCAATTGGGAAAAAACTCCTGTGCAGCAGTCGACCACACCCAGAAAACAGGCCACCGGTTTGATTATTCAAATCCAAAAATTCTAGACAAAGTCAGCAATCAAAAAAACAGGTTATTCCTTGAGATGGTCCATATCAACAAAAATCCTAACACAGTTAACTACAAAACCGATACAGGACAACTTAGTAGTATATATTGTAATATTTTAAATTCCATTCAACGTTGTGTGTAGTTTGACAGTTGGTGCCAATGGAATACCTACACTAATTAACACCATTGTATTTAAACGAATCCTTATTCAAACCATAGTAACACTCCAGTCAGGTAAATTAAGCGATTAGTCTGCAGCGGAGAATAACAATTATCCTCCCAAATGTTCCATAGGTTAGAACTAACTCTGTGAATTTTGTAAGTTATCATGTTATTTTTATGTAGTCCTTCAACAACTCATATTCCTTTTTAATTGTAGCTCTTCCTGAAGAAGTCAATAAAGGTTGACGAAATACTGAAGATTTAAATCGAATGAGTTTCATTGTTCAACAGACCGCTACCCGAGAATTCCTACTTAATTAATAGAGTTCGGTCGAGAATACTTTGTTATTATATATATATATATATATATATATATATATATATATATATATATATATATATGAAAACTAAAAGTTCGGGTTGAACCGCGTCTAGAATTTGTTGAAATTCGACGTTTCGGCTCCGATTTTGGAGCCATTTTCAAGAACTGAAATAGAAAGAAAATTAATGAAAGGATAATACGTAATTCTACGCTGAGGTCTCAATCTGCCTACTCCTCAGGTATAATTACGTTAGGTTTTTGTGACTTGACGTCGGGGTCTCAATCTGCCTACTCCCCATGTCTCGTCACTGGTTCTCTCTAAGGTCTCAATCTGCCTACTCCTTCGAGAGACTTGTTGGGTAAGCAGCATGCAGGAAAGTATACTCTTATAACTCTTTATTCCAATATTTCGACAAGTTTTATTGTCATCATCAGGGAAAGCTACAAATCATGATCAAAATATAGTGAAAACAATTGAACAACATGGATTCTAAACCACTTACGTGTTGTTGAGATTGATTGCAATGGATGAAGTAAAAAGACGTGTACAGTTATTGAACATATTCAGAAACAGTTTGTGAGATATACATAAAGATAATCGTCACACATTAAAACATTATTTTGTTATGGATAAAAACTAATTATATTTGAATTTATGTAAAATGGATACCATACCGGTGTCCGTAACGGCCGGCGTGAAGAAGATAAACAATTATATTATTTAAAATTAAGTTGACATGTGAAGTTAGTTCGGGTACGTTCCTGCATGGAACTGTACTAGAATGTAGATTTAGACAGATTGAACCTACTCAGAACTGGAAAAGTGTAACACAAGCTTGGAACAGTAGATTAGACATTGTTTCATGATTATGACAGATGTAAATTTATCAGTTTATGATTCAAATAAATTTGGAGAAAAGAATTTTGAAAAGTTACTGTTATATACCTATTTACGGTGGTCAGCCGTTGTTTAAAAATTGTATTTATTAAAAAAGGATTTAGTTCAATTATAATATGGATTGAGAGTTAAGCTCTCTGACATTGTATTTCTGTTTATCCAAGTGCAATAAAAATTAATATATTTCGCTTAAATGTTTTATATCCGTTTTTTTGTTTAAACATGAGGATGACTGATATGAAAGCCATCTCCAGAAAGATTCTTTTGTAATTGTTTGATTCTCTGGCTAAGATTTTTGCTGCCTCAAAGTTCATATTGTGGCCCTCATGATGTACATGGACACTTAGTGCACATCTCTCTGGGTGCAATCGACAGTCACTCTTATGCGAACAAATTCTGTCTTTTAACAACCTGTTAGTATGACCTATATATTCATTCGAACAATTGGAGCAAGGAATACAATAGACAACATGTGATTGAAAAGTTACTGGACTTTTGTCTTTAACACTCGTGAAGAGAGAGTTGACAGTTAAACTCGTTTTATTAGCAATTTTTATATTATTAAAAGATTTGAAGATTCTAGTAAGTTTTGGAGTTATATCCGTTATGTAAGGAAGAGATGCATAAAAAGTATTAATTGCCTGGACCGCATTTTCACTAACTGCAACATCCAAAATACCTGTATTGTTAATGTTATCTGGGCGAGCCTCCATTGTTGAGCTATATAAAAATTTTTTCAAGAGACAATGAGGATATGAATTGTTGCGAAATAAATTGTACAAGATACCCAAGTTCTTGTTCCAGAGGGTACTATCAGAGATGTTGAGGACTCGTTGTTTCATTTGTTTGACAAGGTTCACTTTGATGGACTCCTTGTGGTACGACAAGTAATTCATGTATCTACCCGAACTCATGGGTTTTCTGTACCAATCGATGAGAATATTGTTGTTCTGTGTTCGTATGAACTTCATATCCAAGAAGGGAACACTAAGTTCATCGTTTTCACATTCCAACGTAAATTGAATGTGCGGATCGTAGCTGTTGAAAATGTCCACTATTTCTGTAGCTCCCTCCGCAGGTAACGAGAGTATGATGTCATCAACATATTTCTTTATAAAAAATGAATTGAAGGGAAGAACACTAATGACCATATCTAAAATGTCGTCCATTACATAGCAAGCAAGAATGGGACTAATTTTTGCCCCCATTGGGGTACCGAAAGTCTGTTAGTAAATTTTATTATTAAAAGAGAAAACTGTATTATTGAAAAGAAATGTTATTAAGTCAAAAAATGATTGCTTTTGGATATTACAGATGGGGCCAATGCGGTGCCATTTTTTATCAACTGCTCTGATGCATGCTTCTAAATATACATTACTAAATAATGAGACAACGTCTAAACTAGCTAGGACATAATTGTCTGGGAGTTGCATTTTGTTGAACTTTTTGGAGACGTCAAAGGAATCTTTAATATAATAGTCATTATTGAAATCATAAGCCCTTGTTAATATGTCAGTCACAAAAGCAGACAAAAATTCAGTCGGTGAACCAATCGAGGCTACAATCGGTCTCATAGACAGAATTGGTTTGTGTATTTTGGGGAAAGAATAAAATTTTGGAATTGTGCCATTATATTTAGTTAATATTTTTCTTGTGGGTTCATCAATTTGTCCAGAAGTGCAAAGAGATTTTATTAGTAAGTTACATTTTGATTGGATTTGTTGTGTGGGGTCTTTATTTAAAGTGGTATATGAATGACTATTTTCAATTAAATCATTAGAAAGTGAAATGTATTCATCTCTGTCCATGATCACAGTGACATTACCCTTGTCTGACTTTGTGACCACCAAATTGGGATTATTTTTCAAAAAAAGTTTAGTTTTATCATAAATATGATGAAATTGTGAGAAAGAGGTGGGCGAAACATTAACAAAGTTAGTTATGACATTCGTTGATCTGGCAATTGTTGTATTACGAACTTGATCATCTAATATGGATGACGTGATGTAATCAACATCCGCCAAGATCTTTTTTATAGAAAAATCTTTATTTAATCGGGGTTCAATACTAAATTTTGGACCCAATGCTAAAAAGTTTGAAATTTCTGAAGGAATAGTTGTATTAGAAATATTTTTTATCCATTCAGGTTTAACATTTAAGATGTTCCTGGATTGGATAAGTGAAAAGTGGTTTAATTTGTTTATGTTTGAAAATTTTATTTTATGAAAAAGTTTAAGGTAAATTGATTGTTGTCTGGCATAAAATTCCACAAAAAGCAACTCATTAGTGGCAGAAATTATCTCAGTCTTGAGTAAGTTTAACCTGTTTTCAAGAATATTAATTAATTTATGGTTCATATCTATTTCTAAGTTCAAAAGCTTGGTTCCTAACCTGAGGCAAAACCTTCTTGAGATATCACAGAAACTGATATCTTGTCGTTGTAGTAATCTATCTATATATTGTGTTGAGTGTTTTAGGTGACAACATATAGATAGATGACCCCATGTCTCGTCACTGGTCGGAACCGAAACGTCGAATTTCAACGAATTCTAGACGCGGTTCAACCCGAACTTTTAGTTTTCATATATATATATATATATATATATATATATATATATATATATATATATATATATATATATATATATATATATATCAATTTCAGTAATGATTCCAAGTAAAGTTTTTATGGTGCACCATTAATATTCAGCTGTTAAGATTATCCTAGATCTAAGTACTCATACATCTCAACTCCTGTGTTGAGGAGTATATCATTTCATTAAAGAGCAATATTATATCACATATTCAGTGAGGAGGGTATCGTATACTGATGACTTTCAAATCTGTGATAAACTAACACCTATCAAACCTTTTCATGAATTCGACCCCTATCTACGAGGGAACACAAGGAAATCAGTACAACCTGGAGGGGTAATCCATACCACAGGATTGCCTGAAATTGTTGCTTGAAGTGTAATCTAGTTCGTATTCTGTTAGCAGAACAATAATTACAACGTTGGAGTCATCACTAGCCTGTGAATCCACTCACTGAATGAACTAAGGTAACCTGTGTCGCTGAAGCAAATTCAGTAATAATATTATTTGAATATCAACGTGTTACTTTGATACTACATTTTGTTAAATTTATTAATATATATTTGTTTTGAAACATTGTTTTATTGTTGGTCTGGTTACAGAAGGAAGTCAATTTATCTTATTTCAATTATCTATCATTAGGTATTTTGTACTTTTTATTCCTGTTAAATTAAAAATTGCTGGCGTCCAAACCAGTCAAATTCTTGAAGTTCAAAATTCAAAACACTTGCCTGCCACATAAAAAATCCGAAACTGGCAATATAGTCCAAAGAACCTACGCCGTTCTCTGCTGAGCAGTCAGGCAATCAAAGTAACCCCGGTTACGTTACAAAATTTAAATATTTAGAAGGCATTTTGGTTGAAATCCACTTGAAACTTATGTATCACGCGCTAGTAGAATCACGACTAATCTACGGTATCATCGCTTGGGGTACTGCTTCTGCAATCCACATGAAATAGCTCGAAGTCAATCCAAAACAAGTTTCTCCAAATTATGTATAGTAGACCACAACGTTATCCGTCGGATTTACTTTTTGTATAATTTAAAATTTTAGGCATTCGCTGAAACTATTTTCTCAGAGCAGTAGCTGAGCAATACAAAAACAGAAGTTTCTAACCTTTGATTGGCCATGGATACGATACAATATCCAAATTGGAAAAAAACAATAGGTCGAAGAAGTTTCTGCTAAGTATCTTCAGTACTTTTCAATAAAATCCCAGATCAAATGAAAAATTGAAGAAATATACATTCTTTCGAAAAAGCTTCAAAACAATTCCTACTTAGTACACAAAGGATTGATATTCATCTCCTAATCGACTCTTTGGAAATTCCCAATTGAATTATTCGCTGCGAATGGTTCTTTTAGGCAACTTATCAAATTTGTACCATTTTTTATGGAACTAACATTTGTATAAATTTTAATTTGTTTTCAGATTTGGAGTTTGCCTAATGTCAAGACATCAGTTGTTTATGGAATAAAACATACTCAAAGAGTATTTATTCATAATCAAAGCACATGCGCTCAGGCTCTGCCTTCAGAGGAACTATTGTTTATTTGCACTGGATTGTAACCACAGCAACATTTTATGTCTCATTTGTTCAACTGTGTATACACATTTTTCAATATTATCTTCTAATAAACATTTTTATTATTATTACTATTTATAAGAACAAATATTAATTATCCTCCTCACAACACAAATAATTTGATTCGTAGATGCGCATTTCGATAACCATGTTATTTCCATCAGTAGGATTTACTAAACAGTTCCGTCAATCCCAATTATTTCTGAGAATGTTATAATGCCATAAGTACCCATGGCCCCTTCTGTCGTATTATTTTCTTTCCATTCGCCCAAAATCGTATCTATTACCGTTTTCAATATCCCCATGGTCTCATATTGAACTCATTGTATAACATTTGCCACAGTTGAAAAACTTTATAAGCATATTTCCATTGATATTTTATTTTCTGTATTGTATTATTTTGTTTTTGTTCTGTTAAACCAATTTTATGGATTTATCAGAACAAACTTGCTGAAAGTCCGAATAGCTATAGAAAGAATTACATTAAATTTTTTGAATGTATGCAAGAAATTCATTTCTTGTTTGAGCAGTAAGAGAAAAGTTTTCTGAAGACCAAAGAGAACGAATACGTTAATTTTTCACAAAACACACAGAGCCAAATTTTCCACCAAGAAAACATGAACAAAAATTGGGTCAAAATTAAAACTTTTATATATAATTGTTATAATAATGAATTACTCCACTTGAACATTTTCGTATTTAATAACTTTACCATTGTTGTAATGTTCAAGAACTGATAGCTATTTACCCATTTTTGCATTAACTTCAAAAATAGTTTTTTATTGGTTTTTTCTAGAGCTTGAATCAAAATATCCAAAGTTCATTCAAAGATAAATTATTAATTTGAAATTCATGCCGTATTTTCATAAATTTGAATGTTTTTTAGTTTTTTAAAAAGTTACTGATATCCAACACATCCAACACATATTCTAACAAAGCTCCTTCGGTCTGTTTGTATTTTCATTTGTTCCTCATTCTGCCCAAAATAAGTGTTACATATCATTAATCACCAGATTTTATCTAGATACACGGGTCAAGTGCTCCCAGGAAGGCCTGTGGACCAAAAAAAAGACGGGTTAAAGAAGCTCTCCATTGAAATGAGAACCAAAATGAAAAATTGCCGAAGAGATTTTTTTTTATAATTTTATGAAAATAAAGACAATTTAATACCTAGAAATTGCTAATCAGCAACATTTTATGGGAAGCCTGGAGAAAAAAATCATATAAAATGTAATTACAGAGACTACTTTTCTGTTTGATATTCACAGTCACCGACATTTCTATCTAGTCCGCAAAATTAGACACACATTATGTGACGGGCTTCACAAAGTTGGATTCATTATTGTAATATAGAGGAGAAGCTCTACAACGAAAACACGGTGTACACAGTATAAGATATTATAGAAACAGAACAAAGTAGTGAAAGTCCTCAAATAGGAAATAGTGCTCCTCAGACACCCTCAAGCCCGGATATCTCTTGGGAAACCAATTCAAAAGAGGAGAAAGAAGTCATGCACGGAAAAAATAACGGAAAAGAAGAAGAGAAAAACGAAAGGAAACAAGAGAAAAAGAAGGAAACAAAGACAAGAAAAAAAAACACAGTAACCAAACCAGATGAAAACAGGAAATCAGAAAGAGAAAGAAAAAACTCAGCTAGGGACATCCAACTGAGGTCTGGTCATTAGTTTTAGAAAAAAATAAAATAAAGTCTTTCGAGTATTTTAAATAGGAAAAATGGATCCGTACATTAAAAATTTTTAAAATAGACACATACCTGGAGAACTTGTAGAAAATATTAGAGAATTCAATCATAAACACTCCAAAAATATTAACTATACAAAAATATTACACTTGAACATAAGAAGCTTAGCGAAAAACTTTGATGAATTACATATTTTCTTGAACAAGTTCTCACAAACATTTGATGTTATTATACTAACTGAAACTTTCATATTGTACGACAGTGATGCTTTTGTTATAAATGGTTATGATAATATATACAGCGAAGGTAAACTGAACAAAAATGATGGTATACTCATTTTCATTCAATCACATTTGAAATATACCCATAGCATGACTAAAATTGCTGAAAGCACAATCATTGAACTGAACCTAGAACAACATGAGTCAAAATTATCCATTTCCGCTATTTACAGGTCACCTAGCACAAGTCTGGATATATTCAACAACGAACTATATAGTTATTTAGACAAATATTTAAAAACAAGTACACATATTTTTGTTGGTGACATGAATGTAGACTTGCTGAGTGATACAAGAGAAGTTGAGGATTACAAAAATATCCTGAGTTCTTTCAATTACATTCCATACGTAAATAGATTCACGCGACCGTCCAGTAAAACATGCTTAGATCATATTTTTTTGAAAGATAATCAATTAAAGAGTGAATTTAAATCCTTCGCATTCAACTATGACATTACTGATCATCTTCCAGTTGCAATATACTGTAAAAAATCGAGAATGCAAATAATGTACCAAAAACAAGCATATATAAAAAATATATCGAATATGAAAAACTAAAAACAAATTTGAGAAAAGAAAATTGGAGAGAAATTTATGGATCAAACGATACAAATGAAATGACGAAGATATTCATACAAAAATTAAGAGATTATATTAAAGAAAATACCAAAACAGTGAAAATACGAAAGAATAAAAATAAAATGAGAAAAAAATGGATTACTCCGGGACTTCAACAATCTATTGA